>OW387149.1:9338694-9944988 GCA_936440205.1 Lepidonotus clava
ATGCTTTTCCCTGATTTAATTAATCATGAATGAGGTAACCAAGCTGTATATAATTATACCTCAAATTACCCTTCATTTTAAAAATTTCTCCTATAACTTTCTTCAGAAGTGATGATCATTAGTTTTCTTTTGTTCTTTATCTACTTCCATACTAACATAAGATATTTGGCTACTGGCCTAATTAGTGTAATTAGGTCAGAGGCCAAAAATTAGGTGGGGAAGTGCACCCCTGCCATGAAGGCAGTGGGGCAGAAGACACAGAGCTACGTACGTGTGACTTTCATGGGGCCTTGGCCTGAGGCCATGCTCTAACCTGTGACTGAAGGAATAATATAACATCATCAACAACTACTCCTGTCTTCAACTCTTCATTACTCCCCTGAACAAAATCCACAATCAGAAAGTACTGCCACCAAAGTTAAAATACTTCAAATGCAAAACCCTTCTATTTCCTATTTGCCACGTCTGACTAACCTGAGTTGTTCATGTTTTTATTCCTTTTTAGCCTGGTTTCCGCCAGCCGATTTTGACTGCCGGTTATTTCGTAATTTATTACTTTAAACTATTACTATTACTTTGACATGAATTTATATATCTTACATACCATATGAAAGAGAAATAGAACCCTTTCTAATGGTATATGACGTCATGTTCATGATTAACCAATATTGTCACTGCTGATTTTTGAACTCCGTTGTGAAATTGGCTATTAGAACAAGGCATAATGTTATTCTTTCAAGGGAACCGTCGTAGTACTCGTGTACTGTAATGAAAACTCAAACAAGAATACATACTGCCTACCTGCTACACAAGAAGAGAGCGAAAATCACTTTTACTTTCTAGTACTGTCTACGGCCTGTCCAGTCTTCCTCCCAAGACAATTGATCTTATTTGAGCAACGTTGGCGCCCCAGCTCCATGCAAGTTCTGAATACAATGAAGAGTTGTTGCCGCGACTTTCAGAAGTGCATGCAATCCCCAATAGTATGCACAGATCTGATATCACCTGACTGGTATGTGATATGGCCTTGCTATAAAAACGGGGACACAGAAACCAACCATAAAACCAAAATAGGTAACTAACTGCCCTTTTTATCTGGCACTAGATTGGGAATGAGATGGGCCTTCCATTAAGTACATATATACATCAAGGGGGGGGGGGGGGATCCGAGGTTTTTCAAAATGTGCGTACATTTTAGTACATATTCAATGCATATTTTTGCCTGAGGAGGGGTGGGGGGTCTGAGATTTTTGAAAATGTGCGTACGTACTAAATGCAAGGCCCCGAAGGAGGATAAAAAAACAGCTTACTCAAGAAGGGCGACACAGATTAACGATGATCACGTTCCGGGCGTAGGTTAGCTGTTGTCCCAATAGATTAACAAGCTCGACTATGGTTGGAGAGTGCTCCCATGTCCCAATACATTAACCCTTCCAAACCGCCAGATGCCTCCCATATGTAAAAGGACTAATGCTTTCAGGCCTGCCCTAGCACTGTATTCGCCGAAAAGAGGTAGTCCATAATCCTTTGCGCCAGTAGGTATTCCGGTTCCGGTAGGAAGACTTTAAACACTCAGAAAAATCGTTTCTAATCGCAGGAAAAAATTGAAAAATATGAAATGTGAAGATCATAACCTCTTCTATTGACATTCCTAATATGAAGTGTTTAGAATCAGTATTTATTCATTTAATGTGTTTTGACAGACACCAAAAGATCTGAAAAAGAAAATAACCTACATCCATTTTATCGTGTTAAATAAATATATATTGTTTTGCAATAATCATTTAGTAATCAGCTTTTGAAAATGACTTGAATTTTTCATATTTTTATCATGAATCATTTAATATCGTAATTCTAAACACTTAGACTTGTAAATATCACATAGGAAGTATCATCTTGTAAATTTTTCAGTTTTTGTATTTTTTCAACTCTTCTGCTTGTGATGTCACACACAAAGAAATGCACTGTGCAGGCTGCAGGGGGACTAAATGTGATTCACAAAAACGTATATAAGACAAAATCTGCCAGCAATAGAATTATAAAATTTGGCATCATTATTCCATGGATGGTTGGGATCAAGGCAGTATATTAATTTATAGACACTGCCCCCTCCCTTTAACAACCTAGACTATGGTTGGAGAATCCTTCCACGACCCAGGTGTCAATTAAAGGATGCCACTAGCGATCGCTTGTTTCCCCGGTCCTTGAGGTGACCCACAGAGATCATCTTCTGTCAGGTAGGAGTACAGGTTTCCAGAGATATTATTCTAGAGAAGGCTTTTATGTACCAGCTAATTACATTACATATTCATGCATTTGGTTCATTTGCTATTTCCTGTTCATATGGCAAAAAGGGGGTTTATCACCTGCACGGCCAGCGAGCGGTGCGTATTGTAGGCAGGGCGTATTGTAGGCAGGGCGTATGCACCGCTCCACTTTCTCAGTATCTTGTAAACAACTTGAGGATTGCTTGGGTGATAAGATAAAAAAAGGACTTTTGGGGTTGTCCTCAGGTGGCTGTATGACCCATGGGGATTGTACAAACCTCGGGCTTCGCCCTCAGTATGTCCCAATCCCCTATAGGTCGTACAGCCACCCTCGGATGCCCCCCGCGGTTCTATTATCATAATACAGGGGAGGCAATATTGCCAAGCCATTTCAGAGACCCAAGTAGCAGTATTAAATAGTGTAAAAGTAGTGTTAAAATGTGGCAGAAAAATTAGATAATGATGACCCTTGGGATCGCTCTCAAAGTGTTAAATAGCCAATGTATGATTTAGCTCTGAGCCCGAGTCTGAACCGCAGGATGTACCTCACTCATTTAACGTCCCACATTGGCTGTCTTTTTTATATCACCCGCACGGCCGGCGAGCGGTGTGTATTGGCATCAAGGCGTATTGCCAGGCCGTATGCACCGCTCACTGTGGCCTCCTTGTTTTCAGGTATTTTCACATATTTTGAATAATGCTTGGGTGATAAACGTAAGAAGTACCTTTGAGGTCGTCCTCGTGTGGCTTTACGACCCATGGGATCATACAAACCTCTGGCTTCACCCTTGGTTTGTGACAATGCCCTATCGGTCGTACAGCCACCCTTGGACGCCCCCTGCAACACTTAAGCTTCTTACTATAATACTGCAGCCTGAAGTCTATTACATTTTGCAAGGCATTTGGTACCATACCCATTACAGAGTGCAGACCAAAAAGAAATGACTGTATTTATCTTCACGCTGTATATATTTTTGCTCATGTCACACATTGCCATAAATGCATGAAAACAAATTTGAAGTTAATGAAATATGATACGTTTTATGCTCAAAATTAAAAGAAACAATAAAAAATGTGCAAAATGCTGACACAGCAGAAATATCACTAAACACTGGCTGCGCAATGATTTGACAGCACAAAAACTATACATGTACAGTATTATAGAATGGAATATCACTCCTGCAGCAGCTCTTTCATCCTGATTTAAGATCAAGCGTAAAGTTACAGCAAATCCAAAACCTATCCTCTTCCAAACTTAGGCATCTTTAAGGTTCCTCTTCCCCCTACTCCCATCTCTCTACTTCTCTTTCCCTGTCCTGTAAACATATATTTGTGCTGCTTAACCTTGGGGCATTTGGGACTAACATACATTTTCACGGTATCTTATTTTTTGGTATTTTGTTGATAATCTCGTCTGATTAGTAACATTACATACATTTTTTCGTATCTAAATTAATTTGTGTAATGAGCGAAAATATGTACAGCGCAGAAATTAATACATTCACAGAATCTATTTAAGCCCCTCCTAACCTAGGCCTCCAATCATCCCTATTTAACTCCCAACACTCTATTATCCCCATCCTCCACGTCCTTCCCCTCTTCAAACTAATGCATGTAATAGCATTGAGCCACTTTACCAAATGATCCCTACATGCTCTAAGTGAGGTGGTGGGTTTCTAAAACTCTTTGACAGTAGTCGGTATTTGGAGGAATGGAAGCTCTCTGTAAATCAGTTATATGCCATGTCCACACTGGGCTGACAAAAGTCACTTAGGTGGCCAACTAAAGTAAAAACTTGTTACGATGGACTAAAGTCAATTGTCGGGGCCAACTAAAGGCAGGTTTTCAGAGAGCGACAAACTGTTCTAGCCATCTTGCCAGTATTCAGCCTAGTTTCCACAGAATGACAGAGAAGTCCAGAAAATGCATTTAGTATGGGACCAAATGTATTAACCCTTTCCAACCTTGCCAACCAACCCCAAATAAAAAGCTTAGTCGTCAAGGCTTCAATGGGTTAATACCGGTCGGGCTTAATCGGCGGCACATGGTTGTTCTGTGGAAACCAGCATTTAAAGGAAGATTTCCACAGAATAACCGTGCTCGTGAGTGGCCTTTTAGTTTTAACTCTTTTCCATGCTCACTGACCAAAGCTTTTAAGGTAATGTTGGTCACTGTGGTTTGAAAAGGTTAATGCTAATTTATAACATTTGTTGCCCTGTTGAAACACCCCTTCACGTAATCCTAGATTACTAAAACACATTGATCTGTGAGTGACTAAAAGCTGTGGTGCCAAGCTGGCAAATGACAAAGCCCATTTTTAGGGGTTTAATCAGCAGACTAACAACAAAATCCTACTCCTTACAAACTATATATAGACTTGATTGTCGAGCAACTTAAGTTGGTCGGTGGCAGTCTTGGGTGCAGTGGAGACCTGGCACATCATTCCCAAAATCAGACATGTCTGATACTGTACTGTTAGTCAGATGACTAAACCCCTAAAATTGGGCTTTGTCATCCACCAAATTGGCGGTTACCACAACAATTAACATTTGGTCACTCAGTGCACGCTATGCTTGCTCAGGTTGGACCCAACTATTTTTGGTGTTAGTTGGCTGACTAATACAGCAGGTTTCCACAGAACGACAAACATGATAAATTAGTATTAACCTTTTCTAAACATAGCGACCAACAGCAGCTAAAAGGCTTTGGGTGGCGAGGATGGAAAGGGTTAACACTGAAAAGCTGACAAAAATTATGGTTTGTCGTTCTGTGGAAACAAGTCTTTAACCTATGAACGCACTTTGTCTTCAACTGGACTGGTGGCAACCCTGACAATTAGTTTGTAGTCTCCCAGTGCAGACTGTGCATCCTCAAGCCCCATACCCACTAAGCAACTCTAGTGGCGACGGATGACGGGCAACAGGGAGAATCAGCGTGGAAATTGCCAATGACAATGACAATGACAATGACAATGACAATGAACTTTATTCACAAGCTCCATGAGGCACAGGAATACATAAATATATACAGTGTTAACAATGTTACATCAATATAAATTTAGAAAAAGTGGAAAGAGAAAAAAACAAACAAACAAACAAACAAACAAACAAAAAAAAGACACAATAAAAAAAAAATATATATATATATACAAACTGTAGTACCAAGCAGTACTCAGTACCGGACGGATCAGACAAGTCGACTGGTGACACCAGTGAGTATATCTAAAGAGAGTTGACTAGTTTGATTTACAGCATTCAATAATTTGGTACACGAAAGTTGCTAGGTTTATTAGGTGTTCGATATTTTGTGTGCCAAATAACTTGTTCATTCGTAGGTGTAAATGTTCTTCAAGGTATTGGTTGTCAATTAGAAGTGCTCTTTTTTCAGCAAAGTAACTGCAGTCAAAGACATAGTGGAATTCGTCCCCTATTGCCTTATTCGGGCATAGAGTACACAAACGGTCTTCCTTGCTAATGCCAAGGTAGCGGCCAGCTACCAGATGACTGCAGATTGTCGGGTAACTCCCGTTGGTGCGGTGTGTTTTCTGGGCGATGGGTGACATGGCGCAGGATTGCTGGTAAAATTGCTGGAAAAATATCAAAATTGCTTGATATGACAGTCGCCTGGCAATAACAACGACCATTCTTCCAGTCGCCCATGGCCTGCCTATGATAAAATCGCCTAGTGGGTATGGGGCTTCACTGGGGACTGGGCATTAACTGAAACAAAGAGGCCTGTCACTTACTGCACCTGAGGAAGCCCCACAGGGAGGCTGTCAAACATATCACACTTTGGTGGCTGTCCTATTTAGTAGTCCAGTCAGAGAGTAAGCCTCAAGGATTTATGGTTTCTTGTTATTGATATTTCTTTGGTTTGTCTGTAAGGATTCCCTAAAAGCAATTGTCTGTCCCTTGACATCTTCAAAAATAGGAGGCTGTCAATTCAAGTTAGCTCTCAGCTGTAAGATCACACAACCGGTTGGATAGAAATTCAGAAATTTCAGAAATAATAGATTCAGAAATTATCACCAAGTAAAATATGGGCATAAAGAACATACCCACTGTTTTAAAGGTGAAAAAAGCCTATTTTTAGGGAGTGTCACACTGTTCAACCAACTCACCCACCCCCTTGTGTGTGACATCATCTATGGACAGCCCCTATAAAAATCACCTTGTTGGCTTTGAGCTTTAAAAGGCGATGACACAGTTGTCAATGGCTGTGGCATTAAGGAGGCAGGAAACGAGACAAGTATAGATAAATGTGGCCCCATCTCTAGCTGCCTTCCCCATACAAAGAAACCGATTTTTAAAACCACCAGTTGAAAGAAGAGCTAAATGTAGTTGTTTTATATATCATTAGAGAGAAATATAATTTCTCTTTCATGGTCCTTAATATGTGTAGGTTCTTGTAGCATTCCTGATGAAAATTCAGAAAAAATTAGAAATTACAGGTCTAGAAATTATCACCAAGTGGAATACAGGCCTGATGCAACATTCCTACTAGGCACTTTTCACAGAGTTGGCTGACTGATCAGTACTATTAATACTCAGCTGAATATACTCAAATAGCCAATGCAGAATATATTCAAATTATCAGCCAATTTCAGCACTCATTCAATACAGTATACTGACAGGCATTTGTAAGACTCAGCCAATTTTCACCCGGATTCATTAACGGACTATGTGGGGTCATCCATAAAATGATGTCACATGTTCAGGGTACTTTCAGGACCCCCCACCCCCCTGTCACACTGAATTTTCTGTCTAAACATGAAAAAAGGACAATTTTCAGTGAGTGTCACATTGTTCAACCTTCAACCTACCCACTCACCCCATTGTGTGTGACATCATCTATGGACGGCTCCTATAAAAATCGCCTCGTTGGCATTGGGCTTTAAAAGGCCATGACGCAGTTGTCAATGGCTGTGGCCTTAAGGAGACAGGAAGTGAGACAAGTATAGATAAATGTGGCCTCATCTCTAGCTGCCTTCCCAATACAGATGAAGGCCTTAGCAGTCACATGTTCAGCCCTACAGTCACGTTATCGACTCCTAGCCAATCAGCAGCGCTTTGAGCCACAGTGGCGCTCTAGTGCAATGTTACCGATTGCTGCTATTGGTGCTAGTGCATAGGGGCACTCGCGGGTTCCAGTCGATGTAATAACATGCTCTCGGCAGCCCGAATTGACGTATAAATCCATTCAGGGTCTTCTGCTCGTGCCCAATGATATAAGGAGGGGAAAAAATCAAAGATATTTTCCAAATGTTAACAGTAGGTGAAGGACTATTAGGGGTGTTATAGGTGGGATTGAGTGTTGCCCGGAGGGCTCCGGGGATAGCGAGCAGCATTTGGAGGACTGAGTGAAAGCAATTGGGCTTGGAGAGTAAAAAGCTTATAGGCATAGCTGGTTTTATGGTTTGGGGATTTATGTATCAGCCTCAGGGTCATTTGCAATTGATGCCCTGCAATGCCCTTGGCGCCAGAGCCCTTCTTAAGGTCATCTTGTCTCTCCTCATACTCCCCCTTAGCATAGACACCTCCGGCAGCCAGCCTTCTGACACCAACTGTCAGACTAAATAACCCCCCAGCCCCAGAGCCCCAGCAGAGGAGAGTCTATTTCTTGCACCAATTTCTTGCAAGTAGGGATTGATTAATGGGATTTAGAAGGTTGCCCTTTTCATCCGCACCATTGGCTTGCATGGGCCCTGGCAGTTTACAGGGGTTCAGTTAAGGCGGTAATACACCGTCCGACATGAGCCACGATGTGACGATTTCACAGAGAACTCATGCAGATTAGAGATGCAATTCTTTGTTACACATATGTAAAATACTCTGAAGTCCCAATATCAAACAATTATATTACTCCTGTGAGTGAAATTTTGGTAATTTTATTGTATCACACCGATTTCGCGGCTTGAAATTGTATAGTGTAACAGGGCCTTGAAGGTCAGCCATAGTTCGAAACAGCCCGGCCCACCCTGCTTCCCCTGGGACTATCATGTTCCCACCCAATTAGGGCATCTGCTGGCCAGATGAAAGACTGCACTCACGCCCCCTGCCGACCCCCAGCCGAATTAGTCGTCCATCAGATCCAGGATTGTGGATAAAGGTGAGGGGTTGGAGGGGGGGGGGGAAGGGTGCGGGGGGTTGGGGGGAGGGTAGGTTGAGAGGTTGGGAATTGAGGAGGTGGGGGTGGAGGTTTTGGGATCAGGGGGTTAGAAGTTGGGAGAGTTTGGAGGTTGGGAGGGGTTGTGGGGAGTTGTGGGGATTGTGGGGTTGTGGGGGTTGTGGATGGGTTGTGGATGGGTTGTGGATGGGTTGTGGATGGGTTGTGGATGGGTTGTGGATGGGTTGTGGATGGGTTGTGGGGGTTGTGGGGGTTGTGGGGGTTTTGGACAGGGTAAGGGGGGTTGTGCAGGGGTTGTGGGGGGTTTGAAGGGTTGTGGGGGGTTGTGGGGGGTTGTGGGGGTTGTGGGGGTTGTGGGGGTTGTGGAGGGGTTGTGGTGGGTTGTGAGGGGTTACGGGATGTTGGAAGTTGGCCGGGTCAGGGGATTGGAGGGTGGGTGAGTTTGGAGGTTGGGGAAGATGGGGGTCTGGGTTGGGGGTTGGGGGTTGGAGGTGGATGGGTGTAGGAGGTATTGGCGATCCAGGGGTTGGGGGTTGGGGGGAGTTAATCCCGTATTCCACATACCGAAAGTGCGTTGCCGATTTGACGCCGATACAATTTCGGCAAGGATGGGCAGCACTACCGATAAAATTTACGAACATGTTGGTAGTTTTTCCTGCCAATTTTCAACGCCTTGCCGATATCGCACTTTCGGCCGCCGAGTACGCACTTTCGGCCGCCGAAAGTTGATGGTCCCGATATGGAACATTACCATGGAGATGCTCAATTTCGGCGCCGCATACTATCGCTATGTGGAATACGGCCTTAAGGGTTAAGGGGGAGTAAGGGTTTAGATGGGTTGGGGGGTTTGTAGGTTGGGAGGGTTGAGGAGTTTTGAGGGTAGGGCGTAGGGTGTTAAGGGGTCAGCATATGTGACAGATATGTGACAATTTCATTGATGATTTTTTGTTGCCCCCCCAGGATTCTTACCCAAATGGCTAGCTCATCCCTATTCCACAGTTTGTGGATCGGGTGCTTGTCAAGGTGGATCCAAGATTATGTGCAGCCAACCAGTCAAATCACGCCTGGTGCGTTAACCCTACTGGAGGTGTGATCCTTCCACACATTTCTTCCCCTGGAGTCTGCCCCTCATCCCTTAAGCCCAATACCCACTAGGCGATTTGGACACAATCGGCCAACTCATCCGTGCTAAAATCGTCCGATTCTTCTTCTAGAGTCGGCCGATTTTAACAGTGATTCAGATCAAACAAGTATATTTCAATATGACATACTGATGGTAATCTGATTGGTGACGATTTTACTGGCGATTCTGCCAGTTGCCAGTTGCGGGTGGCTGGGAAATCACCTAGTGGGTAAGGGCTTTACTACCACTAGGCTTTTTAACTGTTGCTGGGCAATGAGCGACTGGGAGAAAAAAAAATCATTGTTGTCATCGCCAGGCGACTGTAACGTCAAGCATTATTCTATATTTTGCCGCCGATTTCACCACCAGTTTCACTGCCGATCCTGTCATCCATTGCCCATTGCCTAGAATCTGCCTCATACCCATGGTGCGTCACCCAGCAATCCTGAGTCGGCCGACGATTTTACCGGCAATTTGCCCAGTCACCCATCACTCATCAACAGTCAGATCGCTCAGTGGGTATGGGGCTTTATAACACTACATGATAAAAAGTTCCTATGATCTAAGGACCATATCACACAATGACATTACTTGGTATCGCAGAAGGAGGTGCCAGTCTGTCTAACCTTTCTTGTGTCTATCGCAGCATCATCATAGCAAAATTCTACACTACAGAGCGATGTTTCCCAGCCTTTTTACTATGAGGAGTACTATTCCCTATGCCATGAGACATACGACATAGACTGCAACCCAAACAATATGAGCCTTTACCTCCACAACATTATTAAGCATGTCAAATAAGTTTTGTGGCCTAAGACAAGACCCGCAACATTTATTTTCACGACCTGACTGGGATAAAAATCATATCACACGACTTTGATATCAGTTGACTGCCATACACCTTATGATACTACTGCAATATTGTTGATATCATAAGAGAGCACAACATAGCTGTGATACGGTCATATTGTACTTAATATTGCAGCTCAAGTCATGTAGTGAGTGATTGAGTGAGTAATGGATCCTTAATGCCGTTTCGACAACCAAGGTCATATCCATGGCGAAAACAAGTTGGGACAAATTCTGTCTTTGGTGTTGTATCTATGAGATGAAGGTGACAGGGCGGGCAAACAGCAGGGGATCGAGACCCGGAAATCATTTTTGCTGTACCTCATCCCTTAGTGAACCAAGCACCAACTGGGAATCGAACCAAAATAACCACTTGGACAGTGCTGAGTCCCCCTTATGCGAGTTGTGAAGTGTAATACCACCTTTAATAAGGGCTCCAGTCTGCCTGACCCAACTGCCCGCGGCTCCTTCCGGCTTTCTGTTCAATGAACACGGAAGCCAGTTGGCTGATAATTGATGCTCCAGGGTTGTCTCATCCTGTCACCATCCCCAGCCAGAACTGCCACCACCCAAGCAGGAGTCTTTAAATGTTTAATAAGATGCTGCCACCATTTTGGCATTATTATGACTATTTCATCGATTTTCTGTGACTATTCTGTTAGATCTTGTAGTTTGCATCTAGGTTTTGTTAATTATTTATATTAATTTTTTCTTTTATATTTTGATAGTATTCTGATACACTTTAAATTCAGATTTCGTTAATGTTTCATCATTGTCCCATCACATGCTTGAACCATTTTTATCTATTTTGCAGTATCAGATTTCATTATCAGATTTCCACACCGTTCTTTTACTGTACAGAGTTTAAAATAAGTATCCCATGAGACTCTCTGAAGGAACTACTCTACTTTAACTGGTCCTTTGAGCGCCTGGGAATTGGAATAAAGCAGGCCTAAGTCTGCTGAAAGTATTTGGCCTTATTACTTTCAACCTCTTTACCATGAATTGGTTGGTTGGAGAGGGGGTTCATGTAGTTCTCAGCCAAGGTGCGACATAACGGTCATGTTTTGAAACCATACTTAGGTTTGTCATTTATTTATCGAAATGTCAGAAACAATTATGTTATTTTTCTGAGAGGCTGAGACCTAACCAAAATAGAATGTTATCATAATGTTCTAATGAAGTAATTTCAAGACCAAATCCAGAATGTCATAGTGACTTTCTTATTAGGTGATCATCTATCTGGTCCACATATTACACTTTTAGCAGCAGATATTGCACTTCGGCTTCAAAAAAAGTGGATCACACTGATATAGAACAGTACCATAGATAGGGCCTATGCTTAACATCGTCAGCAAGCTCTTTCGGTATGTGGAATATGAGCTCAAGGAATAAATTTCTATATAGTTCAATGCTACTTGTGATTCCATCCCTACTCCCCTGTCTGGTCATCTGTTTAACCCCTGCTGAGCTATTTATAGAAGAGTTCCAGTGGTGGCGGAGAATTGAGGAGGGGAGAGGGGAATGAGTAAGTGTTGGGTGTTTTACGCCATACCGACAGCCGGGATCATTTTCACGCAAAAAACAAGTTGGGATGGATTCTGTCTTTGGTGATCAAATCTATGAGATGAAGGTGACAAGGCGGGCAAACAGCAGGGGATCAAAACCTGGAAATAATTTTTGCTATATCTCATCCCTTGGTGAACCCAGCACCAACCGGGAATTGAACCCAAAGAACCACTTGGTCAGAGCTGGGTCCCCCCTATCATTGCCTTATACAATCAGCAGGGGCTACTGGGGGCCTATTCTTCCCCGGAACCCCTGCGGGGTGAGGGGAGAGGTTATGGATGGTTGTGGTGTGGGGGGGGGGGGGGGGGGGGGAGGGAGAGGGGGAAGTTCTCCTGGGCAATCAAATCAATAAGATACTAAGAAAGTAATTCCCAGTCATTGTTACTCTTGGAGGTTTAGGTCAATGAATAGACAACAGTAGAAAATGAAAGTGAATGAATCATGTAAGATTCTGAATAGTAAGTCATTTTTTATTTGCCTTTTGTATATTTCCACACAAGGTGCAACATAGACTTGTCAGTCCATACGGTGTTTAAAAAGGAATTTCAGAATGTAATAAAAAAACACAAAAAACTAACATTTATTAGATATCTGAAAGAGTGATCACATACAATTCATGCGAAAACAATGCCCCTAGAGTACCAGCATCTTATCAAAGTACTCATAGAGGAAAATCCTATGAAAATGCCAGAAACCGCTATTTTCAGTTAAGTCAATTACACTGATTCCTGATATAGCTATATATAGAGTGATTTCAAAGCACTCAGACAAATGACCATTTAGAAATCCCTAGCAAAATATTATCCAACAGAATAAGGCCTTTATTATACTGCAAACTTGAGGCATGATGGTGGCATCTGTGTGATGGTGCAGTAGGCATGATGGCCATCAATTGTGACCTGAACAACGGAAGGATATATTCAAGATGTCAACATGACTTCCTCTCATTATGATTAAAAAATGAGTTAACCCGACAGTTCCTAGTGTTGACAAGACCTGAGATATTAACAGTGAAGACGAATTGCAAAGATGCTCACAAACAAAATCCGTGAAACATGATACAATGACTATGGCTAACTGTATAGATCTTGTGCAGATGTGGTTACATGACTAGTACTCCAATTTGGTGATCACCATGTGGTCGCCATAAGCAGATGACTATATGAGAAAATGATGAATTCATATATTCTGAATGATAGAACTTCTGCCCATGCTTTTTTAAATTATTCTGAGGTAACTTTGGCCTGAATCCTTTTTCTATGCGTTAGAATTCTGAATGTCGAGATAACATGTTAATTACCTATAAGGCATCCAACATATTTTGGGAGATATGATGTTATCTGGCAGGGGCGGATCCAGGGGGTCCTGACCCCCCTCCCCCTTTTGGTGGACCCCTAAAATACAAAAAGAGGGGAAAATACTGTGTGTATGTGCGAATGCACGCCATTTTAGTACTTAGCCTTTATGCTGACCTGCCCTTTTGAAAATCCTGTATCTGCCCCCGATCTGTGCATTGTCTATAGATGAGCTCTCCTTCAGGTTTTCGCTATCCAGACACTGAGTACTAGAGATCAAATTACTTACCCCCACTATGCTATTAGATGAGAATCTGACTCAGGTTACCTGAAGCTACTCAAACCATTCTGAAGCACATTTGCAGCTGCCATTGTTCTTTTAAAATCCCTTCGAAATGTCTCAGCTTTCAGCAGAACCAAAGGCCATCATCCACGATGCGATTTTGGGCCGATTTTGAACCAATTTTGAAAATCGGTTTGTTAAATAATTGTTTTTCTTATGAAATATACAATTTTCCAAAGACTTATGAATAATCCGTTACAGATAGATGGTATTTTCACAGGGAAAAATATGCGAAAAATGCATGAGAAGAAAATCGGATGACGTTTTGTCGCATCGTGGATCATGGCCTCTGTTCCCCAAGTACAGGCTTGCCTGTACATGAACTTAAAACCTTATCTCCATTCAAGATAATGTCTGTGACATTTAACAGGATAAAGTCTTGGGTTCTTGATCTGACATTATTAAATTTAAGTCCCAGGCCCTATGATTATGACACATTTATAAATAACCTTCAATTGGACCAGCTTTTGAGAATTGTACGGCTGCTATAAAATACTACATTTTAGATACTATAATTAAGCATTAACTAATACATCTTGAACTTATTCGTATTGCTTTTCAGGTGTTCAACTGCCTCTAGAGCTTTCTGGAAGTTTGCCGTACATATACGGGAAGAATAAAATAATTGTACGTGACTATTAGTTCAAATACAATATAGACCTAGAGATTGAAAATTCATGAAAGCGACGGAATCAATTTAACTGAGTGAAGCACCTTCCAGTTATCTGAGTTCATTAAGGAGAGACACACATGGCAATTCAAGGCCTAGATGACAACTTAAATGTCAAGCAGCTGCAGATTTAAGCCTATTATGTACAATATTTTCACTTTAGCACATTCAGCACATTGACCACAGCGAAGCCACAATTGCTGACCTTTCATATAGAATCTGGATGGAGGCTTTATTTTACAAGTTAATTTTACTGCCCTTTTACAGATGTTCTTTAGAAAGCTGTTAGAACTTTTTAAAGACATTGTGCAGATGACGTCACATCCCCGGAAATGGGAGGCCGCCAAATTGGTGATCAGTACATAATTCTTCCTATTTACAATTCGGTAGCATTTAGAAAAAAACATTACACTACATACAATTAAAACTAAGTCACAAAATCATAATCAACAATCATTTAGAATTTGGAATTTAGAACTTTGTATTTATGGCATAGCTATGTGGTCATGACTATAACACGGTGATCACCAAGTGATCACCATGTGGTCATCATAGCACGTGGCTGTCAAATCATCAAACAATCTTTAGATTTTAAATGAATACAAACATTAAGATACTATAAGCTTCTTCTATGTCAAAAAAGTATAAATATGACCTCTTGATTTTTTTATATTTGTGAATAATGATGATAATGAATTGATCACGAATATAGTTGCCAACCTATTTTGGCAAGTCAAGTGTGACTTCATCTGCACAGCGTCTATATACATGTGCGGAACCCAACATTTCCTAAAACTTTTCCCTGGCTCCTGTCTCTATAACAATTATCCTGGACATATTCCCTTGAGGGACTACAGGCCATCTAGATCACTCAAGCCCAAGCTAAGCTATTTTGGTTGGCCATGTGGCATGGGTTCTAGTGAAGATATTACCTGATGCCATCAGTAGGGGAGATTGAACCTGAGCTATCCCTACCAGACAGCAGATACCTTTTAATGGATTCAAGGTGGGTTTCAACGTGCTGATTTAAGGCTATATTTCACTATACGGTAGTTTCTTGCGGCACCATGAAAAGACGCAAGCAAACTACTGAAAACTCGCTTGTGGTAGGGTACTGCAAGGTGGAATATGGGTACTTGCGCTACTTGGTATTGGTTGCGCTACTTTGTTGCGCTACTTTGTTGCGCTACTTTGTTGCGCTACTTTGTTGCGCTACTTTGTTGCGCTACTTGATTGCGCTACTTGCTTGCGCTACTTGTTGTGCTACTTGCTGTATTATATAGGTTTTCTATGAAAGACTTGCGGTTTCAGATACCAACATGTTGGTATCAAAACTGCAAACTACTTGTGACACTTAAAAATAGCACCGCCAATGCCAAATACCGAATGGTGGAATATGGCCTTTATCCTGTTACTATAATGTTGCAGCAAATTTCTATTTAGTTCTAGATCTGTATTGGTTCTTGTTACGTTATTTTGATGGCACCCACAAACATCTTTAGAACCTAACACTGTGAAGTTGTACTTTGACGTTATTGTGACATTCTTGTTTCTGGTTATATTCTTTCACATAAAGATAACATTATTATAACATTCTGAATTTGTAAGGTGTCAAATTAGTTAACATGCAATGTTGTTACGTAAAAGTTTAACAAGTAACAGACTGACCAAAAGGGTATGGTAGCCTAGAACAGGCCCATTATGTCGCTGCTTGTCTGGGTACTGTTAACCCTGTCAGTCATCTGTCATCAGGGGCCCGTTTCATAAGTACCTCCGTAGCTATGGAAGTTTAATTGCACTTACAGAAACTGTTTGCGAGCTTGAAACTCCTGTATCTCATCGTTTCATAACCAAAGTCCTGTATATTGACCCAAAACCCACGTAATTTGACCCCAAACTCACGTTAATCCACCCAAAACTCACGTAGCTACAGCACCCAAAAAGGTGATCATAACTTTATGAAATACAAAGCTTGTGTAGCGGTAGAGAGGTTTGTTATGAAATGGGCCCCCGGTATTCTTTATGGTATGGAAGGAGTAGCCATTTGGAAATGGTTAAAATGTGTCACCCGTAAACAAGCACTAGTCGTGAGGGTTTAGTCGGCCCGTGCAAACCCACTTTTACTTGGTAGTGAGCAAACTGATCTTAGCCACAGACCTCTGGTAGACAGCACATCATGATGAGTTGATCATCTAAGATTAGTACCTACACAAAACATACTTTGAACATACTCTCACATTGATCATTTCTTATCTTCGACGTCTGGCCTGTTGCAATGGTTTATCTAAATGTAAACTACTATAGGCAGGGGGTTATGACTATAGTGTTGTTTTATCGGAATGATCTGGGTGGTGTCTTTCAATATCAAATTGGAAAAGTAGGTTTTGTCTACATATTCCATACACTGTGCCCGTTGCCAATTGCACAGCTGGTAGGACATATTTTATAGTCTTAGATACATTATCTTCCAAATATAGTCTTAAATACATTATGTTCCAAATCTGATTAATATTATTATATTAGAGTAATACAGGAGTGGAAATTTAAATTATAAAATGCCTCAAATTATACAACATATTTTCATTGATGACATATATGTGACCTAGATATATCCAGTTGACATTATAAAACTCTGGTGTGCGGTTACTAAACAATACCTGTGAAGCATTGCTAACTAACCTGACACGTTCTAATTAAGGTCACGGTCAAGGTCCAAGTGGATGAAACAACTACCTGACATCTTTAAAGCCAATCAGAATGCTCAGAAGGCAATCCTCGTTATCAAACTATGGGGGTCTGAATGCCAAGAATGAAGAAATACAATATCTTAATACCTATTCCTGTCTTCGCCTCTTCATTATTGGCCTCACCTCATTATACATAGAAAGTACAACACAAAGTGAAGAACTTCAAATGCAGCTTTTAAACTAAACACGCTAGGATCCCCTCAGATCATGCTATCAATTGTTCTTATAATAGATATTACTCTCCCTACCACGAATAGCTGATTTACAGTATTTTAAGTACCTGCAGGTTAATTTGGACTTATTTTGTCAACAGAACAACAGGAAAATCTATAGAAAATAATTAAATAATTGTTATATATGCGTCCATAATTTAGGAATTTTCAAACAACTTGAAACATATCTGTATACAAATCAAACAATAATGATCTATAGTCTTTCATCATATTTAAGAACAAATTATGAAATGATTATTGAAAATTACCATGCTAAAGCCTTGTGATTTGTCGACATATTAACCAGAATGGATCCTGATCTAGGCTAACCTGCATTTACAACTTATAAATTTGGCTATCCGTGGTTGGGAGAGATAATGATGATGACTGAAATACTTATATTACCTAGCTGCTAGATGCCGCAACCTAGTAAAGAACTGCATGTGATCTGCTGTTGCAGACAGTGGTGAATTCTGATACCTTTCCTAATGAAAAATGTTGGTAAAAACTGGGATGGGCTTATTAAGCCCATCCCAGTTTTTACCAACATTAGTGTTTACCATGAAATATTTTCAAAATTGCCTGCACACTTAATACCTCATAAGAGTTGCATTATACAAAATTAACAAAAGCAATTTGGTTGACAGATTGCTCCTCAAATTTCTAAAATGTAGTTTTATATATTTGCCTTTTTCCCATAGTAACCAATGTTTTTTTTTTTTTTTTTTTTTCATTCTTTATTTATACTGAAACTACATCAGTGGGTACTGGTTTTCTTTGTAGCTCCAGTTGGCTATAATACTACAAGAGTTACAGATATAAACTATAAAACTATAAAACTATAAAGAGTATAAAAACTACAAAAGGTAAATATAATTGGTAAGTTACAGATCATGGGTGTTTAACCATATGACACTTTAAACAAAAACATACATTCATGCATACATTCAAGACTTGCTGTATATACTCTGTGACTTTAACGTTTGATGTTAAAGCCTGTCAGCCCAGCCTATAATGTCCAACCCTATTTTGCCCTCAAATACAGCATTTTGATCGGCTGTCAAACCCACAAATCTATCAATTGATACAATTTAAGAAATTATAATGGTGTAGCAGGACTTGGGGATATAGAAAATATATGATAATTGCATATTTCAGTAACCCCTGATTCTAGCAGGCAAAGATGGCTAAAAGGTTATTCTGTCCAGCCCTTGTCCAACCCCAGGTTTTACCCAATGTGGGATGGGCTTATTGTATATCCCTGCATGAGACTTCATGTTAATTCCACACTCCCTGGTAAGACTACTTTGGTGCCAGATTATTAAGGAGGCTTACTCTTGTTATCAAAAGGAGAAGTATCAAGGAGTACAGAAAGTGCCATGAAATTCAATTTCATAAGGAAAAGCTGATCACAACTGTTTTCCATTGAGAAAACTGTGATTATCTTTTTTTTTGTTATTCAAGTACCACTTCACGTTACATCGTGATCTTCCAGCAGTTACAATGGTGTGATGAATATATACAGATGAAATATAGAAATCAAGTACAACAATTATAATTATGGATATGGATAAACACGAGCATTGATTATTTGATAGCCGGCGCGGTCCTGTGACTAGTATAGTCACTGTACATGGAATAACCTAGGAAAATATCCCAACTAAGGATTTGACGTTGCATAACGTTATACAACCTAATTTAAAAATTTACAGAACGTTCTTAGAACCTTGCAGGCGTCACCGTTATGCCATTCCTTAGCTAGGTATACCTATATGGAATATTTGCCACAGATTAGCTATCGGAATGTCATTACATTACCATTCATCCATTACAGGAGGACAATATTGTGGAATGCTAGCTCTACTCTATTCTGATTGGTTGGTTGGTTATTGGTAGCTTTACACCCTAATTAACTGCCAGGGTCATATGAAGGGTGGTGATGGTGATCAAATCTATGAGAAGGTAAAGACCATACTTCTACACTTTTACCGAGGCAGGTGTTCTTTAATGTGCATGGTCCCATAGACAAGCCATACACACAACATCCCATGGCCCTCAAGGGGCCTTTGATATCCCTGTCGTTGTCACAGGGAGACATACAGAGGGGTATAGCAGTCAGTCCAGCACAAGATCGAACCCAGGCCGCCCACACAACAGGCGGACCCTCTAACCACTTCACCACCCTACACGCCTAAATATTACTCTATTCTGAGTATGCCCTTTCCATTCCATCCAACATATCAGAGACAACTCATTTATTGCTTGGGTATATTTAGCATCGAGAAATGACACAACAGAGAATGGAAACATTTATTCTGTCTGTAGCATAGAAGCCAACAGTCAATTGTTGCCAATCTGATAGCTGAGAAAGAAACACACAGCAGGGTAGAAGATGAAAATCATATTACTGTTGGCAATTGCCTAAAAATAAATCTATTGTACAGTAGACATGCAGCTTTCATATTAGGTTAACCTTTTGTGGAACGTGTCAAAGAAGTAATTGTGTTATCTGATTTACCCAGGGCAAATATTGTGTGTGAAATGAATACTACTCCAGTCTGTTTTGTAAGTCTCCCGAATCAATGAATATCCAGTCTTTGGGGGACCTTCATGAGATTGCAATCAGGGGCGGATACAGGATTTCTCAAAGGGAGGGGGTCAGCATAGGCTAAGTACTAAAACGTTGCTTTGCATTTCCATGCTCACACTCTTCCGGATTGTGTGGGGTTCACCAAAAGTTCTTATAAAAATGTCTTGTTTTTAAAATTCATTCGATTGTAATGTATTTAAAATTTGCTTAAATGCTGTGAAATCAAACAGTTTTATATTGACAATCATGAACCATATTGCGTATTATACATCATTTGTTTTGATCTAAAGACACAAATACAACAACTTTTATCAGCAAGTTATTGCTGCCCAGGTAGCAACCATCTCTTAATTGATATTGTACTCATGTAGCATCAGTCCATGTTTAAGATCATGATATAAAAAGTGTGTTGCTAAAACATATGCAGGGAAACTCCATGTAGTGGTTGGGTAAATCCACAGCCAGAGTAAAGTGGCTTTACACTCTCAGCATTCAGAGTTTTTCAATCCACCCATGAGTAGAGACCTACAGAGGTACTCGGATAGCTCCACCAATCGGTAGGAATCTATCTAGAGGCGTTTGGTTGAGTGAGCTGAGCTGACTTAGCCTAAGGACTGGTGAAATGCTATCGTGAAGTCAGTGGCATATATCACATGTTTGGGACTTTGATAGAGAAATATCCTTTTACCCGATTGTTCTTGTCAACTCATGGTGACTGAACTACGTCTGAAGCTGATCTATAATCCTCAGGAGGGAGGATTGTGACTTAAACTAGCTAAAACAATGAAGTAATCTATTCCCAGGAATCTATTGGACAAATGGAATGAATAAGCTACCCACAGTTAAGACAAAAATAAAACACACATAGTTCAGTATGTAAGATGTAGACCTAGTAAATTGATATAATTATGCAGGATGTATTTGGCGAAAGCATTGAACTATCTAAGTTGTAAATTAAAATTTGGCTGGCAGTCAGAATCGCCTATTGGAAAAATGGCTTTAGTAATCATTGATTTCATTGATACATTTACTTCTGAGTTTGACAGGTGTCTAGGATGGGAATGATAAAAATGAAAATAATACTTTATCACCCACACAGCTGACGAGCTGTACATATATGATTAATGCCTATTGGCAGCCTGCAGCTACCACTCCTCATTTTCAAAGTTAAGTTTTCAACATAATTTAACTTTTGTTTGGGTAATAAAACAATTATAGAAGAATCTTAAGGTCATCCTTTGTTGGCTGTCCAACTCTTTGGTATACTACGACCCTCGGGCTCTGCCCTCAGGATATAAAGATACCACTTGGGTCGTATGACCACCCTTGGCATGCCTCGCTGTTCTTAATCAGTATGAAGAGTTAATAATCCTGTTACATGCATGTTCCCTATTTTGACCTACACTATCCTATAGGTCTGCAGGGCAAGAAAGGACTGAAAACCTTGAAATATCTAGTCCTTCTACCTGTCTTTAATACATAGCGCTATTAATAACATTATGATAAAAATAAAAGTGGTGTACTTAGATTCAGTATAATGTTTTCTATCATTCAATGTCAAAATTGTTTGTCAGTAACAAGTATTTTAATAAAGAAATGGGAGTAGAATCTGAAAAAGACAACACAAGTTTTCAAAATATGAGCATCCTCCCATATGACATTGCTAATGAACATAAGAATTAATGGGAACAAAGGGGAAAAAATATAAAATACGTTTAGATGATAAATGGCCACAAATGACATGCAAAATATGTTTAGAGAATTCAAAAAGTCATCAATCATGTACTCCCCCACCAGTAAACTTATGTGATTGATATAAACAAAACTTAATACAACTCGTTGGAAATTAGAACTGAAAATAGAACTGAAAAACAAACCCAGCCCTTTCTTGCCCTGCAGACCTATAGTACCAAGCTCAGGACAAGACCATGCCTCCTGTCAGGTTGGGTGTGAGTATGTCAAGGGGGATGAACTCCCTTCGGTACGGCCGCCCTCTGCTGCCGTGGCAGTTCTTCTTAATTAATATCAGTATATAGGTTAATAAGGCTGTCACGTGTATGTCCCTTTCTTTTGACCCACACTAACCCAGGATCAAGCTCAGGGCAAGACCTTGGCCCGTGTCCCATTCGAAGTGAGAAATAATATCCTCAGATATCAGAACAAGTTGTGTAAACGTCAAAGGGGATGAACTTCCTCTGGTACGGCCGCCCTGGATGCCCCTGTGCCCTGTCACATAACGGGTTTGGCAACAGCGAGGGTTGGCACCTGATCGCTGTTGCGAGGGATGTCCCTGTTGTGATGGTTCCCCCTTTTGATTTGCGGCTGTTCTACTGAACTGATTTTAATTCTGTAAACAGTTCTGAAATTTAGATATGCAGATCTATAATCCCTGAAATTTTTAGCCTGGGAAAATTATTAGAAATGGGTGAAAATCAATGGTGAATTCCGTGTATAACAAGGAGACTTTGCCAAACCCCTGCTGTTTTAAAGAACGACATCGCTCCTTCCGTTATGCGACAGGGCGCTGTGGTTCTTCTCATCTCAATATGAGTTGGTTAATAAGCTGTCACATGCATGTCACTTATTTTGACACACAAATCATTGCCCCATGTCTCATAGGATGTGAGAAATAACATCTGCAGATATCAGGACAAGTTGTGTTGACGTCAAGGATGAACTTCCTCTGGTACAGCCGCCCTCGAATGTCCCTGCGGTTCTTCTCATCTCAATATGAGTAGATTACTTATTAGCCTGTCATAAGTGTATCACTTATTTTTAACCCACACTAACCCAGTATCAAGCTCAGGACAAGATATTGGCCCCTGTCATATTTGATGTGAGAAATAACATCCCCAGATATCAGAAGATGTTGTGTAAGGGGAAAGAGGGATGAACTCCCTCTGGTACGGCCACCTTCGAATGTCCCCACGGTTCTTCTCATCTCAATATGAGTAGGTTACTTAGCCTGTCATAAGCATATCACTTACTTTTGACCCACACTAACCCAGGATCAAGCTCAGGACAAGACCTTGGCCCGTGTCCCATTGGAAGTGAGAAATAATATCCTCAGATATTAGAACAAGTTGTGTAAACGTCAAACAGGGATGCCCCTGTGGTTCTTCTCATCTTAATATGAGTAGGTTACTTAGCCTGTCATACGCATGTCTCTTATTTTGACTTGCAATAACCTAGTCTCAAGCTGAGGACAAGACCTTGCTCCCTGTCATATTAGATGTGAGAAATAGCATCTCCAGATATCAGAGCAAGTTATTGTTTACGTCAAAGTGGATGACAGCCGGATCAAGAAATGTACCAGATAGTACTGTGTTTTGAGATGCAGAGACAGTTATGTCGAGGTAACAAATATATAATCGAATGATTCTTACTGATATGTTTATGAAGTTTTCCAATTTAGGAGGAGAAATACTTTTTCTGGGCCACTGGGTACCAGCAGTTGGTTATCAGTGTAGCATGCGAGGAACCTTCTTGGCCTCTGGTACCTAGCGTGTACACTAAAAGCCTATAGCTGGTACTCAGTGCCCCAGAAAAGTCTTCCACCTCCTAATAGGCAGTGCTAAAACCCTAGTAGTATTCATTCTGATAATACTTAGAAGGGCATAAATAGTATTAAGCAATTCTAGCTTTAATGCATCATACAATGAGATAAGGATCCAAGGGTGAGTAACATAAATGAAGAGATGAACCAGAAAAATTGGGTAAAAATAGGGGACCGGGTGGGGCCACCCAAAAAAAAACACGAAAAATCGCGTCCACAAAAAGGTATCAGCCGTTTGCTTGCGTTTTTTCAGGGTGTCGCAAGCAACTACCGCATAGTGGAATATAGCCTTAAGTCCCCATAAAAAAGGGGGGAGGGGGGCTCAGGACCCCAGGACCCCCTCCCCCAGGACCCCTGGCCACATAGAGTCGTCATAGAAACCAGATCACAGGCTACTCTGGTAAGGTCACCCCACTCGTTAGAGCCTGTGATAGGTTTTACCACCAATTACCCCACCCTAAAGGACAGGAGAGGCGGGGCATACCTGGTACTTTGGGTCCTCAGATCACACATCTCTCACTTTATCACCCGTTTGAACCTATACCCCAGGGGTGGAGGTGTGTGTGCAGGTGGGAGTGGGGGTGGGCGGGTACTAAAGGTCTAAAGAGAGCCAAAAGCAGGGTAAAAAAATTCCAAATCCTGTTAAACATTGAAATATTTTCTTTGGCCATAACCTAGACCTGTGGTAAAATATAGAATGTGAATACAGACATAAACGACATTAAAATACACAAAACCCTAAATTGGTATGTTTGCACACATTGCTGTCCTCAGGCATAAATGACATGAATTTTATGGAAATCAAGTTAAGTTCTAGTTAGTTATCATGATTTATATTTTACCATTGGCTAAAGCTAGACTCTTAGAAAAGATGTTTATATTTATTTTAGTTTGCCAAATTTTGTCATATTTGGACACAACATTGCTTTTGACTCCCTTTAACACACACGTGCTTAAGGAAAATTTGAGTCACTCTAGATCTCCATAAGAACAGTCTTGGTTCTTCTATAAAAACTACTACAGTTTAAGGGCTACAGGTCATTTTTCCTCGGATACGGGAGTGGGTGGGTTATGGATGTCCCAGGGAGATATGGAGGTCTTTGGGTGGAGTAGTGGGTATGGGTCTTTCAGCTGTTAGTACGTGATTCCTCTCTTCCCTTTTATCATAAGCCAATTAAGGGGGGGGGGGGGGGGGGGGTAATCGCAGTAGCACATATCTAAGTGGGCCCTTTAGATGCCCTGTAAAAAGATATTCTAAGGACAGTTTAAAACTGCCAAGCAGCACTTAATATCATTAGGCATAATAATATCAGACTCGCATCCTAGTGAATTCAATTCTAAAGTTTTAAGGTATTCTTGCTTGTGTATAAGCAAATTATATCAACTTTTTGCGATTATATATCAAGTACGGTATGCTACTTGGATTCATTTGTCCTTGCCTGTAGATACTGTAATAACATCATCAGATACCTTCTGCTGTGGGACATTCCCTTCATAAACAATCCCCCTTACACCCAACCTACCTACGCTAATACCCGAGGAAAAATGGACTGATCCCAGTTTAAGACATGCATGAGGGATGAATTCCACATCCCAGTCTATCGATCGCTTGAAAACTTCTTGAGCTACAGCAGCATTGCTTTAAATTCTCTGCATACTTGAGATACAAACTAATCTAATCAGGATATAGAAAAACATTTGCTTTTCATAAATATTGTACTGACAATGAAGTAAGATGGTTTAGATGGATTGTGGCCATTGGATTAGAAGAACGCACTTTGGTTCGGAGCGAGAAATCTGATAAGATAAGTGTCCAGACAATTGTAGGTATCTTAAAAGCTGAATGGGTAAATTGGAAACAGCAGCCACAATTCCCAATATTTTTAAATTGATAGTGTTGTTGTTTTTGTTGTTGTTAATACTGTTTTTATTTACGGATGAACATGTATCCTTCACTATAACTTTGTCAATCAGACGAAATACTATAACATAAAGCCAGTTATCACCTACCCTATCCCTTAGATTTTGGCTGTCTTAAATCTTGTTTAAAAATACAGAATTTCAGGAAGATCACATTCATGACACTTAACTTTATCCCAGGTATTAATTTTATGTAGGAATAATCTTGTTACTTGTGAAAAATGTCACATAGGAGCATACACATATAAAGTGCAACCGCATGGGAAAAGGGCCATCCATATGATATATGATGTCACACTTTCTCAGGGTACTTTTAGGACCCATGCACCCACCCCTCTGTCACATTGAATTTTTAGTTTTAAACATAAAAATAAGGCCCTTTTTCAGGCAATGTCACACTGTTTAACCCACCCACCCCCTTAATTGTGTGTGACATCATTTATGGACAGCCCCCTAGGTATGAATTTCATCCAGGAATAATCTTGTTACTTGTGAAAAATGGTATATAAAAGCATAAAAATATAAAGAGCAACCGCATGGGAAACTGACACAGGTGGTAGTGGGGTTACAAGCATATCGTGACTTGGGTACATTAGAACCATCCCATCTGCTGCTTGAGTTTACTGATAATTAATGGTTTGCCCAACACCTTACCAAGATTGACAGTGAAGGCGCACCCCTTAATTACCAAGTCCTTGTAACCTGTCATTTGGGACTGAGTTAGGAGAGACCACCAGGTGTATGTTAGAGGGGAGGTTATGGACCTATCGTAAAGCTGTACGTGTATTCCACTAGCCGATTTGAAATCGCGAGTAGGAACTAGGTGTTGTTTTATCCCTATAGGCTTTATCCCCATCTGTAGCTACCGAAGAAAACAAGCATTATTCCATAATGTTTCTACATTCTTTCAGAGAAGACTAATATAATAAGACCCACGGGGGGCGTCCGAGGGTTGGAGGATGATGCGGCGGCCACCATACGGCCCAAGGCCGAAGGCCGCAGGCCGTATGGTGGCCAGAGGGTCGTCCGTAGACCAGAGGACGACCCCTAAGGGTCTTCTATATTTTATCACTCAATCATGGCTCTAAACTTTCTGAAAATAGTCAAAATCAGGAACGGAACGCACAGCACCTCAATATGCACTGGCCTCTGTATGGCCTGCTGCTAAACTGGCAAATATAATTATGGTTTAAAGAGTTTTATCGCTCAATAAAATACTGCAAATCAGATTTCTATCATTTTATTTGATAGGGATGGGACAACAATCGAACCTCCTCACTTACAAGAAATGAAAAAAAAGGAATTTTGTGAGGAAATCCATACAATGGAAATCTGGAAACTATCTTAAAATCCCTCCCAAATGGTATGTACCATATGTTGATTTATCTCATATTTCTATAGGCAACTTATACCACCAAATTCTTAATGGTTATAATCGCCTAGTGGAATACAGGCACTAAAACACTCAATATAGTCAAATATTGTTGTTACCACAATATAAAGATCGCATGCGTGCTATTCCAGTTTGAGCAAGGTCCCAAGACATGAAGGGAATATTGCAAAATAAACGCGCAAATAAGTGCAAATCCAGGGACGATGCAATTAAGGAAATGTTATTTGGGGTACAATTAGTCAGATATGAGAATTAATCCTTAGATTTTTACACTTTATTTATACTGCAGCTGCGGGTTTGTCATAAGCTTCAGCCATCAAATAAGACTAATTGCTTTTCACTGTGCAAAACAGGAACTATTTTAAGAACAAAACAGAACTTTGGGAATTCTCAATATTCAAAATGAAATTATTTTAGCCGCGCGGCTTCACAACTGTAACTTCTCCCTATGGCAGACTACCAATATATATATATAAGTACTCCAAATATAGGGTATCAATTTTACCAGCCTTATCCATCGTGTAGGTATTTAATAATCATTTCCTTTTGTTAATCAAAGTGAACTTTATTTATTCCTGTTTCATAAGTTATCGCTGTCTACAAGGAAATCAAATTTCAGAAGTATTTCTTACAGGGTATCTGTTTCAATCATTAAAGTGGAGACGAGGAATGTGAAACATTACAATAAAGTGATCTACCAGATTATTTTACAATGGAACTCTATGTTATGTACTTGACTGCGAAGGAAATGGGCATATCTGCATCAGACCATATTTTAGTTTATTTTAATGCACAGTTAGTGCTGAACAGTGGTATTATGTGCTTTTATATATATATATATATATATATATATATATATATATATTTGTGTGTGTGTGTGTGTGTGTGTGTGTAAGGGTATGTGAAAACGTGGCCAATTCTCTCTGCTGATGCTACCGCAATAGGAAAATGTTTTTATATATGTAAAAGGAAATAATAAAGATGTTGAAAAACACCAAACCCTACGAAAGTGTGCATCCACAGCGTTGTTGTATATTATCCTGCCAGATAACTATTGAAATGGCAGAATCAACATGTTTCGACTAATTACAATTTTCATGAGGGTTGATTTATAGGAAATTTACGGAAACAGCCACACTGGTCATTATAATATAATATCATTAACCATACTATTATGTATAATATATCATGTTAAACATAAAAGTATGGTTAATGATTTATTCTATAACACAGTAATTCATGCATAATCTATAATTCATCCCAATTCACAGTTAAGCCGGATCCCCACTGATAAAACCCACACCTTTGTGACGTATCTGGGAGCGACAAACTGGTCTGGTGCCAGTTTGGCTGGCAACAAAATACGATTTCAGCCACTTTGTTGGTTGCCTAACCCCCAAAAATATCAAGCACGTTTGATTTTGGGGGTATTTAGTTGGCTTGGATGATTAACTTTGGTCTTTGACAGCGATGTTTCACCTTTGAAGATAACGAAGTCACTTTCAGAGCTCAGTAGGAACTCGGCTTTAGTGTCAAACTGTGGTATGGCAAGCTGCCACTCTTTGTCAGGTAACCGAGGCACAGGGCATTGCAGAGTATTGTATTCACTTCCGCTACATGTGGGCCACACATTAAGGTTTTCTTTGATACCTAAATGTATATCCGATAAGGTGACCATGTTAATAATCAATTACAGTCTTAGTCAGGACTGATTTATATGAAATGTACAGAAATAACCACACTGCTCATTATATTATACGTGTATTATAAAGTCCATGATTTATTCTATCGGACAGTTATTCATTTATAGTCTATGGCACAGTAAGTGTCAGACTGTGGTATGAAAAGCTGCCACTCTTTATCAGGCAACCGGGGCACAGGGCGTCAGAGTATTGTATTCACTTCCGGGCCCATATCCAGTAACTAATTTGGCTGACCAGGGAAATTTTGATTAGCGTCTCATGATCAGAAATACTGTCTATCATGAATAAATTGTACATCTAATAATTCCTCCTTGACACTATTTGCAATAATATAATTATTCTATAGCACAGTAATTTATACATAGTCAATGGCACAGTAAGTGTCAAACTATTGTATGAATAGCTGCCACTCTTCGTCAGGCAACCGGGGCACAGGACATCGCAGAGTATTGTATTCACTTCCGCTACATATGGGTCACACATTAAGGTTGAAATACGCCAAATGACAGTATGAATGGACAGCATTGTTGCTTATTCTCATCCAAGATTACTATCATGCTTCAACTCATTATAGTCTTCATTAAGATTGATTTATAGGAAATTTACAGAAACAACCACACTGGTCATTATATGTTATACATAATTATATAAGGTTTATGATTCATTCTATAACACAGTAATTTATACATAGTCTATGGTTTATTCTATGGCACAGTTGGTGCCAAACTGTGGTATGAAAAGCTGCCAGTCTGTGTCAGGCAACAGGGGCAAAGTGTATCAGAGTATTGTTTTCACTTCCGCTACATGTGGGCCACACATTAAGGTTTTCTTTGATACGTAAATGTATATCCGATAAGGTGACAATGTTAATTCACACTTGAAAGGCTATCAGGTTGACCTTATCTCCTGGTGTCACCTTTTGTTAACACCTTAATTTGATATCATCAGCCTGTCTCGCAAGTTTCCGACAATGAAAAGCTTTCCATGGAAGCAGGCTATTTTACCAGAGGCCATAAACTATACCGGTCATGACTATGAGTAGGCAATGACTTCCTGCAACAAGATACCCATATGTATAGAATTGGTCAGATTTAGTTACATGTTAAAGTTCCTTTATCAGGCTCTTTTGAAAAATATGTCTTTGTCCTGCATTACCTCAGTAGTAAACATGTTAGTGGAGGATGATTGTTTTTTAAGGTCAGTCCAGGTTTGTAAGTCATTGTCTAAAGAACAATTTAAAAGAACATTACAGAAAAGAAGAAAAAAGGAAATAGAGGGGTTTGGGGGCACAGCCCCTATTTCTAACCAATATATAAAACAAATATTCATAAAATCCTGATAATCAAATTAAAATTCCTGTCTTAAAAGTATTCTTGTAATTCTAGCAAAAACTCTGATTGGCGCAGCCACCTGACCCTAATCCTTTTATGCTGTGGTAGGTTGACTACCGAATGGCAGCCCTTTGTTTAAGTGCCACCAGATTTTTGGTCCTTTTCCTGACCACAAGCTACCTCCAAGACTGATTTGATAAGCATAAGATACTTCAGACAATGGCCTGATGTCCAAAACAGGCCCCTTTGTGCCTATACATGTGTTTTATATCCTTTTATTTGACATAACTATTTTTGGATATTTGCTTCTGACAACTTGTGCCAAATGAAAGAAAACCAAATACTTGAATAGGACCAAAGAAGTCTGTTAGGGACAATCTGAAACTTGTCTGGATTATTTTTAAGCTAATGGTAATGACACTTGTGGGGGGGGGGGCTAGGTAAGGAAGTTTAATTTTACTTGAACAAAGATGTTGTTTTCAACAGTATCCGATAAAAGGTATGTAATATGTTGTTGCATATGGTATAGAGAATGTGGCGTTTAATCTTTTTGGAACAGGGGTGATCCTAGTCTGTAATGAAATAGGAAAACATTCGAGACTACCTAAATGCTCTGAATATTGAGGGAAACATGAATGAAAATGGCCTAATCTGGAATTGCAAAGTAGGCTTACAAGGGAATAAAGAGGTGATAGTGGCAACATAGACAAAGCTGAAAGGCAAATACTTTCTATTGAAAGCCAGAGCCAAGGTGATAGATCATCCCTTTGTTAGTTCTCATGCTTCACCCATCAAGGGAAACATATCAATAAAAAGTGCACAAAATCGGGTATTATGAGGTGCGCTAAAAGTAGCGTAAAGAGGCGATGGAGGCCACGTTGGCACTACTCGAGGCACACATTTCCTGGCTGTGCATTGACATAAAAGACGATCCCTTAGAAGGCAATCTCCCTGAGGGAGTGGGGATTTTATGGGAGAATAGGATGCATGTTCTATTTTCGGTGCCCTAAGCGGAAAGCCGGTCTGGGCAAGGTGTGAGAACTAACAAAGGGACGATCTATCACCTCGGCTCTGGCTTTCAATCACGGGTATTTGTCTTTCAGCTTTTGTCTTTGTTACAAGCTCACAAGTTGTAAACAGATCATGGGCAAATGGGATCTTTTTGTTGATGGCAAGACTGGCATAAAGAGTTGGCTTAGTGGCAGGAAGGTGGCCTCTTAGTCCAAAGTTCCCTGGTTCGATTATGTGATTAGACTTGAATTACGATATAACAAGCAGGTGTTGTCAGAAACAACTTGCTTAAGACAATGGACCAGTGGCATTCAATAAAACAGTGGTTTGTTTCATTAGGGATTATGGATGAATAAACAGCTGTTTAAATTGAATGAATTGACTTTGTTGTTTGATTCCATAACGAAGCTTTTACAGTTAAGCTTACACCCTTTTCAAACGTCCACCCCATGGTTATGCTAGTAGCACCTGAAATCTTTGAATTTTCAGACGTTTTCATGAAACAGTATGCCAATGTTTTCCTCAAAGAAAGGTTTAATTTCTGAAAAATAGAAAATTTTTGATACTTGGCTTTCATCAGTATTGATGGCAATTAGACCCCTGAGTGAATGAGGGAGTGAGTGAGTGATAGGTGTTTTACGCCGTACCATTAGCCAGGGTAATTTTTCATGGTGAAAACAGGTTAGGATGAATTCTGACTTTTCAGACATGTGTTTTGACTTGGTCAGTCTTTGATGATTTTATCTATGAGATGAGGGTGACACGGTGGGCAAACAGCAGGGGATCAAAACCTGGAAAATCATTTTTGCTGTACATCATCCCTTAGTGAACCCAGACACCAACCGTGAATTAAATCCAATGAACCACTTGGTCAGTGCTGGGTCCCCCCTATCATAGCCTTTTATGATCAGCAGGGGCTACTGGGGGCCTATATTCTTCCCAGGATCAAAAGCCCCACCCTGGTACCACATTGGGGCAATAAGACCCATGGTTGGTTGGTTATTGGGGTTTAATGCCATATCAACATCTAAGGTCATATAACGGCAAGAATAAGATTTGACAATTCTGTCCTTGATGATCGTATCTATAGAAAGATCGAATCTATGAGAAGATAGAGAACATACCCCTACACATTTACTGAGACAGGTATTCTTTAATGTGCATGGTCCCATAGACAGGGCCGTACGCACAACAGCTGGTGGTCTACTACAGACCTTTGATAACCCTGTTGTTGTCCCAGCGAAACATGCAAAGGGGTATAGTAGTCAGCTCAGCCCAAAATTGAACCCCAGCTGCCTGCAAAGCAGACAGTCGCGTTAACCAATTCACCACCCTGCACACCTGATAAGACCCATGTGTTAGCTGACATAAGGTCTCTTGTTGATGTTTAGTTGCCCATATTCAATATGATGTCATTATTTTTACTCTCCCAGTGACTACTTTCAGTCACCCGATGACAAGTTTGAATCCTTGTAGGCTGACTAAAATATTCATCAGCAAAAATAGTCGTTCAAGTGGGGATGTGGGTTAGTTGCAATTTGATCATGAATGATTGATGGATAAGGGGCAATACAATAAACCTGAACAGGTTTATAGAGTGTACCTTTCCAAAAAAAAAAGAATGTTCAGCATCCAATATGAAGAAGTATATATATACCCTTATGCTTTTACCCTAGGTCCGATCCTTCATAAATACCTATGATGCCAGGATTGAGGAATTCTAGGAACCGGTAGGAGCCCATCTATAGGCTTTTTATTTGCATATTAGTACTGCCTGATGGTCACCAGCAAAACCTACGTATAGCACACATCAATATTGCAGCAAAAATAATTTCCATGTCAGGAATCTTTCAGCTGATTCGAATTATAATATAATTATGTTGCTAGTCACAACAGAATTATTCTATATGGCAGGGCACGAAAACCAGATTGTAACTAAGGATTATTTTGCCTGAAAAGATATTGATATTCTGATATTGCATTTTGTTGGCACTAAAATATTTTTAAATATCCACATCATCCGAAAGTTATTTTAGTATTGAGTAGTACTCTGGATATATAGGGATCTCATAACATGAAGTGCAACTGGGTAATAACAGGTGCATTGGACACAGCCACACAAGTTAAAGTTTGACATCTTTCAATTGCTTTAAATACATCCTGGAAACTTTTCGTAAAATCACCTGTAAAAACGTCACCTGAGCCTTTCCTCATATCACTCTCAGATATTGAAGACGGGAGATCAAAAGTTATTTTTAGATTATGCAGAAGCCTTGAGAATCTGAGGCCTGAGAATTAAGGATAGAGAAGGTGCCACGAGGCAGTGTACCGCATTTAGGTACATTTAAGCAAATTTAGATTTATAATAATACCAGATTATGGTACTTGTAAAGACAATTATTATTCATCACGTGAAATTGCAATTTCTTTTCATATATTGATATAGTCCTCTTTCTGTTTAGAAGTAAGTGTACTGTAAATCTGATTTTCTAATTTATCATAAATATTGATACCACAGTTGATAATACCATAATGTGCTGTTGATCTGCGAAACCCTCACTCCGAATTATCTTTTGAGTACATTGAATCAATATTTCCACTTTGCGGTAGCTGGCATTTGCAGTCGCTATTTTTAGGTGCCGTAAGCAATTTGCTGTTTTGATACCAACATGTTGGAATCTGCTACTGCAAGCAAATCATAGAAAAACCTTTATAAAATACCAAGTGCCTCAAGCAAGGGCTGCAAGCAAGGGCTGTAGGTACTTATATTTCACCTTGCAGCACCCTACCGTAACCAAGTTTGTGGCAGTTTGCTTGCATCTTTTCATGGTGCCACAAGCAAATACCGCAGAGTAGAATATGGCCTTAAAGGATAAAGGCGCCTAAACCACCCATTCTATCCTTAAGGCAGCTAGTAGTGAACAAGGTGTCCTATAGCTCTTTGACTAAAAAGCCTTTTACAAAATGGTGGGTATTGACTCCTGCAATTGACAGGCAACATGGCCAATTCTGAAATTCGACATACGACATCAGCCTAGTGACATGAAGGAAAAAATAAACAACATGACCCACGCCATTCCTTAAATTCGACATACAACATGAGAGCTTTTTTAAATACACATGAATATGAAAAGTGTAGTTATAAGAAACGTTGCCAATTCTTCAATTCGACATCCGACATTGGGACCGCCATCTAAACCGCCACAGGCATTAGAAATGAGCCATCTTTGAGTAATTCGAGGTTTCCCATCTTTCTTTGACTAATCGCATTATCTTTTTGTCATTTTTATTTGTTGAGAGTTGTTGTTTAAATAAAAGAGATGGAATTTTATAATTTATAATCCTGAATTGGCAAAATCATCAACTACTGACTTTTCCTCCTTGTTGCCAAATATATATCATAGATGTAGATGTCATATATTTCATTATATTTATTAAAAGAGGAGAGTTGCTTTCTTCCTCTGAATCCCCAAATGCTTTGTTGCCAAATCAGCAGCATTCCATTCGACACAAAAGTGCTTAAGAGGAGTATACACATTTATCTCATACAGAGTGCACTCAATATAGCTCCTATATTTCACACCTATATTTACTTTGGTGGTGGATGTATGCAAGGGAACGGTCGATTTGTGTGTCAGGAGAGAGGAAATCGATGGGAATTATTCCAGTGCAGAACCCACAAAAGTTGTATGGGACCACGCCTATACGGTGTAAATGATAGAACGGTTTGGTGTAAGGGAGAGTCGAATCGAGTCAGGATGGGTTGAGGGATAGTGTTAAGCCTATATTATTCCACAAGGGAATTTTGCCGAAGATTTCGAAAATTTGCATGACGAATAAAGGTTAGGCAAACACATGTTATACATATTTAGGAAGGGTTTGTAATTCTAGTTTAAATGCTATATAGTATGTATGACCCCATGCACTGTTATTGAAACCAAATCAAAAAGTTACACAAGTTACACGTATTCGTGTGCATGCTCACATCATGTTCCACTCTTTTTATAATTTACGGGTCCACCCCATCCCCCCCCCCTCCAAAAACAAAAAAAAAAGAAAGAAAAGGAGGGAGGGGGCAAGAACCGCGAGACCCACTAGATCCGTCCGTGGACCACCCCAACAATCGAGACAGAATGTACGACAACCATCAAGACATCTTTGTCAACATAATACTTATTAACGTTCATGGAAGCATTCAAATTGCCCCTGGCAACAACTGAAACAACTCACACTAACAGAGTTACTCAAGAGGTGTTCAGGTATTGCATTTGTCAAAACTTTGTAAACATTATTATCGTAATCTATGGTGATGGTAAACGCCCCTTTACACAAAGTTTGATAACAACTCAACACATAACAAACCAATTGTGGAATAGGCTGGTAACATACTTGTAAGACTGTGGGTGTGGCAGAGTTTGGATATAAAGGTTAGTTTCCAGACCATTCAGGTATTATTGTGATGTCTGGGACCTGATTGTGTAAACTGCTATGCCACAGGTGCAGAATATCAAGTTGCAGACAAGCATGAATTTGGGAGCCAGTGGTGGCAATAAGCCCATCCCACATTGGGTATATCCTGGGGTTGGACAAGGGTTGGACAAAATAGATGCATAAGCCATTCACGTCTCCTACGTCCCAAATTACTGCTAGCACATTATCGTTTCTTAAATTTTATCAAGTGTCAGATTTACAAGTTTGCCAGCCAATAGGGTTGGACATTATTAGTTGGGCTGACAGGCTTTGCCATTGGTTCCTATGGGGAAAAGTCCAAAATATACAGTGACATTTTATAAATTTTAGGAGCAATCTGTCAATATGATTGCTTTGGTTAATTTTGTATATTGCAACTGTCTTCAGGGAATAAGTGAGGAAGCAATATTGAGAATATTTCTTGTTAAACTTTATTGATGTTGTAAACTGGGACGGGTTTATTGCAAAATCTTTGACTCACTGACTTTAATTTTGATGGAATCTTCTACATCACATTGTACAGCACCCTATTTTTCATATTGGATTTAAGAATTTAAGTCTATTTCACCTGTCATTCTCATGTCAAATCTAAGTAAAAGACATGTCAGATCGTGAATTTAAAAAATGCCCTGTCACGTATAGTTGGCGCTAAACTATGGTCGTGTCCATTGTTGAATTAAGAAACATTCATTTTGTGTCATGGAACTTAAGGGTCTATAGACCGATCTATGTCCCTGCCAAGTCTCAATAAGACAACCGACCTGCTTTAATTTAGATACATAGTGCAGACCAAGGGGAAAACAAAGCAATTGTTATTGCCCTGGTTTGGACATATCGTCAAGGGCTTTAGTTCGAGATATAGTTGTGTGCAAACTGGGGCAACAACAATTGCTGAGTGTGGCTGTGGTATGTACTTGATTTATTCTATATCAATTTCACAGAAAATTTTGAATTGTTTTTCCTGAAGACACAAAAATTGGCATTAGCATTCACTCATAGGTGTTATTGCCCTCCAGGGCAATATCAGATTTTTTATTCACCAGTTTCTGAGAGGGCAGGACAATAGTGAAGGTATAGGGGCTGGAATCCTGATATAGAATATAGAGCCGCATACCCCCTCCCCTTCCCACTATTGTTGAGGAAATGCTGATGCACTCAATTCATGTTTAACAATGTATAAATTTATAAAATAGGAAAAACGACGCATACTGTAAATGAGTAACTTCTGAACTTCCTTCCCCCAAGAAATACTTAGAAAGGGCAAGAAAGAAAGAAAGAAAGAAAGAAAGAAAGAAAAATATGCAAATTGCTTGTCCCCTAAAGGGGAAACATGTCTTCAGCATCACTGTCTTCCCTTAATGGCTTCCATTCAATGCATCCAACCCAAATCATGGGCTGGAAACCATGAGAATTGCCAGACGATTCCATGGCTGGAGCCCCAATACCCAGTGGGGGGGGGGGGGGGTGGCGACTTCACGCCAAATCTGTCTAAAGTGGAGGACATGGGTCCTTTTTCAGCTTCGAGGGAGTGGAATGAGTGGCGATACTTTCACTCACAATGGGTATTATATATGGGTGTATTATTTTAGAGAAACGCAAGGGTATCTCATGCTGGCCCAAGTGATTCAGAGTTATGCCATAATTTATTGATTACTATAAACATCAGAATTCTTATCAGAATTCTAACTCAAGGATTCTACTGTAACAAATAATCTATTTGATGAGGTATAACAAGATACTAGAAGGTATTTGAATTTAAACAAACTGAAAATATGACTTAGTGTTTGAGTATCGAATCAGATTTACATGTCAGTGTTCACAATTAAAGCCCCATACCAACTAGGCGATTTTACCGTCGCCTGACGCCGGGCGACTGGGAGAACGGGCATCATCGTTGCCCAGTGACTGTACAATCAGGCAAGTTTGATATTCTACCACCAATTTTAGCACCGATTTTAGCACCGATCCAGTCATCAGTCGCCCATTGGCCAAAACACACACCATATCCATGGAAAATAACCCGGCGATTGTGATTGCTCAACAACTTTGCTGGATATTTCGAAGTAATTTGACACGTGTGCCGTCGCTGGGCGATGGTAAAATCGCCTAGTGGGTATGGCCCTTAAGAGTTCTTTTCTAAGGCCTATGTAGATCCCTTCATTATGGGTATGTTTTTGCATGGACAAAGTCCTTCCAGATAGGTCCTCTTTTAAAACCCCAAGACACACATCTGAGAGTATCACCCCCCCCCTCCTGGGCCCAAAACTGTCTTGACCAAATGACTCACCCCAGAGGCCCCAGGAAGCCAACTGGGCAAAGTAAAATGATTGTTCCTCCCCTTTTTTTCTTGGCAGTGACCCAAACCGCAGGCCTTATCTGGTTGATGTCCCACCATCAGAGTGTCTGGCATTGATGGCAGGGACCCAGGGGCAAAGGCATTATAAAGGCCCTATTACACTACACTACTTGGTGGCAGGGACCCAGGGGCAAAGGCATTATAAAGGTCCTATTACACTACACTACTTGGTGGCAGGGACCCAGGGGCAAAGGCATTATAAAGGCCCTATTACACTACACGACATGGGCTTCAATATCAGCACAATATGACTATATTGTAGACACATTTGCATAAAAGAGTGATAACATGGTTTTAAAAAAAGACAATTTGGAGCATGTGTCATATATGCAACATAGAATTTTATCTGTAATATGTGCAATTTCCTTGCCTCATCATCATATCGCAGCGCAAGTCGTGTAGTGGAATACCCCCTTTGGGCCTTATTACACTATACTACTTGAGCTGCGGTATCAGTGCGATATGATGATCTTTCAGATGATTCACACACAGGAGTGATATAAACGTTTGAAATTGGCAATTTGGAGTATTTTACATATATGTGAGAAAGGATTATGTCTCTGATATAATTATATGTGAGATTTCTCTGCAATATAGTCATATTGCAGCTCATGTCGAGTAGTGTAATACCCGGTTAAATGTCTCTTTACACATGTGAGAATCGCTGGTAAAGTGGCTGGGCGAATGTGATTTCAAACAAGCTTGATATTTTACCACTGATTTTACCACTGATGTTACCGCCAATTCTGTTGTCAGTCATTTATTTCCCAGAATCTGCGTTACACCCACGGGGAGTCACCCAGCGATTCCATTGATAACCCAGTTGCTCTATGACTTTGCCCCCAATTCTCCCAGTTGCCCATCGCTTGTCGATGGTAAGATGGCATAGTGGGTGTGGGGCTTTATGTGTAAACTGGGCTTAAAGCAAAGCCATGCTCTGTGAGAGAGTCAAGGTTACAGCGGAATGTTCACAAGGCATTTCTGGTTTTTCTCACCAATTGTCAACTGGACTTCATCATCACATTTGGAATGAAATAAACGTTGGTGATAGAGTTCTGTTCCATTGCTATTCCTATATGATAACCAGAGCAGAAACATATGGCATGTAATACAATTGTGACCAATCATGGGGCATGGGGACCTTAGGGGAAAATCGTGAATTGGGATTCACATTCTCTTTAAACCATTTTTTTTGCAAACCATTTTAGAAGAGTGATATTTCTATTAGACACTCAGATAATAATCATGATCTCTAGAAACTATTTCTTTTTACCAAGAACTCTCTCTATAATGGATCTAGAGAAAATTACTGAATATCCCTCTAGGTTACCATATCCTGTGACTGGTCACAATTATCTTCAATTATATACACAAAATATGCTGCACATATCTGTTCATGCTACTTTATGATAGTGGCATGCAGTCTCCTTCTTACTTCATAACTATTAGAGAGTTTTATGTTTTACTCCCTGTGTTTGACTTTTCATTAGCAAACTAGCCTCATTGCAGGCCATTCAGAAACTGCTGTGTTGGCATTAAGAAACCCTTCAGGGAATAATTTATAGGCTCGGAATGGCACAAATTGCATGTACTTCATCAGGGGGCCATTCCATAAAAAAGTCGTAAGTGTCAGCAATTCATTTTTATTGCACACTGAGTGAAGCACGCTAAAACATTCAAAAAATGCATTATGTGCACAGAAAGACTTGCTGCAGATTATGGTAAGTTGTGCAAACTTTTGCTAAACTGAATACATTACATAGAAGTGATTTTCCCTAGGCATATTTTTTGTGGGTAGGTGTCCGTTTGAAAATATAAGAAAATACCTATGTGGGGGGTTTCAATATAATCTCCATAGCTTTTATCTGAGCTTACGGAAACAGTGTGGGAATTTGAAACTCAGGTACATGACCATATCATAACAAAACTTATGTAAATATACCCAAAACTCTTGTTAATGTACCTCAAACTACTGTAAATGCACCCCAAACTTACATAAACCCACCCGAACTCGCGTAAGCAAAAACGAAACTCACATACCTACGGTGACCTGAAAGGCGATTGTAACTTTATGAAACACAAAACTCTTGTAGCCATATGGAGCTTTATTATGAAACAGGCCACTGGAGCTGTGAGAGTATATTGCATCACCCATCCACTCGAGTTGTGCAAATGGCCACTCCCAGCGTATGAGCCCTTACATAAGTTGCTCATTTTGGTGGGGCAGACAAATTTTCTCCCTGCATCACCAATGCTACGTTATTTCTGCATAACAGTTATATCCTTTAATTATCAGTTAATGTAGCAATGTTTTGGATAATAACTTGAGCTACTTTGGCCCATTGCATAATGTAATGATGAAACGATTCAATGTCGCCCAACAAGGATGTCAGCACTGCGATGGGTCCTGCTGTTGAATTGTGGTTGTTCTACTGGGCCAATTTTAATTTCTGCAAACAGTTTAAAAAATACTAATAGAAATTTGGATATAAAAAACTCCTGTGGTGCGTCGCATAACAAAAATAAGGAACAATTTTTGGCACATGGTCAAACTCTTGCTGTTGTGCCAAAATTCAGCATCGATTTTCACCCATTTCTAATCATTTTTCTGGGCTGAAAATTTCAGGAATTTAAAATCTAAATGTCTTTTTTCCATAACCCTTTACAGAATCAAAATCAGCCCAGTAGAACAGCCACAATTCAACAGCGGGACCCATTGCTACAGGGACGTCCTTGTTTAAGGACGTCCTTGTTGCGACGGTTTTGTTATACGACGCGCCACTGGGGTTTTTGACCCCAAAAAATCATTATCAACTTTATATATAAGCGGCTGAAATTTAATGCTGGATTTTGCACAACAGTGTGTCATTTGACAAGGGCATTGTTTGCTGTTATATGATCATTATGCAATGGCCCGATGGCAACGAAGTTGTTGCTGGGTATTCCCCGAGACTTGGAACTCTGCCTAAAAGCTGAGTTCATAAACACATAGCGTGCGTGTGGCCTCAGCACAATATTAATGTGAACTTAAATTTCACGGAAACACTGGTCACGCGTTTGATCGCTGATAACGCACGTAATACACCCCTTTTACGCGCATGCGTGATAAGCTACAACCTGTCAAACTGCCTGATTGTTTATGGTACTTTCAAGTCATGTTCACGTCTTGTTTGCGTCACGCTCACATTACATTTACGTCACGTTTACGTCACGTTTACGCCACGTTTACGTCACGTTCGTGTCACATCTACATCACTTTCGCGCTCCTGTCAAGCCGTAAAGTGCAAATAGAAAAATGCATTAACCAATGGGAATGCACGTGGGAATCAATTAACTGCAGTTCTAAAGGTCTAATTTCATCTCCAATTACCTGTCACAAATTCCTATCTTTTTGTGTTCACATATAGTCCTTCCCTAGATCTATGTGATATTGCCGGTAATACAATTCAATGTGGAAGCCTACAGCCTGTATTCCATGGCGCGTTCCTGTCACTTGCGTCGTCAGCTTGCGTGGCAAGGCAAGTGAAACATTTTATGATGCAAGTGATTAACACAACTGGGGTGGAACGCAAGGTATATTCCATGATGCGCTGTACTTGTGTTCATGCAATGCAAGTAGGAAGGCAAGTGTAGGGCTATATTCCATGATGCATTCAGTCTCACTTGCGTCCCTTTAATCATTGAAACGCAAGCATGCTTGCGGAAATTTATAAACTTCCACAAGCAAGCTTGCGTTTCCATGATTTAAGGAAAGCTAGTGTGACTGAACACATCATGGAATATAGCCTTACCTTTCACCCTTTCGCCATGCCAGATGCATTAGGGCATCACCAGCCAAAACAAACCAGATGCATTGAGGCATCTTTTCAATGACAACCAAAACAGTAAATTAAAGTGTTTAAAAGCCCTGAAATCATTTATGATCAAGTGTATCCTACAACTAAAAGGTTGAAAATAATTTTCTATATTTCACATGTACCTTAGATCTTGAAAGGGACATGTGTACCATATGTGGCACATTTGGAGGCTATTTGCTAGAACACTGGAAGTCTTTTAAACCCTGAATGAAATGTTGGTGGAGTAAGTACTCAGGCAAGCATGTGACGTTATTATAACATTGCAATAACGTTCTGTTTGGTTCTGTATTTGTTCTTGTTATGTTATTTTGATGGCTCCCAATAACATGGCTGCAACGTACTGCTGCGATGTTGCACTGCGACGTTATTATTACATTCTGGTTACGTTATTCAACCTAAACAGAATGTTCTTTTATCGTTCTGTTTTGGTTTCATCCTAACCTCACCCAAAAATAATGTTTTAATAACATTCTGATTTGGTGAGGTTTCGACCTCACCATAAACAACATAATTGTTATGTGCCATCTTAGTAAAGAACCACACTGACTGAAAAAGTATAGTTGCAGAATGTTTCTGTTACATCGCAGCTTGGCTAGGTAAAGGGTTAAATGCAGGTTTTATCCTGCCACATAATCCCTGCAATACATGACAGCTGCTCTTCTATGGCTTTGTAGTGGGATTACCAAAGGTATTAATCTGTTAATCCTGCTGCTCTCTGACAAGCCTTAATCTGGACAAGTTTCCATAACTCTCTTAAGTAGCAATAGAGTGATTGCGTAAAGCCATGTCTCCACAAAGCAATAAACTTTCAGCGATAATTAACGTTTATTTCCAGTGCCACATTGCATAATAAAAACAGTGATGGTTTTGTTGGGAAGTGTCAATATCTTGCAGTTTTGCCAAAATTCAGCATCTATTTTCACCCACTTCTTATCATTTTTCCCGGCTGAAGATTTCAGCACTTCTAGATCTAAATGTCTATGTTTCAGAAACATTTACAGAATTAGAATCGGCCAAGTAGAACAGCCACAATTCAACAGTGGGATCCATCACAACAGTGACATCCTTGTGCAAGGACGTCCTTGTTGCAAGGGTTTGGTTATGTTACATGGCACTGTGGTCCGTCGCATAAGGGTCTCGCTGTTGCGAGGGTTGTCCACAACAGCGAGACCCCTCCCTCTTCAACAGCGAGTGTATCCAACTTTGGCTATAACAGCGAGGGTTGGCACACCCAAATTTTCAACATATTGGGGGGACATTTTGGGGTTGTGATTTTAACATTTCGTTTTCATTACCTGTTAGGTGTGCCCCTCAGCTTTTAAAATGTGCAGGAGGCAAGTGGCGGAAATGTATTTCTCAATAAATTAATTGTGTTCAAAGTTTGTACAAAACCATCGCCGTTGCGAGGGTTGGCACATTGAAAACCTTAAGGATATCCCTGTTGCGAGACTTAAATCTAAACCCTCGCTGTGCTCTCGCTGTTGCGAGGGTTTGGTTATGCGATGGAGCACTGGTGACGTTTATCAAACCCTAAATAATTGTAGGCTGCATCCATAACCTATCATTGATATAATGATTGTTAAAATGGGTTATGTTTGTCATCGGGTGACAAACTCTTTTTTGATGTCTTGTGGAGACACAGCTTGATTTTGTTTTGTTTTACAACTATTTACAGAAGTAAAAGAATAGACTTAGCTGCCAGCAATCGGGCCCATAGAGGCGATGCAATGTATTACCCAAACTGGCAATATCACATAGCCAGGGGGATCCTGACCACTCCACTCCCTTTTGGTGGAGATTTATACTTGAATATGAAGAAATAGAAAAGAAACCCCGATGTACATGACTTATATGCGCCGCTGCGTGATGTTTTAACGCGAATTCTATATATGCAGATTCCCCCTTTCAAGAATCCTGGAGCCCCCCCTTTTTATCTAGATTTGATGTGATAAAGAAGTTTCAATTTGACAACACATTTCAAGATGTCCTGACGAATGATTGCAGCTCTCCAACTTTGCTGTGACATGCGATCCCTTCCTGTGTACACGGAACACCTTTTAAGCTTTAAATGTAATCCTTCCTTATTCTTAAGTGATATTTCTAGTTAATGTGATACGTCCTTTGACATTTCTTCCTTATTTAGGCAATTCAAGACTGGCCATTTGGTTGTTCTGGAAATTTGAACTGTTCACAACTGCACATTCAGCTGGCAGTAATTTGATAGACTGCCGCTCGCTAGTCAACGTATCACAACATAGGGGTTAAGTAGGTGGGCGGGGGGTGGGGGATTAGGCCGCCGGGTCGGTCGCCCTCGGTCCACTAAACCGTTGTACAAACAAAACCGCGGTTGCTAGAATCGTCAAAATACGCCCCCGTTAGGCTTAGGCCTAGACCGTGCTTGTGGCGCAGACCGGCCTTCAAACCCAGTCTAACCCGCCAGCGTGGCGGCCGAACCTATCGGTGTGACTGCCCGGGAGGATATTTCCCGCACGGTCTCTCCGCCCCCTCGCTCGGTCCCTCCCTTCTTTAGGCCTAACTTTTTTGTAAACGTGGCGAGCCGATTAACTTTGGTAGACTGGGTTTCAAACGCGGCGAATTAATAATCGGGTCAGACTGGGTTTCAAACCCAGACTGAATTATTGGCGTTAGTCCATATGACATTTATGTGGTTAGGCAGTTCAATGTTGTGTACGGCGGTAGGGTGTAGGGTGGTAGACTGGGTTTCAAACGCGGCGACCCAAACGAAGTGTGGTTAGGCCCCCGCCTTCCCTCGCTAGGATTTCCGCCTAAGTTAGACTGGGTTTCAAATACGGCCATGAAGAAATTTTTACGAGTCGACTTTATTCCGGTCAGACTTGGTTTCAAACCAAGTCTAACAGTATTTTTTGGCGTTAGACTGGGTTTCAAAGCCAGACTTCATTATTGTTTGTCGTACTAAATCAGTACTACAAAATGTGGGCAAAGAAGCCCATAACTGGGACACCTTGCTGACGTCAGAGTCGCTCTTAGGGGCTTTCCCACGATATCAGCGTCGCTTTTTTCCTAATAAGGGCATGTTATCAGGCGTGGCGTCACCCCACCCCTGGGGCCATATATAAGGGCCCGCTTCGGTCCGCCGGGTTTCAAACCCAGTCTGACCGCCACCCAAAACCACCCAACACGTCGGATTACCCCCCAGCCAGCGAATGGAAAATATATCTCCCCCCTCCTCCGGGTCGGAGGGAGAAAAAGCCACCTTTGTACGCCACCTTTTTTCACAGGACGAGGACATCAAAAGAAAGCACAAAAAACGGGAGAAGAAAAGGAGGAGGAAGGAGAGGAAGGCCGCCATGAAGGCCACATATGAAAAGAATAAATGTGGTTAGACCGGAGCGCCTAATTTACACATAGTAGACTGGGTTCTACTATGTTTCAAATCTGGGAAAAAAAAGTGGGGAATTTTTTGGGTTTGAAACTTTCATCGCTGTTTTAAGAAAGAGCAAATAAACTATAACATTGGATATCGATAGTGGCTCCGCCAGTGGTCGGTTGACCAATGGCGCCGCCAGTGGGGACTTATAGAAGATCTTTTTCTATGTGTCTGACTTATCAAATTAGCGCCAATATGCTAGAATTAAACCGCACTTCTAATGAGGTTTAATGAGGGTTGGTGGGGGTGTATGGCATGAGAAAAGCAACTTTTGACGAGTTTGTTGGCCCTGAAAAGGGCCTTTTAAATAACAAATGTTTAGGCTTGCACACTACTCATTCCTGGTCCACTCTTGTTCCTGTTCTTTTTGGGCTGCCCTGTCATAGTCCACCATGTTTGACACGAATAGAATGTACGCGTCCATGTCTATGATTATCACGTCATCATACATTGGACTCGAGATCTGGAAGTCGCCATCGAAGTCGCCAGCTTCATACCGCAGGTGGTACCGGTACCGTGGAAGTCTGAGGTCCATGCCAGGATCCAATAGGTCACGAAAGTCCTGTTGCATGCTCATTTGAAAAAAGAACCAGTCTGGCCAGTTTGTGAACTCGTACTCTGTATCTCTGTATTCTATACACAGGTAGTAAGGATTCTCGTGGAACTCCACCTGCCTGTAAATACTGCCCCCGGTGTGGCGCATGGTACGCCGGAATCCCCGCATGACACGCCTCACATGGTCAGCAACGGATTCTGGCCTCAAGGCGCGGAGTAACCTGGAATGGTTTAAGCTATTAGGGATGTACCTCGCCATGTTGTCGATCAATACAGTGTATTAGGGAAGTCTATAACAGATGTTTATAAAGCCTGTATTTGTCAACGTGAGCCCGTCAACATTCACTCAGGTAGCCCTTATCGACTCACTGTGCCCGACTGAGCGCGCGCCGTCGCACTGACCGCCGCTGGCCGAGTATCTCAGGGGAAGCCCCGTGGGTAGACTGGGTTTCAAACCCGGTTTGGCATCATATGAAAAAAAAAAAATGTGGTTAGACCGGAGCGCCTAATTTACACAGGGTAGACTGGGTTTCAAATCTGGGGGGAAAAAAGACAATGGTTAGACCGCGTTTCAAACCCGGTCTTCCAGGCGCACCTATGTGAAACAGGGTAGACTGGGTTTCAAACCCGGTGTGGCCGCAGGGGGGGGGAGGGGGACATGCCGCCTATGTTGGAGTATAGCCCGCCGGCGTGACCGGCCGCTGGCCGAGTATCTCAGGGGGTAGACTGGGTTTCAAACCCGGTGTGGCCGCAGGGGGGGGGGGGGGGAGGGGGACATGCCGCCTATGTTGGAGTATAGCCCGCCGGCGTACCATATGTGCGCACTGTCTTACCATCGGGATCCTCATTTTGAGGGAGTTAGTCACCACTGCACCGGGGTACCAATTTTGACCATTCTAGTCAACGCTTTCAACTCCAGTCTAAACACACCCGGCGGGGGGTGGGTTGGGGGACCCTCGACCCGAGCTCCTTCCACAAACATTCCCGGATTATCCTCTGTAAACACGTTGACTAGTGAGGAGTTCCCATTTGATACCGTGATGTAGCAACTATTGCTTCGGCCTATACATCTATGAATATATATAAATGTATATATATATATACATATATATATATATATGTAGTAAAACCCCAAATTTAGGTCGCACCTTTTTTCAGCTACATCCCTTTTAGGGGACATTTTTCAGAACCTTTGAGAGTAACATATTGTTTCAAGTTGTGGGAAAATTAAAAAGGCTGCACCCCACATTTGAACGTAAAGCCCCATACCCACTAGGACACTTTTACACAGTCGGCTGACAGTATATTGAAATGTACATGTTTGATCTGAATCAGCACTGAAATCGGCAGATTCTAAGGGTAGATTCGGCCAATTTCAGCCGTTTCAGGACGAAAATCGGCCGATTCTGAGGGTAGAATTGGCTGATTTCAGCACCGATCAGTCGGCCGACTGTGTAAAAGTGTCCTAGTGGGTATGGGGCTTTAAGGCCTCAGCTAAAATTAGGGGTTTTAAGGTAATACAACCAGCAATTACATATGTGTGGTGTTCCGCATTCAACCTAGGATACCTGCAACCCTAGATTAATTGCCTTGGTTTCTTCTGGTCAGTGTACGGAGAACTAGTGACGTCCGATTTTCAGTTCACTGACCCTTCTTGGAACTTCTAATTTCCTTCGCTATGTCCCGGTGTGATGAGTTTTCCTAGAATTAGGCTGCAGAAATATTGAGCTTATATCCTGTTCTTTAACAATCCACTTCCATCATGGGGTCGAAGATAGAATTCAGGGTCTGTAAGTGTATCATACAGCAGGGACTAGTAATTGGCAGGAAATTAAGAGTCTGCCTGTGCTAGTTTATGACCCCTTTTGTAGCAGGCTTCCTTGGTTATAGAAACTTTTATGTGTAGGGCCCAGAGGTGCTTTGAGTAAGTTTTGAAACTGTACATACCTATGACTTTATATGTTGTTCGATAACTTGTTGACTAAATAATTTAAGAATTCTTAACCTTTACACTTAAAGAAAACTACATACACAGATTTAATTGTTTTATTCAATGCTGTAAAACCTTTTTCTACTTTCAAACTTTTGTTAATCTTCAACGGCACTCAACCGCCCTAATTTAACACTGTAGAATTTAATCCGACCTTTTGAAATATCTACACTTTTGAAATCTACACCTTTGATTGTCACATATAAAAGCCGATCGAACGCTTCTCTAATCAATCCTGATGAAGACACTAACCTGTCGAAACATGTCGATTCAGCCTATCATCTGCTAAACAAAAGTCAACATTTTAAATTATACTGCCGTCAGGTTGGATGTTCATCTACACTTCACACATACATATGACTTGTATATATAGAATTCCTGAACACAACTATGTCTGTTTGTTAGCCTCATAAGGTATCATATAGAGGGGCCCTGGGGTGTTTTTGTAAATCCAAATGTGTATAGATGTATCTTCAATTCATAACACAACTACATTCGTTTGTTAGCCTCAAGGGTATCATGCATATAGAAGGGCCCTGGAGTGTTTTATGTGAATCCAAGATCTCAACACAGATCTCTGTATCAAATTCTTAAATACACATTTTGTTTGTTTGCATAGCAGACATATTCACCTAGTCTGAACTTATGATTGGGAATATGTAATATTGCACTGCTTGCATCAATGCATTAACCGGCTGGTGACAAACCAAATCAAGTGGTATCACATAAAATGGCCTTAAGGGGCTTTCTGTGAATTCAAGACATAATCAGCTAGTATGATTGCGTGGGTGGGAAGAAGCAATCCTGAGGCATTAAGCCCCATACCCACCGTTTTGTCCAGAGTCGGCCATTTATTGGTGCTAAAATCAGCTGACTTTACTCTAAAGCCCCATACCCACTAGGCGATTTTACTGGCGACTGGCGACTGGCAACAGGGAGAATAGGCCGATTCCTATGATCGCCTGTCAGTATGGTATATTGAAATGTGAATGTTTGATCTGAATCGGCCCTAAAATTGGCTGATTCCAAGGGCAGAATTGGCCGATTTTAGGGCCGATCTGTTGGCCGATTCAGGGATAATTGCCTAGTGGGTATGGCCCTTAAGAGTCGGCTGATTTCACCCGTGATTCAGATCAAACCTGCACATTCCTATATACCATACTTACAGGCGACCTTAAGAATCGGCTGATTCTAATCAGATGCCTATTGCTGGTTGCTGGTAAAATCGCTTAGTGGGTATGGGGCTTTAGTGTCATCGTGTTAACTGGCTGGTGACACCCCCTTATCAAGGAGTATTAACTAGTTCATGTATTATATAAGTCCCAAGTTCCATGAAATCATTCATAACCTGATAATGAGTACACTCATGGGTGGCTAACATCGTATTATGTGAGTTAAGGCCATATTACTCTTTGTGTCGGGTCATATTCACGTTGGGTCACGTTGCCCAATGCGTCTGGTTTGCGTTCTTCTACCACCATGTAAAATTGATCAGTGGGTATGGCCCTTTGTGAATAAAACTAAACTTGTGTGGATAAAAGTGATAAGAATGATAAATAAACCAAACCACATGTGGTTGAATTTTCTGTCAACAACAGATCACTTAATGCCATACTAACGAGCCGGTTGAAGTTTATCAATCTGTGACTCCATGTGCACTAATCTAAAAGTCTATAATTATGAAGAAACATGGAATTATTGTAAAACCCCATTTTTTAAGCTGCATCCTGAGTTTTGATTTTTGATTTTTGATTTTTTTTTTGGCGGGGGGGGGGGGGGGGGGGGGGTGGAGGGGGGACATTCTCTAAGGGCCTTATTTCAGAAGAACTAATTCAGGCTGCACCATTTAAAGTTAAGGCCTTGGCTAATTTTAGGGGGTTTACGGAAATACAACCACTATTTGCATATATGCTGATATGTGAGGTTCCCAATTTAACCTTAGTTTTTTTTTGTCAGTGTACATAGAACTATAGTGGCGTCCGATTTTCAGTTCACTGACCCTTCTTGTAACTTTTAGTTTCCTTTGCTATGTGTCTGTGCGATGAGTTTTCCAAGAAATAGGCTTCAGAAATATCTAGCTTATATCCTGTTCTTTTACCATGCACCTCCATAGTGTGGGCAAAGATAGAATTCAAGACGAGTAAGTGTATAAATACACTTCAAACACCGGGGTCTGATAATTGACAGGAAATTGAGAATAACTGTTCATGAGATGCTGAAATCAAGGGAAAATAATCTCCCCATGCTAATATGTGACTTCCATTATAGTGAGTCTTCCTTGTTTAAAGATACTTCTATATATGTAGGGCCCAGAGGTGCTTTGAATCAATTTTAACCGAGCGTTGACCAGTTAAATAGAAGTTAATAAATAAAAAATAATAATAAAAAAAGAATTGTGCACACCTATGCATATACAGAATTCCTGAACACGGCTTCGTTTGTTTGTTAGCCTCAAAGGGTATCATATAGAAGAACCCAGGGGTGTTTCTGTAAATCCAAATGTGTATAGATGTATCTTCAATTCATAAACACAACTGCATCTATTTGTTGGCCTCAAAGGTATCATATAGAAGGGCCCTGGAGTGTTTTCTGTGAATCCAAGATCTCGACACAGATCTATGTATCCAATTCTTGAATACAAATACATTTGTTTGCCCTGAAGACATTTTCAGCTTGTGTGAACTTACGAGTGGGAGTAGGCAGTACTGAAGTGTTGGCATCAATGAATCAACTGGCTGGTGGCAAACTCAATTGAGGGTTATTATTTAAAATGGTGCTTTCTGTGAATTCAAACCTATACAGATCTCAGTCTTTGATTCCAGAACACTACTATGTTTGTTTATTGGCCAGGCAGACATATTCAGCTAGTAAGATCCTGTGGATGGGAATATGCAATGCTGAGTTATTGGCTTCAAACTGGTTAGTGACACACATGTTGAAAGGGTCCTTTTTAGAAAGACCCTCAGGCGCCTACTATGAAGTCATTCAGATCCCTATATTGAACACACTCATGAAGAGCCCACGTCATAAGGTGTGAATTAAGGCCATATTCCATATACCGAAAGTGTGCGCTGCCAATATTAACTCTCCCCATGGTAACATTCTACTCTGGCAGCCCACACTTTCGGCGCCATTTCATTGGCCGGAAATGCGATATCAGCAGCCAAAAATGTGATATTGGCAGCCAAAAATGCGATATCGGCAGCCAGTACAAAATTGGCCAAAAAGATTAACCGCGATGTTGGTCACATTTATCTGCAGTGACGCCGATTATAAATCGGCAGTAGCGAAAGCTTATGGGTGTCAAATCCGCAGTGCACTTTCGGTATTTGGAATATGGCCCTTACTCTGGTCAAGGCCATGTCACATATTGTATATCAATAAATCAGAATTAACCATGGCTCCCTGGGGAATGTCGGTGGCGTTAATACAATATTGGCTGGTAACAAGCACAATCAAGGGGTGTCAAATTGAAACATGATGAAACATTCTCTGTGAATTGGAAACCCCTGTTTACAACTCCTGACTGCAACTACGTTTGTTTGTTGGCATTATAGACATTTTCACCTAGTGTAAATTGGTAAGTCAGTATACATAATACTGGGTAGTTTGTGATGATGCGTTAGTTCGTTCATGATAAACGCAATCAAGGGGTATCATGACTACAGAATAGCCCGGAGGCTCTTTCTGAGGCTTTTTTAAAATCTTACACAGCAATATACATAATTCCCAAACACAACTACATTCATTTGCCTTGCAGACATATTCACCTGGTGTGAACTTATGAGTGAGAAAAGGCAATATTGAAGTGTTGACATCAATGTATTAACTGGCTGGTGACCTATCCAATAAAGGGGTATCACATAAAATGGCCTTAAGAGGCTTTCTTTGAATGAAAGACATAATAGTAAGAAGAACCTCAGGGGGAGAGTGGCTGTACGACCCATAGGGGATCGTCACATACCGAGGGCGAAGCCCGAGGTTTGTATGATCCCCATGGGTTGTACAGCCACCCGAGGATGACCTCAAAGGTTCTTTTTTATTTTATCACCCAAACAAACATCAAATTGTTTAGAAAATACTGAGAATGTGGAGCGGTGCGATACGGCCCTCCCTCAAAACGCACCGCTCGGCGGCCGTGCGGGTGATAATCACTTAGTATGATTGTGTGGGTGGGAGAGGAATCCTGAGGCATTAAGCCCCATACCCACTAGGATATTTTGTCCAGAGTCGGCTGTTTATTGGTGCTAAAATCGGCCGACTCGAATCTAAAGCCCCATACCCACTAGGCGATTTTACTGGCGACTGGCAACAGGGAGAATTGGCCGATTCCTATGATTGCCTGTCAGTGTTGTATATTGAAATGTGCATGTTTAATCTGAATCCGCCCTAAAATTGGCCGATTGTAAGGGCAGAATTGGTCGATTTTAGTGCCAATCTGTCGGAACATTCAGGGATAATCACTGAGTTGGCCGGTTTTACCTGTGATTCAGATCAAACCTGCACATTCCAATATACCATACTTACAGGCAACCTTAAGAATCGGCCGATTCTAATTAGTTGCCTATTACCAGTTGCCGGTAAAATCGCCTAGTGGGTATGGGGCTTTAGTGTCAATGTGTTAACTGGCTGGTGACATCCCCTTATCAAGGAGTATTAACTAGTATATGTATTATATAAGTCCCAAGTTCCATGAAAGTATTCATATCCTGATAATGAGTACACTCGTGGGCAGCTCACGTCATAGGATGCGGGTTATGCTGGTCGAGGTCATGTCGCATATTGTATATCAATGACATCAATGTCTGATGTTTTAAAGTGAGCCAAAAGCAATGTAGGGTCAACATTTGCAAATTGATTTGACCATTGAAATATGTTCTATGGCCATAATCTAGGCCTGTGGTAAAATATAGAGCGCAAAAACACACTTAAACTACATTAAAAGGCATTGAAACTTATCTCCAGTCCATTTTGATGACCCTCAAAATTGGTTTGTTTACAAACATTGCTGTCTTCAGGCATGAACATTATGGAATTAAAGTAAAGTTATAGGTAGTTGTCATGATTTATACTGTATCAGTGGCTAAAGTAAGACTCTTAGAATGTATTTTCATAGTTATTTGAGTTTGCAACATTTTGTCACAATTTTTGCTTTTGCCTCGCTTTAATCTTACAAACATGTTGCACTCAGTCTAAAGTTTTTCCGTAAATACTGGAAAATGTGGCCTATTCAAAGATTTTAAAGAGGTTCCTGATTTTGATTAAGAAAACCATGAAATACATTGTCTTTGGAATCGGATGCATAGACAACGTGATCCTTCTCTTGAAGATATGCCTAGGGATGGGTGTGGTGCAATTTACTGCTCAAGACTTAATGGCACAATTATCACATATTGCATACTCATTTTCCTAAATGTTCCTGATGAAGGAAGTAACACGCCAAAACTAGTTGATTCGCCATGATCTTAACATCTGATCAATAATCCAATGCAAGTCAACAACACCCCTGCGTTGGGTTCGGTGTAGCTTCCACACTTATATTATCATTTTCCTAAAGTACTAATGATAAGAATTAATAAACTGAATAATTTAATTCAATTTTCTAACACCTTTCTATATAATTATTGATAGGGCTGGAAGAACATGAAGGTCTATATTCTATGTGAAGTTGTTGAAAATAAATAGATAGAAATACTGCTGGCTCTTGCTCATTAAAAGACAAATATCTGTGTAAGTACCTCTGATAAGTAAACATCGATTAAGTCATGATGTACTGTGCATTACCATTAAAACTAAATGATATAATTAAAAAAAAACACTTTGTATTTATCTTAAGATTGGTCATGTGGCTGCCAAATCAATGAGATTATTGCCCAATGTTTCTAATTCTGAGCTTAAATTCATATCAGGTAAAATATCTCATGACCAGGCAGTCTTCTCTGATAAGTAGGCATTGAAAGACCTTGTTGTACAGTACATGAGCGTTTAAACCACGTAATATCATTTGAAATAACACTTTGGGTTTACTTATAAGATTCGCCATCTGACTGGCTAATAAGTAACATTTTCACACAATATTCATAATTCGACTAAGGGGTCTAAATCTAAGTAGCTAATCCCTGTCATAGCCATACTGATATTCTCTATTTGATATGAGATCGTTTAAAATAAACATTGTGTATTTACCTTAAGAATAATCATCTCACTGGCAACTTAGTAACGTTACTGCACATGGCCCGTTGCACAATGTATTTTCCTAAGAACGATAACTTTAAGGTAACTTTAAGATTGTTTCCATAAAATATATAGGTTTTGTAAGAGAAACAGTTTTATATCTCTGTTTCTACTATACAAAATTAAATTCTGTAAACTGATATATGAAGGGGAAAAATAGAAAAAAAATCAGTAACAGTTACAGCTCATTGAGGACATTCTAAATACTTTTTATTTTAATTGTCAAAATGATTGCTGGTACGATAAAAGTAACAAAGAAATGTTTTGTTGTTTGACTGATTTTCGTTGTTATGAAATTCATTGCGCAATGGGCCAACAATGTTTCTAATTTCAAGCTCAAATTCATATCATATAAAGTATCTCATGACAAAGCAATATCTTCATCACCTGTCCAGAGTGATTACATGCTGGACCATATTGAGCACAAATGACAATCAGCCTTGTCTGTAAGGTCCCTTTAAGTATCGTATCTGTCTAGGTGGATGGACACTAGGCATTAATCCAACACTTCACGTGTCACTACACACACTAAAACCAGCCTGATACCACCTTTATTGCTTGGTCATGGCATGGGATGGTTGGACAACAGTGGGAAAACAGCCAGGTGCCTCAGCTGCACAGTGCCGCATTGTATAACCAAACCCTCACAACAACAATGTCTTTGCACAAGGATGTTGCTGTTGCGATGGGTCCCGCTGTTGAATTGCGGCTGTTCTACTGGGCCAAGTCTAATTCTATTTAGATCTAGAAAATTTCAGCCAGAAAAATGATTAGAAGTGGGTGAAAATCAATGCTGAATTTGGGCAAAACAGGGAGACCAACACAGCGGGAGCCATCCCTTGAAAAGCGAGGGAATCCAACTTTCCTAACAAAATTGAGGGTTTGACCACCTGCTTTTTAAATCTGTAAGAAGGACATTTTGAGGTTATCATTTTATTATTTTTTGTTTCAGCAAAGAAAGCTGTGTCCCACAGCTAATAAAATAGAGGAGGTAAGTAGCGGAAATGTATTTATCAATCAATTAAATGTGTCCAAAATGTGTGCAAAACCATGGCAACAGCAAGGTTTTTGATTTTGAAAACCTTAAGGATATCACATCACATAATGACACGAATAACATTGAACAATGGTTTTGACAAATTATGCACTATCACACAAAAATCCAGCATCATATTTCACCCACTCATAATGATTTTTTCTGGACTGAAAATCTCAGGATTTTTAGATCAAAATATTCATGTTTCAGAACTTTTGACATACTTAAAATTGGTCCAGTAGAACAGCTACATTTCAACAGAGGAACCCATTGTGACAGCAACATCCTTGTTGTGAGACATTGAATTGTTCCACAACTTCATTATGATATGCATAGGAGATGGCACCTTTTCAATACCTTTGCAAGATCTTCGATGAAGTTTAAAGGTCAACCGAAAAAACTTTTGGAAAGGTCTTGTAAAGGTGAACTTTCCATTACCTTTAGCAAACCTCAATGGCCCCATTTACAGAAACTTAATGAGAAAATAATGAGACCTCCCTATGATTTTTACCGTAGATATACTTTACATTTATTTCCCCTGCCAATTTTAAAATTCAACAGCAAAATCAGCCTGTGGAATATAGGCTCAACGCAATAGAATCTGAACTGACTCTGGAATGTGTCTTTTATCAGCGCAGCTATTCCCATTAAGGGGCCTAAAGGGATTTCATTTGGAGGATGTGCTTTGTCTAAAAATAGGATGCTCTAGATATAGGAAGGCCCGATTTAGACGGAAATCCGTTAAAGGAGATTGATAGTGGAAAGGGCTGTATAACTGCAGACCATCACCTAGGGTATAAGCAACAATGGACTGTTCCAACACCCCAAAAACACGAAAAACCATTTTGAATACATGTATATTCATGCATTACGACCAACAACCAGCATTTTATAGGTCGTCTTATAAAGCTCTTGTAATTGTGATCTTTCTATTATCTTAATATAAATTTAAAGTTTAAATGTACAGGGATGTGTTCACAACATGAAGGTGCCTAGATATAGAGGGATACAACACTTCATACATTTGATGATTATATTTTGCAACATTGAATATGTTGTGTCGTGTAATATTTTGTCACAACTGTACTATCACATTCATGTACATTATAATTGCCATAAATAATGGCTAGTTTGTTAGGGATTCTGGAATTTGTTTCATGTTCAGGTTAAGATTCACTTTATCACATGTGTACTCTGTTGTTCTCGAGAAAGCCGGAAAGACAATATAAACTGCTATGCGCAAATGTTTATTTAGGATAATAAAGTGCTCAAAAAAGCGAACCTTCAATATATATTTAACGGACCTTAATGACCCATTAACAAAACTCAATGGTAAGTGAAAGCCTATTTTTGTGCAGTGAATTCGTGATATCTATGATGGTCTATATTTACCAAAGTAAAGCTTACTGCATTATTCAATACTACTTAGACAGAATATAGGAGCGTTAAATGTCTCTTATCTATCCTTCTTTAAACTCTATGCCCTCTTCAGTGGCCCATCGCATAATCTCCTCGCTGTTGCAAGGGTTGTCCACCACCTCTCGCAACAAGGACTTCGCTGTTGCGATGGATCCCACACTGGCCCGTTGCACAATGATTTTCGTGACAAGGAAAATAAACAAACAGCGAAACACTTCGTTGTTACTTTTATCGTAACAACAATAATTTTGACACATTTCTTTTCTATATTTAGAATGCCCTCAAAGAGCTTTAACTTTTACTGAATTTTTTCTAATGTTTTCCCTTTTTCTAACAATTTAGAGATTTCAATTTCATACATTAGAACCAGAGATATTGCATTTTCGTAACAACGAAACATTTCCTTGTTAAGCAAAAGTTCGTTGTGCTTTCGTTGTTTGATCCTCACAACGAAAATCCATTGTGCAACAGGCCACTGTTGATTTGTGGCTAGATCTAAAATTCCTGAAATTTCCAGCCTAGAAAAATGATTAGAAATGGGTGAAAATCGATGCTGAATTTCGTATATAACAACAAGACTTTGACCAAACCCTCTCTAATGCTCTCGCTGTTGCGAGGGTTGGCTTATGCGACACAGCACTGTGGCCTGTCACATAACTGGATTTATAACAGCCATCCATGGTTTTGTCAAATCACGCGCTGTTGTGCGTAAATCCAGCATCATATTTTACCAACTTTTAACAAGATTTTTAGATGCAAATATTTCTTTTTACAAACTGTTTACAGAATTAAAATCAGCCCAGTGGAACAGCCACAGCTCAATGTTATTCACCCTACCATGGATAGCGTATTTATTGAAGTCAACCTGCAGACTTGCCTAAATCAAGGGGCATGCTGGGAAATATGTAGACAACTCATAAGGCTTAAAGCAAACCACAACGCAAATCTGTTATATATTGTCAAATAAAATTTTCAGTGAACTTTGTTTGTTGACAAACCATGTATGATCATGCTTCATCTGGTAACAGAATGGTATGCAAAATTCTATTCAAAAACAGATTTAGACTGTCATGAATACTCATTTTCTGACTTGTTTTGGTCTGTTGTATGGTCCACACAAATACCTAGATTGTTTACCCAAAAACTGATGATGTCATCAAAATGTCATTTCCGGAATCCCCCCTGCATTTTCACTCTGCTAGCAGAGTCTCTAATGAGTATTATTTTTGGTGGAGAATGATGTGGGAATTGAGAGGAGGCAAACATGGATGGGCCTGGCTTAGTACAGAAAGGAAAGGGGAGGAATTGACCTATTGACCCTGAAGATGACATCACTGATTATGGGGCAGTTGGGTCACATGGGGGGATTCCCCAACAAGTTGATTGCAGACCAGAAAACAAAAACAAACAGATCCTCTTTCCAAGGATCATAATTATCAGACTTCTAGCCACCAATATTTGATTTTAACTGGCAATATGATTTATATGAGTGTAGTTGAAGATGTCAGGATCGATTTTGAAAATTTAAAAAAATTACTAAATTTTGATAATTTTGCATTGTGGTTTGCTTTTTAAGTATAGGAATTTTCAATAAAAATGGCATAACTTGTGCTTCAATATGATGGAAAACTAGCACTGACTATTTTTCTATTTTGTATCTATATAATATTAATATCTTTCAAGTCGGTTTATAAATTTATTTATTTCAGAAAGATATATAGAAAATATTTGTAAATTTTCTATAGTTTTTCTAAAGTTTTCGTCTACAAAATCAGTCAAAATTAACCTGCAGGTGCCTAGAATACAGAAAATCAGCTATCTGTGGTAGGGAGAATTACAAGAAGGTGGACACATTTGAATACGAATACAACACAAAACCGGTCTAAATAACACATGTATGATACATGACGATAAATAGACATGATAGGTATGCCTTAAGGCATAGCTGTTATGACTATTTTGGACAACTGTTGTTTTGATCTATCTCTGTTGGATTATATAATGGGCCAATGATGAAATTAGAGTAAATTAGGTCTGACTGTTTAATTAATCTACTTATGGTTTATTTTCACCCTATCAATGCATAACCCTAATTGTCCATGGACCAAGTCCAGGGCCCATATTATTGTCTACAAGTCACGTTTCATGAAACGTGCAGGAGAAGCCTGTGGGCCGTCGCATAATAATTGTATAAGAGGGGATGATATCCTTATTAAAATAGCCACTGTCGTGCAAAAGATAAGCATCAGATTTCATCCAATATATAAGGGTTTTTGGATGTAAATAACTAGTTCATAAAACTGTTTACAGAACTTGAAATGGCTTAGTGGTTCATCGCGTAATTTAGTTGTTGTAAGTTACACTGTTTATTGTCTATCAGGCTTTTGTTGTTACAAGTGACATTGCTGTTGTGATCCCTATCGTTGAATGTTATCACAACAGCGAAGCCTTAATGGAACGGCCAGTGGTCCGTCGCATAATCTCCTCACTGTTGTTAGAGTTGTCCACAACAGTCAGACCCATCGCTGTTGAACAGCGAGGGAATCCAACTTTAGCGATAACAGCGAGAGTGTTTTTTAAATGTGTTGGGGGGGGGGGGCATTTGGGTTCTTTACTTTAATATTCTGTTTTCAGTGACTAGCAGCTGTGTTCCTCAGCTGTTGAAATATACAAGAAGCAAGTAGCGGAATGTATTGAATTATCTGTGTTCAAAGTTTGTACCAAACCATCGTTGTTGTGAGGTTTGGCACATTGAAAACCTTAAGGATATTTCTGCTACTAGACCTGCATAGAAGTCCTCGCTGTGGTCTTGCTGTTGCGAGGGTTGGCTTATGCGGCGGAGCACAGTAGCCCATAGCATAACGAGATAGTGAAACAAATGTCTCACAACAAGGACGTCACTGTTGCGCTGTTAGATTGTGGCTGTTCTACTGTTGTCACATAACCAAATCCTCAAAAACCCACAGAAAGGGTTTAGATATGGGCCTTGCTGTTGTGGTGACAAAACCCTACTGTTGCAAAACTTTAACAGGAATTTTCATTAATGATAATTTCCCAGAGTTGAGAATTTCAGGAACATCAGATTTATATTTCTCAGAAATAGAAGTAAAATTAGCTAATTAGAAGTGGCACAATTCATCATTACATACCTTTCCGGCAACAACGTTGCTGTTGCAAGAGCACAAGGATGACCTTCGCAGTTTGTGCCAACTCTTGCAACAGTGAGACTCATTATGCAACAGAACACTTGACTAATTGTAATCCTGTAAAAACTTTAAAAAAAAATTGACCTAAAGGTCCTGAAATTTTCAGACCAGTGGCCCGTCACATAACCAAATGCTCACAGCAGCGAGCGAAGAAAAATGGTTTAGTTTTTCCCTCCCTGTTTTATTTTATCCCTGTTCACTGTTTGGTCAAATCGTCACTGTACGGATGGTTGTGCACACATTTTGAACACATTTAATAGACATATATACACATTTCCGCCACTCATCTTCTATATATTACATGAGCTTAAGGACACTGCTATAATTTGCTGAAAATTTGAAGAATAATATTATTAAAATTCTCACCCCAAAATGTCCCTCCGGATCATCAAAAAAAGGGGTGGTCAAACCATCCCTGTAAGGATGAAAGGTGGATTCACTCCCTGTTGAGCAAGGAAAGGTCTTTTTATGTGTGCCAATCGTCGCTACATCGAGAGCCGTTATGCGACAGGAAATTATCATGAGTGGGTTAATTTTGATGCTAGATTTTTGCGTAACAGTACGTGATTTGACAAAACCAATGTTCGCTGTTATGTGTGAAATCATGTGAGGGGCCAAAGAGGAGGATCAAGCTAACAGTTTTCAAATCTGTGCAGCAGCCTGTTACATCTTAAATCAAACAAGAGTAATTATCGATTTTACAGTCTTGCAGAGGGTTTCATGTTACAAATTAGTTTCCCATCAGCACAAGCACTCAAACGTGTTGGCTCTGTTAATGCACCGTGTTTAACTTTCATTTCTTCTTTTAACCTTTTGAAGGTCTTCCCCTGTGCTCCATCGCATAAGCCAACCCTCGCAACAGTGAGGGTTTGGTCAAAGTCTCACTGTTATACACAAAATTCATCCATTTCTAATAATTCTTCCAGGCTGAAAATTTCAGGAATTTTAAACTAAATGTCTAGTTTTCAGAACTGTTTACAGAATTGAAATTGGTCCAGTAGACCAGCCATCAATCAACAGCGGGATCCATCGCAGCATCAACGTCCTTGTTGCAAGAGGTGGTGGTCAACCCTTGTAACAGCGAGGAGATTATGTGACGGACCACAGTATGAATCTTATTTATTCTATTCAAAACACCGTTGGCAAAAAATCTTTCATTAGCTCAGCCTGCTTTGGCAAAATTGTTTTTCATTTCGTTTCATAATGAATTTCTTTTTCATGATATGGAAACTTGGGCCTTTTATTTTCTCAAAAGATCAAATAATGTAGTTTTACTGTAATTTCCTTTTTCCCTAGATACATTTTCCTTTGCAAAATTATAATAAATAATACTGTTCTTTCTTATAGATAGGGGGATAAGGTGTTATGAACCAGTGAAACACCCACCTTCAACCCCCACTCACACCTGTGTCCCATTGCATGATACCTTTCAACAACACCTTTCGTAGCAACTTTTCATGTTACAATGCATGTTTTCACCCCCAAAATAAACCTATTTAGAATTCTGTAAATGACATGACAATCCTTACAGGAAATGGTCCTACAGTGGCCCAATCGTTTGACGGATCATAACAACACCTTTAAAATAACTTTAAGGTCGATACCCCGACAAAGACATCGCTGTTATGATCTCTTTCTCATAAAACCCCTATATCTTTTTTTCCACTGGATCAAATCGAATTCTGTAATTTGATATATGGAGGGACATTCTAGGACTATATGCTGTTAGAAATACAGCTCATTTACAGTTATCCTTAAAGCTGCTTTGGGCTGACCCCCTGTGACCAACGGCCTAATTATAATCTTGTTTCAGTGATGGGTCGGCAGTCCCTTTGCTAATATAGGCCCTTGAGGGAGGGAGATCCTGTATGGCCCCCATATATATATATATACATATATATATACCACCCTTCCACAGTTTGTAAGGGGGAGGAAACTAAATACATATCCCTCTCTTCTGATAGATCTTTAGGATTCATACCCAAATGGCTAACTCGTCCCTATTCCACAGTTTTAATGGGGAGGAAATAAATAATATTATATATATCCCTCTATTCTGATAGATCATTAGGATTCATACCTAAAGGGCTAACTCGTCCCTATTCCACAGTTTCTACTGGGAACGTACATTGAATATAATCGTAAATTCATTTATATATATTCTTAAATTCAACATGCGACTTTTGGACCCTGCCATCGAGGGCCCCCTCCCTGGGGTAAACATGGGGGGATTAGCCGTTGGTCAGGCGAGTACAAACGTCCCATGTTTTGATGGGGCAAAAAATTGCCTAACAACGAAAAAAGTGGAGTATAATGGGTATCATTACAACAATAATGATCAGTCGGTATTGTGCAACAAGCCACTGTGGTGCGTCGCATAACCAAACCGTCGCAACAAGGACGTCCTTAAACAAGGACGTCCCTGTAGCGATGGGTCCCGCTGTTGATTTGCGGCTGTTCTGCTATACCGATTTTTATTCTGCAAAAAGTTCTGGAAACTAGACATTTAGATCTAAAATCCTTGAAATTCTCAGCCCAGAAAAATGATTAAAAATGGGTGAAAATCGATGCTGAATTTTGGCACAACAGGGAGAGTTTGACAATGTGCCAAAAATTGTTCCTTATTTCTGCTATGCGACGGGGCACTGGACCTCTTCAGCAACCACTTTTGTGTGCTGTGTCACCCACCATGTAGGGCAGAAGAACCTGTCTCTCGCCTGTCGCATAAGGCCTAATGAAATAGTGAAAGAATTCAATGTTTTACAACAGGGACGTCCCTGTTGTGATGGGTCCTGCTGTTGAGTTTTGGCTCTTCTTCTGCATGATTTTAATTCTGTAAACAGTTCTGAAATATACATATTTCAATCTGAATACCCTGAGATTTTCAGTCCAGAAAGATTATTATTAGTGGGTGAATTGTGATGCTAGATTTTTGCACAACAGTTCTGATTTGACAAAACCATTATTGACTGATATACCTGCCATTATGCGACGGCCCATTGGCAATACAGCTGAACAGCCGTTGAAATTGAAAACCTTTGTTTTCTCATAGAAACCTTGAGTGAAACCTCATTTTTGCCCACCAACTCATCTGAAGAACTAATACGGTGATAATGTGTTTTTTTGATTCGCAGGCTAAAAGCCGTATTTCACATATCGATTTTGATGATGCAGATTTTTCATTTGATTCATTTTCTCTTAGAATATAACCATGCATCCTCTATATCATTTCAAAGAGAATTGAAAGACTTATCCAATCATGTAAAACATTTTAGTATTTGAACTTTATTCCCATTGATGATTCTAAAATCGGCAGCAAAATCGGCGTGTGGAATTCAGGCTTAACACTGCAAATAACATTTATTCTTTCCATCCCCCAGTATGTAAGTGATATGGCATGGAGTTTTTAGATTAAACTTATCGTATTACTTACACAGTCTGGCCTGCCAGATATCATGACTCATCATTCTACACAATCTAAGCACTCTTTCTATATTAACTGATATACATTATGATGTTAGAGAGAACAAGATGTGGATGAAAAATAAGCTTTCCTTCTTAGAAATGATGATGGCATAATGAATATAAATGTCAAAATAGAAGCCTCTTGCATTTTCTATACCATGTTGAAAGCCGGTTATAGATAGGGCTTTAACTAGATGAGATTCTAAAAGTAAAAAGGCTCATTGTTACCATCCTTGGGTCTCTGAAAAATATTATGCCATCGCAATCTATTGCGAGCCATAAACACTCATACACATACATACATACATACATACATACATACATACATACATAGATACATACATACATACATACATGTGCAAATACATGCATACATACCCATACATACATGTGCACATACATACATACATACATACATACATACATACATACATACTTCCTTACAAACATACATACATAAACATATATCCACACACACACAGACACACACACACACACACACACACACACACACACACACACACACACACACACACACACACACACACACATCAAGGAATACCGTGATGCTGTTATGTTTCGCATGTCGCACTCAGTGCAAGAAAAGTAATAAAAAGGTCTTTCGTGTTCAGACTTCGATCGCTGACATATAATAACAGACATCTTCCTTTGGGAAGTTGAAAGTACCTCCTACATGCATGTTTTCATGTCAGCATGCAACTACTTGGCTGCCTAGTCTGGTGGGATATTGTTCAAAGGTTTCTTTTGGCATTATGTAAAAATTCCTTCGGAAGTAAAAGGTGAAAGATCTAGGGCACCATCATCTCTCATACAGTTTAAATACCTGGATATTTTCGACGATGGACATTGATCATACGTTATTTTGAAAGATAAAGCTGTAACGGATCTACATTGCAATGCTGCCTTATTTATTTAAAGGGAGTCAAAACCAATATAATTGACAACATTTTCAAAACTCAGATAAATATAAAAATATGTTAGATGAAACTATTATTAAGGTCAGTGGTAAAGTATTAGCTGTGAAAACTAGCTCGTAACAAAGTAGAATTCCATGAGAGATGGTAATATATCCATTTGTTTCTAAACAAACCCCATTTTTGCAGATCCACATTAATTAAGATGAGCAAGGAATACACACACATTCCATGGTTTAGATTTTAACATTGGCCAAAAATCTCAAGGAATGGATTTCCATGATTATTTGAGTTTGGAAAATGTTGGTGAAATTATTGGTTTTGGCTCCTTTTAATACAAATGTGAATATGAAATGCCAATGAGCATAGAAAGGTTTGTTGATAACCCTACCATGATTGAACAGAAATTGCGATTTTAATTATCCAATATTAATTGTATTTTATGTGCCTGCCAGTGAAAGGATTTCATTTCGTGACGGGGAAGTATAGTAAAACCTCTCCGAACTTGGTTTACATTGGAGTTCGGAAGCATAATGAAGAGATGACAGATGGGATGACGCAGCTACAGTTCTCAGAAATACAAGGATGCCAGTAATGAAGCCAGATATTTCATTAAATGTCGTATTGAAATTCTTTAGCTTACAACATGTTCTGAGAATCTGTTCCACTATAGGCATTTCAAATGAACGCCCATTTTCAAAACCTCCAGGTTGTACAGGAACTTGCGAACATTCAATTCATCTTTTATCTCTGGTGTTTTACTTTTTCTGTTTTTTCTCTAATGTCTTCCCTTTTTATATCAATTCACAGATTTCAATTCCATTCATTAGAACCAGAGACTTTTACTATTTAAGTAAAAAGGGAAACTTTTCGTAACAAAGAAACATTTCCCTGTTAAGCAAAAGCTCGTTGTGCTTTTGTTGTTTGGTCCTTACAACGAAATTCTATTGTGCAACGGGCCAAAGGTAAATTAATGCCTTAATAATCAGTGCATAGTGCAGAAACCTCTCTTTTCATTGATATATGAATCATGACTGTAAATGTAAGCAATGTATTTTAAAAACATTGGTTCATAAAAGTTTTTATTTAATCTTTGGACAATAGGACGGGTTCCAAGCGGCCCTTTCAGCATCATATATATATGTAATGGGCCCCCACCAATCAGGTGTTGCACCAGCCCCACCCACCACGTGAATTTGTTTGTTCTACTTTCACAAGGTCTGGAACAGAGTCTACTTCAAGGATACGCTTGTGCTCGTCATATGTTCAAACAACATCAATTACAAAAGGATCAGTATCCCCTACGAAGGTTTCATTCTATCTTCAGTGGCCCGTTGCACAATGGGTTTCGTAACAACGAAAATATTGTAAACAACGAAAGAGTTCGTTGTTACTTTTATCTTAACAACGATGGTTTTGCAATATTTTTTTTCTATATTTAGAATAGCCTCAAAGAGCTGTAACTTTGACTGAATTTTTTCTAAATTTTTTCTAGTTTAGAACAATTAACAAAATTTAATTTCATTCATTAGATCCCGAGATATTGTATTTTCGTTACAACGAAACTTTTCGTTACTAAGCAAAAGTTCGTTGTGCTCTCGTTGTTTTATCTTAGTAACGAAATTCTATTGTGCAACGGGCCACAGAGGTTTTATATGCATTTACGCAGTAGGATTTCCACGAGGAAAACAAACAAATGTTTATAGGGGCCTTCTATTAAGTACATTTAAGTACATCATGAAAGAGGCCTGCAATGCACCTAGTCTGACTGTGCACAATCAGACTGTAGATAATTAAAGGGAGTTGTCCCTGCCACCTTTTCCGTCACAAAGGATGCGTGTTAGTACTATCAACAGAACACCACACTGTCTAAACGAGTTGCACTGGGAAGAGACTACGCACTAGAAAAATTCACACTGGGATGCTTGTATGCACAGTCACAGAAAACGTGGACATCATGGGAAAATACTTAGTATGATCAGGGGAAATGTACGATCGCAAAGAAGTAAACAGAGGATTTTACATAATTTATATATTATATTATATATCTTAAAACATAGAATGGGAAAGTAAAATTGATTATGTATATTGAATTACAAAAATTCGGCCTGAGTTATGCATAACCAATGTGTCATATGTATCCCTAATACTATGTGATACTGGTAGAAAAAAATAGGGGCAGATATAGGATTTCGGAAAAGGGGTCTGCATAAAGACTTATATACTAAAGTAGTTTGCATTTGTGTGGTGAGCTACGACGGTATTTTCTTCTCTTTGTCTTGTTTAGGTTCCAACGAAAAAGGTGTGTGTGTGTGGGGGGGGGGGGGGGGGCTCTTTCATGGAAACCTATGGGGCCTCCCATTAAGTGTGCCCAGAGCCCCCTGAACGCCCTGGACCCCCTCAGGGGAGTGGCTATACGCGCGACAGTCGCGCACGCGGACGTAGCATACATAGAATTTCTTATACACGCGGACACAAAGTCGCGCATACAAATCTGATAACATACGCGGACATAAGGTAAAGGGGCCTGAATTGTATTTTCAAAATCCTATATATACAGAAGTTAGAATAAAACATAGAAATAAGACAAGAAAAGGGGGGTTCGGGGGGCTTAGCCCCCGATTTACTAATGATATTATGATGGAAAAAAAGGTACATCCGCGTATATTACTATAATTCTATACGCGGCCACAACATCCGCATATACAAACAGATTTATTTTCGCGGACCTCACGCCCGCGTATACAAGCAATTCTGTGAGCGCAGCTATCTGGTGCTATGTCCGCGCGTATAACTCCAGCCGAAGCCTGGACCCCTGGATCCGCCCGAATGTGATAGTGCACAAATAAATCAAAACCAGCGCCAGAATCACAAGGAAGGGTCATATCCTATTACACGCTGTTTGACGTCAGGGGCAATTTATTCAATTGTTACCCATCTAAATCAGTTACTCTCCCTTTTCAAATAAAGACGGATCCCTTTCAACTATAATTTCTGAAGCAGTGGAGGATCCAGAACCAGTGTTCTTGGGGGTGGGGGGGGGTGGGGCAAACCCTGACCTACCTCATAAAAATGAAAAAAAAAAACCCACCAGATTAATTACACACATCTTTCAATTTGTAGATGTCAAATTTTGTCCCCTTTGTCTAGGGGGGGCAATGCCCTTTTTGCCCCCCCCCCCCCCCCTTGGATCCGCCACTGTGGACGGTCAGACGAGCCGTACTTTTCATAATGGTCGGATCACGCTCAGTTAACATTGCATGCCGGGACAGGTTGCACCTTATTTGTATAACACTCGTGTCTCTGTCACCACCCAATGCTTGAACACACAGTCACAAATCAATGTTTGGTATGCAGTCTTTTTTGATTCTTTTTTTGTTCTTCTATCAGTGAGGGAGTCTGAAATATGTTCATTTCTAAGCAAATATTCATACCGGAAAATATATATACTACACCTTCAACCAAATATCTATTGCAATTGAATAGTAAATAGCTGTTATATAAATCAATGGTTCGCTTTATTTTTGGTTTCATTTGCGTTCATCCTTAGATTGAAACAGAAGATTTTAAGTCAAGAAATGAATTCCAACGAGATCTTTAGCTTTATCGATTTGTTGAGAAGTGAGAAAAAGGAAGCTTAAGGTTAATATTAAGTACCCGTATTTGCCCAACTCAAATTTTAATATGGTTAAGAATTAGAATGGGGTTTTCAGATGACCAGAAATCTGATTTCTGAAGGCTATATTCCACATTGCAGTGTTTTACTTCTACTTGTGACGTTTTACGTCCAACTTGCAGTGTTCCAGGCACCACATGATGGAAAACGGGAATGTGCTTGTGTTGGTGCTTTCATTGGATCAATGCAAGTGCAAACACAAGCAATTTTCTATGGATATACCACGGATGCTTGCGTTAGCAGATACCAACATAAATTGGTATCTGTGATGCAAATCCCATGCAATGGCAAAACAATTACCCTCTGATTGCCCAGACCCCTTCCCTGGGTCTTGTAATTGCGGTGGCTGAAATGACCACTACAAAATACAGGTACAGGCCATATTCCCTTATACAGCATTTTGCTCGCGATGGGAAATTAACTTGCGGAGTTTGACTCCACCACGAGTAAAACTGGCCAAACCCACCACAAGGGCCTATGCAAATGATTTTATATGGGGTTTCTATGGATTGCGTGAAGTGGTGGAAACCAACATGTTGGTTTCTGCACTGCAAACTATTAGCAGTGGCAAAAATACTCACCGCAAGTGGTCCCCACTGCATAGTAGAATATGGCCTGTAGGGTTACAGCTGGTATATAGACGAAGCACCTCATTGCCTGTATGCCATGGGGAGGAGGAGGGTGGGGCATCAAGGCCAATCAACCATGACGACATGCTCTGAGAGGACTGACTTGACCAATCACTAGGGAAGGGGGAGGGGAAGTGGGCAGCACTCTTAGTCGGCTACACACAGTGTCACAGCTGATTGACCATGATTGACAGGTGTAGCTGAGTCTTCTTATAGGCGGGAGTGACTGAGTGAGTGACTGATGGATGTTTTATGCTGTATTGACAGCCAAGGTCATTTTCACAGCGAAAACAAGTTGGGACGAATTCTGTCTTTGGTGAGTGTATGTATAAATGAGATGAAGGTGACAGGGCAGGCAAACAGCAGGGCATCAAAACTTGGAAATAATTTTTGCTGTACCTCATCCCTTAATGAACCCAGAAACCAACTGGGAATTGAACCCAAACAACCACTTGATCAGTGCTGGGTCCTCCTTATCGGGGTTATAGGCTAGGGAAGACCAACCAGCTGTGACATTAAATATTGTGCCAACAGAGAGAACCCTTTGAATTGTTACAAATTGAGAACAGGTCCAATACAAGTAAAACCTCTGACGGTAAAGCTTTGGTGACCCTGCTCTTTATCTCTTATAACAGAAGAGGCCACCGCTGCAAAAAAGCGACACAAATGCTGGCCAAAGCAAAGTGACCTTTGGGTATCCAAGATGACAAATAGGACTTTTAGTTCTGCTGACCCCATCAAATGGTCTTCCGGTCATTAGGAGAGCCCGAGGGCATCCGCGAATCGAATAGAAAGCCCGCTCTCAGTTTCAGACAATGGTTGCCATTTTGGAGGTCAAATTCTAGGCAAGTGAATAATTGTCTTAAATTGAATACATTTGGAATCATGGCCTTGCAGGGTCATGGAAAAAGCAAATTGACTTTTTTTTACTGTTTTGTTGGTTTTTCTTTTGTTTATGTGATTTCTGTGTGTAATTTCTCATAGCTTTTATGTGAAAGTTTGTGATTTTGTATTTTATATTTTTTGTATATAATTGAAATTGTGATTTGTACAATTGTACAGAATTTTACAAGGATATATTCGTGTGCATGGGGATTTTTGGATTTGTGACATTTATTTTATATCACCCTCACAAATATTTTGTGGAAGTTCATATGTAACTCTAAACAAGATGTACGACTATCTGCAGCGTTCTATCTAAAACCGGAATATATCAAATTTAACAGTTAACTACTATTTCACAGGTTTCATGTCACTTGGTGCCTTCCCCCTCCCACACACGCGCCCACACACACTGCCAAATCAAATGGTCAATGGATCAACTGACGATCAGAATTAAGGGGATAGGATATTCTGAGCAGGAAGCAGGGTATAAACTATCTAACGAGGTGAGGATGTAGGCTTGAAGCTGTAACACTAATGCTGCATCCCCACGGGGCGACAAGTTTCACTTAGTCGTCAATGAAGAAACATTCGTTGGGCGACGAAAGGCTAGTCGGACGACTAAAAACAAGTCGGTGACTAAATGCAGCTAGTCATCTGCAAAATATCGGAAATGTTTGAATTTTCACTCTAGTCATCAATGATTAGTATGTCTAGTCGTCCGCAAATACGGAGCCAGTGGTGTTCAGGTTCGTTGTTGGGAATAGATGGAAACTAGTCGCCTCGTGGAGATCCAGTATAAGCCTTATCCACACCAATGACCAATTGCATAATGACAGCGAGAGTTTTGACACTGCGAATGTAGACGGTATGACACTAGAAGATTTGAGCTTCTATATGACAATGTCATAAAGAAATGATATATATTAGAGATAAAATTCTTTATCACACATAATTTAACATGCTCGAGATACCAACGTGTAAAACCACAAAGAAACCTGCTTCGCAATTGCTTCCACACTAAGTCTTGTGTTGTCCCTACACAAGTAGAAATGCAAGCAAATTCCATATTCCACTATGTATTCTCAGAAATTGTGTTTGCATGTGTTCACTTACATTACTGTCAATAAACACAACTGAAATACCCAACGTACAGTTGTATATATGGTATATATTCTATTCTATATAGTATTTGCTTGCAGCACCATGAAAAGACACAAGCAAACTGCTGAAAACCTGCTTGCGGTAGGGCACCACAAGGTGGAATATAGGTTCTTGCGGGACTTGCTATATAGATTTTCAGGATTGCTTGTGGTCGGGGATACCAGCATGTTGGTATCAAAACAACAAATTACTTGTGGTAAAGACAGTGACCGCAAATGATACCTACTGCAAAGTGGAATATAACCTTATGGACTTTAGCTGAAACTACCTATGCATATGAAGTGTAGGTGAACATCCAACTCGACGGCAGTAAAATTCAAAATGTTGACATTTATTTAGTAAATAATAGGCTGAATTGATGTGTTTCGACAGGTTAGTGTCTTCATCAGGATTGATTGTAGAAGCATTCAATCGGCTTTTATATGTGACAATCAAAATTGTAGATTTCAAAAGTGTAGAAATTTCAAAAAGGTGGATTCACTTCTACAGTGTCAAATTTAGGGCGGTTGAATGCCATTGAATAAAACCAAAGTTTAAAAGTGGAAAAAATTACAGCATTGATTAGAAACAATTAAATATTTGTTTGTTATCTTATTGAAATATGAAGATTAAGAATTATTGAATTATTTAGTCAACACGTTATCAAACAACATACAAAGGCATATGTTCTTGCTGGTATTGTGTGGGTTGTCCCAAAGGCCCAGAACTGTCTTATACATATGTAGGGGTTGGTTATCTGTGTAACTCAAGTATAGGCAGGTTCCTTTGTACCCTGTACACAATGTAATGCCACTCAATTACAGCACTGTTTGGACAGTGACTCATGCCCATGGTTTGTTTGTGGGGATAATGCCTGTAGCTGACACTACTAGGCCGAGGAAGTTGAGGCTGTTGCAGAGTAGGCCTACATCGAACGATATTTGTGACACTCATATAATGTATAAAGGATGGTGCATGTACCAACTCGACGACAGTGTGGGGGATGGATTGGACATGTATGCCATTAGCATAAAAAAAAATGAATAAAAATCCTTTGTATTCTCACCATGACTGTTTTGACTTAGTATCTTCGTCAGGATGAGAATCAATGAGATCATAATGAAGAACGTAGGGCAACGAATTACTCTCATTCACTACCACACTGCGACATGATGAAAATTATGCTACTGTTCCTATGCTTTTCCTTACTTTAAGTAGTTTAGGATAAAAATTAAATGTCGAATCATTCCGACATCATTCTTACGTCCAGATTCGAGTAATCTCGCTTTTAGTTGCCATTTCCTTCAAGATGTCTCTAAAAGTAAAATAAACTAGAAAAAACACATTTGACGTGTACTACCTTTTATCAGCATCACTATCATATCCCATCCATCACATATAACTGCCTGCTCCCATCTATAGGCTTACTCAAATTGTATAATGCAGAGGTTTAAACAAAAGGTATCCCAGCTAAAGGTGCATTGTTATTATTACGTTGCAGCAGCATTCTGGTTGGTTCTGTATTTGGTTCTCGTTAAGTTCTTTTGATGACTCCCAATTACATCACTTCAATGTACTGCTGTGACATTGCACTGTGACATTATTACAATATTCTGGTTACATTCTTCAACCCAAACAAAATGTTTTTATAATGTTCTGTTTTGGTTTCATCCTAACTCACCAAAAAATAATGTTATAATAACATTCTGATTTGGTGAGGGTGCAACCTCACCATCAAAAATGTAATTGTTACTGCCATCTTAGTAAGTAACAAACTGACTAAAAAGTATGGTTGCAGAAAATTTCTGTTATGTTGCAAACTGGCTGGGATTGCTCAAGATTCATTCACATAAGGTCTTGCTCAGTTACTACACAGATACTTCAGACACTTTCAGTTTAGACCTGCTGCATGGAAAAAAATTGTCTGTTGTACATATAATTGTAAACGACAGACAGACACATACAGAAAGGGATAAAAGGTTACTTGTAGAGAGCCAACAAAAGTAGCAAAATGTAAATATCTATAGGTTGCACATCTCGCATTAGCTATCTGTCACACAATTATGTTATGAAAGCCTCCACCTTTCCAGTTGTTTACAAATGGAAGTTTTTCCAATAGAATCCGAATGGTTTCACAATTATAACAAACTTATGACATTCTGTCGGGTTTATGACAACCTTATGACAACCTTACAACAAAAATCTAATGACAACATTATGGTGACATTATAACAATGTTATGACAACATTACGACAACTGCTGACAACCATACAACAATCCAACAACCTAATGAGAACCTTCCAACAACTGATGATAACGCTACAAAAATCCAACAACCTTATTAGAACTTTCTGACAACTGTTGACAACCCAACGACAACCTAATGACAACCAAATGACAACTGATGACCACTTTATGGCAACCTCATGACAACCTCATGACAACCTTATGACAACCTTATGACAACCTTATGACAACCTAATGACAAGGAAAACATGAGAAATCGATAGTTTCTCTCACTTTGGAAAGAGAATAGTAAGTGATAGGCAGAGATGGCTGGAGGCGCATGCAAGTACTAATGGCAAATGCTTCTAACCGAAGTCAGTATTGAGTTACAGCCCTAGAAATGCCTCCATGGATGCAATACAGTATCAAAAAGATCTAATGGATTCGAATCTGCTAATGGGCATGTAGAAATTTATAGGTGCTTTAAACACTCGTGGGAGTTTGCGATAAAGTAATATGAGGGCCGGCAATGGACCTATCTAATTCAGAGTGATATTACTATGGGATGTCTGCATTGAGTTTGTGAAGATTGGTGAAGTGCTATAATGTAGTATCTGCCTATTTATCGCCTGGCAATTTTACCAATTCTCAGGCGATTTTTATGATTACTTGCGATAAGAAATCCCCCTTGATTAGATAAATCATATTTGATTCAAATTGAGCATGCTTATCAATGTAAGAAAGACAAATATAACACTGTTTTCAGCTGGGGGTGTATCTGCAGTGACGAAAAAGCACAAGTGCATGAATCTAATTTAAAGATAATACAGTTTTCATTTTATTGTAAAATATGACCGAATGTGATTTTAAGTATAACAGATCGAAAAAAGTCCCTGATCTAAATGATAAATCTTAAAGATAAAACTGCCTGTGACGAATGGGGCTCGAAAGATGAAACTCCGACCTTCCCTGGTTGAGGGGATATTGCAAGCCAAGGCCCATATCTTTGTAACTAATTCAGCTGATCAGGGAAAATTTGATTAGGGTCCTATATATAATCAGTGATTTTGCCTTTTACCAAAATTTATAGTGTAATTGCAAAATAGAATCAAAGAGGAATTATTAGGCATACAATTTATTCATGATAGACAGAATTTCTTATCATGAGACACGAATCAAATTCTCCCTGATCAGCTAAATCAGTTACAAAGATATGGGCCCAGTATCTTTTTTTATGCTACAACCACGTATACACAGTACAAGGCTGTAACAACTTTGCTTTGGTGTTCTAGTCTGCATGGCATTTTCAGTTTTCAACATGTAGTAAAGAATTGGGAAACGTAGTTACACATACAACGTTACCTATATATCAGTAAATGCAATGGAGAATGCAAAACCACACTCAACATTGTGTAGACTTGGTTGCTTCGGGTCCAAGTTCAGTGGGTTTGCAGCTACAGATGACACAGTGTATCCTTCGGTGACAATGTCTATTCAATTCGGGACACCTCATTCCGAAAGACTAGGCATACATGCAGGACTCTTTGTTACAGCTAGTTTTAATCAAACTTTAGGCCTAATTAATAACTCATTTCAGAAAATTAATGTCCTAAATTGTCATTTCTATGAAACATACAAACAAAGCTGCTCCATTACTCAGCTTTGACGTATGCTAGAATTGATTGCTAAAACATCAGGAACATTATGTCTCTATATAATGGTAATTGTAGATCGCAATGAGCTTTCTAAAAACATTTAATACTGTTTTAGGCACATTAGTGTCGGTTTTGTTCAATGAAGCCTTTCGTTATTAATCAGCCTTTTATTAATTGTTACAATGGGTTAATGTCAAGCATCTCATATCAATGGCAATTTTCAGAGCTTTTCAGGATCCTGGATCCTTCACTGCAATGTTGACTCATTTCCGTGTGCGTCATTTTCGCTGATTCAGCATTTCTGTATTAAGCCTACTGCCTGCCAATGTAGATTTTCCTCGTGCACGTACAGAATATTTTCGCGATTTAGAGTCACAGAGATTGTTGATTTAATTCTGTCTCATCATGCACCTTGTTATAGAGGGGCAGATACAGGATTTCAAAAAGGGGGATCCGGATCCACATAAACTGATATAGGCTAAGTACTAAAATGGTGTGCATTCACACGCATGCGTACAGTGTTTTTTCTCTTTGGCAAGTTTAATTCTCCACCTGAAACAAAAGTGGGGGGGGGGGGGGGGGGGGGGGGGATTAGGACCCTCTGTACCTCCCTGAATCCACCCCTGTTACATTGCCTAATATTATTATTGTGCATATTTGGCAGATATTTCATGACCGTGAATAAACGAAAATAAAAGGCGAATACAAGCATGTTTACTCTATACAGGCCAGGAGGAGAGGTCTGAATTCCCCCTCACGACACCACTGTTGACCTGAGCTGAGCCCTCACCCCCCCCCCCCCCCACCGCCCCACCCCCGCCCCCACACCCCCACCCCCCCACCCCCCCCCCCCTGTCTATGATCTGCTGACACTATGGCAAGCTGTTCGTGACAAATTGTATTATTTTGTGTAGTGAGACCTGCCAGAATCAAAATTATTATTTCAGGCGCAGCAGTGAAGTAACCATTCTGTTACCATGGTTTTCAAACTAGCATTTCACATGCCTGTCGGATTTAGAGCATCACGTTGATGGCCGAAGGTATGCATGGTTATGTACCTTGGAATTTTTTCCCCCATTTGCAGTTTTATCTGCGTCATATAAATCGAATTTATTCACAGTAACCATCCCAAATGAACTGAAGAAAGTCAATCAAAACATATGACCACTATAATTAACGCCAAAATTAAACATACATTATGGCAATTAAATGTTATCAATATTTTATTATTACTGATTGTGATCCTTATACATTATATCTATAATTTCTCAAATGAAAGTTGCATTAGTACTAGGATTTGCAGCTTTATTATCGATGCAGGACTCTCAGTTTAATTATCCAAAGAATAATTCTCCTATCGCCCAATTATACCATTTCCATCACTTTCAGCCTGCATGCTGTCTCTGTAATAGCAAGCGAGGCAGATGTTCCATCTGATTGCAAATTACTTATAATTCTCTCTATCACAGATAGCTTAGTTCCTCTATTTTACCTGCAGACTGGGCTATACCAACTACATTCTGGAAAATATGTCGACAAGTCATAAGGCGTTAGTATGGAAAATTAATGTTCAATAATTATGGCGTAATTTGAGGCATAAACATAGTAAAGACCAAAAGGGCACAAAATATTATTGTTGTTATTACCCTGGTTTGGACATACTAATGAGGGCTGTAGAATAAAACATAGTTGTGTGCAAAGTGGGGCAATAAAAGTTCTGAGCGTGCCTGCACTCTGTTCTTGATTTATTACACTGAAAATGTAGAAAATGTTTACTGACAACACACAAGTTAGCATTAGCCTTCACAGACAGGCATTATTGCCTCCAGGGCAATAACAGACCTTTTATTAACTGGTTTCTGAGAGGGCAGGACAATGATGAATCTGGTGAATTTCCATGTATAATACATTCCACTTTATGAATAATCCTTGCTAACCAAGTACACAATGTTTATGATTAATAATTATTTCTATTGGCGAATTCCGAAATTCTGCATGCAGCCTTTACATTAAACCAGTATGCACCTTTGTCGTATAGTGGTTAGTACTTCTCAATTAATGTTCGGTGTGTTAAATGATGAGACAAAGTCTCATCTTAAAGGTTCTTCTTAAAGGTGGTATATTAAAAGAGTCATGATACAACCGTAATCCAGAGTGACAGGGGCTCCCCTTACACTTGGCCCCAACGATGAAAGCTGCTCACTGCTGAGCAGATCGCTATAATTCATATAGGGCCCACCTACTGGTATGTACACTTTGACAGATACTGATATGTTTTAACGCTTCTAACTGCGCATAGCCTATGGGGATCTGAACAGAGGGGGAAAACCAATACAATGTTACACCTTAATAATACTATGTAATTAACACAGCTCACAGTCCCTATCACATAGATGGATTATTCACCAGTCAAATACTCAGGTAAATGTATACTGATATAAGCCTCTTAAAGGTACCCACATCACGATGTAACCTACTCCAGCATAACCTGATGTCAATACAATTATACTGAATGTGGATATTTTCACCTGTATTTATGTCCGTCAAACTAAAGTCCCATACCCACTGAGCAACTTTTAGAGAGTTGGGCAATGGATCAATGCTAAAATCGACTGATTCTTATGATCACCTGTTAGTATAGTGTATTGAATTGTGTATGTTTTATCTGAATTGGCACTAAAATCGGCTGATTTTACCCGTTGAATTGGCTGATTTTAGCGCCGATTTGTTGTCGAACTCTGTAAAAATTGCTTAGTGGGTATGGGGGTTTACACAAGAGACATATTCACAAGGATATATTCGTGAGTTCTAAGCAATTGGGGCTTAATTGCAATATAACTTATCTTGATACTTTTGCAATGCAAAATAAGTTCGCAGATATTTAAATACAGAGAAATAAGCGAAAATAATGTAGCAAAAAAAATCATAAAGTGTACAATATCTCAAAGTGAGTAGTCATGTGTTTTCTGTTTTACACAGACCTCCTGACATAACAGTATCAACTGTGGCCCGGATTGAACCATCAGACTCAGTGGTTCTGGAGCGCTGGAATATTTCACCCTTGCACCTGGATGATTAAATCTATGGGAAAGTATAGCCCATACCCCTACACTTTTACTGAGGCAGGTGTTCCGTTATATCTAGTGTCCCATAGGCAGGGCACCACATACAACAGCTGGTGGTCGGGTTACTGTGTACAGGCTCAAATCTATGAGATGAACGAATCTATGAGAAGGTAGAGACTATACCCCTACACTTTTACCGAGGCAGGTGTTGTCTTATAAATTATGTAGTGTCCCATAGGCAAGGCACCACATACAACAGCCATAGGCTCTAGGCCTTTGATAACTGTCTTTGACCACAGGGAGAATGTCTAAAACCATAGCAGCAGGACAGAGACCTGAACTGTCAACCTTCAGTGCTCTGTCACATAATAAAAACAGCGATGGTTTTGTTGGGAACTCTCGCTGTTGTGCCGAAATTTAGCATTGATTTTCATGCAATCCTTATCGATTTTCTGGGCTGAAAATCTCAGGAATTTTAAATCTAAGTGGCCATTTTCCAAAACCATTTTAAAAATCAAGATCGGTCCAGCAGTGCAGCCACAATTCAACAGCGGGACCCATCATAACAGCGATGTCCTTGGGCAAGGACGTCCTTGTTGTGAGAGTTTAGTTATGCAACTGAGCACAGGCAATGACCAACACCCTACCACTGCTCCACCAGAACACCCTGCCTTACTGATATCATGGCTGCCTTTTATATACACCCCCATCCCATTTAAATGTACTGGAAGACTGATCCTTCTCAAAATAATGCTGGATATTGTTCAGACACTTGACCTACAAATACAAGAGAAGAACAGGAAAGAAGATACAATCCTGCCAATAACAAGAGAGCTGGAGGATGCTCTCCATAAGACATGCAGTAATCAAATCTTGACTTTGCTTTATTGGGTAGCTCAAATACAATGTAGCCTGTTTCACCGGAGCTTGATTGTATTTGGGCTTGTTTGCCCAAGTCCCCCAGGGAAAAACTCCACTTTGTCTAGACTACTCACATTTCTAGAGACAAACTTTGGCCATGAGGCCACCCAGAGGTAAGGTTATTGCATTAATAAGATTTTGTCGTTATTGTTCCCTGTCACTCACTGAACATAATACTAAATGCCGACTAATCATAACCTTGGAAAATTATTAAGAAAAGGTCATGTAGGTTAAATAGGTTATGGAGGATAACTATCAGATGGTACTCACTGAACTAGATACTTATTGCTGATGAATTAAGTTTTCGGAAGTTGTTCTAGCCAATCTTCTGTTAAAGTATGGATGGGATACAACAGAAAATAGACCGTGGTCCTGTTTATGAATGGAAAAGCACCGTGCCCACGCTTTCTTTCCACATTTGTCATGATTCCATTGTGTGATTTGTACACGTGCTTGTTACAGGTTTAGTAACAGATCTTTATATATATTACCGTCCAAGAAATCTTTATTCATCACGTGTTAAACCATCACGTGTAAAACAATGATGATATGTAGAAGTATATTTCACACATGTGCTTATCAGTATATATAAACATATATGTATACGTGTATGTATGTATCAGGGTAATTCCAGCATTTTTGTCTACAAGAAAAGATTTTCCTTGTTTTCCCCCATTAAACCGCCTGATCCTCTCTATTGGTAAATCTATTGAAAAACATAAAGCTTCATAGAGCTTTCTAGAAACTTACATCATTTCAAAGATAAGCTCTATATTCTCAGGGACCACGACTTTCAAGGTCCAAAAATGACACAATGCAAAGCTGCGAGGCAGCATAATTTTTTTTTTCTTCTTCTTTTTTAAATTCTCTTTATTTATCCTGGGTTATCTCGATACAAATCGGTTTTCATCAAACTCCAGCATTACAAAAATGTCTTTAGCCATATGCAAATAACAACATAACATACACATAGGTATAGATATCAAAAGTAATGACTATAGGGCATTGCTTCATTCGATCTAATATTTAATACATGACTCACATTTACTAGTGCTGTGCTAATATGCAACCTTATATCTTGAGTAACATTTTTAAACCTATCTTTTGTTTACTCTTAAAACTTTTTAAGGAAGGGGAATTTCTAATCTCTACATTCAATTCATTCCAATTAGAGCCTCCCGAGTACAAAACAGACTTCTGAGTTTTACTTTTAACATAATCTGGTATTTTGATTAACGGGGCATCATATTTCCTTAATGCCTATGTCTTTGTAATTCTGTCTTCTTTTTAACTGCAAAATATTTTATCGATAGGCATAAGTGGTAAAGATATCATAGAAATTCAAATGATGTCCAGACTAGAAGCTGTATCATTCACACCCACCCACGCCCACCCTCCTACACACACATACACACACAAACACAAGCATACACACACATACAACTATAAGAGCCACCCTCTGACGACCCCCGCGGTCTCCTTATAGTTGTATGTGTGTGTATGCTTGTGTTTGTGTGTGTGTGTGTGTGTGTGTGTGTGTAGGTGGGTGGGTGTCGTAGGGTGTGAATAATACAGTGTGGCTGTATGACCCATAGGGGACCGTCACTTACCGAGGGAAAAGCCCGAGGTATGTACAATCCCCATGGGTTGTACAGCCACTTGGGAACGACCCCTAAGGTTCTTCTATATCTTATCACCAAATCAAAGCTCCAAATATGCTAAAAATAGTATAAACAAGGTGAAGTACGAACAGCCTGTTTATACACACTGGCCTCTGTAAGCACCGCTCGTTGACAGACGGGGTGATAAATGCATTAACACACACATAGTAGTATATAATATATGTCTATGCATCTATATTTATGTTGTAATTTTTTTATAGGAGAGGCAATTTAATCTTCCACAGCAAAATTTAACAACCCCTATGATATGTTGGCCCAAAGTGTTGTGCAAGGCAATGAGCTGCAAAAATAAGGGTAAGTGAAAAACATGATGATTCAAAGCCCTGGACATCAAGTCCTTGGTAAAAGGATATCAACACCTGCTAATGCTGTGCCATATATCAAGACTTGATGACTAAAGGAAATTAAACAATGGTTGCCACCTGCAGCTCTTTATGACTTTATCTTCTCTGATGATAATTAACAATAAGCCATCCCACATAGGGGATTTCAAGGGTTGGACAAGGATTGAATAAAGAAGATGTCTTGGGGAATCCAATAATGAAAGAATTATGTAAATATTCTAATTAGAAAAGAAATTAATTTGAAGACACAAGGGTCAGATATACTAAATATGGTAGAATGGGCCAGTCTTTGGTATTTGTAAAGATATAACATAGATAATCTGGGCCAAAAATTGAAGTCCCCAATACGATTTTATGAAATATACTGCAATTTCCTTTCTATTCAAGATATTCATGATCAGTTTTTTTTGCAGAATATAGCCAAACAGTCCAGTGATCCAGAATTTCAAGTTTTGGAAACTTCCTTTCATTCCATGGTTACCATGGAAACTAACATTTGCATAACGGTAGTATCGGCAGGTTTGGCATTCTAGCAATATTCCAGTTACCATGGCAACGACAAAATTCCATTTTTTTCACCATTAATGAAAACTATGGAAAATTTACTCATAACATAAATTTAGCTTATTTCTCTTTTTTTCATGATTTATTAGCTAAATAAAGGCTCTAGAGTCATGAATATGTATTTCCATAAGGCTGGAAATCCCAGGAACTGTCACGTATAGTCAATCTTTATTTTCCCTACCAATTTTTAAAATTGGCAGCAAAATCATGTGGATTACTATAATTATTTGAAAGGGTTTTTAATTCTTCCCTGCCATATCACATGACAAAAGTCATAAACAAGCAATAACTGGAGGTAAGAATTGCCTTATGACATTCAGGATTAAAGCCCCATACCCACAAGGCTGAACCAACATACATATAGTTGGCCGACTACTAGAAATTGGCCGATTGTTGGGCAGATTCAGTCCACCAATCTGTATCCAATATTTGATTAACTCTTTATGTGAATTGGATTAAAATCAGCTGGTTATTCTGGTAAAATCAAGGCCATATTCCACTTTGCGGTAGGTTGCATTTGCAGTCATTATTTCTAGGTGCTGCAAGCAATTTGTGGTTTTGATGTTGGTATCCCCGTGGCCAAACGCAAGCATTCCATAGAAAACTAATGTAAAATACCAGGTGCCGCAAGTACCTTTATTTAAGAATTGCAGTACCCTACCACAAGTAGGTTTGCAAGATTTTCCTTGCATCTTTTCATGGTGCCGCAAGCAAGTACCACAAAGTGGAATATAGCCTTCAGTCAATTTGAGGGCCATTCAGTTGGCCGACTTTGCTGAAATGCTCCTAGTGGGCATGGGGCTTAAGTCCTTTGTAGATGCCTGTCTTCTACGAAGCTTATGGAAGTCCCTGTCAATACATGAGCTCTTCTCTAGGCGTGGCTGCTTTGCTGATGCTTGACAGATCAAAGGAAACGTGGCACCGACACCTTAAAGGCGCAGACACCTAAAAGGCAGCGATACATGATGCGATTTTTGGCGCATTTCGAACCGATTTCACAGATTGTTCCGGGAAAAAAAATTGTTGTAAGATATTTATTTCATCCACATTGAAACTCAAACTTCTACCAAGATAATTTTTTAACCTTACAAATATTAATAAATATTTTTTTGAAATGCATTGCAAAAAGAAACTGTTTATATTTTTTGTTGCATCAATATGCCGGATCACCAATTGTCATTTTACTAACTGATTTTATAAATCTTTCTTAAAATAATCATTGCTGTTATAAGTTATGTAAGTCCTTTCAAACTTTTACTGAATTTAAAGGGAACTTTTATCCTTAAATGTATGGCTAAATATATGAAAATGCAGGGTGAAAAAAAAATTGGTTGGTGTTTTCTCGTATCGTGGTTCTCTGGCTTGATGATGCTGGTAAAATACGATGTGATTTTGGAACGAATTCGACCGAATTCAGCAATCAGTTTAACACGATGATAATTATTCTTGTAAAATTGTACTTTTTTAATCAGCTATTTTTTCACTTAGTATGATACCAAGGATTTTTTTAATCCTTAAATGTATGTCTAAATATGTAAAAAAAAAAAAAAAAAAAAAAAAAAAAATGAATGGCAAGGATGTTTTTTCTATCGCATCATGGATCAACAGCTTAATAAGTGGTGCAGTGTGATATGAGTGGGATTACTTTGTCAATATCCAGCCTCCTCCTTTGTTGGACTTATAAAGGGACCAAAGTATCTCTGTCTGTTCTTTGTCTTTTTTCTGACAAAGACTACCATTGAATCCACAGCTTCACGTGGTCACGTCCGTCATTCTGAATGGGTTGCTTCGAGCTCTGTCAAGTGCATCACGCAAGCAGAAACGGTTAATCTTAAAGCGAAACAACTGTCATAAACAACTCAAGCCCCATGCCCAATAGGACACTTTGGTCCTTTGCGATCATGTTTTCCTTGACTGTCGGTGTGATATGTTGAAATGAACATGTTTGATCTGAATTGCCAGGAAAATCACCGTATGATTCGCCCGGTGAATTTAACAAACATGTTCATTTCAATATAGCATACTAATAGGCGATCAGAGGAAAATATGGTCGCCAAGGGCCAAATTGTCCTAGTAGGTATGGGGCTTTAAGCCCCATACCAACTAGGCGACTTTACCATCACTGGGCGATGGGCGACTGGGAGAATGGCTGTCGTCATCGCCCAGCGACGGTAATATTGAACAAGTTTGATATTTCCTCAGCAATTTTCCCGACGATTTTCCCAGCAATTGCCTCCCTCACCTGTCGTCCAGAATCTCACCATACCTATGGGGCGTCGCTGGGTGATCTTGAGTTGCCTGGCGACTTTACTGGCGATTTGCCCAGTTGCCCGTTGCCTGTCTCCGCTAAAGTAGCTAAGTGGGTATGGCCCTTAAGTACCTACTAGGGAAATCGGTTGTACACATCAGCATTAAAATCAGCCAATTCTGCCAGAATAACTGGCCTGTATTCATATCAAACATATACATTTTAATACTGCATTCTGACTGGTGAACTGAATTGTTGCATAAATCTGCTGATTTATAGCAAAGGAATCGGCCGGTTTGTGGACAATTTCAGGCTGGTGGGTATGGGGCTTTAGTAAGATTAAATTATGTTGCTATTCGATGAAAACAGTCAGAATGCAAAACCGCATCAGTAAAAGTTTCACATATTCAAGTAGAGGCATTAAAAGGGTACCCCCAACGGTTATGGACCATTGCCATTAACACGGAATAGATAAGTATATCCCCTTTTACACGTAAACTCTGCAGTGCTACAGCAATGGCGGATTTAGAAGGGGGTACGGGGAGCGGCCCCCCCCCCTTTTTTTTTTCTTTTTCTTTTTATTTATTTTTTAAATGTAAAATTCTGGGGAAAAGGGTTGCGGACCCCCCTTCTATTAGCACGCCCCCACCTTTTCAAAAAGCCTGGATCCGTCATTGTACATCTATGACTTTTCACTTTATCAAGGGCTGAGAAATAAAGTAGTATGGTATAACTACTCCAAACTTTGCCTTCGATATCACTACCATTGACGATCATATTATAGATCCCCCCAGCAGTTGTGTCACAAACACAATGTGTTTTAAAAACAGATATCATCAAAGAAGATGCCATCTTCAGAGGATTCCACACTGTCTGGATTACAGTACTAGTGTCTGGTATGATCAATGATAAGAGGATCACAAACGCCAGATGCATTTGAAAAGGATTAACATCTTCAGAAACCCAGCCATCCACAGATAAAACAACATCTACAGTGCTTTAAGCGGGGATCTAATACGTTTTACTTACATCTGGGTGGATTTAAGTCGGTTTGAAAAATGTGTTAAGCCAACTCAGCTTTGTGTCTCGTGTATCGAACCTTTGTTGTTCAACCAAAAGACCCTGTATCTCATTGAAAAGTTTCTGTATCTCAAACAAAACTGTTGTTACTCACCCCAAGTCCTGGAGCTGTATCTCCTTTAAAAGCTTCTTGATCTCTCATCCAAAAACTTTGTTACTCATCCAAAATCCTCTATATCTCAAACCAAAACCTTTTGTATTTACCCCACTACAGAATATCTCATTCAAAAGCTTCTGTATTTTTCAAACAAACGTTAACGTTATTCATTCAGAATCCTCTGTATCTCATTCAAACCCTCAATATATCACACCAAAACCTTTGTAATTTACCACAAGGCCACTATATCTTCTTCAAAAACATCGGTATCTCTCACTCAAAAGTGTTGTTACTCATCCCAATTCCTCTGCATCTCATTTTAAAGGCTTCTGTTTGTTAAATGTTAAACCAAATGGTCTTTCTAAAACCATTGTATATCTCACTCCAAAAACACTGGATCATCCTCACTACAAAATCCCCCTACAAAGTCTTGTAATCTTTATCTCTCGCTAAAGACTCAATGACTTTCACCAAAACATTACATCTTAAAGGGGCGGTTTTGTCTGTGGAGATGTCGTCTGTGGCTATGTAAATGCGGAGCGGAGGATGGGGAGGGTCAGCTTAACCCTCTTTTTTTTGGAGTTTAGGGGTCCACCAAAAGAAGGAGAGGGGGTGTCAGAACCTCCCCCCCCCCCTGCATTCTAAAAGTACAAAACAACGGAGGGATCATACTTTAAACTTGCTCAAAACTATTGCAGTAGACTATCTGAAACTCTTGTTTCTATAAAGATTCGTGTCTTACTCGAAACTCAGCTATCCTAGCAGAAAATGTTGTATCTTTGCTGAGTTCCTATTTCTAAGCCGAAACTCCTATATCTTCGTCGAAAATCTTATATCTTGGACGAGTTCCTTGATATATCTTAGCCGAAACTCCCACTGGCCATTGTACGTTTTGAACCTCTTACTAACTATATGAGATGCATAGCATCAAATATTTTGTATCAAATCAGTATCAGGTTGATAGACATGTGTTTGGTTACTACGAGTAATCTTAGATAGGCATAGATTTAACTAGACAATAGGTAGACAAGAACTTTATGCTGACAATCAAATATCTATAGAAGGATGGACAACATGAAAGTGGTATTTAATTAAAACCGACTGTAAAATGCTTACAGCTAACAGTACAAATACATGCATGGATTTAAAAAACAACTAAAAACCATAAAACATTATTTCATCGAAGAGAAACCAGCTTTCAAATTGTTCTATAAGTTCTCAAAATAAGAAGCGCTTTGGACAAATTCTATATGGATTAATGATGATGATGTGGTAGAGTTTAAGGTCTACTCAGAGATTTTTCAGCTATATCAAGACCAACTCCGGTTTTTGGCTGTCCAGAGTTGTACGATCGAATCTATGGGGGTGAGAACAACGGCAAAGCAAGGTGGTGTAACAGGCACTGCCCAGGCTCGAACACTATCCAGCCACATGCGAGACAATCCCTACCCACTACACCAACACCCACCCCCTCCCTCTATATGGATTGATGTTATATTCTCTGGATCCCAATAGACTGCTAGAACAGCTACAGAGTATTGTCCCATACACTGGTCACAAAATAAACATACGGTGTGCCCACCATACAGTTGAATAAATAAAAGAACATTGCCTGAAAACGAAGGCTCTCTGCTGGAGCGATACAAACCCGACATGACAAGTGACAGCTCTATGTTGTCACTAGGCCGGCTTCCCAAAGACACTTGTCTCCATGTATTTTGTGATATGGCTAATGGGAACGCCAAATGACACTTTCCATATTTCCTGGCTTTGTGTGGAAAGAGAAAGTGGTCGTATGAAATAATGTGTGCTCTTTCTATATTTCTATGTTTCTATATATTTCTATATGTATATAGAAATATAAAAAAACATATATTGGTATGATACATGTAATGTGAAATAGTAATGTGAAATCACTGGCATTGCCGATAAAATTTTACCAACGTGTTGGTTATAATTTACTGATGATTTTGGACTGGTTGGCAATATTACACTTTTGGTGGCAGATTTTGCACTTTCGGCAGGCGGAAGTGTGCCGAAAGTAAGGGCCACCGATATAGAACATTACCTTGGAGATGCTCATTATTGGCGGCGCATACTTTTGGTATGTGGAATACGGCCTTTAGGGAAAGTACGAGTTTATTTGTATTTTTTAAACCTGGACTTCTCTTAGGGCATTCGTCTTAAAATATGTTTATGATTTGATCACTTTCAGTTTTTCTGCTAATAATCTTGTTCGGCATGTTGTAACCTTGCTTAGATGATAATGCCTCTATAATCAGTTGCCTCCTGCATCATTGCCTTGTTAGTTGATGTGTTTTTTCTTTGGAAGGGGGAGGGGTAGTGGGCCATCACAAAATGAAATAGTGAAACAATTCAATGTCTCACAACTCAATGTCTCACAACAAGGATGTTGCTGCTGCAAAAAGACCACTGTTGCATTGTGACTATTTTACTCGGCTGATTTCTGTTCTGTAAAAAGTTGTAAAAAATAGGTATTTTGATTAAAAATCCTGAGATTTTCAGCCCAGAAAATTACTGAAGGTGGGTGAAATTTAATGCTTGATCTTTACACAACAGTGCGATTTCATTAAATCATCGTTCGCTGTTATGTGTCAATGTGTGAAGAAACACTGTAGCTGTATGAATAATTCCCTCAACAAAATTCTTCCCAATAAATTAATGATTGGCACATGGGGTAAACAAGGATGATAAAAAAAGCAAGACAATTTTGAAACCATCCTTGTTCTCTTGCTGTTGCGAGTGTTTGGTTAAGCGACGCGGCACTGATGGAATAAATGTGTACTTTCTTCTCTTTTGCCTTTCCCACAATCCCAAAATCCTCCATCTAAAGATTGATTTCTGAATAGACCTACTATGTAAATGTGCCTATTCACAAAGTCAAAGAGGGATTCAAGCCAAACTAAAATCACCATTGCTTGAGAGAAAAGGCCAATCCCCAATTAAAGATCCCTCATAAATCAATCCCTGGAAACTACGAAAACGTTAATGTCAAGAAATTCACCAAACTATCAACTGAATTAAACTTACACTTTCCAGGCATAGCCTAGAAAAATGGGAAGCAATCCTACATCACCTTATTTATTATATGGAACAAAGTTAAACTTTACACAAATTCTGTCTTTCCATCTATGGTCCGTTGCACAATGGGTTTCGTAACAACGAAAATATTGTAAACAACGAAACATTTCGTTGTTACTTTTATCGTAACAACGATGGTTTTGTACAATTTTTTTTCTATATTTAGAATGTTCCCAAAGAGCTGTAACTTTTACTGAATTTTTTATAATTTTTTCTTAGTTCATAACACTTTACAGAATTTAATTTCATTCATTAGATCCCGAGATATTGCATTTTCGTAACAACGAAACTTTTCGTTACTAAGCAAAAGTTCGTTGTGCTTTCGTTGTTTTATCTTAGTAACGAAATTCTATTGTGCAACGGGCTACTAATGTTGCTCTACAAATCAAAGGCATTACTGACTTATCGTAATGACGATCATAACAAAGATAAGACATATGTCGTAACAAAGATATCTATGTTAAGATATCTTTGTTGCAAAATGCCTACATCTTTTCTTCTACTGAATCAAATTTAATTCTGTAAATTGAAATATGAAGGGGCACCATAGGGCTATACTCTGTGAAAATAACAGCTCATTAACAACATTTTAAACACCATTTGTGGTGTATGAAAAACAGCCAGACAGCGATAAAAGTTGACAAGGGCAGGTTTCCTTGTTACGATAACAATCATTGTTATGAAATTCATTGTGCAGCAGGCCACATATTTTGTTTGTTACAAAGAAAACTACTCTTGTTCAGTAAACCTATTTGAGAGGTCACAAGGTTACCTTCGTTAGAGCCTACTTTGTCAATGGCCTACAAGACTCAATCCTCCTACTATAGGTCTGCAGGGCAAGAAAGGGCTGGTTTTGTTTTTCAGTTTTATTTTCAGTTCTATTTTTTCTAAGATTTGTAGCAAGTTTTTTTTATATCAAGCACATAAGTTTATTGGTTCGGAAGTACATGATTGATGACTTTTTGAATTGCTATAGGGTACATATTTTGTGTGTCATTTGTGGCCATTTATCATCTGAACATATTTTATATTTTCCCTCCTTTGTTTTCATTAATTATTATATTCATTAGCAATGTCACATGGGAGGATGCTCATATTTTGAAAACTTGTGCCGTCTTTGTCAGATTCTACTCCCATTAATTTATTAAAATACTTATGCCTGACAAACAATTTTGGTATTGAATGACAGAAAAAAATATACTGAATCTAAATATACCACTTTTATTTCTATCATAATGTTACTAACAGCTCTATGTTTTTAAGACAGGTAGAAGGTCCAGATATTTCAAGTTTTTTCAGTCCTTTCTTGCCCTGCAGACCTATAGTTAATTCTGTATGTAGGCTGTTACTATCCTCTTATGTAATAGGATCAGATAGCTGTGCCAGGCAATCAACTGTCTAGTCTTGTTTATTGCTGAGCAGGTATGGTGCAACTGTAGCTAAACCCAGCCAAACATGTGACGTTATTATAATGTTGCACAACATTCTGATTGGTTTTGTATTGGTTCTTGTTAAGGTATTTTGATGGCTCCCAATAATGTTGCTGCAACGTTCTGCTGTGATCTTGAACTGAGACATTATCATGATGTTCTGGTTATGTCCTTCAACCTAAACAGAGTGTTCTTATAATGTTCTGTTTCGGTTTTGACCAAACCTCACCAAAAAAAATGTTTTGATATTGTTCTGATTTGATGAGGTTTCAACCTCACCATCAATAATGTAATTGTTGCATGCCATCTTAGTAAGTAACAGACTGACTAAAAAAGTATGCATGTTTGCAGAATGTTTCCGTTACATAGCAATTAACTCAGCTGGGAATGGCCTATACCACTATAATATAACTTTGAACCGCAATATATGCATGATATGATGTTACCAAAGAAAATTCACATGCAGGAGTCATATAGTTTTATGAAATTTGGAGTACTTTCCATATTTGTGACAAAGAATTTTTTCTTTAATATATGTGCGTAGTGTAATACCAACTTCGGTCTGCAAAATAGGATCGCAGGACGGTCATACAAGATATTGTTCATTAGTTTTTGTCACTATGACATCAGTAGAGTCTAAGTGAGTTTTTGAGTTAAAAACAATTGCAGGACAATGTATATAAGATTTTGAAACCAAACATTAAGACCAAAGAGAACCAAAGACTGGCGATATGACTGATCGAGGGATTCCTTCCTATCAACTATAGTACTAAACAAATATGATATTGTCATACCTAAGATTAGGCATGGCATATCCTCCCATTAACAATTACAAGAATTCATCAAATCTATAATAATTCAATGTCTAAATAATAATAATAATCAAAAGATATTTCATATATGCATATTAATTACTTCATCATAGAGTTTATGGTTATTAGTTAGCACTCCCCCTGGCCTGATTGGTCAGTTGTAATTAGGTCACTGACCAGAGGTCAGGTGGGAGGTGCAGGTATGCTGTAAGGGACACTCTGGGTCCAGCAGCAGAACAAGCAACATGTAACAACTTAGCAGCAACAGGCCTTTGGGCCTACTCTCCTGGTTCTGTAGAGAAATATATATTTTTACATCAACTACAACCTCCTGACTTCAAGCCTTCTCTTCAATTTATACCACACAAAACCCTATGTTCACAATATTATCAAGGGACTCCCCAAAACGAAGGGATTCTAGGAGAAGGACATAATTTCCTCAGTATTCCCTTGGCGGACATAGAGGGGGACAGCATTCGCAAGATGACATTTTTCTTCTTAATTGCGTCTTTCTATGTAAATTTCAACTATTATAAATCCCATTTAAAACCAATATTTGCCTTATCCAAACAAAAGATTGTTTTTCGTTGTCACCCTCGTAGCTCCATTCATTTAACATGGCAGGTGAGACCATTCTGATTTTATTCAGCCTCTTAAAACCTTTGCTCTGTAATTAACGATGTGACAATTGTTGATTTGAGGCATTTCAAAGGCAGCAAAAGATATGAAACTTTTATTTCCATGATGGAAAGTTCAAGATGGCAACCTTTTATAGTCCATTTTGGGAAACGTTGCCCAGTGTCACCCGGACTTTTTGAATTTGTCTTTATTTATATGTGTTTGGATATGATTTTATGAGGAACTTTATTAAAAGATGTAGAAAGAAAATGATAAGAAAATGATGCATATGACGGGCGTACCTTCTTCCAATCACCATGTTCTCTTCAATAAACTATCCAAACCACCATCCCAACCCTAAATTATTTGTTAGTATTACCTCCATTAAGTTACCAGGAAAAACATATTATTATCCACTATCTATAGTATTGCATTTCCCTTGAGTTACTGAGTGAACAATATCATTATGATTACGATTGATGAAAATGCCCAATTGCTTGCGATTCTCATTTTATCACACTGTGTGACCAGCTATGCCACGTCGCATAACCAAAAGCTCACAACAGCAGGAGAACAAAAATGGTTTGGTTTTTCTCTTGCTGTTTTTTTCATCCTTGTTTACCCCATGTGCCAATCGTCGCTGTTGCAATGGTTTTGTATACACTTTGAATTTAATTTAATTGACTGATAAATACATTTCGGCCAATCACCTTCTATATATTTTATAACCTGAGCGATACTGCTATCATGTGCTGAAAACAGAATATTAAAATTCACACCCCAAAATATCCCCTCGTGATATAAAAAAGGGGTAATTAAACCATCCCTGTAAGGATGAAAGGTGGATTCGCTCCCTGTTGAACAGGGAGAGGTCTTTTGAAATGTGCCAATGTTCGCTACAGCGAGACCCGTTATGCGACGGGGCACGGGGGGACATTTTGTGGTGGGAATTTTTATGTTCTGTTTTCAGCAAATGATAGCAGTGTCCCTCACCTTATGAAATATATAGGAGGTAAGGGGCAGAAATGTATTTATCAATCAATTAAATTAACTTGAATATGTGTGCAAAACCATCACAGTAGGGATGATTTGCACATGAGGGAAACAAGGATAAAAAACAGCGAGAGAAAAACTAGATAATTTTTGTTTGATTGCTGTTGCAAGCGTTTGGTTATGCGACAGAACACAGAGCACTAGTGTGGGTGTATGCACACAGTCTATCTCTGTTAGCCACAGTATACACCTTTCTCACGAGTATGCGCAGTGGACCCTCACATAAACGCCTCTACCCCAACACCTTTCACCAGGGTGTATTTGAACCCACAGGGCCTACCCAAACTCATTGGTTTGTACTAGGCCGCTAGAGGCTAGAGGCCATATTCCACTATGCAGTGTGTGGCCACTAGCGGTGGTCTTTTTGGTCACTGCAAGCAATCTGCCTTTCAGAACCGAACATGTTGGTTTCTGCCACTGCAAGCAATCCATAGAAAACACATATAAAATTACTTGCGGTGGCTCTTGCGGCAGGTCACCGCAAGAGCCATGCAAGTGCATACCTATATTACACCATGCGGTGCCCAGTTTCACTAGTGGTGGGGTCAAACACCGTATGTTAATTGCCCACCGCAAGCAAAACGCTGTATAGTGGAATAATAATTAGGGACTCAGGGCGCCACACCAATGGAAATCTATGAGCAGTGGGAAACCTCTCTTCTCTATCCCTCTTTCTAGATGCCATTTCTACAGAATTGTGTGTAAATGTCAGGAGTTCACTTTGAATGTATGCAGATACAGTCAGAAAGGACGTACGAGTGTGCGTAATGTAAAAGGTTTCACGATAACTTGCAATATACATGTAAACTGCGTAAGAGCAACTCAGCATGGAGTTTTCAATTAATTGCTCATGTTTTGTCGATAGATGTGTGAGTTCTTAATTGATCCGAAAGCGGTTATCACCTTTGGGTTCCTTATTGAGTTAGTTGTCAATTAGTACATCACATGTTATCACAACTGTAAGTCAACTAAAAAACTAAGTTACAAGTACATAAAAAAAATTTAATTTCAAAAAATCGCTTTATGATAATTCATGTGAAAATGAATATACAAATTATTTACTACCACAGAATTACCCCTCGCAGTCTATGACGACTCGCGCACACCTTTACATTCCTGCATACAATGCTCAGAAATACTAGTATTATGTGTATTATTTTGTGGAATGTAATATGAAACGGTTGTGTGCATAACTGTTCGTGGAATGGCTCCCAGGAAGAAGCATTGCACAACCAAGTGCTCCAAAGATCAACTCGAGGGTCATTAACGAAATCCAAAAGAACAATGCATCTTCTCCCTGCATCCCTATAAGTATAACTTGTAATATTTCTGTGATAAAACGGGAAGAATATATATACTAATATGATTAGCTAATAAAAGATATATAATCAACAAAAATATTTTTTGATAATACTAAAGAAAACCACACCTGTATAGTCACACTGCAATGGGCGTGGCACCCTTGTAACATATAGAGCTAGATCTAGGACACAAGAAACAACTCAAAAACCTGAGTCATTCTGTCACCTCCTGTTGGTTCATCTTCTTTCCTATGTTCTTGTAAATTCACCAAAATGCCACTCTAAGGGCACATACAAAGTGTAATGACAATATATGTGTCCTGTTAATGTACAAAACTTCATATAAAATAATATTTATAATATCTAGCCAGAACTCTTCACCATTGCATTTCATAATAAAAGGAACAGAAAATGAGCTGTTTCTTGCTGACCAGGATAGTATTCCATAAAATAAAATTGCGATAATCGCGTTTAGGATACGATACGATACCAAAAAGTGTTATCGCCATACGGGTTTTTTCCTTCTCATCCCCCCCCCCCCCACCCAATTTTTGGGTTAATCAAAATCAAACTACATGGCATCATTCCTTGGTCACATGCACATAGTTTCATATATTACTCTGTGGGGAAAAGGAATATCTTTAAAATCATGAAGTTTTGAAATAATTATCACGATACTACCATGAGGCCATAGCAATAATTGTTCAGGTATCGTGAAAGTTTTACTTTCTTATAATTATCAAGGAATGTCTATAGAATGATCCCCTGATCTAGCAGCACAGCAATCTTTAAAAGGAACCCACCTGTGAGCCTATAATCTATGCGCCTCCTCGTCCAACGTATCCATATCAAAGGTACAGGTTGGTCAGTAGAGTAGGCGTGCCAGTAACCGTGATAGATGTATCTTATCTTTTTTTCTTATTCCTAGGACATCATGGTCAGTTGTGTGTAGTCCATGGGTGTAGGATACTTGGGTTGGGAGTATATTTTGAAGGCTGTCATAGAGGTGTAGTATTCACATTTGTAATATATGGTCAGATTCCTTTATCAAAATATAATATTGCCGTACCTTAGATGTGTGTAGTTCATGTGTTTGATTTGATTGAAAGGTCCAATTAGTGCCACAGTATAGGCGTCACAGAGGAATAATCCTGTTTGGTTATGTTTTCTTCCATGTGAGAGTCAGTCCTGGGCGCTGTTCCACAAAAAGTGTTCGTAAGTATCAGGATTAACTTTAAATGTGTACGCAAATACTGTTAGTAGGAAGAAGTGTTCGTAAGGTCACTTACGTACACTTTTGTCCACAAATGTGCACATATGACAAAAAATTGGATTCTAATTTATTTTCTCTCTTTTCTTTGACAGCTCCATGAGTTCTCAACCAATTTTAATTTGGGTTTCACCAACGAATTCCTTACAACATGAGCTTTCTAATGATAGCCTACACATTATCGTAGCAAAATTATTTCATTTTGAGAAAAATATTTGAATATTAAAAATGACTTACGAAGCCTAAATTATGTGTCGTAGATAATTTGGACGTACGTACCCATTTGTAATGCTACGCACAGTACGCAGAAATATATTTTTGTGCATATCTTTTTTCTGGAACGAAATATAAACTCTAACATGTTCGTAACTTTTTATGGAATGGCCCCCTGATTCTATAGCTTACATTACTCAGGTTTGGCCATAGTCCGTTATGCACCTCTTTAGTCCATAGTCCGTTATGCACTTCTTTTGTCCATAGTCCGTTATGCACTCCTTGTGTCTATTGTCCGTTATGCACTTCTTTTGTCCATAATCCGTTATGCACCTCTTTTGTCTATAGTCCGTTCTGCAATTCTTTTGTCCATATTTCGTTATGCTCTGCTTATAAGTAGCAGATCTCAAATTGCAACCACCACTCAAAAACACCCTTTACTTGTATACCCAAACAGGCGCTCACCCACAATTTTACAGTATTTAGAATTAGTAGGGCACAGTTTTACGGTTGAAGATTACCTTAATTGCTTCACCAATTGATTATAGTTAAGTTCCTCTTCAACCCTAGTCGCTCCTCAACATGAAACCTTAAAAGGCACAACCTACAAACTCGAGATCCAGGATTGGATTGCCAAGTCTTCATATAAGACCGTGTTAAACTCCCCCTTTAAAGGTATTTCAAAACACGGTCATCCGCAATTATCCAAAATTAGCAGGGCAAAGTTTTACAACTGATGATCAGCTTAAATCCAAAACCAATGCCCCTCTTCAATTGCAACTCAAGCAGTGCCTGAGCTTGAAACCCTTTAAGGCTCCGCCTACAAGCTTAAAATCCAGGTGTAGATTCCCAAGTCCTCACTTAAGACTGTAGTAGTCACCGTGGATGGGTAGCCAAGGCAACCACTAGGTGCATTCCTCAGCGCTGTCCCTTAACGATCGGGCACACCCTTAAAGTGGCAGCGTCAGGCGCCGACTGAGGGGAAAGCGCGCGAAATGGCAGACGACATTTTAGCGAGTAGCTCTAGGGAGACTGCAGCGCCACCTGTGGCCGAATCTAGAACTGTTTTGCTTTCCAAGCAGCCGGGGTTTTGTGAATACATGTTGGCCAGTGCTATTGCTTTCTAAAGGCTGTATTCCACATACTGAAAAGCTGATTTTTAGCTGTTGTACTTTCGGCAGTGCCGATGTATGATCGGCAGCACTGCTGATAAAATTTACCAACATGTTGGTAAATATTTCATGCCGATTTTGAACTGCTTGCCAATATTGCACTTTCGGCGGCTGAAATTGCACTTTCGGTCACTGAAATTGCACTGATATAGAATGTTTCCATACTTTTGGTATGTGGAATACGACCTTAACATGATACACATCCCATAAGATATCATCAAGAGTTGATTATTTGTTGGCCGGGCTTGAGGTCACATTACTATTCCTGATATCACTTGTAATGCCTTTAATTTAGGATTAGGGGCCTAACCGAATTGCCTTCTCCATTTTAAAAAAGGTTAAAAAAGAGGAAATGAACTTCAGAGATTGACACGTCCTATGTACTGATTAATATTTATAATCAATCAATCAAAATCTAAGGGTATCCTTGTCTGTCCTTTCCTAAATAATAGGAATATACCATGGGAGAATGTGGAAGTCTACATTGGTCAAATAAGCAAAGCCCATTGATACGTACGTGCTTAATGGAAGGCCCCCAAGCAACGTAACAATGGCGTTCTCAGCAGAAATTCATCATAAAGCATGTACAACTACGTGCAAGACGCAACAATAATTTTCTCGAGCGTCCATGCCCTAAGTAGGTCTATGTGTTGGTCCCAATGGCAACGACTCTTTTCGGTGCACATTCCTATAGCGCGATAAACCATAAACTTCTACCGTAAATGGCTTAGTTACTGTCGCCAGCCTCCTCTGTGGAGGTAGACCCCTAAAATCGCCAGGGTGATATGGTAATTTCTTAAATTCGAAACACAACATGCATATGGGCTTTAAGCCCAATAACCACTAAGCAACTTTTACATATGTAGTTGGGCAACAGATTGGTGCTAAAATCGTCCGATTCTGCCCCTAGAATGGACCGATTTGAGCACTGATTCAGATGAAAAATACACATTTCAATATACCATACTAACAGGCCATCACGATTCTTCTAGTCACTTGTCACCGGGCGTCAGTAAAATTGCTTAATGGGTATGGGGCTTAAGTGACATGAGGAGAAAAATAAACGACATGATATGCGACATGGAATGTTCTTAAAGGGATTTGTGACTGACCACACCAGATCCACCGGGTGTGAAAATCTTAGGAGCTTAAAAATTAAAAAAATCAACAATGTTATAATTGTGCTAGCTAAATTTGCCAGGGGGTCAAAACCTATTGTTTCCTATAGAAACCTATAGCGAAACCTAAATTTTGCACATCCATATACCTTGAAAATCAATACGGTGACATATAATTTTTTTCATGGTTTTCTATTCCCACAGTATTGGTCTAACCTCACTAATCGTCTCAAGGCTATTATGCTGGTTCATTCAGAAAGCTGACAAAAAGTCTCAAATCGCAATAAAATCAACATGGAAATTCAAAATTGCATGTCATCCACACATTCTCTCCTTCTCTTAGAATAAATCTCTGAGGTTTTCTTCTTGAAGAGCAATGCCAGAGAATTCCTTTCTCTGAATTCTCAAATTCTCTACTCTCGATCATGGAGAAAGAGTTTCCATTCTCTGTTCTGAGGGAAGAAAGAATTCTCAGTCTTTCTTTACAGAGAATGAGAATTTCTTGATGATTAAGAAGAGGGTTTAGAGAATTTCTTGTTAGAAAAGAAGAGAATGTGTGGATGACACACCCATAGTGACAAGCGACATAGTCATTTCTGAAATTCGACATTTGATATCGGGACCCCCCATCAACACCCCCTCCTCTTACTCCCATGATCAGGTTGTTTGCGATCAATAAGACCTTGACAAGGTTTCCACAGAAATGGCGGGAAACCTACAGCACGTTGTCGTCTGCTGAGGGTCCCCGCCCAAATACTGAGATCTAATTCAAAGGGGTTCCAAGTTAGTATAAGGGGTTGTAGGTTATTACATTAGGAGGAGGTTCCAAAAGGTGGTTTCAAACTGTCGTATAAAATGTTGTTTTAAAAAGACTCGCGAGTATTAACTGTTAAGTTTTACATGATATTTCATAGGGATTATTCATATAATCCTATAGTAATGAAATATACGTCACTAAGGTATAAAAAGCCTGCGCCTTTGTGTGTCTATGTAGTGAGAGAATTCGTGGGTATGAATCTACACACACTATACACACTACATGAATCTACACACACTATACACACACTATACACTATATATATATATATATATATATATATATATATATATATATATATATATATACCCCACACACAAATGTAAACACACATCACATACACACTTACCTCCAATACCACCCAAATGTCTGTACATCCACACATAATACCCATGATGGGAATTTACACATTTTTGCCTGCCATGTTCCAAGATTGACAATTATATTGCTATTAATGAACACACGCACACACACGAAATATGCCTGGTGATAATTATGATGAAAATCAGCATAAAATGGTCATAGACTTTTGTCTTTGTTTGCGTAGGTATTTTGAGATCAGAGAATATTAGAACCTTGAAAACATCACGTAACGTCCTTACATCTCAGCTTTTGTCATCGGAAACAAATAATACTAGGAAGATCAGATATATCACGTTCAAGTATCCAGATGCGTTTTTGACTCTGCCACTCTTAATCATTGGGTCAAGGGCCGTAACCAGCTCAAAAAAGGGGGTCCCTGTAACATCTTTAGGGGTTTCCGCTTAAATTGAAGCGACTCCATGAACATTGAGGGGGTTCAAGCTGACAATTCTGGTCGAATTACCTATGTTTTAAAAATGTCACAATCTGAGTGGGTTCCAGACACTCACAGAGGTTTCATCTGAGCCGGGTACAATACATCCTTCTTACTAAGGGTGGCGCCCTCTCTTAGCAGAGATAGGAACCCTGGTGAGGGGAGTGCAGTCTAATACAGTCTGCAACATACTCCTTAGTCGCGTCGGATTCCAAATGTAATACTCGCTCCGACTATAGCCTTTTTTCGTCATGCACTTTTACTGTAGTACTGCGCGACCACATCACACATGTGGCCCGCCGCGAGAAAGTAGTTCTTATAGAAATAGTCAAGTCAGGCTGGTAACAAGTACCAGCGGAAAGTAGTCCCGGCACTGCCCAGAATGCTATAGTCGGAGCGATGATTACATGGGAATCTGAAGCGAGAAAGGAGTTTGAGTCTGCAACACTGACCACTGGACTTGAAGCAGAATTCAGCGAGAATTGATTCCCACTCAGGTAGTCAAGTGCCTCTAATTATGAGGAGTATGTTCAGTGTGTATGTAAAAGGGGAAGCGGAGAAGGGGTAATTGTGTCTCTTAACACATTGTGAGGTCCAAAACAATTCTACCTGGTGAGTACTTGTAATTCACTTGCTTTTAGAGTTGACCTCCTTCCAACTAAAAGACTAGCAAGACTAAATGATCCTTAATGTACCTAAACGACATCTTTTATCATGACATTAGGTTACTTGTAGCTAAAAAAAATATTTGTTCATGCTAATATGAGTGCTAAAAGTAGTAAATTTGCTTTCTTGTTGGTGGATTAGTGACATTTAGACATAATTTTCAAAATTGTCCCACTGTGAGCCTATATGAATGCCCTGGCCCAGAGTGGTGGGCTCCTGCCACCTTGATCTGCTACACAGAAGGTCTCCACTGTGCAGGGTCATAAGAAGGGTGTATACTGTTGAAAGGATCCCTCTTGTCCAATGACCCATGGCTAAAGGTCAAAGTTGATCATCTTAACACCTAGGTGGCACTGCCACATCTGGAAAGTCGCTGCATGTGGGAAGTCACTGATGGGCTATAATAGGAATTCCGCATATGCATGGGCAAGATTCTAGTCTCAAGACATGTTTTGTCACTGAATTCCTTGAGTTGTAATGGGTCGCAAACTATATATATATATATATATATATATATATATAATAATAATAATTATATTATATATCCCTCTCATCTTTTACCTATCTGGGATTCTTACCTAAATGGCTATCTAAATTCCTACCTAAATTTGATAGCAAACTACACACACACACACACACACACACACACACACACACACACACACACACACACACACACACACACACACACACACAAACACACACATATATATATATATATATATATCCCTCTCATATTTGACCTATCTGGGATTCCTACCTAAATGGCTAACTTGTCCCTATTCCACAGTTTGTGAAGGGAGTAACTGGCAAGTGGTTTCAAGATAATTTCCTTCAAACCAATGGGACGCCACCCAGTGCTGATCAGCGACTTCTCACGTAGGCGACTTTCAGAGGCTCCAAGTCTCCTGATTTTGGCCCTTTTTTCAAAGACCTCCTGGATCTCCTGCAATTCAGAATAATCTCCTGGATTTTGAGTATATATTATACATATACACCAAAAATATGTAATAACTATGTACTTATAGACTTAAAAAGACCGGAAATTTCATGTAAAATGCATGAAATTGTACATTTCAAAAGACATTATTGTAAAAAATGTCTTAACAGACACTTTACTCTTAACATTTTATTCAACTTTTAGCTACATGTATTAAGATTAAATTCAAAATTACAACCTGTAATACTTTCTAAGATTCATGTTAGACCTATTCTATCTCAGGATAGAAACATCCTGCATTTTACTCCTTTAAAGAAGATCTCCTGCATTTTTGTCTTGGTAACTTGGAGCCTGTGGACTTTCCAAATGCGACAGTGCCAAAGGAACTGGAAGATCACTGAGTATTCTATCTTTGTGATGTAAGTTCTTTGGTCATGTGGGTAAACCAGTCTGACCGGGCCATCAAAGAGTCTCGCCAATCAATGGAGTTTGGACCCAGAGAACGTCTGGATCGTCCTTTACAGTCACGGTTCACTACACCCCTAACACCCCTCATCCATACTCCCAAATGACTCGACGGGGAAGGTGGTATTACACTACACGACCTGTGGCCCGTTGCACAATGATTTTCGTACCAAAGAAAATAAAAAAACAACGAAACATCTGAGCTGGGAACGGCACTGCAAGAGGAGACCTCTTATCCAATGACCCGTGACCAAAGGTCAAAGTGGTCATCCCAACACCTAGGTGGTGCCACATGAAGATCACTGAGCACTCTATCTTTGTGATGTAAGTTCTTTGGTCATGTGGGTAAACCAGTCTGACCGGGCCATCAAAGAGTCTCGCCAATCAATAGATGTTGGCCCCAGAGAACGTCTGGATCATCCTTTACAGTTATGGTTCACTACACCTCTAACACCACTCACCCACACTCCCAAATGACTCGACTGTGAAGGCGGTATTTGCCCATCCTAGTTTACACCAAAGTTAAACTTTACCAAGAAATATTTTCAAAATTGCCTCCATGCTTTTTCCATGAAGACAGTTGCATGATACAAAATTAACCAAAGCAATTTGGTTGAGAAAATCTCTTGCTAAAATGGCAAATTGCAGCTTTATAATTATATTGGCTGTGTTCCCATAGGATCCAATGTGAAAGCCTGTCAGCCCAACCAACAATGTCCAACCCTATATTGCCCTGAAATACTGCATTTTGATTGGCTGGTAAACCTGCAAATCTATCTATTGGTAAAGTTTTAGAAGTCATAATGTTTCATCAATACTTGGGGATATAGGAAAACATAATTCTTGATCATTTCAGTAATCCTAACTCTATCAGACAAAGATTCTTTATACGTGAATTTTGTCCCACCCTTGTCCAACCCTGGAAATCCCCTATGTGGGATAGGCTTATTACACAACACGACCTGGACTGCGATATGGGTGTCATATGATGATTCTACAGATCGATTCACATATAGGAGTTATGTAATTGTTAAGAATTGGCAATTTGGAGGCTTTCACATATATGTGAAATAAAAAATGTTATTTATAATGTGTCTGGTATATCTGCGACATTGTCATGTTGCAGCTCATGTCGTACAGTGTATTGGGGCCTTAAAATGTAAAATAGGTTCTAACCAGAGGCGGATCTAAGAATTCTAGAAAGGACCTTCAAACAAGAGAAAAATCTGTCCCTTCTAATTATCTCATGGAAAAATAGCCATTGAAAATTTACACTTTCTTTTCAAAGATTCACAAAATAGAGTCACAATTTTTGCATACATGTGTATATCATATATTATATATAGAGGATATGAAATCAGAAACGTGTGAAAATACATAACTACCATTATTATAAGATACTCCGTTGGCTGCTATCCTATTTCAATACTTGGGCCAAACAGTCGAAAGAGACACTAATTACATGGGCGGATCCAGAGGGACAGGGGGTCCAGGGGGTCCTAACCCCCCTCCCCCTTTTGTTGGACCCCTACACTAGACAAAGAGGAGAAAATGTTGTGCACTTCTGTGCGAATTTGGTGCATTAATTTTAGTACGTATACTCTATATGCTGCCCCCCCCCCCCCACACACACCACTTAGAATGCATAGTTTTCCAAGTTTGAAAAATGTTATCACGTTTTAGCAAAATATTACCTTTGGCTCCCTTTAAGGATATTAGCAATTTACAAATTCAGGATGTACTCAAGTGAACCTTTTTACACAATGCTATACTGCTAATAATGAAATGATTCATGAAAATACCTAAGACTACATGCAGATTTGTTTATGATTACCCAGTATGCATCCTCTTTCAGTCTAAACTCAGGTAACGTTTTTACTCAAGTAAATTGTGCAAAGGGCAGTGAACCCTACATATAGACTAGATCACATCTTTATACAATATTAAGTAACAAACCTCACCTGCCAATGAGTCAGTCTTTCAGGCCGTCATATCCGCAAAACTGGATACCTAGCAATGGTAGTTGCTAGTGAGCGTTGCTAAGCAACACCAGACTGCAGAGTATATCCATTTAGGCCTCCACAGGCCTAGCTAATAGGCCTACTTATTGTAGGCAGTCCTAGGCGGCAGCAGTAACTAATATAGCGTGCAAGCCCTGCCGTAGCCGCTCTCACCAAATAGGTCCTTGTATAGGCGACTACTGCCCTTTTCTATTCAGCCAACTGCCTGCATAGAAAAACAGTCTAAACTGGTTACTCTGCAGTGTCAATAGTTCGCCACCTACCCGCACGTTGGCGCTGCGGAGAGTGTTTTTTTTTCTTATTAGTAGCGTCACCTGGCGTAAGTGTGGTGAACCAATAGACAGATTAGGTGACTAGAGGGAAGCAGTGGTGGATCCATCCTTTTGAAACATATAACTTTTTTATGATTCTTTATTTCCGTAAGGCGTTCAATACAAATTGATCTTCCAAGCAATTACTTGTTAAATCCTCAATTCGGGACTCTTTGTGTCAATGTCAATAAAAGTTAGACAAAAAAGAACTGGTTGGGAATGATTATAGAAGGGCAGGGGGTATCCCCTATTTTTCAGAATTTTACATAAACAAAATTTGATTGGGCAAAAGAAGGAGGGGCACCCCCCCCCTCTAAATCTGCTACTGACAAATGTCATTATTTTGTCTGGACCTAACTAGGATGAAAAGGGAATGGCGGCCATCCATATGTCATACCTCAGTAGCCCCCATCCTCCTAAACATTGCCAAATTTAGATCTTCCTTTATGTAGAGTAATTGTTCCTATGGGTAGTGCCTAGAATTTCTTACTAAGGACACTCTGACAATTTTCTTTTCAAATCTTTGGATCCGACTCTTCGGGGTCTTTACATATTTCATAGCCCAAGACTGATATTTAACTATTTTTTGAGTAGTATTCATCTATCAAACGCCCAAAACCCCTTTTAGATGGAATATGTTGAATGTCAATGGTACGTTTTATTTGATCTATTCCTGTTTGTATTGTGAGGGGAACTATTATGTAATTTACATGAAGAAGGGGCACATATATTATGATAAACTATTCCTTTAGGATCTTCACATTGGTGATATAATTTCAAGACCAACATTGATGTGTATAACTGTGTGATGTAATGTAATACCCATAGGGAGGTAGTCAGAGCTACTATAGATTCATGACTTTTTAATCAGTTTACAGCCATTTTTGATGCATGGTAAACACATCAAGGGTACTCTAAATTAATTTATTGGATGACTGAGGATGTATAAGACATCATGGTGTTTCTTTTTAGTAGTCATAGAATATTATAGGCCAGGTTTTCATGATTTGCTGCTAAAAAGACCTTTGAAATCACGAATTAGCACGCGAAACAACCAAATCCTATAGTAAATCCCCATAGGGAATCCCTGAAAATCACAAATTTTAGCATTTATCGACATTTTTAATCTTTACTTTTCTAAAATATGTCATGTCATATGATAAATATTACTTTCTTTATATAGACCCTAAGATCACATTGTACCACTTTATTGTAAAGTTTTTTTTTCAACTTTTAAGACTTTAGTTCTAAACAGAATGTTTTTATTCTGAGATACATTTTGAAAAACCAACCTGTTTGACTGTCTATTTTATTCGTAATTTCAACATGCCACATGGGAGTAAACATTTTACCAGTTATTATTATAGGGATGATAGGGTCTATGATCAAAATGGTAAACCCCTTTGATTTTTTTTTTACAGGATACCAATAAGATCAAGACTTAAAACCTGAAGAAATTTCAAGGAAAATACACTGCATCATTTTCTTTCTGGAATTTTTTTAATTTGAAAACTAGGTATTAAATTTTCCCATAGAAACCTATAGTAAATACCCCAAATGTTTGCAATTCCCCAACTAAAAAACTAAACGGTAAATTTTAAGTTCCTTCTGGCTATGTATTCCTGATGTATTGAAAAAGATTCTGAGGAAGTATTAAGAAAATATCACTGGAATTTAAAATCCTGCCTAATAGGTACAAGTACCTTTAAAATTTGACACATGACATGGGAACCCCCCTGTCCAGAGTCCCTCTAGATCTAATGGAGTGATAAGGGAAGCCATGACATGTACTCTTCCATAGATAAGATTAGATAAACAACTATTTTATCTCAAACTATATGCTTCTTTACTGGACTTGATCAACCTAGCACTGATTTAGGATAGGACTGATACAACCCTACAATATCATCATGCGAACTCTTTTTCTTTGCAGGGGATAATAGGTGGAAATATAATTACTGTCTAGTCAGAGAATCCCTACTGTCTGTTAGAAAGGGGTTAGACGTGGAAAACATGAATAATTAGATTAGATTTGCAAGAAGCGTTACTAGAACACCTTTATTGGATTATGTTATTGTGTATGACTTTTATTTAAAAGTAAATAATTCAACCACCTAGATATGTTGCGGTGTATTGTTATATTAATATAATGTGTTAGTTTAAAACTGCAGTTACTATGACAGGTTTTATTCTCAGTTTACCATTCCTAGGTGGGAGAAATGTTTCTTTAAAAATTTAAAAAAAAAACTAATTTGCAAACGACTACAACTCGATCGCAGTTTCAGTAGACACGAAATGCTTTATTTTTCTGATTATCATTGAATAAAAAGTTAATAGTATAGGTTAGCAAGATAACACCTCCGTAAGCATTTAAACCTTGAAAGCATTCCCCCGTTTTCAAGGATTGTGACTGACTCATAATCTTATCGTAGTCTTCTTTGACATAGATACTTTAGCTGAGAGTCTTAAGGCCATATTCTACTTTGCGTTATGTCCAGTTTGCGGCCGTTTTTTTCCGGTAACGCAAGCAGTTTTCGGTTCAGATACCAACATGTTGGTATCCCCAAGCAGGTGACCCAAGCAGGTGACGCAAGCAGGTGACACAAACACCCATATTCCACCTTGCAGAACGTTGCGGCCGTTTGTTTGCGTCTGGTGGCCACAAGCAAGTGGAATATGGCCTTTATAGCAGGTTTTGTGGCCACGTATTAACGGCCGCCGTAAACGAATTAGCGGCCGCCGCAAATGAGTTTGCGACCGTTTGCTTGAAGGCCATATTCCACTATGCGGTGGGGTGGTACTTGCAGTGGGCTAAGCTGCCACCGCAAGCCATTTGCGGTGAGGAAACGAACATGTTCGTTTCTGCCACCGCAAGCAGTCAAAAGAAAACTTTATAAAATAATTATAGAATATAAAAAAAAAATTATGAAAAAAATCATAAAAATCATAATAAAATTTTTAAAAAGTCAAAAAAAATTTTTTTAATCATATAAAGGAAGATCAAATCATTTGCAGTGGTGCTTGCGTTGGGTCAACGCAAGGACCACCGCAAGGACCACCGCAAGCAGATATCTATATTCCATGTTGCGATGTCCAGTTTTACTAGCGGTGGGGCCAAACGGCGCAAGTTAATTGCCCACCGCAAGCAAATCACCGCGTAGTGGAATATGGCCTTGAGTCTTCCGTGTAGTGGAATATGGCCTTTATTTGTTTCCCACTTATTTAGATCAATATCTGATAACAACATGCAAGCAACTATATCAAACCCATCTCCGTTTTTGTAGATTGGTTACATTTTTATATCAGGAAATGACGTTGATAACCTTTCTCAAGTGCTACCTGATGAGTTCAATTCACCTCTAGGTAAACTTCTGATCTTTTGTTCATTTGTGGATATTGCTGCTCTCTGTTTTGCTATTTGAATGTTAAAATATTTTCTTGAAAAAACACACCATGGTTTCCTATCTGTCTCTTTTTTCCCTTTTTTTAAATAGGCTATTTTAACCTTTAGAGTACTACATCTTATTGTTTCAACGTCTAGGAGTTCTACATCTTTCCTAAAGCCCCATACCCACTAAGCAACTCTAGTGGCGACGGGCGACTGGGAGAATCACCGGTAAAGTCGCCGGGCAACTGGGTTATAAAAGGAATGCCGGGCGACTTCCACGTTGATATGGTGTGCCTGCTTGGCGATGGGTGACTGGCAACTGAATAGAAAATAGGTGGAAAAAGTTGACGGAAAAATATCAAACTTGACTGACATTCCAGTCACCCAACGATTTCACCGGCCATCCTGCCAGTCGCCCATTGCCCAGCAACCGTGAAGTCGTTTAGTGGGTATGGGGCTTTACAATAATCAAAAGAACCTAGTGACAAGACTTTCCTATCTGGTGTTAATAAAAACAAATATTTTCTTTTTAGAACCATTTAATTGATCACCTGTCGCCAAACAGACCACAGACGTCACTCAGTTCAATCTTGCTGTCCAGAAAGACAACAAATATCAAAGTAACAAAACAAATTGCTGGGTGAAAACACGCGGGAGCGCTTTCATCTTTTCAGAGAGTGAAGAGCAAAACCCTCATATGCATGACTATCATTTCAATTGAACAACGGGGGATTCAAAACAGATAAAGATATTTTCTGTTGTTTTCCTCAAATCTTACACTTACATGTCACATTTAAAGATTGCCTAAAAAAGATAATCTTGCATCTTATCGGTGGCTTATGGGCTTATTTTCTGAAAAAGAACCACGCGTGTTTAGTACTGAGCCTAGGTTATTTCTATTGAACTTTATTATTATTTTTTTCTAGAAAAGATTCATCAAAAAAGAGTTAGCTGAACACAAAAATTTCTTTTATGTCCATAAATGATGTCACGAGCAAGGGGGTGGGTGGGTGGGTTGAACAGTGTGACACTGCCTTTTCATGTTAGGATTAGAGAATCTAGTGTAACAGGGGGGTGGGTGGGTCCTAAAAATACCCTGAAAAAGTGTAACATCATTTATGGGTGGCCCATATGTAGTGCTGACCTGCTCTTTCTGCAATCCTATACCTGGCACTACTCCATCCCTCATATTCTTGGACCTCCTAAGTGACACTGTTGGGAGGTGACACTTGTCGTATATAGTTCCTTCGTCCTTCTTCCTTACGCCCATGTCACACGTTGCAAGGAAAATTACATTTTTGCGCGTGATTTGTTGATTGTTATCTGGGACGGATTTTCGAAAGAGAGTACTAAAACAGCATACAATTACGCATATGCATGCAACATTTTCCCCTCTTTTTGTAGCTGTTTAGGGGTCCACCAAAAAGGGGAGTGGCGTCTTAATTACAGGGCCCTCATCCTATTGACAGGGCCCTAAGACAGAGCTTGATGATAGGGTTAAGAGGTTAGTATAAATCTGAACATATCTACCCCGTCTCCAATGGTATGCATTTCCCCTGCACCCCCTAGCAATCACATAAAACCTTGCCAATAACATTGCCAGATTACATTCCAAAAGTTGGAAACAAGTTACTGACCTTCGTGTCATTCGGCTTACTTCTGCTGACATTAAAATGTCATAACCAATAGGCGATTTTATCATCACCCAACAATGACACAGGCATCAAGTTGCCTAGTTACCTGGCACAATCGCTGGGCGATCACAATCGCCAGGCAATGACAATCTCTGGGCAATTCTCCATTGGTATAATGAACTTTCTGGGCGATGGGCAATAAACAACAGGATTGGCGGGAAAATCAGCGGGGAAAATCAGCAGGGAAAATCGGCTTGATTGACAGTCGCTGGGTGACAATGACGCCAATTCTGCCAGTAGCCTGTTGCCCGGCAATGGTAAAATCGCCTAGTGGGTTTGGGGCTTAACCTGAGTACCAGAGGAAAAGACCATAGCTTTCAGACTGATGCATTTCTCAGACTGTATTAGTGTCTGTCAGCTTGGGAAGGGCTGCTGTCACATACCATCTGACAGCAGTACCTTCTGACACTCAACCAGCTGTAAAATCTGGATAGAGTCTTAGCTGAGGGTGGAAGCATATTACATATACATATGAACACATTAATGCATCAGAAATTCGAACAGGTAATCGTAGTTGGCCTGGAGCCGGTGAGAGGTGTCGCCCTTTTTTTTTGTTTTCTTATTAAGGCCATTTATTCCACCTAATGAAAACACAAAAAAGAGAAGAGAGGGGAGCAGGTCTGCCCAGAACCATAAAAGTAAACAATATGGTGGTGTTGCCAGGCACCTGCACTGACATAATTCAACACAGGTGGCAGCACCCACACCCTCTCTTTCTTATACATACATAGTTGATATCACTAGAAATGGAACATTTATAGTTTGACATATATATAACCATGTCCATGATGCAAAGGGCCAAAACACACAAATAGAAATACACTTGCAATGTCAAAAGTTTAATGTTCTTGCCACAGTACATAAATTGGGTACTAAGAGTTACATTTAGTTGCTCACTCACCATTGAGATGCTCGCATTGTGAATTCTAAGATTTTAGAGTTGATGTGATTTCATAAATATTTCCCATATTTATCTATGTCCAAACTTAATCACCTTGTTACTTGTTATTTCCTATATTTCTCTCTAATGATTAATCACTTACAGCAAGCAGAAAATGTATAACATATCTCTAACTAAGATGTATCTATACATTGCTGAATTAGGAAGTTGCCTTTCCATCTGTTTGTCATCAAGCCTACTTGGATGGCTTTTCTATCCTCATACAGCCATATTGCTGCACAGCTTCTTGTTCCTTGCATTTCCTGAAACTGTCCACAAAGTTCATCATCTGAAACAAAAGAGATTTACCCTTTAAAAACTTCATTTGGCTGTAAGGTTTTGTGATTTTTCTAAATCTAACTGAGGAGGAAACTTTGGTGAATATTCAACAGAGAGAAAAAGGCCAATATGATTAAAACATTTGATTTTGAATGCTACAATCTAGGTTTCTTAAATTTAACTTAAATTGATAGGAGTGGACTTGAACTTCCCTAGTAACAAGGAATTCGGGGCATTCAGAAGGGAACATTTTTCTGGTAAAATAGGATCGATCTGAAAAGTGCTTGCGATTCAAACTTTTGTTTTTGCACTCAGAATATTTCTGAATTTCAATTTCTAAATTTTTCAAATTCAAAATGTTAATAGCAAAGTATATTGAAGAGGAATACAAATTATACGTGAGGGCAACCCATGAAGGGGCCTTTGGTTTGTTTTGACCCAAATAAAATCATTATACCTCTAGTCACATAATGTATGATTACATATGCATCAATTTTTCAGATGAACTTCCTAGAACTACAATGATACTCGAGAGTGAATTACATAGATAATATCTTTAGGTTTTACCTGATCTTCAGAAAAACCTGGAACCAGGTACTTAAAGTACAACTTCACCAGATCATCACTTAGGTTGTTCAACTGCATGATGTTGTCTATGGTTTTACCCTCTGGTAGAAAACAATGATTGGGTAGATGAATTATTAAACACATTAAGGTTTCATTCCAGACTGGCAATGGAAATGCATTATATTAATTGGTTAAGTATTAACATCTCAATTTCAATAACTGATGATTTATTTTAAATTTGAGAAAATGATCAAGAGTCATAATTGAACTAACCATCATGAAAAGGAATTCCTTCCCTTTCCAGATCTGCTTTAATATTTTCAAAGCTATACCGTTTTATCAGTGACGGTTCAACGTGTTCTGCAACTACAGAATGGGAATCATCAAAAATATATTATTCAATGTTGGGTGGTACAAATGATCTATTGCATTTCAGAATATTTTTTCCGGGGATCAGTCACAATTTTTTTCGTCTGACACTTTTATTGTCAGATAAACATGTGGCTTCTTAATTACTAAGATGGCACATAATAATTTATGTTATTATGGTTAGGTCAAAACTTCACAAACTCATAATGTTATTAAAACATTGTTTTTTGGTGAGGTTAGGATGAAACCAAAACAGAACATTATAGGAACGTTCTGTTTAGGTTGAATAACATAACCAGAATGTACAATAACATTGCAGTGCAACGTCACAGCAGTACGTTGCAGCAATGTTATTGGGAGCCATCTCGAGATCAGGGACAACAGTAATAATTAGTAGTATTGGGAAAGAGTATGTGGCACAATTCAGTAATTCAACCTTTTATACATGTGCAAGGAGGCCGGCAAAAGAGAGAAATGACTTCCATCAAAGACTGGGACAGAAGGGGGCCGTGGGATAATTTTCCATCAAAAGGCTGAGTGTTACTTATGTATTTTTGTATTAAACCTATCTGCAAGCAATTTTTTGAGTTAATCATGCTGACCACCCTTAGGCCTATGGAAGTAATACAGGGAAATATCAGGAGGACAAAAGTTGTAGTTTTCTGCTTCTTTCAAAAACAGTTTTCAAATATAGTGTCCTCAAGTATTTTGTCACACATAAGGTAGTGCATCTAATGCTTTGAAAACCAATGAGACATCCATTTTACTTAGTAATTCCTTTGATTATGATTTTAGATTTTATAATTGTCACATAAATAATTCTAGAAACAATTTCTTTCCCTTCTTACTCTATTTTGAGGACATCTATCTGTTGTCCAAGAGGGGAAGGGTCAGGACCAGCTGGATAATCAACTGAATCCATATCTTGTTTTTTTCAAAGCTTACAAACTATTGATAATTCTAGTTAAACATTGTGAGAGAATTCATTTTTTAACCCACATTTCCAATCATGAACCCCTTTGAATAAAAGTGGATTAGCAAGAATAATAATAATTGTTTTGCAGCTGCAATGTTGAGAGAATTCATTTACCTATTTTCACGAATATATGGTCAGAACAAGAGTGAATGATAATGAGTGAACCTCCTGGTTTCAGCCAGCTCAAGAACTGTTTTACCGCAGCCATCCTGTCAGGAATGTAGTAGAGGACATTGTATACCAGTACAACGTCCACAGGTTCATCTGGTCCTCTCCATCCTTGCACACCTTCATTCACCATTGACACCTAACAATGATACAAATTACTAAAGCTATTATAGGGCACTGCGCATATATAGAAAGATATGTACTTTATCAAATAAAAAATATTTTCCTATGAATGATGAAACGTCAATTTCGCAACCCTAAAAACTGTTGTGATGACAGATCAACCAAGGGGTTCATGTTTGTTCCAGTTTATAAATGTAATACCCCTAAACCTTTTAATCCTTCATGATATTGTCTTGAGAAACATGGCTTTATCAGTTGTATTTGTAAATATTCACTACACCCTTAACAATCTTTCATACTTTTCAATAGTCTGTAAACATTCTTAAAAGAAGCAGAAAGGTTTTACCTGTATATTCTTAAATTTCTGCATAGTTTTGCAAAGGTCATCAAATATTTCCTTGTAAGGTTCTAAACCAATGTAGGTCTCCAGTTGGGGTGTACAATGACTTACTATGTAGTCATCTATCATTCCATTTCCTGTTTACAACATAAGAAAAGGTTAACACAAATTCTTTCCATCACATGACAAACTTCCGACAAATTCTCTGATGCTTTCATGCTCATCTCTCAGAAATGAGGTTAAGTTATACAATTGAAAACTCTACATCAAAATGGTTATTGTACTTCAATCAGTTCTGATGCACTACATACAATACTGCATTGATACCTTTAATTTCAATGTTAGATAAGGAGTTTCTGCAAATGCTTATCATTAAGAAAGCCTTGATACATAGTTGTCCCTTGGTTCCATCATCGACTATTAATGATATTTGTAAATACAAGCTAGAAAATTTGAGAAATGATGTAATCACTTATTTGCAGTTATGATATTATATGTAAATGATAGTACTTTACCTGGACCAACACTTATGATTGACTTGGCTTTATCAAGCTTCAAAGACTTGGCATTTAACTCAATAAATTTGCACTGTCCTTGAATATAATCGCATCTTGATAGAAATTCCTCATACCACTCCCAGCAGCTCATTACCTCAGACATTATGATCTGTATTCTGAAACATGACGGAAATGAGACAGTGTTATGTCAAAGGATCAATTCCATAGGATATTGCATAAAGTGACCGATTGAGAGAAATGGTGATTTAAGGGGGGAAATGTGATTTAGAATTCCCAATCCGCTCTTTCAAATGGTGCAAATTATTTTCAAATATGCCTATTAGAGGTTGAGATATGCTTTATTGAGTGTCCCTACAAAAGTTTTGTTTCTACACACTATATACCTCATAAACCAAATACTATCTAATGGTAAATACTTGGATTTCTTTTTATCACAGTTATTCAAAATAGAAATTATTTCCCCTACAGATCATCACACAACTACGAACACTGTAATACCTGTTGCAGCTTTAAGAGGTGTAAACACACTTTTGTACACCTGCGAACAGTACACAGATTTGACATTTGTGTTCGTATCTTGTTTCTGCAACGAAATATAATATCATAAATGTTCGTAACATTTTATGGAATGGCCCCCAGGTGTCATAATGTCTCACCTAAGTCGCCCACATCCCTCTTACCAAACCAAACCCGAATCTCTCAGAGGTAATTGGATTCTATATAGCTAGGCACTCACCAGGTGTCTCACCTTGGGTGCCCCTCACTTCACCTACCCCACACTGGTTCCCCGTGGTTATTCCGATACTCTACATATAACTTAAGGCCCATTCGCCCTGGCCGATGATTGTGTCGTTCACAGGTCCGATAAAGTTATCGTATTGGGAAAACGATTATCCCAGGGCCGATAAAATTATCGCATGTAAGCGAAATTGAAGAAACAGCATTCACACTGAGAAGAGGGGTATCTTACGATTTCAAACGATAATTTTTTCCAGTACTTATCCCTTCCAATCGGCTGGAATTCAAACGATCCAATCTAACATGTTGGATCAAATCGTTTGAATTCCAGACGATTCAGGGCTGCAAGTACTTGAGAAAATTATCGTTTGCAATTGTCAGGGCCCCCTTTTGTCAGTGTGAATGCCATTTCTTCAATTTGGCTGGCATGCGATAATTTTTCGGCACTGGGATAATCGTTTCTCTATGCGATGAATTTTTCGTTGCACCAAACGACAGAATGATCGGCCAAGGCGAATGGGGCTTTAGTCACAGCAGAGCAGGACAGGGGCGAACACCAGCCTACCCCTACCCCCTCAGAAGCTCAGGGTGAATATTCACTCACGAAGTGTGATATTCTCCAAACTAAGTCACCCTGCCCCTCTCCTTCTCCCTCAGAAGTCCAGAATGGTATGCACACTAAAAAGTTATCCTACAGACCAAGAGCATACGGTTCATTCTTTTAAAATCATGATGTGTCCTAAGTGAAAAGAATTGTTATCATGTAGAAATTATCATCTGGAGAAGATGAACTGTTTATAATAAATAGACTGGCCTGTGGTATCCCTTCACTTAGGCAACCACCTCACTTAAAGACCACTTTTGGCTCAGTCCCTAAGGTGGTCGCATTAGAGAGTTTCTACTGTAATTTGCAAGAGGCTAATTTCGCCACTGGGTGTGGGCATATATGTCCCTAAAAGAAATTAAATCCCACACCCTCCAGTTGCCTCGGAACACCTTAAATAGAATTATCTAGCCTCAACAGGTACCCGGGAGAGCCCGTCAGTTCATACACCCGAAGACATGTAAGCGCACCATACCTTATCAGTGGAGGGGTGGATCAAGGCCCGGCTAACAACGGTCAAGCCTGTGGAGCACCGGTGTGTACTGGAGGAGTGTCAGGGCCCGAGTGGCCCCTAGACTCCTGTTTTTTTCCTATCTTTTTTATCATTATGGTTTTTTGACCACCTGTTACTCCATGGCTGTAGTGACCCTGACCACCACACCACCATCATGTGCCTATCACATAATCCCCCACATGTCCTGGGAGTACTGACCAACAGAGATAAACTCTCACGGGACCACAGTCCTGCTATCTAATCCCATGATGTATGGTGGGGTCTGTTAAGGACATTTTTTTGAGAAATCGTTACGCGGCGGATAAAAGCATCAAATTTGGTATGAGGCACCTCTGAGGCATAACTATCAAATCTGGAAGGGGAGCCCCGTTGAAATATCAATAGGACGGATGTGGGGGCCAAAAAACCAATATGACCGACTTTTGCTACAAAAAATCTTATACCTCAGCTTCTAAAAAGACTAAAGAGACATGGTTGGTATCAAAATTGAGGGATTATGTGTCAGGGAATTCAATTATTTACGTTTCAAGTCAATGTGGAAATCCAAAATCCAAGATGGCTGACCAATTTTGAGAAATATTATGATTTTTAGCTACTAAGGCATTAGGCCAGGGGAAGTGGTTCCAATATCAGTTGTTAATAGCCTAGAGGGCTCAATAAATATGATATTCATCCAATACAATACCACAAATTTCAAATGGTTGAATTCATTAGCATGATACCTTTGATAATGACCGCTGGATTCCAAAATAATTAAAAAGAAAGGATATAGACTTTAGTCTTTTGCCACAAGATTTCTTGATTTCATTTGGTATGATGATCCCCTGGGACCCCTTCATTGAATTTAAAAGGGGAGCCACCTTGAAATATCAATATAACCCAGACGGGGGCCAAAAACCCTATATGGCCGACTTTTACTGAAATAATCTTATATCTCAGCTTCTGAAACGCCTAGAAACACATTGCTATTGTCCAAATTGGTAGATTATAGGACAGGGAAATCAATTTTTTACCTTTCAAATCTATACAATAGGTCTAATTGAAGCTAGCCAAAAGTTTTGGTTAAATACCTAAAATTTCAATGCTAAAAACATACAAAATTTGTCAAAATTTCATTTTGATATTTGAAGATGGCTCCCCTTCTAGATTCAATAGTTATGCCTCAGAGGTGCCTCATCCAAAATTTGGTGCTTTTATCCGCCACGTAACGAAAATGTTGCTAACAGACCCCACTAGTAGGTGTGCAAAGGCTTAACACTGGCATTATGTAATTATATTTAGTTTTTGTACATGAATACCAAGCCAAGTTGCGATGTAACAGAAACATTCTGCAACCATACTTTTTTAGTCAGTCTGTTACTTACTAAGATGGCACATAAGAATTACGTTATTGATGGTGAGGTTTAAACATCACTAAATCAGAACGTTACCAAAACATTATTTTTTGGTGAGGCTTGGATGAAACCAAACAGAATGTTATAAGAACGTTCTGTTCAGGTTGAAGAATGTAACCAGAATGTTATAATATAGTCACAGTGCAACGTCATAGCAGTATGTTGCAGCAACGTTATTGGCAGCAATGAAAATAACATAACAAGAACCAATACAGAACCAAACAGAATGTTGCTGCAACGTTTTAATGATGTCACATACTTGCCTGGGTAATAGGCCCATCCTGGTTTACACCAACGTTAACGTTTACCATGTTACAGGGAGCCAAAACCAATTAATTCAACTACATTTTCCAAACTAAAATAATCAATGAAATCTTGAGCCTATTTCTGGCCCACGTTAAAATCTGAATCATGAACTATGGTAGAAAATCATTAAAAACATGTTTTCATTGCTCATCCCAATTAACGTGGATCAACAAAAATGGGGTTCCTTTACAAACAATCAAAAATATTACCATCTCTTATGGAATTCGGTTTGAGCTAGTTTTCACAGCTGATATTTTACCCCTGATCTTAATTAGAATCATCTAACATAGTTCTATAGTTATCTGAAATTTCTCAATAATTTAAAGGAGGGGTGTCACCTGTGAGTTCCTCGGGTTTGTTAGCCCGACGATTTGCACTCTTTTCCCTTTGGTAGTGTGGGGGCGCTGATGTTGAGTTTGTAGAGAGTTTTTGCAACCCACACGGATCTCATTGTCCCGATCCGTATCCCAATGAGTTTGATTAGGTAGCCTGGAAAAATGGCGGCAACTGAGTGAGGCTAGGCCTATTATTCTAGTCATTGTTATTTTCGTTTGGCATTGGCCAGGAAATCTAAAACAACCCTCCTTCTCAGACTATATTACGTAAGCAGTTCCTAGTTATTTTTGGCAAGGGAGAGGTCGATCAGTAGGGACACTCTGATCAGCAGGGCCAGGGAAATGAATATTTCCCAAATAAACCTACATGTCATTTCATAATCAATTTCTCACACTTACAATAGATACATAAAGGTTCATTTTGTGTTAAAAAGAACAAAGTTTTCTTCTTATTTTGGACACAAAATTTCAGTTAGCATGGGGCAGGAGATCCATATGCCTGTGTGTTCCTGATCAGTGGACGCACAGGTTGGAGCAGCAGACCGTGACCTGGGGCCAGCGACGTCTGTCTTCACAGGCACAATGATATTTATCAAAATATACAAGCTCAAAACTGTGCCGGGGGGGGCTAATTTAGCTTATGGTTATATATACGTGTCTATAGTTATAAGTTATAAGAGAGATGTTTCGTTCGTTCGTATAGATGTTCGTATGAATATTCGTGATGTTATTTCGAATAGTATATAATATAAGCTTTAAACCGACGGGATTGCTCGAGTGTGTAGAGTACTGTAGAGGTACTCCCCGCTGAATACAATATTCTCACGGAAACTTAGGACAACTTGGAAAGGAAAAGCCACACGTTCAAATACAGTTTCAAACCTTACAATGGCAGACCGTTTTGCATAATACCGGACAGCATAGGGTATAAGTTTACAATGGCAGACTGTCTCTTACAATACCGGACAATATGGTGAGTGATACCTGCAGAAACAATGATGACACTCGCACAGAGTGCTTACCTCAGAGTCCCAGAACGGTTACCCGAACGCACAGACCGCCGGTTGGCAGAGAGTCAGAGTCTTTGAAGGTCTGGGGGGTGGTGGTCTGGAGGTAGGCTTCTGGCAGGGCAGGTGGCTGCAGGTCCGGTCTTATAGAGTGGTCCGGTGTGGTCCAGGTGGTGAGTTCCAGAGGAGACTGCCCACTGGTGTCTGGAGCCCCCCTTTTATCCTCCAGCAGTTGGTGATTGCACCATCCTTTTGGTGCTGAGGTGGAGGGGGTCCCCGTGATGTCAGCAGCATGTCACAGGTGATGAGTCATGGATCACCCATATTCGGATCGCCTGCTGACCTCACCCAGTAGGAGGGGGCTGTGATGTCACGGGCCGCTGCATGATCGGTCAGTCCAGCAGGCCAAGTGGGAGGGGACCGTGATTTCACGGGTTTTTCCCGACCGGGAGGCTGAGTTGGCAGGCCAGGAGGGAGGGGGAGCCGTGATGTCACGGGTATTGAGAGTTGGGGTTCTGCCTGGGTCATGATATGTAACTTTCAGTACACTTGTACTTAGCTATAAACCAAAATATTACTTTTATTTAAAAACAAGCCTCAGTATATTATACTGAGGCTTGTTTTTAAATAAAAGTAATCATAAATAAGTTGTTAGGAAACTGTGTCCAGTGACAAGGTTATCTTTCGGGTTTTCGTGTTCGGGACAAGATGCCATCCCGACACAAAACCAATATGATCCAGCTGTTTAATTTTGAATTCACATGGGGCAAACTCATTATTCAAAAAACAGATATTTCTGACATTTTTAATCAAGGAAGAACTCAATGTAATATTGTTTGCCCTTTTATTAACATTATCCATGTGGACCATTCATCTAGAGCCCTGAGATCCGTTTCGGGATAGGGGGACTGAGATCGGTGTGCATTGCAAAAACTCTCTTGTAACTCCACTCACCCACCCCCACGGCCCCCGTCCGGGAAGATGGAGGCCGTTATGAGTGTCTAATCTTGGTAATGGCCCCTTGATTCACTCTGCCGCCTCGACACCTTTTACCGAAAGTTATCTCTGCACTGTAGCTGCCACTGGGTCCCGATTCCTGTGACCTAGTTAGCACCAGCGAAAACCTCGGACTACTTTTAGGTCACTGAGTTTCTAGGTCACCGGCGTAGGAATCTTATAATGCCGGTATATAGTTAATGACCTACATAGCAGAGAGTACTCTCTCTGACTTTTTTCCTGGAGCCGAGGTGCGAGCGCCACAGAGTGCCCTTGATTGTGCCACCACATGTTGGCACGAGTGTGATGACAGGCCCATACCTTGGCTCGGTATCCCCTTCCCTGTGTTTTTGATATGCATCTACACTCATCAAAATCTGTGATATTGCATGATTCAATTTAGGTATAATTTGAATGACATGAATTATATGAAATGAAAGTTTTTATATATAGTTTTCCTACATCTAAAACACATGGAACTTTGGCAACAAAAATGATAGCGACCCTTGTAGCATTTTTTAAAATGAGTCTCTTACCTAAATGACAAAATGTCCAATTCTTCTCCCTACACAAATCTCAATACCTATTCGACTTCAAAATTACAAAGGTCCCCATAGGTTTCCAGAAATAGATACATATGAAGCATACAAACATGGTGTGTATGTAAGGAAATCTGTTCTACATTTCCCTGTGTGTCTGGTGTGTGAGGGCCTCCACTGACTGTTACCCCCACCCCTCCTCCAGGCGGCCCTTTGATAAGCCATAAACTATGGGTGGCATGTGTCAGGGTGGGGACAGTGGGAGGGGTTGGGGAGGGGGTATCTCTGACACACATTTGTAACCTCCTGGTCAAAACATTACACCCCAGTCACTACAATAACACTACCAATATCTTTCTTATTATTAAGTCTAACGTTTTCCAAGTAAATATGATCCACAATGACTTTTCTTTATACTTGACCAGTTTTCATATATCTGCAGACATAATTTTTATTTATTATTATTATTATTATCACACAATGTTGTTCATACCTCACATGACAGGATAGAGAACATTTGTGACTAAAGAAACTATGCTAACACCAATACTGTTGTATGGAACTACCTGACTGGAACTTTCTTAGACAACGTATTTGTCTTTCTATATTGCCACTCCAGAGGGGCTTGTGGTGTGGGATAGGTCTTTTCGTAGAGACCCCTGGCCAAACCCAGCCAAACTCTTGAGGCTTTCAATGTCTGCCCATTAGGGTCGGGAATTTTACCCCCCCCCCCAACACACACACCAGTGTTTGGTCTAAAGGTTTTATGACCAGCACCAGGGCCGTGCCCAGGGTTGGTGGCGGGGGGGTGGTGAGTTCCAAAAAGTGGAACTTTTCTATATTTTTTGGGAAGTAATATTGGGAAAATACTTCATAAGTTTCATGCTTTAATTGTATAAATGTGAGTAGAGCATGTCCCAAAAAGTCATAAAAATGTGCATCGAGCAATAATATTATTATTTAGATTTGAGTATGAAAATGGTGGAGCAGCCCAAATAGCAATGGGGGGGGGGGATGTATATCTATGTAACGTCATAATTATTCCATTTTTCAAAATACAAAACTAGGACCAAGGTGGATGATTTTATCATAACAGTATAATGTGTACTGAATCATGTGGTTAGTTAAATCAGCTTTTCTTTAGTACACATATAATTATACTGTAAGGTTGATTGGGGCTCTTGACCGTTGAATTAACCAGATAGTATCTTGGTGGCATTTCAAAGGTTATTGAAACAGAAAGAATATTTTAGTTCAAGTGTCTTAGTGGAACCTTTCCTCTAATTTTTTAATATAATGGATTTTGAAGATCGAAACATTTCCACGTGGGTGGAACTAAATATGACTTGTGCTCTGTGGGGGGGGGGGGGTGGCCCTCCACCCCCCATCCCCCCCCCCCTGGGTACGGGCCTGAGCACGGTAACCCTATACTTCCAATTCACTTCCCCCCCCCTCCGCCCCCATAACCCACAACCCGTCTGGCCTGCCCTGGAGTGGGCACCAAGATGGTCCTAGGGGGAGGGGGAGTCTGTGGTCAGAGGTTCCAGAGACACACACCAGGGGAATCTTTTCTGTGATACAGCTCCTTTAATCATACTGGTTTTGGCTCACTTTAAAAATACAATACAATACCAAGGAACATTATCACTAACACGACAAATTTCTATTTATCTTTTAATCAAAATGTATTTGTATACATTTATACCTTGAGATCCTACAAGGCTTTTCACATTCTACTCTCTGTGAAAGACTGAATATTTGAGGTTGTGATATCATCGTGCACCTTATCCACGCCGTTACTCTTTCTCTTAAAAGGATTTGTCACAACAGATTACCTTGCTATTAGAAGCATATGTTAATCATCTGTGTCATCTGTTTATGGAGAGGGTGAAAATTCCTTTTCTTTGAAAAGACCAACTAAGAGTAGTGTGTCTTGACACACTAGGTGGCCCTCCCTTGGTGACTATCACAAGGATTTGTCAACATCCAAATAATCTAGAGTATGGGATGAGTTATCTTCTCCTTTCACAAGAGAAGAAACCTTCAATACAAAACGTTCTTTCAGAAGAAGATAATGTTCATACTAAGTGCACCAAAACATTGTTGCGATATTGTCCTGAAGTCCTGGTGATAATTTTTGGAGAATTGTGAAAGTTTATGGATTCAATAATTATTGCAATTCTTTTTCATAGTTGGCACGTAGGATGCTATGCTGTATTTAGTATATACACTGAACAAGAGTGTTTATATATCATAGTTATATGAATGGGGAACCAAAAAAGGCTATTTAATTCACACTGTCAGTGGATGCTATCAAAGTTTTGTCGTCTATTGCTAGTCAAAGGTAAAGGTAAGTCTCCACTTGGGCCGTTCAAATCCAAACACAAGACACTCACTTTGCAGAAGTTTCAGTTTATTGAAGATTAAACAAGTAGGAGATATCTGCAATCAGAAGTAAGCAGTCAATCACAATGAGTAGAGCATACACTCCATGAGTTCACCGTGCTCAGACCCATAGGCTTCCGTATGGCTAGTCCACCTAGCTAGTCCTACGGTTGCCAAGGTTTGATAGTCCAATGTATGGTCACCAGATGTCGCCACTGAATAAGGTAAGTTCTATCCACCCAACTCCTGAACCCCAAAGGCTCATCCAAGTCCAACCATTTCTCGTTCTTTTCCCTATTCAGGTTGCTAAAGGTTAATATCTCTTATACTAACCCTTTATCAATTTTATGTATACCTATGTTCCCTCTGCAATGCTGCCACTGGCAGACAAGGCCCCCGTGTGGACATCAGTCCTAGAGTTTTCTCGCCTGCCGTTAACACTGCCTATAGCTGTTAATAGGCTTCCTTATTATTTTGACTTCCCTTTGGTGATTATTTTAATTTAATATAGTCTGGTGACCATTCTCTTTTCTTAAGATTACATAGCTTTACCGCAAGTATCCTAATACTTTAATCTAATAATTAAATCCTTACTTTAACTAATTCCTTTCACGAGGTATTTTGAACTCAGTGCAACACTAAGGTCTTATCAATCCATTTTTGTCTACTAGTAAGAACAACACATGGACATAATCATTATAATGAGACAGTGCTAGCTATAGGAGGACATTGATAAGAATTTCAGGGCAACAAAATCTTCATGGAAATTCACTTCAATGTTGCAGATGTTCTTTGTCCAAAAGTTGCATTTTAAACTCATTCAACCTCCCCAAAGAGGGATTTGCCAAAAGGGGTTGTATGAGACCTATGAGATATATCTAAGAGCATATGTACATATTGTAATTCTGCTGAAAATTAAACATTTATAGCAAAAATGAGCAGAAGCAATCATGGATGTACCTCTGTATCTGATGTCCACACTTATCTTATTTTTTTTCAAGACCACAAAATGTTCACAAATCCCAATACGTGTCATGATTCCAAATATTGGGATTGTTAAAGATTCGCAGTAACAAATCTCACGATTTATGTTTTTCAATTTTTTCTATTTCAAAACTGTATCATTATACTAAAATGTTCTTTTAATAGATATAAGAATGTATTATGTACAAAGATATGTACCTTATGTAAGGAATTTTTCATACTTAAGAATTTTCATAGATATACATGTAGAGTGGTAAATGTTTCCGAACATTAACGTTAATAAGATATAAAAGTATAGTCATTTATGTTCATGAATTTTTTTATGGTTGCCACCCCAGGTTCTAGCAGATATGAAACATTATGACAGTTTTTGCTGTACCATGTAAAAAGATCATAGCAACTATGTATAACATGGGTTCAATAACACGCGTGCCCTTTCATCTGTTTGTCATCAAGCCTACTTGTGCAACAGATCAGATGGCTTTTCTATCCTTATATAGCCATATTGCTGTACAGCTTCTTGTTCCTTGTATGTCCTGAAGATGGCCACAAATTTCATCATCTGCAACAAAAGAGATTTTTCCTTTAAAGCCTTATCTGGCTCTATGTTTTTAAAAAATTTTCCCCAATTTCTGAGGAGAAGACTTAGTAAATATTCAACATAAAGAAAACGGCCAATATAATTATCTAAACCTTTGATTTTGAAATAAATGCTATAATCCCGATTTCTGTAACTTAAACTGATAGGAATGGATCCTGCTTTGAACTTCTTCATTAACAAAGAATTTGGGGTAATCAGATGAGAACATTTTGCATGTATTAAATATATTATCTGAAAAGTGTTTGCAATTCAGACTTGTTTTTGCACTGAAAGTTTTTCTGAATTACAATTTCTAAATGTTTCAAATTCAAAATATTTAACAGCAAGGTAAATGCAAGAGGAATGCAAGTTGAATATGAGTGCAACCTGCGAAGGGGCCTTAGGTTTGATCTGACCTAAATAGAATCTGTATTTCTCTAGTCTCATAATATATAGAAAACATCTACATCAATTTCTAGGTTGAACTTTCTAAACATACAATGATACTCAGGGATTAATTGCATAGAGAATATTTGTATAATTTACCTGATCTTCAGGGAAATCTTGAACCAGGTACTTAAAGTACAACTTTAACAGATCATCGCTTAGGTTGTTCACCTGCATGATGGTGTCTATGGTTTTACCCTCTGGTTGAAAACAATGATTGGGTAGATATATCATGAAACACATTAGGTCTATTTCAGATGATTAGTGATGAAACTGCAGCCTATTAATTGGTAAAGTACCAACATCTCAATTTCAACAACTGATGATTTATTTCAAACTTGAGAAAATATCCAAAAGTCATTATTGAACTAACCATCATGAAAAGGAATTCCTTCCCTTTCCAGATCTGCTTTAATATTTTCAAAGCTATACCGTTTTATCAGTGACTGTTCAACGTGTTCTGCAACTACAGAATAGGAATCATCAAAAATATGTTATTCAATGTTGGGTGGTACAAGTGATTTATTGCATTTTAGAATATTTGCTTCCAGGGATCAGTCACAATTTTCTTTGTCGGATACTTTTATTGTCAGATAAACATGTGGCTTTTTAATTACTTAATTACGAAGATGGTACATAATAATTTGTGTTATTCATGGTTAGGTCAAAACTTCACAAAATCATAATGTTATTAAAACCTTTTTTGGTGAGGTTAGGATGAAACCAAAACAGAGCATTATAGGAACATTCTGTTTAGGTTGAATAACATAACCAGAATGCATAATAACATTGCACTGCAACGTCACAGCAGTACGTTGTAGCAATGTTATTGGGAGCCATCAAAATAACATAAGTGACATCCTCTGCAAAAAGCAGTCTTATGGCCTAGAATATCAAATTAAGAAGGTGTCTTGGGGAATCTAATACTGAAAAAATTAGGTAGATATTTCTATTAGAAAAAAAGTTATGTTAATTTGAAGACACGAAGGTCAGATATGCTAAATATGCTAAAATAGCCCAGTGTTTGGTATTTATAATGATATAATCTGGGCCAAAAATTGAAATCCTGAATATGATTTCAGGAAATATATTGCCATTTCCTCTCTTTTTAATATATTCAGAATCTGTTTTTTGCTAAATATAGCCAAGCAGTCCCTTGATTCAGAATTTCAAATTTTGAAAACTAAATTTTGTTCCACGGTTACCGTGGAAACCGTTATTTGCATAGCAGTAGTATCGGCAGATTTGGACGTTCTATCAACTTTCCAGTTACCATGGCAACAAAATGCAAAAAATCCAAAATATGAAAAATTTCATTCATAGCATGACTTTAGCTTATTTTTATGATTTTTATGATTTCTAAGCTAAATAAAGGCTCTAGAGCCATGAATAGGCATTTCCATAAGACTGGAAATCCCATAAACTGTCACATAACAAGAACCAATAGATAATCAAACAAAATATTGCTGCAACATTATAATAATTTCACATGCTTGGCTGGGGGACTATGGAGTCTATTCACTGTTTACCAGACAATGGTGGGACCAGTAGAATTGGCGACTCAAGATAGGTAAGCTTAATGCAGGGTCAATAGTAATAATTAGTAGTATTGAGAAAGAGATACCTGTGGCACAATTCAGTTATTTAACCTTTTATACATGTGCAAGGAGGCCAGGAAAAGAGAGAACAGACTGGGACAGCAGGGGGGCCGTGGGATGATTTCCATCAAAAGGCTGAATGTTACCTATGTATTTTTGTATTAGGCCTATCTGCAAGCAGCTTTTTGAGTTAATCATGCTAACCATCCATAGGCCTATGGAAGGATTAAGTAATACCGGGAAATATCATAAGGATAAAAGCTTCTTTTAAAAACCAATGAGACATCCATTTTCCTTTGATTATGATTTTAGATTTTATAATCTTCACTTAAATAATTTTAGGAGCAATTTCTTTCCCTTTTTACTCTTTTTTGAGGACATCTATCTGTTGTTGAAGAGGGGAAGGGTCAGGACCACATGTACAATCAACTGAATCCATATTTTGTTTTTTTCAAAGCTTACAAACTATTGACAATTCTAGTTAAACATTTTGAGAGAATTCATTTTTTAACCCACAATTCCAAACATGAACCCCTTTGAATAAAAGTGGATTAGCAAGAATAATAATAACTGTTGTGCAGCTGCAATGTTAAGAGAATTCATTTACCTAGTCTCACAAATAAATTGTCAAAACAAGAGTGAACGATAATGAGTGAACCTCCTGGTTTCAGCCAGCTCAAGAACTGTTTCACAGCAGCCATCCTGTCAGGGATGTAGTAGAGAACATTGCACACCAGTACAACGTCCACCAGTTCATCTGGTCCTCTCCATCCTGGCACACCTTCATTCACCAATGACACCTAACAATGATACAAATTACTAGATCTATTATAGGGCACTACGTATATATAGAAAGATATGTATACGAACTTTATCAAATAAAAATATTTTCCTATAAATGATGAAACGTCAATTTCAGAACCCTAAAAAACTGTTGTAATGACAGATAAACCAAGGGGTTTATGTTTGTTCCAGTTTATAAATGTAATACCCCAAAACTTTTTAATCTTTCATGATATTGTCTTGAGAAACATGCCTTTATCAGTTGTATTTGTAAATATTCACTTCACTCTTAACAATCTTTCATACTTTCCAATAGTCTGTAAACATTCTTAAAAGAAGCAGAAAGGTTTTACCTGTATATTCTTAAATTTCTGCATAGTTTTGCAAAGGTCATCAAAAATTTTCTTGTAAGGTTCTAAACCAATGTAAGCCTCCAGTTGGGGTGTACAACAACTTACTATGTAGTCATCTATGATTCCATTTCCTGTTTACAACATAAGAAAAGGTTAACACAAATTCTTTCCATCACATGACAAACTTCCCACAAATTCTCTGATGCTTTCATGCTCATCTCTCAGAAATGAGGTTAAGTTATACAATTGAAAACTCTACATCAAAATGTTTCATTGGTACTTCAATCAGTTTTGATGCACTACATACAATACTGCATTGATACCTTTAATTTCAATGTTCGATAAGGAGTTTCTGTAATTGCTTATCATTAAGAAAGCCTTGATACATAGTTGTCCCTTGGTTTCATCATCGATACTATTAATGATATTTGTAAATACAAGCTAGAAAATTTGAGAAATGATGTAATCACTTATTTGTAATTATGATATTATATGTAAATGATAGTACTTTACCTGGACCAACACTTATGATTGATTTGGCTTTATCAAGCTTCAAAGACCTTGCATTTAGCTTAATAGATTTGCACTGTCCTTGAATATAATCGCATCTTGATAGAAATTCCTCATACCACTCCCAGCAGCTTAATACCTCAGACATTATGATCTGTATTCTGAAACATGACAGAAATGAGACAGTATTATGTCAAAGGATCAATTCCCTAGGATATTGCATAAAGTGACCAATTGAGAGAAATGGTGATTTAAGGGGGAAAATGTGATTTAGAATTCACAATATGCTCTTTCAAATGGTGCAAATTATTGTCAAATATTCCCATCAGAGGTTAACGTTGAGATATGCTTGATTGAATTTCCCTGCACAAGTAATAAGAAAACACCCAGGGGCAGAACAAGGTGGGGGGGAGGGCGTCCTGGCAGTCCTCACCCCCTATTTGGTGGGGACTTGGACTAGCCAAAGAGTTAAAGACGTTGCATACATGGGTGCAAATGCACACAGTTTTAGCACTTAGCCTATTATGTGGACCCCCCCCCCCCCCTCATCAAAATCCTGTATCAGCCCCTGATACCCCTTAATTGTCTTATATTCTTTGTTTCTACACACTATACCTCATAAACCAAATATTATTTAACAGTAAATACTTGGTTTTCTTATTGCCACAATTATTGAAAATAGAAATTATTTCCCCTACAGATCTTCAAACAAGTGATGATAGCAAAGAATAACATTTTTATCAAGATACTAAAAAATGATAAAAAAAAATATTATTTTCTAATGAAGGATGTTTCTCCCAATATGAGTACAAAGCATGATGTGGTCATGTAGTAATGCTATCACCTTTGTTTGTAGGATTTTGGGTATGACTACTCTATCTGCTACATCTGCATTCTTTGCTCCTTTATTTCTGAACTTTGGGTAGAACATTAAGATGTCATGTTGTAGTGGCATGTGTTCTGCCTGGATCAGTGTGATTTGTTCTCGGATTGGGTCATTCGGTAACTTCTAAGCAGTTTAAGTAATGAAGTCACAGAATTAGTGGCCTCACCCCACAGGTGGGTCAAGCAATCATATCATTAAATTCAGGAGAACCAGGGACCGGAAATGATATCTTTCCGGTTATCCATACCTCAAATCTCTCAGTTGGTGGGTGTAAACAAAGTTACGGTGTGTGTATTGATGGCTATATATGTTCAGAGTTTATGGGTCCTAAATGACTGACGTATACTTGGTTAATCTTTGAAGTTTGTTTCCAGGTATGGCCGGCCTCTTCTCCCGTCCAGGGAGCGGGGCAGGTCAACGAGTTCTATTGCTATCAGGTGTGTCCGAACCCACATCGCTTAGGTTGTTCACCTGCATGATGGTGTCTATGGTTTTACCCTCTGGTTGAAAACAATGTTTCGGTAGATATATCATGAAACACATTAGGTTTATTTCAGATGATTAGTGATGAAACTGCAGCTACTGATGATTTATTTCATGTGTCACTATCTAGGCATGGGCACACAGACAACGATATGCATTACGAACAAGAATTAAATAATATTAAACTGAAATAGAAATGATATGAATGTAACTCTTTCATAAATCAAGCATGACAAGAAATATAACCAAGTCAATTCTAAATTTAAAATATCATTTTACATGTACCTTAAAGTGGAATGTAATAACAGTGTCCAATATTTTTTAAGCAGAGTTCATCAAAGCAGGGACAGTCAGAGATGAATTAACTACACTGAAACCTCCAATCCACTGGGTGACTTTCACAATGCAAACAGCTATAGTAGTTTTCGGATTCTGCCTCTCTACTATACAGTAAGGAAAACCATCATTAACACTTTCTTCTTTAAGCATCAAAATCAATTGAATGATTATACTTACAGTTTACATTTATAACCATATAATTGCTTATTCTAGCATGCCTGTAATCTCATCAAGGCCTCCTTCACTTCATCGCTGATGTTTTAACACATTATTGTAAAACCTTTCCCCTGTGTTCCAATGAACTGAATATTACTTTTTGTATAAGAAAAAGTCTGTTTAAATACTGAAGGAAATCCTCAGTCAACCTGCCTTTGCAGAATAATGTTCAGATGGTATTTGAGGTGATAGAAAGGTTGTTGCAATGGGTTGTGTGCTTACTTTATACAAGTATCCATCTAGGTCACTTGTGTAGGTCACAAGTATGAGATCTGTAAATCACCTTGTGTAGTTATCCATAATAGACTTGCTCTTTCTTACTCATACATATTATATGTTCTCAAACACACAAACTTGTAGACTGAGAATCTTCCTATCAATATTTAGCATACTGAATATATATATATATATATATATATATCCTGAAACCGAGGTAGTTTCTTTCTATCCATTCATAATCATTCAGGGCATTAGAGTTGCCAAGGGCCTCATTTTATTATGAAATTATTCATCTATTTTATAAATGAAATCCAACTTTTGAGACCATTTGGGTGAAGGACAACAGAGGGGTGACCTATTTGCCCAGTGTGACCACAGGACAACCCACTTAGGCATATGTCATGGTTAAAGGGGCTGCACCTGAGTCACAGGTCAGGGTTCAAGGCAAGTTAATACTTCTATAGCATCCTTTAGGGTTTGCACATTCAACTCTTCACTGGCTGATGATTTACCTATTTTTCCACATTAAAAACCACATTTTCTGTCATCATATCAAAAGTAAGATATTTTTTATATTGCATACTAACCTTTGTACATCTTTCATTTAACTCCCCAGTAAGTTTCGGTCCTACTTCAGTGTATTTTATGAACATTCTTTTTCAAATTGGCCAAATGCCAATTTATAGAAAAAAAATTCATTGTAGCATAAGTTCATGAAGGTCATGACTACTAAAAGCTACATCCAAAACACCTGTACATGCAATATGACCTATGTTTCTCCATATTATGTCCTTCAAGCTGTTACTCTTTGTAGTAACACATGTTCCCTTTTAGTTAAGTCGACAATGTCCCTTTCCAACTCTGACAATAATTTCAGCAACTGTTAAGCTATGCAAAAGATGTAATTGAATTCACTTAATGCATCTTTTATCCCACTAGAGGGATGTCTATAGATGATATGCAGATGACACCACAATACCATAAAACAATGGCAGTGGGCGACATATTGATGATCAATTGAAACCTATCATAATTCACATTTTAACAAAAATGTAGGAACACATCTATTTTCGATTTAATTTGTCTACAATGTTTAAAACATGTCATAATACATTCTATATTATTGTTTATGATAATTGAATTCTATATATATTTATTCAAAAGCCATGTGGGCATAATGTAATGATATTTTGTTTTTTTACATGAATAATAAGCCCATCCCAGTTTACACCAACATTAACATTTACCATGAAATATTCTCAAACTTGCCTCCATGTTTATTCCATGAAGAGAGTTGCATAATAGGTTAAACAAAGCAATTTGGCTGATGCATTGCTACTAAAATTTGTAACATGCAGCTTTATGCATTGGCCTTTCCCTATAATAACAACTGTTAAAGCCTGTCAGCCCAACCCTATTTTAGCCTGAAATACAGCATTTTGATTGGTTGGCAAACCTGCAGGTCTATTAATTGGTAAAATGTAAGAAATCAGGTTTTATTAGTACTTGGGAACAAAATATACTTCTTGGTTAGTTCAGCAACTCCAACTCTAGTTGATAAGGATGATTTCTTTAGTATAATGATAATAATAAGCCCATAAGCCAAAGTCAGTAGAAATCTCTATCGCTAGCTAGCATATCATAGATCCTTTGCAGGAAAAGTATAGGACAGACAGTAAAGGTCTTTACGTCAGTTTTTCTTAAGAAAGTAAGATAGGCATATTCAGGAATTTGAAAAAGGGGGGCTGGGCCATTGTTTAAGATCTTTAAGCACCCTCCAGGCACAGGAATTTTACATTGAAAAATTTAATATTTGAGCCAAAAAATACGCATTAAACACAGTTAGTAATTTGATAATGAAGAAACTTTATTATCGTATTATGAATTTATTTGCAATTTTAATTTCTCTACAAATGGAAATACATGCATTGATTTCACCAGCCACTTTCTTTTGGAGCTAAATTGGTGCATATATGTCCATGCATAAAGCCATTGATATATAGGTTCATCTAGATCTACTTACACATTTTTCTGTTGTATGTGTGTTCTAATGTGCAATTTGTCTTGCCACCATGACACATAATATGTGACCTGCTCTACGATTTTGGAGCTACTTGACATGATTAATGAATTTAGAACAAGGCTCAGGCTTTCTAAAAATGTAAACATCTCTTAAATATTCTGAGTAGAAGCTGAGTTGTGAGCTTCTGAACATGATAACATCAGACACCTTAAATCCATTAAAATTACGATATAGACAGTAGCGACAGGATTACAAACAGTTAGATATAGAGTGAAATATTATCTACATTAATTATTTTGCAAACAAAATACTCCCAATTTTTTTCTAATGAAGATAGCTACAATCTGTTTTTTGCACCATGTAGTTTAAAAGATGTACTTTAAGGTTTTATGAATTCTAAAATAAATGTCACATGACCTGGTTCCATGGAAACCAAATTCTTCATAATATCCGTAATTCTACGTTTTGACGTTCGATAAACATTCCGGTTACCATGGCAACCGAATGTAAAATTTTAGGAAATTTTAAAGTTTGATATGAAACTACACAAAACTATAAAAGTGTATGTTAATAGGCCCTGAATTTGCAGAGCTGGTCACATATTATAATAGGATACTACACTGTATTGGATGTCATGTTTACCCTTACCTTTAAACCATTAAACACTACATTTGTATAAGTTCAACATTGCAGAACAGTTATTGTTTTAAAATTTCCTTTTTTGATACCTGGTGAAACCATTACAGATATATAATAAAGAAGCTGTCATATCTACTACAAGCCATATTGATATACATATCAAACCTATATACATGTACTTATGTAGGATAAGTTACCACGATTATACCAATAGTGTTCATGTCTTCTAAATTTTCCCATGTATCTAATATACCTCAACCTATCTAATCATTTCAAAAATAACAGATTCTAGCAAAGTTGGAATATTATTTATGGCTATGATATTTTGGTTACAGCACTGCATAAGATCATGGTGAATTCGATTTAAAATATTTACCTAAAATATATTTGTTTAACTGTAGCATGGTAATCTTTATCCCCTTGTCTTTGTCTTTGTAATTGTCTGATTATTGCTGCTGGATAATCTAGAAAGCAGCGTTTGCTTTGTACCAATAACGCAAGTGCATTTTCACTCCGCGCCGGGAAAATAGTCTGTGAGAATACTCTCTGTTATGTACGTCATTAACTATACACCGGCATTATGAGATTATTTATTATGCCCTGTGACCTATGAAAAGTCCCGCAGTTTTTGCTGGTGCTAACTAGGCCACAGGGACTGGCACCCAGTGGCAGCTACAGTGCAGAGATGATTTTCAGTAGGGCGAGCGTCAAGGTGGCAGAGTGGTGTGAGTCATTAGACCTACTTATCGGGGCTGACTATACGCACGGGCGTCGCGTACGCGGCCGTCACGTAAATAGAATATTCTGCACATGCGGACACAAAAATCCGCACATACAGACTTTATATGCACAAAAATTAGATCAAAATATAGAAATAAAAAAAGAAAAGGGGGGTTCGGGGGCTTAGCCCCAGATTAACAAATAATATTATGATGAAAAATGAGGTACGTCCGCGTACATTACTGTGACTGTATACGCGGATGTAAGATCCGCCCATCCTGGTAGGCATGTACGCGCGGGGGTATAAAGTCCGCTCATACACACCTACTTGTGTGCGCGGACCTTACATTCGCGTGCATGTGTAATTCTATGTGCGCGGCCTTTTGATGCTATGCCCGCGTGTATAACTCCAGCCCTACTTATCCATAGGATTGGATGGCTTTTCTAGCATTATACAACCATTTTCCAGCACAACTTCTTCTTCCTTGTATGTCCTGAAAATGGCCACGAAATTCATCAGCTGCAACAGAAGACTGACATTAAGGGTCATGCCATACGTTAAACATCTTTCATTACATAAGGTAGCAAATGCACGTTGCAACTAAGAATATAGACGCTGCTGGATAGTTGCATCATAGAACTGTACGGTTGCATTAAGTGGCATACCCTTAGATGGAAATCAGAGTTCAGAATTCCAATTCCCAAATTTTCAAGAATTTCCAAATGCATAATGAATTCAAAGAATGAAAGCTACTTCAAATCCTGATGACTATTTCCCAAGATAAATAAAATTATGAGATAAATATTTGACATATATACCTGCAGATGGTTGCAAGGAATAGCAAGGAATAGCAAGGTAAACTTAAACAGAGGGGCCAGTGAAATTTCAATTTTGATTATTTTACACTTTATATGTTAGATGAAATGCTAATTTAGAAGTATGCCTAGTATCAATGGCATTGATCGACTCCTTCAGATGAAAAACATGGTTTTTGTCACAGAAATCTCTTATTCCTCTGATCCTAAGGAAAACACAAGTCTGTGTGTGACGTCACACAAAATGACAGTTATATTCAAATTTCAAATTTCTAAATTCCATAAAAACTTTTTTTTTTTCACATTTCCTTTTATAAATCATTTAATTTTGTGGTTTTAATCTCTTTTAGACTTATAAAGAACATTTAAGAAATGTCTTATTGCATTTTTTTCACTTTTATAACTTTTCAACTGTTCTGCTTATGACGTTACACACAGAAAGATGCACTGTGCAAGGTGCTCCAGGTGCAGGGAGGAGCCACTCAGTGAAATTTGTACAAATGTATATAAAAAAGAGTATTATGAATACAGCTATAAAAATTGGAATGAAGACTCCCTAGACAGTAAGGATCACGACAATGTACTGTTTTACTGTCACTGGCTCCTCCCTTTAAGAGGAATTAAAGTTGATTGCAAACGCAATCTGTAAAATGCTTTGACCCAGACTGATTGTTCTTATTTTATAGAAAATATCTGTAGCAATGTTTTTGTTGACCTCTCTTAATCTGCAATGATAATCAAAAATGCATTTGGTAATTTACCTGATCTTCAGGGAAATCTTGAACCAGGTACTTGAAATACAACTTCAATAGATCATCACTTAGGTTATGCACTTGGGGAATCGTGTCTGTAACCTTACCCTCTGGTTAAAAACATGAAGTACAAAGATCAGGCTGCACATTAAATTATTTCTTTTTTATCAGAATTGTAAACTGTGGACATCAAGTTAAGAATATTGACTTCAATATTTTCCATTTTTGGAGAGACACAGTTCATAAAATAAACTAAAATACTATAAAAGGTGAAATAAAAACTATAAAAAGTAGACAAATATTGCAGAGTACTAATGAAGCCAATTACATAATAAGAATATTAACATCTTGATTTTAAGTACCAATTTTGGATGCGTGAATGCAAGATATCCATGAAATATGCAAAAGATATTAAGTGACATGCCAAAGATATAATTATATCGAAAAAATAAAAGATTTTACTTACCATAATGAAAAGGAATTCCCTCCTTCTCTAGCTCTGCTTTGATATTTTCAACACCATAGCGGTTTCAAGAGTGACATCTCAATGTCTCTTGCAACTAAATAATCAGAAACATCAAACAAAACAGTATACTACTGGATCTTGTGTGGCACCAATGAAAAACTTATTTAGAGAGAGTCATAATTTCTACAGGTCCAAGCTAACAGAGAAACTATTGGAATGACCCAGGATACAAGGATGTTGCTGTATCCCGAGACACCGGTCGTACTGATTTTTAGGAACATTTGAATATAACCAAGTATAATAGTAAACGGGGACAAGTGCTGAATTTTCTAACGTGGTAAATGTGTCATGAAGCATTTCTACTTATCTGGCACTTAAAATTTGAAGTTAGATGTGTACATTTTTTCACATTAACCAAATTATTCAGTATCAGAGGGAGATTCAGTACAGTAACAATGGGAGAGGGGATAGGGGCTTTCAGTAAAGCTCAGCACAAGAATTAAATATTTTGCTCCTATAAGTTATTTACAAACAAGAATCTTGTTGAAAAGGTGAAAAAACAAGGTATATTGATATCCTGTGGGTGGATCAAGGGTTATATCTAGATAGTTTTACCTATTCTCACAAATAAATTCTCAGAATAGGAGTGAACGATAATGAGGGAGCCTCCTGGTTTCAGCCAGCTCAAGAACTGTTTTACCGGAGCCATCCTGTCGGGGATGTAGTAGAGGACATGGGACACCAGTACAACATCCACCAGTTCATCTGGTCCTCTCCACCCTGGCACACCTTCATTTACCAATGACACCTAACAAAAATAACAAGAAGAATGGGTCTAGACTAGACCCCTGAATTCGACACTGCGACACAGGCATTTCTTAAATTCTACACGGTGACACGGCCGTTTTTCAAATTTGACATGCAACATGGAAACTTAGGGACAAATGACACTACTCCTTTCTTAAATTCGACATGTGACGGGGGCTTTAAAAAGATATTGACATTCAACAAGGCCACTTCTTAAATTCGACAGATGACAAGGGTTTAATCTATGATTATATGGACAGGCGACGAAGGCCTTTTTTAATTCGACATGGACGTGGAATCCCCCTATCCATACCCCAGAAGACACATTTGTCAGTCATTTGGACTGGACAAAAAATCTTCTATGGTGGTGAAAAATAAGTTAACTTTAATTGTCAATCTCCTGTAACACCACACTTACTGCCCCCTCTGATAATGTGCATATAGGAGCTGGGTTTTCCTATTCCTATATATTTTGACCACAATTTTATACTGTTGAAGACTTTCTGAAGAATAGTAAAGAGTCTGTACCTGTATGCTCTTGAATTTCTGCATAGTTGTGCAAAGGTCATCAAAAGCTGTCTTATCAGGTTCTACACCAATATAGGCCTCCAGTTGGGGTGTACATTGGCTCACTATGCAGGCATCTATGATTCCATTTCCTGTTTACAACACACACAACATTCTTTAATCTTTCAGACAAATTCCAAACATCAGATGCACAATTTCAAACAGATTCTCTGATTTTTATCTCAGAAATCTCTCCAGAATTATACATTTCAAAATTAGACTGCATCATATATGGTAAAAAAACAATAGCTAATTTTGTTGTTAGAATATTTTTTATGAATTCAACCCATTATGTGTGTACTATATAGACACATTCTGTATCAATCTTGGATAAGTAGTAAAATTAATATAACCTTACATGACAAATTTCTTTTTTTCATGTTAAGAATATTGTGGCATGATAATTCTTAGGGACAATATAAAAAAGGATTTTATTCTCCCGTTCTACATGGAATAAAAGTTTGAATGTGGCTTATTAAACCTACCTTAGAGAATTCTTTTAATATAGCATATTAGAGATATTTTCAGAAATAAAAAATCACTAAGGACTAAAGGTGTATTGAACCAATGCTATCCTCTCCTCTTTTATCTTTTATCTTTAAGCAGATACAAGTTAATTTTTAAAATATTATGCAATTTTGCCAGAAGACTAAACGCCATATTACACTACGCATCGGGTCACGTTGGGTTGCATTGCCCAACGCATCTGATTCGCGTTATTTACCTATTATGTTTGTAAAAAAACAACATGCCAATGTGTGCCATTATGACCCAATGCGGCCCAACACATGCCAACGTGACCCAACATGTACTAAAACGCATAGTATAATATACTTTGGGTTAGGTCGCTTTTGGACCCAATGATATTTGTGGAATAACATAATCACTTATTTTGCTGTCTAGATATATTATGTCACTGGTTAGCATAGTTTACCTGCACCAACACTTATAATTGACTTGGCTTTATCAAGCTTCAAAGACTTTGCGTTGAGGTTCATGAAGTTGCACTGTCCTTGAACATAATCACATCTTGATAGAAATTCCTTATACCAGTCCCAGTAACTCAATTCCTCAGCCATTGTAATCTGTATTCTGAAACATAAAGAAACCGCACAGTTCTAAGTCAAACTCTCAATGACTCCATGGTTGGCATGGGATTTTTTTTTGTAATTCTCAGGCTCCCACACCTTTCCCATCTCTTCAACATATGATCCCATTTGAGGCAGGTAAATAGATTACATATACCAAACTGTTGGAACACTGTATGCCCTTATGGAGCATAGCGTGTCCCTATTTCAAAATTAATTTGTACAAAGTTTCATACGACCATTTGATGGAGGTTAATAGATTATATATACCAAACTGTTGGAACACTGTATGCCCTTATGGAACATAGCGTGCCCCTATTTCAAAATCAATTCATACAAAGTTTCATACGACCATTTGAGGGAGTTAATAGATTACATATACCAAACTGTTGGAACACTGTATGCCCTTATGGAACATAGCGTGCCCCTATTTCAAAATCAATTCATACAAAGTTTCATACGACCATTTAAGGGAGTTAATAAATTACATATACCAAACTGTTGGAACACTGTATGCCCTTATGGAACATAGCGTGCCCCTATTTCAAAATCAATTCATACAAAGTTTCATATGACCATTTGAGGGAGTTAATAGATTACATATACCAAACTGTTGGAACACTGTATGCCCTTATTGAGCATAGTGTGTCCCTATTTCAAAATCAATTCATACAAAGTTTCATACGACCATTTGATGGAGGTTAATAGATTACATATACCAAACTGTTGGAACACTGTATGCCCTTATGGAGCATAGTGTGCCCCTATTTCAAAATTAATTCATACAAAGTTTCATACGACCATTTGAGGGAGTTAATAGATTACATATACCAAACTGTTGGAACACTGTATGCCCTAATGGAGCATAGCGTGTCCCTATTTCAAAATTAATTCATACAAAGTTTCATACGTCTGTGACTATATTATTAGCCTGGCGTTAAACAATATGAAGTATAACTATGCACTAAAATCAAAGACTATTGTCTTTAAACAAATGATTTGTCTCTAAACGAATGAATACTTACCTCTGATACAAGCTAAACGTATGTCCTAGCTGTTCAACTGTGAAGTATGCATCATCATTTCAACAACCGTGACCTATATCTTTAAAAAAAACTATACAATGGGCTACCATATCTCTGAGGATGAATGCAAGATAAAGGGCAAGTATTCCTTCACTGTCTGCTAGGAATAAATCAAGCTGAAGTGCTTGTAAATTCATAATGTCATCCAATTGACATTCAATACTGCCATAATAATTGAAAAAGCTATATATCTGTTAGGTAAAGCTTTTATTCACTATGATGAAGACAGTGACAAATTTTGATCTTTAACCTGACCAATTTTGTCGTTCTTTTCTAAATCATTTTCCAAAGTATTTCCCCTAGATTCTTGTTTAAAAGCATTATGAAAGCAAGCTATTCAGTGTCACCTGATTTAATGTATCTAATGTTCATTTCAATATGTAAATTTCATGAAGGTATTTTTACATTCCTAATGGTTGTATTCCACATACTGCCATGCTGCCAATTTTGCATTTAGTTAATTTTCTCTGAGAATGTGGCATGAATCCATACATGCTTTATTTGATTAGAAAGGGAACGGTAAGTTCTTTCTAAAGGCTGTATGCCACATACCAATTTTGATGCTGTAAATTTTGCATTCAGTAGATTTTCTTTAAGAATATGGCATTTATCCTTACACACTTTATCATTTGAAAGACAATCATGTGATGAATTACCTATTTCATCCTTATGGTATGAAAAATATAAAGCTAGAAATCAGGTATAATCATAGTGCAGAAACTTGTAATGTGAAATGACTGAATAATTTTGTAGTTGCCAATTATGAAATGTGTAATAGAACGAAATAGGAACAGAAAGTAGACCATAACTGTAATTGAAGCCCGAAATGACCCAAAAATGGTATTGACAAGAAATGACGTCACGTAAGTCACGTGATTTAATTGACCAATTAGACACAACTTGTAGCTATAAAAACAGGTGGTATGGCCCAAAATAAACTGTTCTTTTATGGTACTCCTTGTATTCACGCGCCTCTTCTTTGGGATGGACTGCCTTTCCACTTAGCCTGAGCCTGGGATCTCGAAGAGTAGAAGATCATAGATGAGTAATAGCCTAGCCAGGGACCTCAAATTACATAGAAGTATAGGTACCGGTGTTTAGTTACAAATATGATTATAAATAAAGGGAGTAATACTCTCCAGGTGGCGCCACTGTCTTTTCAAGCCACCATCAGGGTTACCTGCCAGGCACAAGCTATGTTGTTAGTTACCTTCTGCCTGGCAGCGATACTGGTTATCCACTACCCATGATCACTCCCATTTATTGCTGGTTATTACCACAATGCCTTTGTAATAAAAATTCGGAGTACTAATCTCCAGGTGGCAGTATATTTATAAGTGTTATGATGTATTTAATGTACTATGAATGCATCAAATTGACCCAATGCTGAGGTGGCAATGAAAATAGGCTGTCCGCCTAATTGTATTGTCTCAGGATAATAGAAATGATAGAAAATAAAAATTACTGACACACCATTGTGCATGAGGTACCGGTGCTAATATCAGTGCAAACTTTATTCAGATAAATGTATGAAATGGCCAATTCAGCCAGAAGAGTTGTTATGCAATGGTTATAACAATATATACTAGACTTCCTATGTAGTTTTTATTCAGGAAATGGCTGCAAATATAGAAATATAAGACATCTAACTGTGTTCAATATGACTGTTGCAATTACCCTAAGTAGTTTGTCAGCCACCCAGATCAATGTATATTCAATGGCAATGTGTACAGACTATTAGCTAACTACCCCATGTACATTCTAGTGGCCAGTTATCCAACATCTGGGTAAGAGACCATAAAGAATTTACAAATTCTCAAATTAAAATTAATAATGGTTTCAATTCCAATATTTGGGTCCATGAAGCGTTCTTCACCACAAATCTCATATCTTAGTGTTTTTTTGGCCATTATTTTTACTTTTTTCATTTCCAAACCATTTCAATTTGTCCTAATAGTATTCTAATAGACAAAGGTATGTAACATCTGCAAAGATATGTATTTTGTGAAAGTTTTCTTTAATAATATAGAATGTTCCTGAATGCTCATTAAGATTCATAAAGTGTTCCTGGACACATCCTAGGTTAGTGATATTACAAGGCCATTTCTACGAATATTTGTGATAGTTTTATGGATGCCATCCCGGGTAAACTTGTTACATGAATCACCGGAATTGTTATTGATCAGACTAATGGGTGACGTTTGCTATTGATCCGACTAATTGGTTCAGTTCCAACCTTTACTGCAGTGAGCAAACTTAGTTAATGTCTCATTATGTAACGGTGTAAAGTTACAGCTATATGTGACCCCTCAATACTAAATGAGGCATAAGTTGTTCATATAAATAGTTAGTTGAGGCAACACAAGGCAAAAGAGTCAGGCGTTTGGACAGGAGTGTCATGGGGAACACCTTGCTGTTATATTTAAGTCACAAATCTAATGGGATAATGGATTAGATATGTGTGATCATAATAATACCCCTACCAACAAAAGGAAAGTTGGAAATGGTCTATGGAAATTTGTACTATCATAAAAAGAATGAGTGTATCCAAAATAGGATATCTGATTAGATTTCAAACTTCATATATTTAGTATAATACTGATAAAAACCACAATTTTTGCACTATTGTTAAGATGATACTTCATGCTTTATGATCTGTCACAATCCATATTTTGAATATTGCAACTTATGTCTCATTATGTGGTTATGGGTCACATATGTAAAAGGTTCTTTCTCAGGTCTGCCAGTCACCTTATGAATCTACATTGTTTCTCATTGAAAGCCAGATAGGACACATTCATTTCTTATCACAGAAATTGGCATTGGGTAATTTGTATAATATTTATCTTACAATGGCTCCAAGCACCAAAGTTGTCGAAGTACATGGCAGTAAACTCATTCCAAAGGACTTCATAGAGAAATGTCTAAGATCACTTTCAGCTTTCTTTTTGCTGGTAGGGGTATATGAAAGGAATGACAAAAGGAACTTCTATCTTGACAAAGGAATTATATCTTACTGTGCTATCTTGTTTTTGGTCAGAATCTTCCGCTTCTTGATCATGGTTGTAGATCTTTGTCTCTATAATTACTGTCCAGGAATTATACTCTTGAAGACTGGTGACGTAGTGGAGGCTGGTTTCAATATCTTGTCAGTAATCCTCTTGCTCAAGATTAATCAAAATATCTCAAAGCTGAGTTCATTGTATGAAAAAGCATATCTTGCAATAGATGAAGATGTTGGACTGGTTTCAAGGGTTCACAGGCTGACTCAAGTTGTTATATGTGCTCTCTGTATCTGTATTTTGGTATCTCTTATCTGGATTGGATCTAATGTTGCAGTCTTTCTTGGTACATTTGAAAACATGCAGACATCCCAACTGACTCAAATTACAGCTTTGCCCTCCCCGGTAAAGGATATTCTAGAAATAATGAATATCATAATTACATTATGTAATGGCTATTTCTTCATCTTTCTTGGCCAGTTGTCAATTGTGTGTTATATAATCAATTATGTTTTTCAGAAGTGCAATGAGCAAATAACCACAGCTTTTTTAAAAGAAAAAAGCATTTCAGCTGACCACATTGAGAAACTGAGAATGAACTATGAAAACTGCGTGAGAGCTCTGCTGGAAACTGATAACATTTACAGTATTTATATTGGAGTTAGTATTACATATTTTATGGTTATGATGTGTATCACAATCTATACCAGTACTTCTCAAGGCACATCATTGATTGTTATAGGTCACATAATTAGCTTAGCTATGGTCACTACCTTCCCAGTGATGGCAATCAACAATGTAAGTATACATTCTTTGTTTATTTTACATAAACATGTATATACATAAATATGTTCATATATAAATATGAATATATATTATAAGAATGGTACTGCCTTTATCCTACACATAGGTGCATATAATATCATATTTATGTATATATTTATACTGGGTTGTGGAATATGATTATGTATACCTGGGACCAGGGTGTGGAAAGGAGTCTATTGAGACTTTAGGTCCCTACCAAGGTTTAGAAGGCATAAACAGTGGTTCTCTTTACAAAAAACCTTGTTTCATAATATTATCATTTTATTATTTAAAACAAGGGTTATCCTCCAGGTAACTTTTTCTTATGGGATATATCCAATTTTTCTGTGACTTAAGCAAATTTAATTCAAAATTATCGGTGAAAAAATCAGGAAAATCTCCCTTCTTTTGGCATCTATAAAATTTGAATATGGCCTGTTTTGAATTGATTCATTATTCAAGCTTTATATGAATGTTAAAGAATTTAACAGAGCTAATGCAGTAATGTGTCTGACATCTTTATGGAGGTGAAGCATGAACCCATCAAGTGTCCTTAGCCTAGTAATGGTTTAGAAAACCAAGCCTCAGGAAAATAACATAAAGCCCCATACCCACTAAGCGATTTTACCAACAACGGGCGATGGGCAACTGGTAGAATTTGTCGATTCCTATGATTACCTGTATGTATACCATATTGAAATGTGTGTGTTTGATGTGAGTCAGTGCTAAAATTGGCCACATGCTCTTGTGGAGTTGGCTGTTTTTAGAGCTGATCTGTTGGACCGACTCTGTAAAAGTTGTTTAATGGGTATGGGGCTTTAGCCTGGGATAAGTATCTCGCTCTTTAAGGACTACTACAGAAAAAAACACAACAACAAAAATATATCTTTTCTCAAAAGATATGTTTGGTTTTCCATTGTGAAGCCACCTGTCTTGCAAATCTAAGATTTCTTGGATTGTCTTCTGTACCTATCTGACAGAACTACTTTACATTCCAGGTCTATTCCTGCCTAGATTCTGTTTACAAAGTGGATGTTACCTGCATCAGTGACAAGAGCTACAGCCTGGTAATGCTTACTAACTGTTACACTCATCAATATGTTGCGAATACTATTCGACTATCAAATTTTACTCCCAATATCAAAAATTGGCAGTGGGAATATTGTTTAATCTATACATGTTAGGTACCATTAGAATTGTCTCCAAATTCCCTTTTATGTGATATGTAGGAGTGAGTGAATGAGTAACAGATGCTTTATGCTGTTTCAACAACTAAATTCTGTCTTTCAAAAATATCTATATACGTTGTGCAGATGACGTCACAACTCCCAATAATGGACTGCCCACCATTTGGTGATCAATGTAAATTTTCGATTCTGAAGCATTTAGCATACATTTTTATATTACTTTTTATTGAAAAAGTCTCCCTAAATAATACTCAACACTTTTCATCATTTAGAATTTATAACTGTTGATTTGTTCTATAGCCACATGTTCTTGATCACCACGTGGTGATCACCAAAATGTGATCATGTGACCACTACTGCACAAGGTCTATAATTAAAGGTGACAGGGCAGGCAAACAGCAGGGGATCAAAACCTGGAAATCATTTTTGCTGTACCTCATCCCTTAGGGAACCCAGCACAAACCAGGAATTGAACCCAAAGAACCACTTGGTCAGTGCTTGGTCCCCCCTATCATCGCCTTATAAGATCAGCAGGGGCTACACGGGCCCTATTCTTCCCTGGAACCCCCATGGGGTATGTGATATGTAGAATGTGTGGCATTTTGCATATAATAATGGTAAGACTGATGAACTTTTAAATAACCGGCAGTCGGAATCATCACGGGAATATAGGCTAAGGCCTATATTCAACTAGGTGACTTTCACCAACAAGACTTTGATATGTTCTATTTTTGATGCATGCATGCATGCATGCATGCATGCATGCTTCAAACCAATAGAGTGGGGATTCAAAACCCTTTTCTGATGAGTTTAAGTCAGCTCTTATTCCTTTTGTCAATTTCTGAAAAGGAAAGCGTAGTCTGAGAGTGAAATACAGCCTATAGTCATTTTAAGGCTGTATTCTTCATCTCTATGTCAACCAAATACAAAGCTTTTCAGTGGACTTTGATAAAAATTTTGCCTCTTGTTCGCTTTATGTGTATTTTCCTAATTTCTAATTCTATATTATGTACTATCCTAGAAATATAATGCAATTTCTTTTTATCCAATGTGAAAACCTTACTTCAATGAAGTTTTATCTTGAATACTCAATCCAAGCAGTTTGAATCTCCCAAATGTGTTCGATTCTGGAGACATCAAGCACTTACACTGGGTCTCAACATATATATTATATGAATTATAAAAATGTAACTTTTCCCAAGGCATGTGATATAAGACAGTTTTCTTTACAACAGATTGAAGTGTTGCTGAGCCGTTTGAATGGACCTCCTCTTGCACTTACTGCTGCTGGGTTTGTTGATGTGGATAAATCCATTTTGTTGACGGTAAGCTTAAGATCAGGGGGGGGGGCAGAAAAAAAAATTACGAAATTTCATAGAGACGTTTTTCAACTCTTTTCGTGGCCACAATAGAAATTCCTTACATACGAAAATTTCATGGACATTGAAACTCAGTGAAAAATCATACTAAAGTTATTCATAATATATATATTCACCTAAAATACTTTCTAATATGTGTTTGAAATACATTGGGACACTTTGAAATTGTATAATTTTGAAAAAAAAATTGGAAAATGTGGTTTCTAAAATCCCACAATAGTTCAATGGCCCTATCGTGGATATCATATTTTTTCTTGGACAAAACTTTTCGTAACTATTTTTTGCTGGTCCCCCTGGTATTGATATAAGGCCAGGTTTATACATTATGATGATGAACCCTCATGATGTTGATGACAAAACTTGTACATGCAGGGAGAGTTGGGTCAGACAATTTGAAATTCTTTACAAAGCCCTTAAAGGGACGTTCTCGTCCGTGAGTTCATTGAGATACATCCGCCGACGTAAGCCTAGCAACGACGTCACTGGCGTCGTGTTTTGCCCTTTCGGAACGTAATTACACAACATCATTGGTCATGTCTTGAATTTGGCGCGCTAATTAGATGGTTACAACGTCGCCAGCGGCGGCGTTGTCAGTGACGTTGTCAGTGACGTTGTCAGTGACGTTGTCAGTGACGAGAAATAATCTGGTGTTTGAAATGATGTTTATGTTTGGGCTGTTCTGAGCCACAGTCCTAATAGCTTGAATAGACTATATCGTTGATCATTGTGAACCATCATTTGCGTTACATATTTCATAACAGAAACGTACTGCTTAGACCTTGTGCAGATGACGTCACACATGCCCAAAGTAGGGTGGGTGCCATATTGGTGATCAATTTACATTTGTTATAATCAACAATCAATGAGAATCTAAATCACATATTTATGTCAAATTTATTTTATACAAACCTAAGAAATCATAAAAAATAATAATAATTGTTCACCATCTACTCTAATATTAGCCACGTGGTTATGATCACCACATGGTGATCACCAAAATGAGATTGTGTGACCACGTCTGCACAAGGTCTATATGTAAACTATGTCCTAGCCTTACCATGACCCTAATTTTAAAATGTTGAAAAAAATCACAAGGAAGTTCTTGACAGTGCAAAGGATGATGTATGTAAAAATGATTATTATAAAGTACTGATTTGTATGCCTTTACTGGTTTTAGTAAGTTAATCGGTTAACAATATTGATCATTAGTGTCCGTAAAATTTATTATAATATCCAACAGTGGACATATAAATAATTATGTGATTTTTAGATCAAAACTTTTTTGTAATCAATGATATTGTTATGATTATGATCAAGATAATTGATTGAAATATTTTAGTGTACCAAATAAGATAGTGAAGATAGATTTCAAATAATTATGTGTTTGAGCAGTGAGAAGATAGCAGGCATTAAGGTGAAAGCTTATTCCAATTTCCATACTACCATCAGGAATTTCAATGTTGAACTTACCTAAGATGAACACGTTATGAATGACATCTTTAACCAGCGAACCATAATCATGATACCATTCATATTAAGCTTCGCAAAAGAAGCAGACGTCTAAATGGGTTAAGACATTCTGTCAAATCAGAATCTTTATAAGTTGCTTCTTAATCCAATCTTACCTTAGTTTACTTCAATAGTTTGTATAAGATAGCTGCTAAACTACTGGCCAAAACTATTGGTCTATAGATGTGCAGGGTGGTGAAGTGGTTAGGGCGACTGTCTGCTGTGCGGGCTGCAAGGGTTCAATCCTGGGCCTGGGCTGGACTGCTATACCACTCTGTATGTCTCCCTGTGACAACGACAGGGTTATCAAAGGTCCCTAGAAGACCACCGGCCATTGCGTGTGTGGCTCTGTCTTTGGGACCATGAACATTAAAGAACACCTGCCTTGGTAAATGTGTAGGGGAATGGTCTCTATCTTCTCTTGGATTCGTTCATTAAATAGATTCGATCATCAAACGACAGATTAGAATTGTCAAAACCTTGTTCTCGCTGTGATATAATATTAGATGTTGCTACGGTGTTAAATCCCAATAACCACCCAACCAACCATTGATCTTTTGGTAAAAACATTGCTTTAATTCTAATATTATTTTGATCTCTGTTCTGCATCATACCATTCCTAATGTGTTTCCTACATATTGATTTTACAGATTGTGGGTACCCTGGTTACCTTCACTATTGTGATGTTCCAGTTCAATCCTAGTCTGGACTGTGACTTGACTCCCACTGTCAGTACAGAGAATATATCAGCAACTACTGCTGGAACATGGATAACCACACTGATATAGACAGATATATTAATGCAGAGGAGAACAGATGCTCCAAGGATTCCATATTTTATATCATATTATTAAGAGATAATGATATTCTTTGAAAAGTAGTCAAAAAACAGACTTTAGGTAACTTTAGAATTAAATTCTCTCATTAAAAAGACTGAATTGAAATTAAATTTACCTGTATTTAGCACACCAATGAAACATTTTTTTTTGTTTATTGGTTAATATCATTCCAAAGATTTTGAACATTTAAAAATTCTAAAATCTTTAAATGCTTTAGTAGTTGATTGCTCTGTAGTTGATTGCTGGTACATATTGAGTCATTAGTCATGTTTGCATACTAGTAAAGGTTGGAACTGAACCAATTAGTGTGATCAATAACAAACTTCAGCCATTAGTCTGATCAATAACCCGTGATATGTGTAACAAATTTACCAGATAGGGAATGATTTGCTACTAGATCACACACAGGACATTCAGCTAAAAGGCTGTACATAATTATTGGTATTGAACATACATTGATCTGGGTGGCTGCAAACTACTTAAGGATATATTCCACTATATGGTATTTGTTTGCGGCACCATGAAAAGACACAAGGAAACTGCCACAGACTTGTTTGCGGTAGGGTGCCGCAAGGTGGAATATAGGTGTTTGCGGTAGGTACTTGTGGTAGGTGTTTGTGGTAGGTCCTATTTCATATAGGTTTTCTACAGTTTGCTTGTGGTTGGGGAAGCCAACATGATGGAATAAAAATCACAAATTGTTTTCAGTGCCTGAAAACAGCAGCTGAAAACACGACCTGCGGCACAGTGGAATATGGCCCTTAGGCTAATTGCAACAAATATATTGAACACAGATATATTTCCTAGGTTTTTGAGTTCTAAGCCATTTTGTGAATAAAGACTACATTGGAAGTCAAGTATAGTAGCCATGACTACCAATAACTAAGATCTGAACACCCGATTGTACTTCATACCTGTAATCTTTCAATGTATATCCCTGATGAAGGACGAATGAGTCCAAAATGCTGGATCATAAAACAATAAAACTGACCAACAAAGATAGTCTTGTGGTTTTGATGTTACTTAACCTTAATCAGAAGTCCAGTATTTCTCATCATTTCCATTGCAAAACAACTATTCTGACTGGATGGGCCATTCCACACATTCATCAGAATAAAATGATACAGTTCAGTTATGTCTTGCATTTTAGGATTTCAAAATGACAAAAACTTAGGCCTAAGTGTAAGATCCGGGACCCATCCTAATAGGCAAAATATTTGTACTGCAGGCGTTGCAAATCATTCCAAAAGTGTCTTAAATGATAGAATAACTTATAATTGTGTATCCTACACCAAGATTATTGTGCCGCAGGCTGTGAATACTTAGGATTAGTCAAAATGAAAGTGCCATCCATCCTCCTCTTTCTTGTTGTCAGCCATTTGCAGTGCCGTAAAGTCACCGTAACCCTACGCCGTGATGCGGCACGTCTTGGCAGTGATGCGGCAGAGAAAATAGTTCCTACCTCAGCCACTTATAAATCCAAATAAGTTACAAAAAATTATGAAAATATGAATGTTTGATAAATTCTATTAATAAATCTGGGGCACAGCCCCCGAACCCCCATTTAATTTCTTCTTTTTCTGCAAATTTGGCTTGGACATTTTGAATCACGTGTGACGTCATAAAGTAGTTCCGTCAGGCAAGATGGCGACGTCGGACATTGTTTTGGCTTGACGTAGGTCAAATTAGTTGATAATTATGGTTTCTATGCATCAAATCTTATTATTTTTTTGCCATCCTGAATCCTTAAGGTTTATATATTAGTTTGGGATAAGTTTGATAGGTTCGTTTCACCAAAATATTCCTTATTAGGATGGGTCCCGGATCTTACACTTAGGCCAAAACTTATGTCAAGTTACTCATTTTACTCGACAAGGTCAAGGAAAAAGTCAAGGACAAGGTCAAGAACATTCATTTCCATAGCTGGTTGGTATTCTATATATATGCATCAAAATTAACACTACAGCTCTGGTAACCATGCTCCTCATCTCCTTACAAAAGAATAGACCGCTACTGCAAAATATGAAATTGAACTATATCAGCTAAAACCCTTAAACTGCTTTTGAGTCATAGAGCTTATAAGTTGTAAAAGCTACAGAGGCCTACTGTTAATGTTCTTATGAACTATTTTCCTGGCTATAATCTCCAAACAGATCAAGGCACTCTCAAAACAGAATATATGTGCCTAGAACCTACCTGACATATACAAAAAAAAGCATGCATGGGCTCTTGCACATTCGTAAAGCATATCATATTCTATGGTAAAGGGTGTGGGGATCTAGAAGGCATGTCACAATAAGTATTCAATGAATGGAAGATTCCTTACAATATCTTCTTTAGTCAATCATCAAGTGATTCCTGCTTATGACACTTTACAGGAAGGCAAAACTCTGCAGTGAAGGAGGTTATGCTATATAACCTCCAAAGCCACATTTTCAATCTCTGATCCCAGTGCCCAGTTGCACAATGAGTTTCGTAACAATGAAACTAATAAAATAGCGCAGCAGTTAGTTGTTACTTTGATATTAACAGCACACGTTTTGACATTAAAAAATCCTATTTAGAATGATTGTAATGACTTGTAATCTTTACAGGAATTTTTTGCCTTTTTTTACATCAATTTACAAAACTTAATTTGATCCAGTAGAAACAGAGATAACAGGGGTTTCTAACAGCACAACCTTGTGCCGTTACACAACCATTATTAAAGTTATCCTTGAGCTTGTGCTGTTATGAAATGTCATCGTGCAACGGGCCACAGAGAATGAGAAGGCTATGTGGTTATATAGCATAACCTCCTTTTTCAAGGAGGATTATAACCTATACTACATCCCTTAAGTACAATGGAAGTATAATGACATATATGCATGCAAAAAATATAATAATATATATGCAATTTATATATAGTATTATTAAATAGTGAAAAAATTCATCGATCATGGGTGAAGAGTAGATCCAGGGCATGTAGTCTCAATAACCTAGTTGTTATGATATTGACTTGTGTGCAAGAGATCTTGGATTGAATCCTGTATGAACCTCATGAGGTGTACCATTTTATAGATATTATTTCATTCATTTTTTGATATATTATATTAAACTATGCTCAAACTCAAGTGATTTATCTGAAAGCTTTTATGTCATTGTGCAAAGGTTTCATTACAAAAAAGACACATAGTATGAATGTAATTTCAATTATACACTACAGTATTATTTCTCTAAATATATCGTCTTTCTTCTTTATTTGTTTAAAGCCATTTCTCCCCATGGAACTAGCATCTACCTCAGTAGGCCTAGGGTAGTGGACAACCTCAGGCACTTGTGATTTGAAAGTTATAGTTCAATTCCAGGCTATGCTAAATAAATGCAAAACAATTTAACAAATTGAAATTGTCCACAAAAATGAAACCAAATCATTCTGATCACTACTCATATAACCTCCCCCAGAGATCTACCAAATAAACCTCCCCTAGAGAAATACTTGCACGTAATTCTCCTTATACCTCAGACATAGGATGTAACATTCAGAAACTTACTGGGGGAACAATAGACTTGTGGGCCAGGAGGAGTATAATAGTGCTGAAACAAAATGATACTCTATTCACTGTAATCATGTCAATGATAAGCTTTTTTCATGATTACAAGTGCCATTGGCAAAATTTGACAAAAGCCACTTATGATTAATATGAACTCCTTTTTAATTTGTTGAATATAAGGACATTGATGAATATATTCTATGATGGCTCCATCCTCATGAGGACAGTAGGGTTGCTTCTCCAGTGGCATATCTCTACATGGTAGTTACTGCAAAGACATGTCTGCATGATGAATGCTTTGCAGACAGGTTTTGCTGGTTCCCAGCATTACCCTGGATTCATTACACTGATATGTATGGTTTGATATACCAGCTTCTATTTCAACATAAAATATTATCTTTGACAGATTAGCCTAAAATAACTGAAGTGAAGTGGTATATCAGCCAATCAGATAGCTGTTGCTGGTGTTGGCACCTGGTAGATTTGTGGGAAGTGATATTGAGTAGAGTGCCACATCAGCCAATCAGGTTGCTTTATTCTGTGAGTGCCTAATATTCAGTATAACATAGACCAACCTGCACATAGTTGATGCAGACCTCTTGAAAATAAGCAACGTGATTTCTCTTTTATCTATGTAAATAAGAAATAATAGATACCAAAAATAATAAAGGGAAGGTTAGTATTGCCTTGAACCATTCATCAACACCTTGTGTTCTTATGCTGAGGTAGAAGTGAAAATATGTACCAAAATAGTCTCATTCAAGCATGTGTTCAATAGAGGCACTCTTGGTCAGTTTTGGGGGGATTTTCACACAGCCCACATTTATGGATTCCCACATTTTTTTCATATCTTATACAGTATGTCACAGTAGCCTTTTTTCCCGGCTTGATATATCTTATATTTCATCTACTTGGTCCAAGCTACACTCTTTTATCATGCTGGACATGTCACATATTTTACATTGTTTACTTGTGAACAAAAGGGTCACCCATTCAATACTTAACCTTTGGAATGAAAATAATGAAGAGAAATAGTGAGTTTTTATTTGTTTCTTACCTTCACAAATGAATGTAGTATTGACACAAATGTCCTGGGCTAGAAATAAGGAAAATAACTAACAAAAAAAGAACTAAATAGCTCATGTTAAGTCACCAATATACACCACCCCAGCATCAGGTTCAAAGGCTCATCCCCTTCCCCCAATCTTATTCATTATAACCCAATTTTTTCTGAGACAGCACTTGACCCTGTTGATGGGCCACCCTGCAATCTACAAGCTTGCAGGTACACTAGATCTACCCTGCCTTATGTATCCTCCGAGCCATCGGAGGATGTAGGAGCTCTTCGTTTACAACAAACCTGCCTCATGTATATGTTAATCATTACCATCTGGCATAACAATCTTACACTTCCCTCAGTGGAGTCCTGATGCTGAAAATATTCAGAGTATATTTTCTATACTGGATGCCAATTTTGCTGCACCACATATCATAAATATTTTATAAGTTGTCATCCCTGATATATCTTTATCTCATAATGAAACTTATTGACTTCTGTATCATTAAATGTTGGCAGAGAAATACCAACTTGCTAAAGAAACTCAGGCATTGTTGACAATAATAAAAACTCTAAACATCCTCTAAACCAATATCTAGTATCTAAAATACATGTCCTTAACATCTATGTGCTGTTCTATGATGTTCTATGCTTTTCAAGTCATTTCTTTTGGGAAAAAAAAGCAAAAGACTTTCCAAACAAAAGTAGGGTAGGGCCAAAAATGTATACGTAGGGTAGGTCAGGTTACTTGAATATAATAACTTTTTGGAGTAGGGCCAAAGTCAACATCACTTACTAGCAAATGGACCTCACATTATTGTTATTGATTAAGTATAAATGGCATACATCATTCCAAGCTTTGGAGAGGGACATATTCTACAGCTAGTCTGGAATAAGCACGCTGATGCCTTCTCCAATGAATATTTCAGAGATGGTTGATGCACAAGCTCAACATGCAGATGAAAGTAAAAGTGCCCTCTCGGATGAACATTTGAATGGCAACGCTATATGGAAGTCTATACATAGTTTTTCACCTTTTTTCTTAATTGGTGGTTTTTATTTACGCAATGATAATAGGAGTTGGTTTCTTGATCTGATTGCTAGGATATACTGCTCTCTTGTGCCTGTCTTTTTCATCTACATATTTGTTATCTCGGTCTTGGACATGATGTTATTTAAGTATTGTTTAGGACTGGTTCTGGTTAAGATTGCAACTGCCTTGGCAATTTTGCAAGGTTTGACATTTCATATGGTTTTTTACAGAATAAACCCACATATCAAGCTTTTAAGTGTGATGCTTGAGAAAGTCTGTGAAAGGCTGAATAATGTAGAAATAATAAGCCGAAAGCTTCATAAAGCTACAAAGATTTTAAGATGTATTTTAGGCAGTTTGAGTTTAGTTTCATTAGCTTGGTTGGTGTATTGTTCAATCAATGTGTATCATTATTCAAAAATGACAATGGGGATAAACAAAAAAGATTTTAACATACAACTGATTTTGAATGACTTGATGATGTACCCATGGGGTGCTTTGGTTGCTTATTGCTACTATGTTCCTATGCTTTTCCATGCATGTCCAGTTGTTTCTTTTTTGTTATTTGATAAACCATGTTTTTCAAAAGTGCAATGATAATATAGAAAAAACAGTGTCAAATCTGGGTACCCTCACCCCTAACATCATGGAAAGCCTGAGATGCCAATATGAGAGATGTGTGGGAGTCTTGCTCTTCACTAACAGGTGTTACAATCTTTACTTGGGTCTCACTCTATTTTATAACATTGTTATGCTCTGTTTGTATCTGTACATCAGTCAAGCCTATTTGGAAATTTACACCTATCTCATTGTACTCACAATCAATTTGGCTGTGACAACCATTTTACCAGTTTTTGGAACACTAAATGTAAGTACGCTTTTATGCATTTAATGTTTGTATTACTTTTGACAAATGGTCAGTCTTCAAAATCAGTAATTTATCAAATATAGTTACATATTCTGGGGTCTAGTGGCCACCTCTTTTACAAAACCAGTTTTTCAATTCCACTTGTCTTTGCCAGCACACAGCATCTAAAGTATTGACGCATTACTCTATTAATAAATTTATGTAAAAATACACAAAGGTTATGGTGCACTTTACATTTTAGCTTTAAGAATTAGCAAAACAAATCCTAAAGTTTTGTAACCTATGATTATTAGAAATACCTTAGAATTTTATCTTTGTTATTTAAAATGTTATATATTATTATCTTTCCAGATGGGAAATTGCAGGAATACTTTGTACCAAATTGAAATGACAAATGTCAGCGGTAAATGCAACCAAGTAGTCAGTGTTAATTGTATTCAATGAAGATAATCTCCTAATCAATATTCACATAGAGATTGAATCGCCAAAATGCATTTAGAAATTTCTAATTTCAGCAACAAAAAAAGAAACTTTTGAGCCTTAGGCTTGCCCTTCTAAAAGCATTTATATTTCAGATTAAACATTTTATGAAGCGCCTTGAGGGAAGGCCAATTGGCTTTACTACTGCTGGATTGATCATTATTGATACATCACTCCTGTTGACGGTGAGAAACACTTGAATGAATGTAAAGGCTGTATTCTAAATTGGAATTTGCTGCAAAAAAATTGGCTGCTAACATTTCCTTGATAATACTTTTCCAATTATTTAACTCTGACACACGTTGGGGTTATTTCATCCAAAAGTGTGCCAGAATTTAGTGCTGGTAATTTATATTTTGAACACTACTACCAGGCCAGAATCACAAGGAAAGTTTTCTGAACAATTTAAGGGCTGCTAATTGTAAATCACCATTAATTTTGCAATTATGTATAAATTGATTTTGGTTCTTTTCTTTTCTTTTTTCACAGATTGCCAGTACTCTAGCAACTTATATAATCATCATTTATCAGTTTCAGCCTTCTCTTAACTGTGTTAATCAGCCTAGGCCTGTTAACAGCCTTTTTAATGCAACAATCACATAAGGGCAGCCCTTAAGGTAACCATGATTGTATGTGCTGTAAGTTATGATAGTTTTACTTTCCATATCTCATCCTTTTACAACTGCATGGACTTTCAAAGGAATCACCATTTTAGTACTACTCCAAACAAAATGTGACATTTGCTTTCTTTCAATAGTACATATAAAGGCATTGAGAAAGGTTGCTGTATATAGACAATAGAAAAAGCAAGAAGATTAAAAACTATAGACACAATATTTGAGTACTAGTTATTCATTTCCTACACATAAATTAAGAATTAATTATAATTGTACAATATCATTGTAAAAACACAAAACAAATCACAATAGCTTTCCAACTACTCTAATTCATTTCTTTATTTGAGAAGGGTTAATAGTAGTATATCACCATATCAAAAAGAATGGGCAGATTTATTTTTATTATTGCCTTCTGCCAAGAATGTGACCTAACAAAATCAGTTCCATTGTAAATTATTATCATCTTAAAGAATATGGTATATTATGCAAGGAAAATATGTAAAATCCTCAGCACCGTTAGTCTGAAATAATGCACTGATCATGAGATTGGTTTATAACATATTCTGATCTGAAAGCTACAATAAATACTAGTGACAGATTCATACCAAGAAAAAAATTCTGCTCTGAGCCAAAACATCAATTAATGTGAAAAGAAATGTATGTCTCCTATCTGGCATTCAGTGAGATACACCATAGATTCAAGAAGAGACTGGTAAACCATTAAATGAGGCATAAGCTGCAGTAACTTAAATTGGAATTGTGACAGATTTAAGTCGATGATATGATCTTGACAATGGTGCAAAAAATGTGTATCTATCAGTTTTAGAACTAAATATAAAATTAATGTTTGAAATTTCATCAGATACCCTTTTTCAGGGGAAATGACTTCAAAAATATTGATTATCTTCATGGTAATACAAGTTTTCATAGACCTCATCAATAGAAAACCCACTTATCAAAAGAAAACCCATTAATCACACATATTTAATCTATTATTTCATGAAATCTGTGACTTAAATGTAATATCAAGGTGTTCCCCATGTCATTTCTTTGAAAAGCCTAGATCTAACTCTTTTGCCTTAAGCTTGTTTTTACCATCAACTCAGAATTTATCTGAACGACTTATCAACATTGAACATTCTAATATTCTTAGATTCCTTAGGGTTAAGGGAAGCATTTCTAAAAATGAAAATAAAATCAATATGACCTTTTGTTATTCAGCTGATGTTATACTTCATTTAGTTGTTAGGATTCAAATATATATATATTGCACTGAAGTCCAGTGCAAAAGAATTATTATATTCTTTGGAAATTAATAGTAATTATTGTAAACTCGTTAGTACTGGCAAGGGTACATCTTGAAACAAGTAACGCTAATATGTAACGCTAGGTGCCAAGCGGCACCGCTCTCCTGTGGCTTAGATATAGTGTATAGAGTTGTCGTGAATGATGGCACCCTCATGCGGAAAAGATTGTAACTGAGTTAGTTCGCTCTTCTACAGGTACGCACAGGTACGAAAGGGACACCAGTGCAATAAGAAAGACTGTTAGGGAGCGTTATGAGTTTGGTGTACAAAAATACCCAGTTTAAGAGAGTACTATGGGATAAAGGGTCTTGTCATCTACGATAGCTTTTACGTAGAATTAGAAATAGAATTAGTTTAATGTAAGTAAGAATGAGAAGTATGAAAGAGGGAACAATGTCATGGGTGTTAAGAGTATATGCGTATAGCGCCAAGCCTTTGGCTGATGCAATATAAGCAGTATGAAGCTTAGGATAGATGAGCAGACCAAGATAGACTTCGATCAGAACACATGGGAGCAATAGTCTAACGCACGTATCATGATGGGTAGTACTGAGACTATAGTAACAGCTACGGTTAGGTGATAGTAAGGATTGGGACGGCTTAGGCTTAGCCTTATAGATGGAGTACTGGACGTGACAGAGATCCTACCGATGGTCTCCGATACCGGTAGACGAGAGGTGACTCTCTCAACAGTTGTGGAGTGTATAGACCTTGAGAAAGGGGAAGCTTAGCCATAGCTATACCTGGTTGGAACGTTACTGATGTTGTTAGCATTGTGAGGTGGAAAGCATGTATTGTATGGATGGAAAACTATATACTTGTATCTTCAGAATGTCTACATGGATATAATAAAATTACCTCTTGCCAAGCACGTGTTCTTTGTATCGGAATGAGCCCCTTTACTTAGAATCTCTACCACTGAAGAACGAATGAATATCCAGGATAAAGATCTACCTGGATTAAGAATGAAAGCTAGCTAATACAATGAATGATAATGAAGAACTCCCCTTAACTTCAAATAACGAACATTTATTAACACATTTCAACTAGTAAAAATGTAAGTGACATGCGATCAATATCACACGGTCTAACGAATGACTCTACATACTTACATATGATACGAACATATGAGAACAATATTAACGAAACATCATCGAAATTAACCAAAGATAAAATAACCCCAGTTCAGCTCAATATATATATATATATATATATATATATATATATATCATTGGCTGAGTAACCAAAGGTCGTATATGAAAATTGGGCATTTTGGGAAATGACAAAGATAGAAATTTGTATTACTTTAACTCTCAATAAAAGATTAGATATTATATCAAAGCTTTAAAAATTTACTTTTACTGAATGGGTATTATGTTATGCACATAATAATGTGTTTGGAGACAAACATGTTGGATATCAAAGTAACCATGGTAAGATCAATGTGAATTGATGCATATACGACCTTTGGTTACTCAATCTTTCAGAGAACATTGAGAATTATGTTAGTAACCAAAGGTCGTATCTAGTAAGCATTATCATAGGTTAAATGCATATTAATAAAACCCTGTTGACTTTAGAATTATGAAACGATGAATTATAGTTTAAGACAATACAGTCTTATCCATTTCATGATATCCAATCAAAATTAAACTATAAGAATAGGGTCTATAGCCACAAAACTGAAAGTAACTGCCATATACGACCTTTGGTTACTCAACCTAAAAATCATCAGTTAAGTAACCAAAGGTCGTATATTGCATTTTTCTTATTATATTGATTAATTTCATATAAATAATCAAAGTTGTACTTTAATTTTTTGTAATATGACCGTTTGAATAATTATGTGAAAGATACATTAATTGAAATTATAATATTTTATCAAAAAACCTATATTTTGATACTTTTTCTAATCAGATACGACCTTTGGTTACTCACTGAAAAAGGAGCCAAGTCAGATACGACCTTTGTTTACTGATCAATAACATTCCAGGGATCAGTCAAATTAAAAAAATTCCAAATTTTGTAAATGTCTCAAGGGGTCAGGGAATGTATTCAATAATAATAAAAATAGATTTTTTTTAGATACGTCCTTTGGTTACTCAGCCAACGATATATACCTGTAGTCGATTGCTGGTACATAGAGAGTCATTAGTTAAGTTTGCATACTATGGTAAAGATTTGAGCTGAACCAATTAGTGTGATCAATAACAAACGTCAGCCATTAGTCTGATCAATAACCGTGATTTATGTAACAAACCTACCAGGTAGTGAATGATTGGCTGTTATATCATACACAGGACATTCAGCTAAAAGGCTGTACACATTGGTATTGAACATACATTGATCTGGGTGGCTGCAAACTACTTAAGGCTATATTCCACTTTACAGTATTTGTTTGCTGCACCATGAAAAGACGCAAGCAAACTGCCCTAGTCTTGTTTGCAGTAGGGTGCCGCAAGGTCGAATATAGGTGTTTGTGGTAGGGACTTGCGGTAGGTGCTTGCATTAGGTCCTATTTTATATAGCTTTTCTACAGTTTGCTTGCTGTCAGGAATACAAACATGTTGGTATCAAAATTACAAAATGTTTGCGGTACCTGAAAACAGCAGCCGCAAATGTGACCTGCAGCAAAGTGGAATATGGCCCTTAGGCTAATTGCAACAGACATATTGAACACAGTTATATTTCCTAGTTTTTTGAGTTCTAAGCCATTTTGTTAATAAAGGCTACATTGGAATTCCAGTATAGTAGCCATGACTATCAGTGACTACGAACTGAACACCCAAGTGTACTTCATACCTGTAATCGTTCAATGCATATCCCTGATGAAGGACAAATGAGTAGGAAATGTTGGATCATAAAACAATAAAGTTGACCATTACCAACAAAGATAGTCTCATGGTTTTGATGTTACTAAAGCCCCATACCCTCTAGGTGTTTTGGGCTTCGTCACCTGTCAGTATGCTATATTGAAATGAACATGTCTGATACAATCGTCGGGCAAATCGTCAGGCGATTTTCCAGGCGATTCAGATCAAACATGTATATTTCAATATAGCGTACTGACAGGCGACCAAGCCCAAATCGCCTAGTGGGTATGGGGCTTTGACCTTAATCAGAAGTTAAGTATATCTTATATTTTTCCATTGTCAAACAACTATTCTGACTGAACACCCATTCATCAGAATAAAATGATATAGTTCAGTTACGTCTTGCATTTTAGGATTTCAAAATGACAAAAACTGATGTCAAATTAATTATTTCACTTGACAAGGTCAAGGACATTCATTTCCATGGCTGGTTGGTATTCTATATGCATCAAAATCAACACTACAGCTCTGATAACCATGCTCCTCATCTCCTTACAAAAGAATAGACCACTACTGCAAAATATGAAATTGAACTGTATCAGCTCAAAACCTTAAGGATAGACACCAGTGGTTGGGGAGAAAAAAGTGCTGCTCCCTTTACACATAAAATCAAGCTTTGTTTCTAATACCATTACTTAACAGAAAATATCATTAGATAGTGAACAATTAACAATATTTATGAATATAATTTTCATAGAAGTAGCTAGAATAATGGCTGTGTAGGTTGGTCGCAAACCAAAAAGTCTCAATATTCAAATTCATTTTTTGAACATCAATATCTTACTTAATATTCAACCTAATGATTTGAAATTTTTAGTGTATCTTCTTGATATATACACGGAGGGAAGCGTATATCAACTTTTTGATATAGGTTTAGTTTTGGTTTTATGTTATGTAGAAAATGATACTTCACAAAATTCTAAAAAAGTTTCCCGTTTTTTCTGTTTTTGATCATGAAATAAAATCTACCAACTTAATAAAAAATCTGAGACATGCTTCCCTACATAGGATTGCCATTAACATATATGTGAAAGGTTAGTCCTGTCAGTTGAATATTAACCAACAAATCAATGTTCAAAAAATTAAAGTTGAAAAATCAGTTTAAATGTTATGAAATCTCAGCTTCGAATTCCTTCATAGTTTTCTTGACATCAATAGATTGAGAAAAATATGGGCTTTAAAATAATGTATAGTACGTTGCGATCAGAGCGATATTAAGTTATCCACTGCTGAAATCATGAGTTGGCTGTTGACCACTGGTGTCTATCCTTAAACTGCTTTTGAGCCACAGAGCTTATGAGTTGATAAAACTACATACTGTTCATATGAACTGTTTTCCTGGCTACAATCTCCTAGCAGATTAAGATGCTCTCAAAACATAATATATCTGGATAGAACCTACTTGACATATACAAAAAACAGCATGGGCTCTTGCACATTCGTAAAGCATATCATATTCTTTGGTAAAGGGCATGGGAATCTAGAAGGCATGTCTAGTATTCAATGAATTTAAGATTCCTTACAATATCTTGTTTAGTCAATCATCAAGTGATTCCTGCTTATGGCACTTTACATGAAGGTAAAACTCTGCAGAGAAGGAGGTTATGCTAAATAACCTCCAAAGCTACATTTTCAATCTTTGATACCAGTGGCCAGTTGCACGATGAGTTTCGTGACAACGAAAATAATGAAATGGCACAGCAGTTACTTGTTACTTTGATTGTAACAGCACACGTTTTGACGTTAAAAAAATCCTAATTAGGATGATTGTAATGAGCTGTAATATTAACAGGATTTTTTTCCCTTTTTACATCAATTTACAAAACTTAATTTGATCCAGAAGAAACAGAGATAAAAGGGGTTTGTAACAGCACAATCTTGTGCTGTTACACCACCATTCTTAAAGTTATCCTTGAGCGTGTGCTGTTATGAAATGTCATCGTGCAACGGGCCAAAGAGAATGAGAAGGTTGTGTGATTATATAGCATAACCTCCTTTTTCAAGGAGGATTATAACCTATACTACATCCCTTATGCACAATAGAAGTATAATGACGTATATGCATGCTATACATATAATATATATACCATATATATATAATTATTATTAAATAGTGAAAAAAACCTCATCAATCATGGATGAAGAGTAAGTCCAGGGCATGTAGTCTCCATAACCTAGTTGTGATGATGTTACACTTTGCAAGAGATCCTTGGATTGAATCCTGTATGAACCTCATGATGTGTACCATTTATAGAAATTATTTCATTTAATTTTCAATATTTTATATTAAACTACGCTCAAACTTTAGTGATTTATCTGAAATTATTATGTTATTGTGGAAAGGTCTGATTACAAAAAAGACACATAGTATGAATATAATTAATCATACACTACAGTATTATTTCTCTAAATATATCATCTTTCTTCTTTATTTGTTTAAAGCCCTTTCTTCCCATAGAACTAGAATCTACCTCAGTAGGGTAGTGGACAACCCCAGGCACTTGTGATTTGAAAGTTATAGTTCAATTCCAGGCTATGCTAAATAAATGCAAAACAATTTAACCAATTGAAATTGTCCACAAATCAAATCAAATCATTCTGATCACTACTCATATAACCTCCCCCAGAGGTCTACCAAATAAACCGCCCCTGGAGAAATACTTACACGTAATTCTCCTTATACCTCAGACATAGGAGGTAACATTCAGAAACTTACTGGGGGAACAATAGACTTGTGGGCCAGGAGGAGTATAACAGTGCAGTAATAAAATAATGTTCTATTCACTATAATTATGTCAATGATAAGCTTTTTTTCGTGATTACAAGTGCCATTGGCAAAACTTGACAAAAGCCACTTATGATTGAAATTGTTGATTTTGATGAATATAAGGACATAAAAATTGATAGATATATTCTATGATGGCTCCATCCTCATGAGGACAGTATGGTTGCTTCTCCACTGACATACTGACATATCTCTACATGGTAGTTACTGCAAAGACATGTCTGCATGATGACAGGTTTTGCTGGTTCCCAGCATTACCCTGGATTCATTACACTGATATGTATGGTTTGATATACCAGCTTCTATTTTAACATAAAATATTATCTTTGACAGATTAGCCTAAAATAACTGAAGTGAAGTGGTATATCAGCCAATCAGATAGCTGTAGCTGGTGTTGGCACCTGGTAGATTTGTGGGAGGTGATATTGAGTAGAGTGCCACATCGGCCAATCAGGTTGCTTTATTCTGTGAATGCCTAATATTCAGTATAACATAGACCAACCTGCACATAGTTGATGTTGACCTCTTGAGAATAAGCAACATAATTTGTCTTTTATCTATCTGAATAAGAAATAATAGATAGCAACAAAAAGAAAGGGAAGGTTAGTATTGCCTTGAACCATTCATCAACACCTTGATATGTTCTTCTCATGCTTAGATAGAAGGGAAAGTATGCACCAAAATAGTCTCATTGAAGCATGTGTTCAATAAAGGCACTTTTGGTCAGTTTTGGGGGGATTTGCACACAGCCCACATTTAGGGATTCCCACATTTTTTTCTGTATGGTTTAAGCAGGATTCATATGTTATAAAGTATGTCATTGTAGCCATTTTTCCCTGCTTAACATATTCTATATTTCATCTACATGGTCCATGCTACACTCTTTTATCAGGCTTGACATGTTTCATTTTTTACATAACCAATACTTAACCTTGGATAATAAATAATGAAGAGAAATAGTGAGTTTTTATTTGTTTCTTACATTCACAAATGAATGTAGTATTGACACAAATGTCCTGGGCTAGAAATAAGGAAAAAAAACAAAAAAACAAAACTAAATAGCTCATGTTAAGTCACCAATATACACCACCCCAGCATCAGGTTCAAAGGTTCATCCCCTTCCCCCAATCTTATTCATTATAACCCTATTTTTTCTGAGACACCACTTGACCCTGTTGATGGGCCACCCTGAAATCTACAAGCTTGCAGGTACACTAGCTCTACCCTGCCTTATGTATCCTCCGAGCCATCAGGGGATGTAGGAGCTCTTCGTTTACAACAAACCTGCCTCATGTATTTGTTAATCATTACCATCCGGCATAACAATCTTACACTTCCCTCAGTGGAGTCCTGATGCTGAAAATATCCAGAGAATACTTTGTATACTGGATTCCAATTTTGCTACACCACACATCATAAATATGTTATAAGTTGTCACCCCTGATATATCTTTACCTTATAATGAAACTTATTGACTTCTGTATCATTAAATATTGGCAGAGAAATACCAACTTGCTAAAGAGACTCGGGCATTGTTGACAATAATAAAAGCTCTAAACATCCTCTAAACCAATATCTAGTATCTAAAATACATGTCCTTAACATCTATGTGCTGTTCTATGATGTTCTATGCTTTTCAAGTCATTTAAATTTCTTTTGGTAAAAAAAAGCAAAAGACTTTCCAAACAAAAGTAGGGTAGGGCCAAAAATGTATATGTAGGGTAGGTCAGGTTACTTGAATCTCATAACTTTTTGGTGTAGGGCCAAAGTCAACATCACTTACTAGCAAATGGACCTCACATTATTGTTATTGATTAAGTATAAATGGCATAAGTCATTCCTAGCTTTGGAGAGGGACATATTCTACAGCTAGTCTGGAATAAGCACATTGATGCCTTCTCCAAGGAATATTTCAGAGATGGTTGATGCACAAGCTCAACATGCAGATGATAGTAAAAGTGCCCTCTCAGATGCACAATTGAGTGGCAACATTATATGGAAGTCTATACACAGTTTTTCACCTTTTTTCTTAATTGGTGGTTTTTATTTACACAATGATTATAGGAGTTTGTTTCTGGATGTGATTGCTAGGATTTACTGTTTTATTGTGCCTGTCCTTTTCTTCTACACATTTGCTATCATTGTCTTGGACATGATGTTATTTAGGTATTGTTTAGGACTGGTGCTGATTAAGATTGCAAGTGCCGTGGCAGTTTTGCAAAGTTTGACATTTTATGTGGTTTATTACAGAATAAGCCCATACATCAAGCCTTTAAGTGTGATGCTTGAGAAAGTCTGTGAAAGGCTGAATAATGTAGAAATAATAAGCCGAAAGCTTCACAAAGCTACAAAGATTTTAAAATGTGTTCTAGGCAGTTTGGGTTTAATTTCATTAGCTTGGTTGGCATATTGTTCAATCTATCCTAATGATTATTCAACATTGACAATGGAGAAAAACAAAAGATATACTAACATACAGCTGATTTTGAATGACATGATGACCTACTCGAGGGTTGTTTTGATTGCTTATTGCTACTATGTTCCTATACTTTTCCATGTCCAGTTGTTTCTTTTTTGTTATTTGATAAGGCATGTTTTTCAAAAGTGCAATGATAATATAGAAAAAACGGTGTCAAATCTGGGTACCCTCACCCCTAACACCATGGAAAGCCTGAGATGCCACTATGAGAGATGTGTGGAAGCCTTGTTCTACACTAACAGATGTTACAGTCTTTACCTGGGTCTCACTCTATTTAATAACATTGTACTGCTCTGTTTGTATCTATACATCAGTCAAGCCTATTGGGGAATTTACACCTATCTTGCTATACTAGTTATCAATTTGGCTGTGACAACCATTTTACCAGTTTATGGAACACTAAATGTAAGTAGGCTATTGTGCATTTAATGTTTGTATTATTTTCAACAAATGGTCAGTCTTCAAAATCAGTAATTTATCAACTATAGTAACATATTCTGGGGTCTAACGGCCACCTTTTTTACAAACCCAAAACTAGTTTTTCAATTCCACTTTTCTTTGCCAGCACACAGCATCTAAAGTGTTGATGCATTACTCTATTAATGAATTTATGTAAAATACACAAAGGTTTTGGTGCACTTTACATTTGAGCTTTAAGCCATAGCAAATAAATACTAAAGTTATGCAACCTATGATTGTCAGATATACCTTAGAATTTCATCTTTGTTATATGAAATGTTTAGATATATATTATCTTTTCAGATTGGAAACTGCAGGAATACTTTGTACCAAATTGAAATGACAAAAGTCAGTGATAAATGCAACCAAGTGGTCAGTGTTAAATAGTTTTTATAAAGATAATCTCCTAATTAATATTCACATTGAGATTGAATCACCAAAATGCATTTCAGCAAAAAAAGAAACTTTGAGGCTTAGGCTTGCCCTTATAAAAGCATTTATATTTCAGATTAAACATTTTATGAAGCGCCTTGAGGGAAGGCCAGTTGGCTTTACTGCTGCTGAATGGATGACTATTGATACATCACTCCTGTTGACGGTGAGAAATACCTGAATGAATGTAAAGGCTGTATTCTAAATTGGAATTGGCTGCCAAGAATTGGCTGCTAACATTTCCTTGATAACACTTTTCCTAATACTTAATCATGACACACTTTGGGATAATTTTATCAAAAAATGTGCCAGAATTTAGTGCTCGTAATTTATATTTTGAACATTGCTACCAGCCCAGAATCACAAGGAAACTTTTCTTAACAATTTGAGGGCTGCTAATTCTAAATCACCATTTGCAATTATGAATCCTTTGTATAAATTGATTTGGGTTCTTTTCTTTTCTTTTTTCACAGATTGCCAGTACTCTAGCAACTTATACAATCATCATTTATCAGTTTCAGCCTTCGCTTAACTGTAGTTATCAGCCTGATGACAGCCCTTATAATGTAACAATCACATAATAGCCCTAAAGGTAACCATGATTGTATGTGCTGTAACCTATGATAGTTTAACTTTCCATATCCAATCATTTTACAACTGCATGGACTTTCAAAGGAATCACCATTTTAGTACTACTCCAAACAAAATGTGACATTTGCTTTCTTTCCATAGTTCATATAAAGGCACTGAGAAAGGCTGCTGTATAGATAATATAAAAAGTAAGAAGATTAATAACTATAAACGCAATATTTGAGTATAAGTACTAGTTATTCATTTCCTCCAAATAAATTAAGAATTAATTATAATTGTACAATTTCATCGTAAAAACACAAAACAAATCACAATAGTTTTCCAACCACTCTGATTCATTTCTGTATTTGAGAAGGGTTAATAGTAGTATATCACCATATCAAAAAGAATGGGCAGATTTATTTTTATTATTGTTTTCTGCCAAGAATGTGACCTAACAAGATCAGTTCCATTATCAAGTATTATCATCTTAAAGAATATGGTGTATTATGCAAGGAAAATCTGTAAAATCCTCAGCACTGTTGGTCTGAAATAATGCACTGAGATTGGTTTATCACAATGTCATATTCTGATCTGAAAGCTAAAATGATTACTAGTGACAGATTCATGCCAAGAAAAAAAACTAAGATTCTGCTCTGAGCCAAAACACCGATTTCTGTGAAAAGAAATGTATTTCTCCTATCTGGCATTCAGTGAGAAACAACATAGATTCATGAAGAGACTGGTAAACCATTTAATGAGGCATAAGCTGCAGTAACTTAAATTGGAATTGTGACAGATTTTAAGTCGATGATATGATCTTTACAATTTCATCAGATACCCTTTTTTGGGGGTTGGTTGGTTATTTGGGTTTAATGCCGTAGCAACATCTAAGGTCATTTCACGGTAAGATGATCGTCATTGATGATCGTATCTATGGAATGAACGAATCTATGAGAAGATAGAGACCATACCCTTACACATTTACCGAGGCAGGTGTTCTTTAATGTGCAAGGTCCCATAGGCAGGGCTCCACACACAACAGCCAGTGGCCTACTAGGGGCCTTTGATATCCCTGTCCTTGTCACAGGGAGACATGCAGAGGGGAGTAGCAGTCAGCCCACCTCAGCCCAGACTTGAACCCGGGCTGCCCGCACAACAGACGGACACTGTAACCACTACACCATACTGAAAGCCTCCTTTTTCGGGGGAAATGACTTCAAAAATATTGATTATCTTCATGGTAATACAAGTTTTCATAGACTTCATCAATAGAAAACCCATTAATCACACATATTTAATCTATTATTTCATGAAATCTGTGACTTAAATGTAATATCAAGGCGTTCCCCATGTCATTTCTTTGCAAAGCCTAGATCTAACTCTTTTGCATTAAGCTTGTTTTCGCCATCAACTCAGAATTTATCTGAACGACGTAAAGTGAAACGTTTCTAAAAATAAAAATAAAATCAATATAACCTTTTGTTATTCAGCTGACATTATACCTCATTTAGTGGTGAGGGTTCATATATATATATATATATATATATACCTGTAGTTGATTGCTGGTACATAGTGAGTCATTAGCTAAGTTTGCATACTATGGTAAAGGTTTGAGCTGAACCAATTAGTGTGATCAATAACAAACGTCAGCCATTAGTCTGATGAATAGCCGTGATTTATGTAACAAACCTACCAGGTAGTGAATGATTGGCTGTTATATCATACACAGGACATTCAGCTAAAAGGCTGTACACATTGGTATTGAACATACATTGATCTGGGTGGCTGCAAACTACTTAAGGCTATATTCCACTTTACAGTATTTGTTTGCGGCACCATGAAAAGACGCAAGCAAACTGCCATAATCTTGTTTGCGGTAGGGTGCTGCAAGGTAGAATATAGGTGTTTGTGGTAGGGACTTGCGGTAGGTGCTTGCATTAGGTCCTATTTTATATAGCTTTTCTACAGTTTGCTTGCGGTCAGGAATACAAACATGTTGGTATCAAAATCACAAAATGTTTGCGGTACCTGAAAACAGCAGCTGCAAATGTGACCTGCAGCAAAGTGGAATATGGCCCTTAGGCTAATTGCAACAGACATTTTGAACACAGTTATATTTCCTAGTTTTTTGAGTTCTAAGCCATTTTGTTAATAAAGGCTACATGGGAAGTCAGGTATAGTAGCCATGACTACCAGTAATTAAGAGCTGAACACTCAACTGTACTTGACCTGCGGCAAAGTGGAATATGGCCCTTAGGCTAATTGCAACAGATATATTGAACACAGTTATATTTCTTAGTTTTTGAGTTCTAAGCTGATTTGTAAATAAAGGCTACATGGGAAGTCAAGTATAGTAGCCATGACTACCAGTAACTAAGAACTGAACACCCAACTGTACTTCATATCAGTAATCTTTCAATGTATGTCCCTGATGAAGGCCAAATGAGTCTGAAATGTTGGATCATAAAACAATAAAGCTGACCATTAATATTACCAACAAAGATAGTCTTGTGGTTTTGATGTAACTTAACCCTTATAAGAAGTCAAGTCTATCTTATTATTTCCATGGCCAACAACTATTCTGACTGGATGGGCCATTGCACACATTCATCAAATGATATAGTTCAGTTACTTGCATTTTAGGATTTCAAAATGACAAAATACTGATGTCAAATTAATAATTTTATTTGAGAGGTTCAAGGACAAAGTAAAGGACAAGGTCAGGGCATTCATTTCCATGGCTGGTTGGTATTCTATATGCATCAAAATTAATACTACAGCTTTGGTAGCCATGCTCCTCATCTCCTTACAAAAGAATAGACCACTACTGCAAAATATGAAATTGAACTGTATCAGCTAAAAACCTTAGACTGCTTTTGAGTCACAGAGCTTATATGTTGCGAAAACTACATACTGTTCGTGTGAACTGTTTTCCTGGCTAGAATCTCAAAGCAGATCAAGGCACTCTCAAAACAGAATATATCTGCCTAGAACCTACTTGACATGTATAAAAAAACAGCATGGGCTCTTGCACATTCGTAAAGCATATCATATTCTATGGTAAAGGGCGTGGGAATCTAGAAGGCATGTCTAGAATTCAATGAATGGAAGATTCCTTACAACATCTTCTTTAGTCAATCATCAAGTGATTCCTGCTTATGGCACTTTACATGAAGGTAAAACTCTGTAGAGAAGGAGGTTATGCTAAATAACCTCCGAAGCCACATTTTCAATCTTTGATCTCAGTGGCCAGTTGCATGATGAGTTTTGTAACAACGAAAATAATGAAATGGCACAGCAGTTACTTGTTTCTTTGATTGTAACGCGTACGGCACACATTTTGACATTAAAAAAATCCTAATAAGGATGATTGTAATGAGCTGTAATCTTTACAGGATTTTTTCCCCTTTTTACATCAATTTACAGAACTTAATTTGATCCAGTAGAAACAGAGATAAAAGGGGTTTGTAACAGCACAACCTTGTATTGCCTTGAACCATTTATCAACACCTTGTGTTCTTCTCATGCTTAGGGAGAAGTGAAAGTATGCACCAAAATAGTCTCATTCAAGCATGTGTTCAATAGAGGCACTCTTGGTCAGTTTTGGGGGGATTTGCACACAGCCCACATTTATGGATTCCCACATTTTTTTCTGTATGGTTTAAACAGGATTCATATCTTATACAGTATGTCACAGTAGCCTTTTTTCCCTGCTTGATATATCTTATATTTCATCTACTTGGTCCATGCTACACTCTTTTATCATGTTGGACATATTTTACATTGTTTACTTGTTAACAAAAGGGTCACCCATTCAATACTTAACCTTTGGAATGAAAATAATGAAGAGAAATAGTGAGTTTTTATTTGTTTCTTACATTCACAAATGAATGTAGTATTGACACAAATGTCCTGGGCTAGAAATAAGGGGGGGGGAACTAAATAGCTCATGTTAAGTCACCAATATACATCACCCCAGCATCAGGTTCAAAGGCTCATCCCCTTCCCCCAATCTTATTCATTATAACCCAACTTTTTCTCAGACACCACTTGACCCTGTTGATGGGCCACCCTGTAATCTACAAGCTTGCAGGTACACTAGCTCTATCCGGCCTTATGTATCCTCCAAGCCGTCAGAGGATGTAGGAGCTCTTCATTTACAACAAACCTGCCTCATGTATTTGTTATCATTACCATCCAGCATGACGATCTTACACTTCCCTCAGTGGAGTCCTGATGCTGAAAATATTCAGAAAATATTTTCAATACTGGATGCCAATTTTGCTGCATCACATATCATAAATATTGTATAAGTTGTCATCCCTGATATATCTTTATCTCATAATGAAACTTATTGACTTCTGTATCATTAAATGTTGGCAGAGAAAACCAACTTGCTAAAGAGACTCGGGCATTGTTGACAATAATAAAAACTCTAAACATCCTCTAAACCAATATCTAGTATCTAAAATACATGTCCTTAACATCTATGTGCTGTTCTATGATGTTCCATGCTTTTCAAGTAATTTCTTTTGGGGGAAAAAAGCAAAATACTTTCCAAACAAAAGTAGGGTAGGGCCAAAAATGTATACATAGGGTAGGTCAGGTTACTTGAATATAATAACTTTTTGATGTAGGGCCAAAGTCAACATCACTTACTAGCAAATGGACCTCACATTATTGTTATTGATTAAGTATAAATGGCATATGTCATTCCGAGCTTTGGAGAGGGACATATTCTACAGCTAGTTTGGAAAAAGCACCCTGATGCCTTCTCCAAGGAATATTTCAGAGATGGTTGATGCACAAGCTCAACATGCAGATGAAAGTAAAAGTGCCCTCTCGGATGAACATTTGAGTGGCAACGTTATATGGAAGTCTATACACAGTTTTTCACCTTTTTTCTTAATTGGTGGTTTTTATTTACACAATGATAAAAGGAGTTGGTTTCTTGATCTGATTGCTAGGATATACTGCTCTCTTGTGCCTGTCTTTTTCATCTACATATTTGTTATCTCGGTCTTGGACATGATGTTATTTAAGTATTGTTTAGGACTGGTTCTGGTTAAGATTGCAAGTGCCTTGGCAATTTTGCAAGGTTTGACATTTCATATGGTTTTTTACAGAATAAACCCACATATCAAGCTTTTAAGTATGATGCTTGAGAAAGTCTGTGAAAGGCTGAATAATGTAGATATAATAAGCCGAAAGCTTCACAAAGCTACAAAGATTTTAAGATGTATTTTAGGCAGTTTGAGTTTAGTCTCATTAGCTTGGTTGGTGTATTGTTCAATCTCTGCTCATAATTATTCAAAAATGACGATGGGGATAAACAAACAAGATTTTAACATACAACTGATTTTGAATGACTTGAGGATCTACCCGTGGGGTGTTTTGGTTGCTTATTGCTACTATGTTCCTATACTTTTCCATGTCCATTTGTTTCTTTTTTGTTATTTGATAAACAATGTTTTTCAAAAGTGTAATGATAATATAGAAAAAACGGTGTCAAATCTGGATACCCTCACCCCTAACATCATGGAAAGCCTGAGATGCCAATATGAGAAATGTGTGGGAGTCTTGCTCTACACTAACAGATGTTACAATCTTTACCTGGGCCTCACTCTATTCTATAACATTGTTATGCTCTGTTTGTATCTGTACATCAGTCAAGCCTATTTGGAAGTTTACACCTATCTCGTTGTACTCGTAATCAATTTGGCTGTGACAACCATTTTACCAGTTTTTGGAACACTAAATGTAAGTAGGCTTTTATGCATTTAATGTTTGTATTATTTTCGACAAATGGTCAGTCTTCAAAATCAGTAATTTATCAAGTATAGTTACATATTCTGGGGTCTAGTGGCCACCTCTTTTACAAGACCAGTTTTTCAATTCCACTTTTCTTTGCCAGCACACAGCATCTAAAGTATTGACGCATTACTCTATTAATAGATTTATGTAAAAATACACAAAGGTTATGGTGCACTTTACATTTGAGCTTTAAGCATTAGCAAAACAAATCCTAAAGTTATGGAACCTACGATTATTAGAAATACCTTACAATTTTATCTTTGTTATTTAAAATGTTATGTATTATCTTTCCAGATGGGAAACTGCAGGAATACTTTGTACCAAATTGAAATGACAAATGTCAGCGATAAATGCAACCAAGTGGTCAGTGTTAATTGTTTTCAATGAAGATAATCTCCTAATCAATATTCACATAGAGATTGAATCGCCAAAATGCACTTAGAAATTTCTAATTTCAGCAACAAAAAAAGAAACTTTTGAGGCTTAGGTTTGCCCTTCTAAAAGCATTTATATTTCAGATTAAACATCTTAAGAAGCGCCTTGAGGGAAGGCCAATTGGCTTTACTGCTGCTGGATTGATCATTATTGATACATCACTCCTGTTGACGGTGAGAAACACTTGAATGAATGTAAAGGCTGTATCCTAAATTGGAATTTGCTAACATTTCCTTGATAATACTTTTCCAATTATTTTATTCTGACACAAGTTGGGGTTATTTCATCAAAAAATGTGCCAGAATTGAGTGCTGGTAATTTATATTTTGAACATTACTACCAGGCCAGAATCACAAGGAAAGTTTTCTGAACAATTTGAGGGCTGCTAATTCTAAATCACCATTAATTTTGCAATTATGTATAATTGATTTTGGTTCTTTTCTTTTCTTTTTTCACAGATTGCCAGTACTCTAGCAACTTATATAATCATCATTTATCAGTTTCAGCCTTCTCTTAACTGTGTTAATCAGCCTAGGCCTGTTAACAGCCTTTTTAATGCAACAATCACATAAGGGCAGCCCTTAAGGTAACCATGATTGTATGTGCTGTAACTTATGATAGCTTTACTTTCCATATCTCATCCTTTTATACCTGCATGGACTTTCAAAGGAAACACCATTTTAGCAATACTCCAAACAAAATGTGACATTTGCTTTCTTTCAATAGTACATATAAAGGCATTGAGAAAGGTTGCTGTATAGACAATAGAAAAAGCAAGAAGATTAAAAACTATAGACGCAATATTTGAGTATTAGTTATTCATTTCCTACACATAAATTAAGAATTAATTATAATTGTACAATATCATTGTAAAAACACAAAACAAATCACAATAGCTTTCCAACCACTCTAATTCATTTCTTTATTTGAGAAGGGTTAATAGTAGTATATCACCATATGAAAAAGAATGGGCAGATTTATTGTTATTATTGCCTTCTGCCAAAAATGTGACCGAACAAGATCAGTTCCATTATAAATTATTATCATCTTAAAGAATATGGTATATTATGCCGAACCGAAATGCCAATTTCTGTGAAAAGAAATGTTTGTTTCCTATCTGGCATTCAGTGAGAAACACCATAGATTCAAGAAGAGACTGGTAAACCATTTAATGAGGCATAAGCTGCAGTACCTTAATTTGGAATTGTGACAGATTTTAAGTCAATGATATGATCTTGACAATGGTGCAAAAAATGTGTATCTAGTTTTAGAACTAAATATGAATGTTTGAAATTTCATCTGATACCCTTTTTCAGGGGAAATGACTTTAAAAATATTGATTATCTTTATGGTAATACAAGTTTTCATAGACCTCATCAATAGAAAACCCATTAATCACTAGAAAACCCATTCATCACACATATTTAATCTATTATTATATGAAATCTGTGACATAAATGTAATATCAAGGTGTTCTCCATGTCATTTCTTTGAAAAGCCTAGATCTAACTCTTTTGCGTTAAGCTTGTTTTTACCATCAACTCAGAATTTATCTGAACAACTTATCAACATTGAACATTCTAAGTTTCTTAGATTCCTTAGGGTTAAGGGAAATATTTCTAAAAATGAAAATAAAACCAATATGACCTTTTGTTATTCAGCTGACGTTATACTTCATTTAGTTATATACATATATATATATATACCTGTAGTTGATTGCTGGTACATAGTGAGTCATTAGTTAAGTTTGCATACTATGGTAAAGGTTTGAACTGAACCAATTAGTGTGATCAATAACAAACAGCAGCCATTAGTCTGATCAATAACCATGATATATGTAACAAACCTACCAGGTAGTGAATGATTGGCTGCTACATGATACACGGGACATTCAGCTAAAAGGCTGTACACATTGGTATTGAACATACATTGATCTGGGTGGCTGCAAACTACTTAAGGCTACATTCCACTATACAGTATTTTCTTGCGGCACCATGAAAAGATGCAAGCAAACTGCCATAATCTTGTTTGCGGTAGGGTGCCGCAAGGTCGAATATAGGTGTTGTGGTAGGTACTTGTGGTAGGTGCTTGCATTAGGTCCTATTTTATATAGCTTTTCTACAGTTTGCTTGCGGTCAGGAATACAAACATGTTGGTATCAAAATCACTAAATGTTTGCGGTACTTGAAAACTGCAGCCGCAAATGTGACTTGCAGCAAAGTGGAATATGGCCCTTAGGCTAATTGCAACAGACATATTGAACACAGTTATATTTCCTAGTTTTTTGAGTTCTAAGCCATTTTGTTAAAGGGAGGAGCCAGTGTCTGAAAATTAGTATACTGTCGTGATCTACATCATTAATGGAATACCTATACCAAATTTTATACTTCTATCTCTGCCAGTTTTAATTTTGTGTGGGTTTTTCTGAATCAGACTGAATTGTCCTGCCTGCACATCGTGCAGCCTGTACAGTACATTTGTCTGTGTGTGATGTCACAAGCAGAACAGTTGAAAAATTATAAAAAATGCAAGAAATTTATCAAATGTTCTTCATAAGTCTAAAAGAGATTAAAATTGCCAAATTAAACTACTTATAAAAGAAAATGCGAAAAATATGGTTTTTATGGAATTGAGAAATTTAAAATTTGAAACTAACTGTCATTTGTGTGACGTCACACACAGACATCCTCTGTAAGGTGTGCAGGGGATTCAATGTATGTTCTGAAATATAGACAAGGTTTTCTAAGCAAGATATCTATTTGTAGTTATAAAAATGTTTTTTTACTCATATTTAAGCATCATATCTACAGTATGAGATGAGAATTTTACAAAATTAGAATTTCACTGGCCCCTCTCTTTAATAAAGGCTACATGGGAAGTCCAGTATAGTAGCCATGACTATTAGAGACTAAGAACTGAACACCCAACTGTACTTCATATCAGTAATCATTCAATACATATCCCTGATGAAGGACAAATGAGTCTGAAATGTTGGATCATAAAACAATAAAGCTGACCATTACCAACAAAGATAGTCTCATGGTTTTGATGTTACTAAAGCCCCATACCCTCTAGGTGTTTTGGGCTTCGTCTCCTGTCAGTATGCTATATTGAAATGAACATGTTTGATACAATCGTCGGGCGCATCATCGGGCGATTTTCCAGGTGATTCAGATCAAACATGTATATTTCAATATAGCGTACTGACAGGTGACCAAGCCCAAATCGCCTAGTGGGTATGGGGCTTTGACCTTAATCAGAAGTTAAGTATATCTTATATTTTTCCATTGTCAAACAATTATTCTGACTGAACACACATTCATCAGAATAAAATGATATAGTTCAGTTACGTCTTGCATTTTAGGATTTCAAAATGACAAAAACTGATGTCAAATTAATTATTTCACTCGACAAGGTCAAGGACATTCATTTCCATGGCTGGTTGGTATTCTATATGCATCAAAATCAACACTACAGCTCTGATAACCATGCTCCTCATCTCCTTACAAAAGAATAGACCCCTACTGCAAAATATGAAATTGAACTGTATCAGCTCAAAACCTTAAGGATTGACACCAGTGGTTGGGGAGAAAAAAGTGCTGCTCCCTTTACACATAAAATCAAGCTTTGTTTCTAATACCATTACTTAACAGAAAATTTCATTAGATAGTGAATAATTAACAATATTTATGAATATAATTTTCATAGAAGTAGCTAGAATAATGGCTGTGTAGGTTGGTCGCAAACCAAAAAGTCTCAATATTCAAATTCATTTTTTGAACATCAATATCTTACTTAATATTCAACCTAATGATTTGAAATTTTTTGTGTATCTTCTTGATATATACACGGAGGGAAGCGTATATCAACTTTTTGATATAGGTTTAGTTTTGGTTTTATGTTATGTAGAAAATGATACTTCACAAAATTCTAAAAAAGTTTCCCGTTTTTTCCGTTTTTGATCATGAAATAAAATCTACCAACTTAATAAAAAATCTGAGACATGCTTCCCTACATAGGACTGCCATGAACATATATGTGAAAGGTTAGTCCTGTCAGTTGAATATTAACCAACAAATCAATGTTCAAAAAATTAAAGTTGAAAAATCAGTTTAAATGTTATAAAATCTCAGCTTCGAATTCCTTCATAGTTTTCTTGGCATCAATAGATTGAGAAAAATATTGGCTTTAAAATAATGTATAGTACGTTGCGATCAGAGCGATATTAAGTTATCCACTGCTGAAATCATGAGTTGGCCGTTGACAACTGGTGTCTATCCTTAAACTGCTTTTGAGCCACAGAGCTTATGAGTTGATAAAACTACATACTGTTCACATGAACTGTTTTCCTGGCTACAATCTCCTAGCAGATTAAGATGCTCTCAAAACAGAATATATCTGGATAGAACCTACTTGACATATACAAAAAACAGCATGGGCTCTTGCACATTCGTAAAGCATATCATATTCTATGGTAAAGGGCATGGGAATCTAGAAGGCATGTCTAGTATTCAATGAATGGAAGATTCCTTACAATATCTTGTTTAGTCAATCATCAAGTGATTCCTGCTTATGGCACTTTACATGAACGTAAAACTCTGCAGAGAAGGAGGTTATGCTAAATAACCTCCGAAGCCACATTTTCAATCTTTGATCCCAGTGGCCAGTTGCAGGATGAGTTTCGTAACAATGAAAATAATGAAATGGCCCAGCAGTTACTTGTTACTTTGATTGTAACAGCACACGTTTTGACGTTAAAAAAAATCTTAATTAGGATGATTGTAATGAGCTGTAATCTTTACAAGATCTTTTCCCCTTTTAACATCAATTTACCAAACTTAATTTGATCCAGAAGAAACAGAGATAAAAGGGGTTTGTAACAGCACAATCTTGTGCTGTTACACAACCATTCTTAAAGTTATCCTTGAGTGTGTGCTGTTATGAAATGTCATCGTGCAACAGGCCACAGAGAATGAGGAGGTTGTGTGATTGTATAGCATAACCTCCTTTTTCAAGGAGGATTATAATCAATACTACATCCCTTATGCACAATGGAAGTATAATGACGTATAAGCATGCTATACATATAATATATATACCATTTATATATAATTTTTATTAAATAGTGGAAAAAAAATCATCGATCATGGATGAAGAGTAGGTCCAGGGCATGTAGTCTCCATAACCTAGTTGTGATGATGTTACACTTGTGTGCAAGAGATCCTTATGAACCTCATGAGGTGTACCATTTATAGAAATTTTTCATTTAATTTTTAATATTCTATATTAAACTACACTCAAATTTTAGTGATTTATCTGAAATTATTATGTTATTGTGGAAAGGTCTGATTACAAAAAAGACACATAGTATGAATGTAATTAATCATACACTACAGTATTATTTCTCTAAGTATATCATCTTTCTTCTCAGGCCCGTACCCAGGGTCTGCTGTGGGGGAGTGGCGAGAATCCTTAAGTGGAACTTTTGTTTATAATTTCAATAATTTGAACCTAAAAAGGAGGGTGGCTAAGTTCCCAAAGTGGAACTTTTTAGTATCTTCTCACATTTTTTTTAGGGTTTTACATTGAATTTTTAAAGGAAAGGTGGAACTTTTTTGATAAATTTCCTCTTTGGGGGGTGGCTTGCCACTCCCGCCTTCCCCCCTAGTTACGGGCCTGCTTCTTTATTTGTTTAAAGCCCTTTCTCCCCATAGAACTAGAATCTACCTCAGTAGGGTGATGGACAACCTCAGGCACTTGTGATTTGAAAGTTATAGTTCAATTCCAGGCTATGCTAAATAAATGCAAAACAATTTAACAAATTGAAATTGTCCACAAATTAAATCAAATCATTCTGATCACTACTCATATAACCTCCCCCAGAGGTCTACCAAATAAACCTCCCCTGGAGAAATACCTGCACATAATTCTCCTTATACCTCAGACGTAGGAGGTAACATTCAGAAACTTACTGGGGGAACAATAGACTTGTGGGCCAGGAGGAGTATAACAGTGCATTAATAAAATAATGTTCTATTCACTATAATTATGTCAATGATAAGCTTTTTTCGTGATTACAAGTGCCATTGGCAAAAGCCACTTATGAAAGCCACTTATGATTGAAATTGTTGATTTTGTTGAATATAAGGACATAAAAATTGATAGATATATTCTATGATGGCTCCATCCTCATGAGGACAGTATGGTTGCTTCTCCACTGACATATCTCTACATGGTAGTTACTGCAAAGACATGTCTGCATGATGACAGGTTTTGCTGGTTCCCAGCATTACCCTGGATTCATTACACTGATATGTATGGTTTGATATACCAGCTTCCATTTTAACATAAAATATTATCTTTGACAGATTAGCCTAAAATAACTCAAGTGAAGTGGTATATCAGCCAATCAGATAGCTGTAGCTGGTGTTGGCACCTGGTAGATTTGTGGGAGGTGATATTGAGTAGAGTGCCACATCAGCCAATCAGGTTGCTTTATTCTGTGAATGCCTAATATTCAGTATAACATAGACCAACCTGCACATAGTTGATGTTGACCTCTTGAGAATAAGCAACATAATTTGTCTTTTATCTATCTGAATAAGAAATAATAGATAGCAACAAAAAGAAAGGGAAGGTTAGTATTGCCTTGAACCATTCATCAACACCTTGATGTGTTCTTCTCATGCTCAGATAGAAGGGAAAGTGTGCACCAAAATAGTCTCATTGAAGCATGTGTTCAATAAAGGCACTTTTGGTCAGTTTTGGGGGGATTTGCACACAGCCCACATTTATGGATTACCACATTTTCTTCTATATAGTCTAAACAGGATTCATATGTTATAAAGTATGTCATAGTAGCCATTTTTCCCTGCTTAACATATTCTATATTTCATCTACATGGTCCATGCTACACTCTTTTATCAGGCTTGACATGTTTCATTTTTTACATAACCAATACTTAACCTTGGATAATAAATAATGAAGAGAAATAGTGAGTCTTTATTTGTTTCTTACATTCACAAATGCATGTAGTATTGACACAAATGTCCTGGGCTAGAAATAAGGAAGAAAACAAAAAAAAACTAAACTAAATAGCTCATGTTAAGTCACCAATATACACCACCCCAGCATCAGGTTCAAAGGCTCATCCCCTTCCCCCAATCTTATTCATTATAACCCAATTTTTTCTGAGACACCACTTGACCCTGTTGATGGGCCACCCTGCAATCTACAAACTTGCAGGTACACTTGCTCTACCCTGCCTTATGTATCCTCCGAGCCGACGGAGGATGTAGGCACTCTTCGTTTACAACAAACCTGCCTCATGTATTTGTTAATCATTACCATCCAGCATGACGATCTTACACTTCCCTCAGTGGAGTCCTAATACTGAAAATATTCAAAGAATATTTTCTATACTGGATGCCAATTTTGCTGCACCACATATCATAAATATTGTATAAGTTGTCACCCCTGATATATCTTTATCTCAAAATGAAACTTATTGACTTCTGTATCATTAAATGTTGGCAGAGAAATACCAACTTGCTAAAGAGACTCGGGCATTGTTGACAATATCTAGTATCTAAAATACATGTCCTTAACATCTATGTGTTGTTCTATGATGTTCCATGCTTTTCAAGTCATTTCTTTTGGGGAAAAAAAGCAAAAGACTTTCCAAACAAAAGTAGGGTAGGGCCAAAAATGTATAGGTAGGGTAGGTCAGGTTACTTGAATATAATAACTTTTTGGAGTAGGGCCAAACATCACCATCACTTACTAGCAAATGGACCTCACATTATTGTTATTGATTAAGTATAAATGGCATCAGCATTCCTAGCTTTGGATAGGGACATATTCTACAGCTTTTCTGGAATAAGCACCCTGATGCCTTCTCCAAGGAATATTTCAGAGATGGATGATGCACAAGCTCAACATGCAGATGAAAGTAAAAGTGCCCTCTCGGATGAACATTTGAGTGGCAACGTTATATGGAACTCTATACACAGTTTTTCACCTTTTTTCTTAATTGGTGGTTTTTATTTACACAATGATAATAGGAGTTGGTTTCTTGATCTGATTGCTAGGATATACTGCTTTCTTGTGCTTGTCTTTTTCATCTACATATTTGTTATCTCTGTCTTGGACATGATGTTATTTAAGTATTGTTTAGGACTGGTTCTGGTTAAGATTGCAAGTGCCTTGGCAGTCTTGCAAGGTTTGACATTTCATATGGTTTTTTACAGAATTAACCCACATATCAAGCTTTTAAGTGTGATGCTTGAGAAAGTCTGTGAAAGGCTGAATAATGTAGATATAATAAGCCGAAAGCTTCATAAAGCTACAAAGATTTTAAGATGTATTTTAGGCAGTTTGAGTTTAGTCTCATTAGCTTGGTTAGTGTATTGTTCAATCAATGTTCATAATTATTCAAAAATGACGATGGGGATAAACAAAAAAGATTTTAACATACAACTGATTTTGAATGACTTGATGATCTACCCGTGGGGTGTTTTGGTTGCTTATTGCTACTATGTTCCTATACTTTTCCATGTCCAGTTGTTTCTTTTTTGTTATTTGATAAACTGTGTTTTTCAAAAGTGCAATGATAATATAGAAAAATCAGTGTCAAACCTGGGTACCCTCACCCCTAACATCATGGAAAGTCTCAGATGCCAATATGAGAAATGTGTGGAAGTCTTGCTCTACACTAACAGATGTTACAATCTTTACCTGGGTCTCAACTTATTTTATACCATTGTTATGCTCTGTTTGTATCTGTACATCAGTCAAGCCTATTTGGAAATTTACACCTATCTCGTTGTACTCGTAATCAATTTGGCTGTGACAACCATTTTACCAGTTTTTGGAACACTAAATGTAAGTAGGCTTTTATGCATTTAATGTTTGTATAATTTTCGACAAATGGTCAGTCTTCAAAATCAGTAATTTATCAAGTATAGTTACATATTCTGGGGTCTAGTGGCCACCTCTTTTACAAAACCAGTTTTTCAATTCCACTTTTCTTTGCCAGCACACAGCATCTAAAGTATTGATGCATTACTCTATTGATAGATTTATGTAAAAATACACAAAGGTTATGGTGCACTTTACATTTGAGCTTTAAGCATTAGCAAAACAAATCCTAAAGTTATGGAACCTACGATTATTAGAAATACCTTAGAATTTTATCTTTGTTATTTAAAATGTTATATATTATCTTTCCAGATGGGAAACTGCAGGAATACTTTGTACCAAATTGAAATGACAAATGTCAGCGATAAATTCAACCAAGTGGTCAGTGTTAAATTGTTTTTATAAAGATAATCTCCTAATTAATATTCACATTGAGATTGAATCACCAAAATGCATTTCAGCAAAAAAAAGAAACTTTGAGGCTTAGGCTTGCCCTTATTAAAGCATTTATATTTCATATTAAACATTTTATGAAGCGCCTTGAGGGAAGGCCAGATGGCTTTACTGCTGCTGAATGGATGATTATTGATACATCACTCCTGTTGACGGTGAGAAATACCTGAATGAATGTAAAGGCTGTATTCTAAATTGGAATTGGCTGCCAAGAATTGGCTGCTAACATTTCCTTGATAACACTTTTCCTAATACTTAATCATGACACACTTTTGGGTAATTTTAACAAAAAATGTGCCAGAATTTAGCGCTCGTAATTTATATTTTGAACATTGCTACCAGCCCAGAATCACAAGGAAACTTTTCTTAACAATTTGAGGGCTGCTAATTCTAAATCACCATTTGCAATTATGTATCCTTTGTATGCATTGATTTGGGTTCTTTTCTTTTCTTTTTTCACAGATTGCCAGTACACTAGCAACATATACAATCATCATTTATCAGTTTCAGCCTTCTCTTAACTGTGTTTATCAGCCTGTTAACAGCCTTTTTAATGCAACAATCACATAATAGCAGCCCTAAAGGTAACAATGATTGTATGTGCTGTAACCTATGATAGTTTAACTTTCCATATCTCATCCTTTTACAACTGCATGGACTTTCAAAGGAATCACCATTTTAGTACTACTCCAAAGAAAATGTGACATTTGCTTTCTTTCAATAGTACATATAAAGGCATTGAGAAAGGCTGCTGTATAGACAATAGAAAAAGTAAAAAGATTAAAAACTATAGACGCAATATTTGAGTATTAGTTATTCATTTTCTACACATAGTTAAGAATTAATTATAATTGTACAATATCATTGTAAAAACACAAAACAAATCACAATAGCTTTCCAACCACTCTAATTCATTTCTTTATTTGAGAAGGGTTAATAGTAGTATATCACCATATCAAAAAATATGGGCAGATTTATTGTTATTATTGCCTTCTGCCAAGAATGTGACCTAACAAGATCAGTTCCATTATAAATTATTATCATCTTAAAGAATATGGTATATTATGCAAGGAAAATGTGTAAAATCCTCAGCACCGTTAGTCTGAAATAATGCACTGATCATGAGATTGGTTTATAACATATTCTGATCTGAAAGCTACAATAAATACTAGTGACAGATTCATACCAAGAAAAAAAACTAAGATTCTACTCTGAACCGAAATGCCAATTTCTGTGAAAAGAAATGTTTGTTTCCTATCTGGCATTCAGTGAGAAACACCATAGATTCAAGAAGAGACTGGTAAACCATTTAATGAGGCATAAGCTGCAGTACCTTAATTTGGAATTGTGACAGATTTTAAGTCAATGATATGATCTTGACAATGGTGCAAAAAATGTGTATCTAGTTTTAGAACTAAATATGAATGTTTGAAATTTCATCAGATACCCTTTTTCAGGGGAAATAACTTCAAAAATATTGATTATCTTCATGGTAATACAAGTTTTCATAGACTTCATCAATAGAAAACCCATTAATTAATAGAAAACCCGTTCATCACACATATTTAATCTATTATTTCATGAAATCTGTGACTTAAATGTAATATCAAGGTGTTCCCTATGTCATTTCTTTGAAAAGCCTAGATCTAACTCTTTTGCCTTAAGCCTGTTTTTACCATCAAATTTATCTGAACAACTTATCAACGTTGAACATTCTAAGTTTCTTAGATTCCTTAGGGTTAAGGGAAACATTTCTAAAAATGAAAATAAAACCAATATGACCTTTTGTTATTCAGCTGACGTTATACTTCATTTAGTTGTATATATATATATATATATATATTTATATACCTAATAGATATATATGTAGTTAATTGCTGGTACATAGTGAGTCATTAGTTAAGTTTGCATACTATGGTAAAGGTTTGAACTGAACCAATTAGTGTGATCAATAACAATCGGCAGCCATTAGTCTGATCAATAACCGTGATTTATGTAACAAACTTACCAGGTAGTAAATGATTGGCTGCTACATCATCCACAGGACATTCAGCTAAAAGGCTGTACACATTGGTATTGAATATACATTAATCTGGGTGGCTGCAAACTACTTAAGGCTACATTCCACTATACAGTATTTGCTTGCGGCACCATGAAAAGACGTAGGCAAACTGCCACAATCTTGTTTGTGGTAGGGTGCCGCAAGGTTGAATATAGGTGTTTGTGGTAGGTACTTGTGGTAGGTGCTTGCGTTAGGCCCCATTTTATATAGCTTTTCTACAGTTTGCTTGCGGTTAGGAATACAAACGTATTGGTATCAAAATCACAAAATGTTTGCGGTACTTGAAAACTGCAGCCGCAAATGTGACTTGCAGCAAAGTGGAATATGGCCCTTAGGTTAATTGCAACAGACATATTGAACACACTAATATTTCCTAGTATTTTGAGTTCTAAGCCATTTTGTGAATAAAGGCTACATGGGAAGTCAGGTATAGTAGCCATGACTACCAGTAATTAAGAGCTGAACACTCAACTGTACATGACCTGCGGCAAAGTGGAATATGGCCCTTAGGCTAATTGCAACAGACATATTGAACACAGTTATATTTCCTAGTTTTTTGAGTTCTAAGCCATTTTGTTAAAGGGAGGGGCCAGTGTCTGAAAATTAGCATACTGTTGTGATCTACATCATCAATGGAATACCTATACCAAATTTTATACTTCTATCTCTGCCAGTTTTAATTTCGTGTGGGTTTTTCTGTCCTGCCTGCACATCGTGCAGCCTGCACAGTACATTTGTCTGTGTGTGATGTCACAAGCAGAACAGTTGAAAATTTATAAAAAAAAAAAGCAAGAAATTTATCAAATGTTCTTCATTAGTCTAAAAGAGATTAATATTGTCAAATTATACTACTTATAAAAGAAAATGTGAAAAATATGGTTTTTATGGAATTGAGAAATTTAAAATTTGAAACTAACTGTCATTTGTGTGACGTCACACACAGACATCCTCTGTAAGGTGTGCAGGGGATTCAATGTATGTTCTGAAATATAGACAAGGTTTTCTAAGCAAGATATCTATTTGTATTTATAAAAATGTTTTTTACTCATATTCAAGCTTCATATCTACAGTATGAGATGAGAATTTTACAAAATTAGAATTTCGCTGGCCCCTCTCTTTAATAAAGGCTACATGGGAAGTCCAGTATAGTAGCCATGACTATCAGTGACTAAGAACTGAACACCCAACTGTACTTCATACCTGTAATCATTCAATACATATCCCTGATGAAGGACAAATGAGTCTGAAATGTTGGATCATAAAACAATAAAGCTGACCATTACCAACAAAGATAGTCTCATGGTTTTGATGTTACTTGAGCCCCATATCCTCTAGGTGTTTTGGGCTTCTTCACCTGTCAGTATGCTATATTGAAATGAACACGTTCGGTACAATCGTCGGGCGAATCGTCGGGCGATTTTCCAGGCGATTCAGATCAACCATGTATACTTCAATATAGTGTACTGACGGGCGACCAAGTCCAAATCACCTAGATTTATTTGTATTATTTTTTTCTGCCAAGCATGTGACCTAACAAGGGGAAAGGGTGTTCCATCCCAAATGTGATTGAATACCATTATTGAAGGCCATGTAATTAGCTTTGAAATGGAACCAAACATGGCCATACACATTTAACATTAAGACAATTGTGTTTTTCTGACATTGGTTGATTGGTTGGTTGGTTATATATTGGAGTTTAACGTTGTAGCAACATCTAAGGTCATATCAAGGCATGAACAAGGTCTGTCTTGTGATGATCGAATCTATGAAATGAACGAATCTATGAGAAGATAGAGACCCCTACACATTTACTGAGGCAGGTGTTCTTTAATGTGCATGGTCCCATAGACAGGGCCACACACACGACAGCCGGTGGCTCTCTAGGAGCCTTAGACAACCCTGTTGTTGTCACAGGGGGGAACGTAGAGTGGTGCAGCACCCCAGCTGGGAGTTGAACCCCAGCCGCTCGCAAACGAGACAACCACGCTAAGCACTAGACCACCACGCGCCCCTTCTGACATTGGCGTTGTCAGGATTCTTAAAAAGAAAGGGAAAAGTCTTAACATCTTTTATCTATTGGAATATCACAAATAGTACTTAATTATGATAGAGAATCCTGGTTTAGACTGCCAAAAGTAGAAACATATTGATTCACCTATAATTCTACTCATCTGAATAAGTTTCAAGTCAACACAAGTTGGTCATTGAGTTTTGCGTACCTACATCTTTATTGAATTATGAAAATCTTTGAGTAAGTAGTTAAAGACACTATTTCATTGATTACTTTTAATCTAGATATGGTATTTAGATTCTGTTTTCAATGTGAAATTCCCAGAGTAACAATTTATATCTGATGAAACATCGTTTCCATAGCAAACAAATAGAAGGACTTGGTCATTTTTTTTAAATAAAAACGTTCCCAATAATGAAACATTCCTTTTAATGGAATGCTTTGAGTATGACAGTTAGATTCGATTCACAAATTTAGATTAACACTATAATTATTTTCTCAAATGTGCTCAAATATCCTTAAATATTAATGCTATCCGGCTATGGCTGACCGAGGTTGTCCTCCCCAATCCAGCCATGGCCGCCCGGAAAAATGGCCATTTTTCCATAATTTTTCCCCATTTTTCCAAAGAGAACACTCTAAAGAGTTTTCAACATACAAAATTGGCAAATATATCGTATAAAATCTTATTTAATTCCCTGATCAATGCTTCAAATATCATATTTCTAGCAATTTAGTCGATAGCGATGGCTCAACATTTGAAATTCCTCAATTACAAGAAATTTAAGGTATTTCTGAGGGAAATCCTTGGAAATCCTTGGGAAATCTAGCAATTCATGATTGTAATCTGTGGGGTCTAAAGGTTTACTGTATGATCATTAACTTCCAATAATTACACAAACAGAGAGGGAGTTGTGGGGTAAAGGGCTTTTTTTGTAATTTAAATATTGAAATATAGTAGAATAAAAGCTCCACATAATTTTAGTGAACGTCTTTTTGAAATGCCATTGTATGTGCCTGCTATGAACAAAAGACCTTGAAATCTTGAGATAAGTGTGTAACAAACAGAACCAAGCTCTGTGAAATTCAGAACTAAGCTTTCATTCAATGAATTGTTTTTGCAGAAAAATAATCCTTGATACATATTGTTCTTGTACCCTTTCAGATCAATGCTGTACAAAATTCCACATTATAAACACTGATGCCAAAAAGAATCTAGCTATATTCAAAACAGAAAGCGCTTGGTTATGTATGTAACAAGGTTTGTAAAATACAGAAAAAAGTTGTATTATTGCACTAATTGCAGGATAAACCTATCAAGGTTATATTTTTCCAGACATTAAAACCTATTTGTGCGGGTTCCTTACAGCTAAACTTACAGCTAAAAGGTGTGTCATTCTAAGCATGGTTGACAAAAAAGTTTGGCTTTCTATGTTGAAAGCGTTGTTCTGCATGTTACATGGGAAATGAAAGCATCATTTTCAAATCTTGATATCATCATAAAGAATAATGATTACAGAGTTGCCCCCTTTTAAATTAGGATTTTACATCTATGCCTTTAACGATGTAATTAAAAAAATCTAATTCATGGAGGATGAAAACGAGGCTGGACGAGTGAAAAACGTATTTCACATGACCTGTGAATTTCCTCAATCTTCTCAGGACATACAGCTTGGATCATCACCAAACTTGGCATTATTCAAGACAACAGTCTTGGGAAAAGGATTACTGAGTCTTGTGCCATTCTGATCGGTATTCTCTGAGCTGTGGACCAAAAAAGATTTGTCAAATTTCATCAAAAATTTTCAAAAAAAGTGAGCGGTAATAGAGGACACTGTCAATACTTTTACTGTAGGATTTTGTGACACTGCTGACTTCTGACTGTGCTTGTCAACATGTGACAGTTTGTGTTACTCTTACCAATGGATCCACCCAACTGAATTGGTGAGAAATGTGAGACTTTGCTAACACCTTGTTTCAGAACTAGAAGGTAAATTCCATTATGGGATAATCTTATATGACTGTGTTTAAGTTTGACATCACCCTCGTACCATTCTAGGGAATGACAGTCCAGTCAATATGGAGGGCATAGAAAGTAGTGACAAGAGGAAGCATTCAGATTCAGGGTCTGAGGAGGAGCAAACTGGGAAGCGTTCAGCAGTGAGTCAAGAGGGGGATGAGAGTGAACCTAGTCTCAGAGATGTACTTCGAGAGATCCGAGCCCTACGAACAGAATTTCAAGGCCTCAAATCAGAGTTTAAAAGAGTAGAAAATAAGCTAGATGGGAAGATCCTCAAGGTAGAGAAACGAACAGAAGATTTGGAAGTAAAGGTGACTGAACATGAGAAAAGACTGACTGAGCTTGAGCACATAACTGGGGCTGACACATGTGAGGGCCCGAGCCAGAGTGAAGAAATTGAAAAGCTGAAAGAAGAGCTACAGAAACAACAGGCGTACACCCGACGTTTTAACTTAGTAGTCAAAGGTATTCCCCGGAAGCCTAATGAAACGAATAATGACATTCAGTCAACATTTGAGCAATATAGCCTCTACAAACTGGGTGTCAGTTCTCTGAACATTGATAAGGCACATCGCCTGCCGGATCCTAACCTTGTACTCGTTGCGGTTTGTTAGTCTGAAGGATCGTGATAGGGTGTGGACTGCCAGGGGCACATGCAAAGAATGGATCATCAGAGAAGATCTTCCAAAGACAGCTAGAGAGACTGAAAATCTGTTGTATAGGTGCCGCTATGCTGCAGAAAAATCCAATCTTTACAAATCTGTGAAGATTGCTAGAGGAAAACTAGTGTTGGATGGAACTGCCTACAAACCTGAAAACCTCGAATCTCTACCCCAGCCGATTCGTCCCTCTACTCTTGCTACCAACAAGGACAACTCTACACTTGTGTTCTTCACGCGGTTCAGTCTCTTTTCTAACCACCGAATAACGCCTTTCTCTTTTAAAAGAGAGAGGTATAACTGCATGGAGAAATTCATTGTGGTAGCGAGAGCAAGGTTTGCTAAGAACGAGGAAATGGAGGAGCGCGCATGGAAAACACACTACCCACCAGAACTGAAAAATCTACTTCATATAATGGCAAGTGATGGTGCAGAATCTAGGTGGGAGACAGCAGCTGAGGGAATTGTTCTCCCGGCTTTGATCGAGAAGTTCAGGCAGCACCCTCTCCTGATCAAGGCTCTACTAGAGACTGGTAACAGAACCATAGGGGAGGCATCACCATCTGCGCTTTGGGGCACAGGAGTTGCCCTTGGTAAGAAAGATGCACTGAATGTTCAATCCTGGACTGGTAAGAATCTGTTGGGACAGATGCTGACCAAAGTAAGAGACCACTATCGTAAATGTGGGGAGTAAGACAATGACTTTGAAGCATTTGTGAAACCAAAATTAGAAATGATTAAATGATCTGGTTGTTGGTGCGTCTATGATATAAATTGTATTGTTGGAAATATGTTTAGATTTATCCTGAGTCATGCGAAATGGTATGGACATATAATGAATAATTCTGGACTAAAATTGATATGATTTAACAGTCTAATTCAGCCTGTATTTGTGGTGCTCTATTTGGGATTGGGTTTACTGTGTTTGGTATTGGACTCTGGTTCCTATCAGAGCTTCACATTGGTTCTGGGATGGTGCCAGAACTTTCTGGGATTTATAAATATTGTCTCACTTATGATAAGAATATTTATAAAGGTGGTGGATCTAATTTTTGTCTGGCATGATTAAGAATACTGTAAATGACTTAGATGTTTTCGTGTTGGTACACACATTCAGGAAGGATGTAATTGTTTATTTTCTATTTTCATCTTTTATCTTATTCAGGAATGTTCTGCGCATTGTCAGTTTGATAAATTCAGAGAACTGTGGATACATATGTTTGGATCAATATTTGGTATGCTTTGAGGTGGGTGCTGCATTGTCTGGGGATGGGGTGGATATTACTTTGTTAAGAAATGGAAAATAATACTATGAAATTGTGTTCTTTAAATGTTAATGGTCTCCGTAATAGAGTTAAAAGGAAAGCTATTTTTATGAAAATGAGGGAAGGGAGATGGGATATCATACTTTTTCAGGAAACTCATTGTGAAGCTAATATCGCACCATTGTGGAAGTCCGAGTGGGACGAGGATGCTTATTTTGCAAATGGAGACTCTGCATCGAGAGGAGTTGCTATATTTTTCAGACGTGGCTTGAATGTGAAAGTCATAGATACCTTCAGTGACCCTAATGGAAGATATCTCATAATACACATATGCTTACATGATGAGAGTTATTGGATAGGGAATGTCTATGCCCCTACACAGCAATATGAATCTGATCAGATCGTCACTCTGAACAAGGTGGAAGAAATATTTGTTCAAGGGGATGCAGTTAACATTTTTTTGGGAGGGGATTTTAATATACAATTGGATCCAGAGTTAGACCGAAAACACAGTGCTTACCCAATAAAGGCTCCCAAATATAGGTTGAAGGTGTTAGATATGAATGAACGACTGGGGTTAGTGGATATTTGGCGAATAGCAAACCCTTCTTTGAGGAGATACTCTTTTCACAGGAGGGATCAGGCATCAAGGATAGATTTATGGTTGGTAGCTGAATGTATATCAGGAAAGGTGAGGAAAGTTAGTATACTTCCTGGGATACTCTCTGACCATAGTATAATTTCATTAGAGATTATTTTAGAAACAACTGCTAGAGGACCTGGTTGGTGGAATTTTAACAACAGCTTATTGAAGGATAAACAGTATGTAGATGGAATTAAATCATTGATAGTGGAAGTAAAAAATACGCCAGCTCTTAACCCTAATGACTTATGGGACTTTATTAAGTATAAAATCAAAGTGTTTTCTATGAAGTTTAGTAAAAAGAAGAAAGCTGAGCAAAGAAAGGAAGAAAGGGAGCTTGAGAAAATGATAAAGGTGCTTTCCTCTAAATTAGATGGTGGAGAAGATGTTTATGATGAGCTACAGTCCTATTCTCAAGAACTTCAGGCAAGGCAGATGCTTGATGCACGGGCAGCTATATTAAGGTCTAAAGCAAACTGGGCAAATCACAGTGAATGACTTACTAATTACTTTCTAAATTTGGAGAAAAAAAGGGCTTTAGAAAAACAGATTACTGTGATAGAAAACAAAGAGGGAGCTTTGATTACAGATTCTAAATAAATAATGTCTGCTTTGAGATTATTTTATAATGACCTTTATTCTGGAAGACCTAGGGAATCCTATGAAGCTGTTTTGCATGATATTCTGGACAAATCTGCCATACCTCAGCTGTCTGATAGGCAGCGGGAGACCCTTGATAAAGATCTCACGGAAGAAGAGCTATATAAAGCAGTGTGTAAAATGAAGAACAATAAAAGTCCAGGGACTGATGGTTTAACAGCTGAATTTTATAAATTCTTTGGGAGGATATCAAGGATCTTTTGATTAGCAGCTTTTACTATTCTTTTGATTGTGGTTTCCTCAGTAAGGAACAGAGAAGGGGTGTTATTCGTTTGATACCTAAAAGAGCAACAGATAAACATAAATTAAGTAACTGGAGGCCAATTACCTTATTGAATACAGACTATAAAATTTTAACTAAAGCCCTAGCTTGCAGACTTAAAGTCTACCTCAAAGATATTATCTATACGGATCAGATGGGTTTTATCAGTGGCAGATATATTGGTATAAACATAAGGCTTGCAGAGGATTTGATTGAATATACTTCCCTGGATGGGGAGGCTTCATGGCTCCTTGCCCTAGATTTTCATAAGGCTTTTGACTCTGTCACTGCGCGAAAAAAGAGCTTTCCAAAGGTTTCCATGCATAGTAAAGGTTTTGTAAAGGTGGATACAGCTAATTATGAACTTTTCCTTTGTTTCAAATAACCTTTCCATTCCTTAAAGGTAGTATATGTGTTTACAATTTGTAAATCCTTTGTAATGGTTCATCAAAGAGCAGCATAAAATTTAGTGACACCTAATATGTATTCAAGGTTATGCATCAAGATGACATTTACTCCAGCTTTCCATTAGTCTTACAAAGAACACCTTTGATATCAGTGAAGATCTTGGGAAGGTACACAGCAAAGGTGATATTTGCATCATGGTTAGTTTTATTTTGGAAAAGTCCACTTCTATGGTTATGAAATGAACTTAAAGCCCATGGGTCAAGTTCAATGGCTATAGCACATTTTTTTTAGAAAAGTGGTCTTTACAATTTGTAAGTAATCTTTAAATCAAATTGTTCAGAATGGTATTTACATCAATTTTCAATTATCTAATTGGTTATCTTTACAGTCTACCACATGTCTTGTAAAGCTTGTGGGTAACATTGACCTATCTATTTAGATTACTTTTAGATACCTTGGTGAGGTTATTGAACACCAACATTGCCCACAATCTTTAGAGTTTAAGAAAGTTTGTTGAGGGTCTAGGACTAATCATTTTGGGACTACTTTCCAATACCCCTTAGCAGCCTGTCTCATTATCAGTGAAAAGTGTACATGTGTTTGGAAAGGCCAGGCTTCTGTGATATTGTAAAGGTACGGAGAGGCCATATTTGATGAATTTGGAAATGACTCAATGGTCATCTTTCCAATACCTCTGAGTTGTTGGTCTCAATAATGAGTTAGAGTACACAATAATGAGCCGCTTTCCATTATAGGCAGGGCTGCTGTTTATCTCCCTTTTTATTCATTCTTGTGGCAGAAATATTAGCAATAACAATACGAGAGGCAGAGACCATACGTGGTATTAGTATAGGAAGTAGAGAGGTTAAGGTTTCCCTGTTTGCAGACGATGTGGTATGCTATTGTAAAAGTAAAAATGATTTGTTTCGTATTCTAGATTGTTTAGAAAGATTCCGTAGATACTCTGGTCTAACAATTAATAGACACAAGACAAAAATTTTACAATTGGGGAGAGAGAATTTTCAGATAGAAGATGATTTGCCCTTTGAGATAGTGGAGTCAATGATCTTATTGGGCATACAGATAGGTAAAACAAATGATGCTGAAATAAGATACAAATGGAATTTTGAAGAAAGACTTAACAAATGTAAACAAATATGTTGTGACTGGAATAACAGAAACCTATCAATAAAAGGTAAAGTAGTGGTAATAAATAGCCTTCTTATTCCCATCTTAATATATCCAGCAACCATTACTTTTGCCCCAACAAAGGCTTTTATTGAGTTTAGAAAAATTATTTGTAACTTTATATGGTCATCTTCTGTTAATAAGGTAGCATATGTTACAATGTGCAGAAAGGTTAAAGATGGTGGAATTGGACTACTAGATCTGGAGACAATGATTTCAGTTTCAAGGGTGAATTGGATTAAAAGGCTGTGTATGAATGACTTTGCTTCATGGACACTGTACCCAAGAGTTATATTTGGGGCTCAAGATTCATTTTTGGTACTAAAAATAAGTTGATGGGAAAGCATGTCAAAAATCCTTTTTACAAGAATATGTGGCTGGCGTGGAATAGATTTTATAATAAAGATCCTCTTAGTGATAGGGAAATACAGAATGAGATTCTTTGGAATAATGAACGGATTTTGATCGGTAAGAAAGTTGCTCAGTGGGAGAGGTGGAAGAGAGCTGGTATAGTAAAAGTAGCAGATTTGATTTCTCAACAGGGTGAAATAATGAGGAAAAACAGTATTGAGGAAACATATGGAATCAAATGTAACTTTTTGGAAGGCTTGCAGATAAAAAATGCTATCCCATGGATTAAGACTAGGCCAGTGATTGTACAAGATGTGTCTCCTACTGATTTATATGTCAACCATGATGACAAACCCTTGAACATCTTTAATTGTTCTTCTAAACTGTTGTATATTATAATGGCTGGAAAAGTTGATCTGGGATATAAATTTCATGACAAATGGAATAATGATTTTCCAGACTTGAATAACTTGGATTTTGTAGAGTGGCAGAAAATATACAGTATGGCATATATTGCCTCCAGAGAGACTAAAATTCAATCTCTTCAATTTAGAATTATTCACAGAATTATTCCTTGTCGGGATTATTTGTTCAAGAGGAAAGTTATTGATACATCTGAGTGTCAGTTTTGTGGCATGTTAGATAATATAACTCATTTCTTTCTCAATTGCCCATTAGTAAAAGAATTTCTTCAAAGAATAAAGAGTTGGGTTGAAAATGTATTACAATATAAAGTAAATCATCTATCTGATAGAGATTATCTCCTAGGCCTTTCAGGTGGTGAAAAGAAAGTCAGGACTGTCAATTTTATTTTTCTTTGGGCCAAGTTTTACATATACAGACAGCGTCTTTTTCATAATGGTGTTCTTGATGTCTATCAGTGGATTTTTGAACTACGATGTAAACTAGCTGTAGAAAATTGCATAAGTCAGTTGGAAGATAGGAAGAAAGAGAAAGTACCTTGCAAAGAATTGTTATCTAGAATACATTGTCTTTGATACATTTGATACAGTTTGAATTTTGAAGAAGTTCTCTTAGCTTCATTTTAATGTTTTGTTTGTTATATATTTGACTGTGTGGCCAAGGTATGATTGTGTATCCTTTCATAGAGATACCAATAGATATACTGTATTGTTTTTGTGTACCCTATAAAAAAAACTCTGTAAAAGTGTGTGTTTAATGATGAATATAAAATTTTATAAAGAATTTTATGTACAGAGAAAAAAATTGTAGCAGAACCTAATGACTATGTATGCTTTATTACTGAAATAAAGAGCTCTGCTCAATTAAAAAAAAATATATATATATATATAATTCATGATGCTTGATCTTTAGGCTAGTTTTCTGATAAATTGAGGAATCTTCTGGAGAATGGGACCATAACAAAATTATTATAGTTATAAGTCAACATCACTTACTAGCAAACGGTCCTTACATTATTGTTATTGATTAAATATACATGACAGACGTCATACCTAGCTTTGAAGAGGGACATATTCTACAGCTAGTCTGGAATAAACACCCTGATGCCTTCTCCTAGGAATATTTCAGAGATGGTTGATGCAAAAGCTCAACATGCAGATGGAAGTAAAAGTGCCTTTTCTGATGAACAGTTGAGTAGCAATGTTATATGGAAGCCTATACATAGCCTTTCACCATTCTTCCTAATTGGGGGGTTTTATTTACGCAATGATACTAGGAGTTGGTTTCTTGATCTGATTGCTAGAATATACTGCTCTCTTGTGCTTGTCTTTTTCATCTGCAAGACAATTATCGGTTTCTTGGATATGATGTTATTTAAGGATTGTTTGGGGTTAATGCTTATCAAGATTGGTAGCGCCTTTGCCTTTTTGCAAGGTTTGACATTTTATGTGATTCATTACAGAATGGGCCAACATATCAAGCCTTTATGTGTAATCCTTGAGGAGGTCTGTAATAGTCTGAAAAATGTTGAGGTGATAAGTAAAAAGCTTCATAAAATTACACAGATTTCAAAAGGTGTTTTAGAGTGTTTGGTTTTACTCTCAATAGCTTGGCTTGTGTATTGTTCTATCTCTGCTTATGATTATTCGAAAGCAAAAGTAGGGGCAACCAACAGAGACCAGTTCAATGACCTGCAAATTTACACAAATGTTATTTTTGCTGCTTATTCCTACTATGTTCCTATGCTTTTCCATGCCCAGTTTTTCCTATTTTGCTATTTGATAAACCATGTCTTTCAAAAGTGCAATGATAATATAAAAAAACAGGTGTCAAATCTGGATATCCTCACCCCTAATATCCTGGAAAGCCTGAGATGCCACTATGAGAAATGTGTGGAGGCCTTGCTCTACACTAATAGATGTTACAATCTTTACCTGGGTCTCAACCTTTTTTATACTGAAGTACTTTAAAGTTTTGGTGTAATACTTCTTAATTGTGGATAATTGTTGAGGGGAGTAATGAAGATGAAGGCAGGAGTAGTTTGTAGATGATGTTGTATTAATTCTTCAGTCACAGGTTAGAGCATGGCCTCAGGCCAAAGCTCCATGAAAGTTACATGTGCATAGCTCTGTGTCTCCAGCCCCACTGCCCAGAGTGGAGCATTCAAGATTCCCTCCACAGGCCTCCAGGGCCCTGATTGGTTGGTCAGGTTCCAGGTGGACCCCGTGGCTCCACCTGGAGTGGACCCTGTGGCTCCACCTGGAGCCTGTGAGGGTAGTTAGACCTACTTTAAGGGTATAGTTTCAGTATTTATTAATTTTGAATATGTTGTGTTTAATCTTATACTAGTTCTCACTTAAATATATTTAGAAATAATATGTTTTATAAAACTGAAATGTCCTACCGATTTTATGGTATGACATAATGCCCCCCTTCCCCACAAAAATTTGCCTCTGCGCAAATCAAAAGTAGGGTGATACTTAATGCCGAAAAAACTATACCCAAAAAGTTTGTGTAGATGTTAAATTTGGTATTCTAAACAATGATAGTGATCTTCTAAATGATATCAATTATATAATGATATTATGTGATTTAAAAAACAATGAAAGCTTTAACTTTTATAGGCTAATCTAGCTTTTCTAATTTAAGTTTTAGTTTATATAAACCAAGTCGCAGTTGACGAGGTATAAATTCTAATACAACATGTTTCACCTAACCTTAGAATTAAAAGGCTTTTGATGATAATTGTATAGATTATTAATTAGTGTTAGTATCCCTGACTGTTTTCACTGTCTAAATCGCTGAAAGAAAATGCAACATCAAGTACTTAAAGCTAGCTGAAAAAGAAAGTAGATAATTAATCTGCAATTGATAATTTTCAAAACCATAGTTTTCTTATTTCTAAAGAACTTATTTTCTACAATTAGGTCTTATTTTGTAATAATGTTATAATGTTCTTTCCTTTTTGCCAAATAGAACTTTGCGCCTAAAGCACTAAATGGTAGATGTTAAATCTCTTTGGTTGTTTGAAAATTTTGAGTAGCAGTATTTTTGGGACCGTTTATGTCAAGGACATCAACGTGGCTCTCTCTTGGAGGCATGTCCAACATATGTACAGAACTAGGGTTTTGAATTCATTATTAGGGTTTTGAATTCATTATTAGTATACAAGAAATACATATAAGTAGTATTATATGAGTATATACATTTTACATTTGAAAATCATTTGAAGTTCATTGAGCTTAGTTGTTGATCAATGTCATTGTTCGATTGTTTATGTAGCTGTGGGCTCCTTCAGCTTATCCTTAGTTGTTGTTGATCATTTGTTCTTATCCTTTTTGTTGTTGATTGTCTGTTCTTATCCTTTGTTGTTGTTTATCGCCTGTAGTTTCAGTCTGATGTGGTTTGTTAGCACTTATGCGTTTGATTTTAGATTTTAGTTTGATTTAGCTTGAATAGTTCGTGGTTTGTCCTGCGTTAGATGTGTTGAGGTGTATCTGGGCGAGACGGGTCGTGCTTGTCCGATGCGTTGTCCCATCGGTGTTGGGTGGTTGTCGGCTGACTGCTGCCGTCCCAACGTACCGTCTCACAGCAACTTGAATGAGAGATTTGAGAAGGATCAGGGTATGCATATAAAGAACGCAGGTTGTAGTGAATGGTTTAAAGTTATTGATTTTGTTTGTGTGTTTCTGGTTTGAACTTTTAATTAGGTATTCTCGTTTTACATTTGCGAAATTGTTCTACTTGTTAGGAAATTTGGAATAGTAAGAGTTACATTAATCTTTGCATAGTTGGTCCAAAATACTTAACGTTGTTGTAGTTATAGATCACTAAAGATCTAGTTGATCCAGGAGCCGTATGTTGGAGAGTTAGGTTATCTGCATAGTGTTGTCCCAGTTGTTTTCCCAGGGAGATGTTTGAGACTCTCATTCAGTTGGCAGCCTGGATGGACCAATAGATGGTGATGAAGCTTGTTGTTGACCACTTCAATTGCAGAATTCCTGTATGGAAGAAATACAAAAGTGTTTGAATGTGTATCGGAGTGTTGTGTAGGTCGGGAAAGTGTATGAAAGTGAAGAATTTGTTAGCTAGTTTTTGTTTTGTTTTGTTTTGCGCCTACATTATCTAAGTTTTTAATCAAATAGAATGTGTCTTTCATTTGACATTTTCTTTTTGTTTGAATGACTTTTTGTTTTATCTACTTTTTGTTTTTTCTTCACTTAACATACAATAGACAGCATAGCAATTTGGCGAGAGTTTCAAATTTTTGAATTTAGCATAGTGCTATTCTTTATGTGAGTCGGTGCTGAAAAGAAGTATGAGTTTAATGTTAGTGAATACGCCCAAGTCAACCTTTACGTGAAACCACTCTGAAAAATCAGGCTCAAATACCGTCCAGAGGGGTGTCACTGGGAAATGTGTAACTCATAATTGGTTGATCTCAGCCAAGTTATCAGCTCGGCAAGATCTACAGTAATTGGGAATGAAGAATCTATTGAACCTCAGGGCGTGTGGAACTGTCACACCATAGGGGTTTGGCTAGGACCCCGGAGCTTATGCTCCCTGAGGGTAGACTTTTGGTTTAGGATTCATTTCTATGGATAGTTGGTTGCTGCAAGTGGATGAGCAGGACATGAATCTGCTGTCCTCAGTCATAATAACTTGATAGGTCACATGACTGTCTGCTTCACCATCTATATAGTGTTGGCAAATGTGCACGGGAAGAATTTGAACTCATACATTCGACAGGCTCGGGCTTGTCTGAAACCACTTCCTCTAAAACGTGTCAAGGAGTGTAAGTCTTACTCCACGATTATCCCTGAAAAATCATAGTATCATTATACCACCCATAGCAGTGGGCGTGTTAGGTAATACTTTTGCGCCCACCTCAAAGTTTCCCTTGCCCTTCTGGCGTGTATATAAGTGTAAGTCAGGGGGTGTTAACTATATTGTGTCACAATAGTCCCATCCGCTCATAGTTCTCTTCACACGCCCAACCTTCTCGGCGTCTTAACGTACCCACACTCCATTCAGGCACCAATATAATTGCCAGCAGTGGCGTATCCAGTTCCCCCCCGCCCCCCCCCCCCCCCTCAGGGCGGGAGTGGGGGGGGGGGGTCCCCATGTTCGGTTGACCCCCCTCCGATTTCTCAAATTTTACGCAATTAAACTACCAATAAAGGGAATTATCCAAATTAGGGGGTCTCTGGAACCCCTCAGATTTAGCAAAGTTTCTATGCCTATAGACCTATACGGGGAATGTGGGTTGTATTTGATGGCCGCGCTTTACCAGTGTTCTACTCTCACTGTACTTAGAAGTTAGTAGGCATTAAAAGACTGTGTTTCACTCTGATCTAGTATATTTGTAAATTTAGATGAAACATATATTATGACTCACATTATCTGTTCAATATACTCTGTACGATCGGCCGTAGACTGCCAGGTACACACAAAAGGTACACATATAAGATTCTATGCCCTCGTTATTTTTTGCCTAGTAGCATCATCGAAAATCTATTCCATTGCAGTAGTTGCAGCTTTAACAAAACAATCCCCCCTTTCCAGCTTCAACGTGTTAATTCCATTAATGCGCTTTCCTCTCACAGTTAATCTGACAACCTGTATCCAAAGGTATTCTGTAGGCCTAAGTGTAATTAATGGAGGAAAGCGGGGGGGTGGGATATTGACATGTTTTGAATCGTACAGATTTATGTCTCAAACTTATCAACGTATATATATATCTGGTTTCAATACATATTATAGTAAAAACTCACAAAAGTGGCGAGTGTCATGTTGACGCTGGGGAAACGACAATCGTTTTGTTAGGCCGGGCCTAACGAATCTAGTGGGGGTCGAACCCACGAGGGGCTCGAATAATTCATTAGTGGCCCAGCGTCACGGCTCGCCGGACGGTTGTGGCCGATAGAGGCCTTTTATATCCGAACCACAGGACTGATGCAATACACCGCATCCTACTTCTAGTATAGTGTAGACAATCTGCGGCGAATGACCCCTCCGCGCCAGAATCGTCATCCATGATTCGCAGTTAGCGAGCGTCGAGGTGGCAGAGTGATAGTGTAGACTGATCTTTCCTCCAGCGACACCTGGTGGATTTAATTGAAACCAGGACGACCATGAACGAAAAAAATGTATTCAAATGGGGATTCGAACACGGGCAGGCCACCATCCAAGTAACAACCGGTCTCAATGTTGCTTAACTTACCCGGGCTAGGGACCATCCAAATACCCACCGGTATGAACAGATCGTAGCTTAGTGAAATTGACTGTATGGATTTAAACATATCAACCAGGAGCCATCAAGAGATAAAGTCTAGTATTGATAGACTTGGATACCTGCCAAACTGAATTAAACCTTCTGCATACCCAGTATTATTAGATTAAGCAGTTTGGGGTATTTAGGCATATTTCCTGGTACTGACATGTACAGAACCAGAATTTTGGGGGCGGTGATGTGAGTCTTCCCTGACAAACAAGGGGCCCTTGATGGGGGGGGTCCCAATGTCGCATGTCAATTTTAAGAAACATCCATGTCGCCCTGTCGAATTTAAGAATTAGCCCTGTCCCATGTCACTAAGCCCAAAAAGGGCCATGTCGCCGTCTCGAATTTAAGGGTCTAGGGCCATAAACAAGAGGTGCACGTGGTCAACTAGAATTTAGGAGGGATCGGTGAGAAAAAGAAGGGGCGGGCGGTAGTTTGGCAGTGGGTAGTATCCTTGAAAGGGCCCCCTTCCCAGTATGAAGTGGAAAAGGAGAAAGTGGAGGATCGGATTCATATGGGGAGTCCCATTGGAATTGCAAATATAAATTTATGCAACATTTTGTTCACACTTTAATTTCAGAAACTAATTTCACATCAGAATGTACTGAGCATTTGTATATATTGTTCATTCTTAGTCCTAACACCAAGGAAAATGTACGTATTTTGTTTTTTTTTCCATATGAAATATTTATAGTTTTATATTCTGAATTTGTAGTCTTATCCCCGTCATGGGTAGCCCTGTGGTCAGGGGTGTCTGGTGACCAGCTGCAGATGGTTATGTGATGTGGGGGAAGAACGGGGGTTGGGCGATAGACACAGCATGTGGTCTCTGTCCTGTGGAGCATTAAATTATTCCGACAGTGATGATAGAAAAGTCTGAAATCATAAATCAAAGTAGGATTTTTTCTACGGAAAACATTCTTTAACATAATTGTGAACAAATTGATATGTTTAAAGTCAAAAATGAGCAATAATTAAGATAAATACAAAATTCGGAGAATTAAACAAATAATAATATGTTAATACTCGACCCTCCCGTAAATGCATGCAATTCTTCGAGGATGAATTTACACTTTTTTTTTCTCATGGACCACTTTCATCTCTGGAAATCCCCTTAGCTTATTACAGGGGTGCTAAACACTGGTTTTCCCTACCAAGACATATTCGTGAATTAGATAATATTGATATAAAATAGTACAATAATAATGACACTTTAAAATTATGAACAGAAAAAAGGCGTATTGCCGTATGACGGACGATACGTCAAGTTTACCCAGGCATTTACAGGATTCGAACCCGTGCAGAGAAAACACATCAGGTCGCCGGTGAAATGACTTATCCATTTTACCGCCGACTTGATGCTGCAGGTGATTGATTTTCCGACGGGTAGGTTCCTCCACGGGCCTTACGATGGGGTCAAACATTGCCATTTCTCCACGTCTTCACAAATCAAGGCTCCTGCCCCGCTAAAACTAGTAATCTGTCGGGATAGACTGGGAGGGAGTGAGGGAGAGAGCCCTGCGTGATGGAGGATTAATCTCCAGGGTCCGACCCGGGTGCCCGACCCAGAGACCGCCTGACGGTGTAACCCTTACCGGGCCACGCCCCACCACGCCCCGTTGCACTGCGTAAGTAAACCCCGGTCTCAACCGATGATTGGGACGGATTCTGAGCTGTGTCGCAGTTTGCCCCATGAGTTTAATTTGCCCCAGTCTGAGAGGAGCTCTCTGTTGGTCGTTACAGGGGTGTGCACCTGCCATCCGGCTTAAAGCCTGCAGTCTGTAGCAGAATGTATTGAAGGGGGGGGGGGGGGGGTCCCCATGTTCGGTTGACCCCCCTCCGATTTCTCAAATTTTACGCAATTAAAACTACCAATAAAGGGAATTATCCAAATTAGGGGGTCTCTGGAACCCCTCAGATTTAGCAAAGTTTCTATGCCTCTAGACCTATACGGGGAATGTGGGTTGTATTTGATGGCCGCGCTTTACCAGTGTTCTACTCTCACTGTACTTAGAAGTTAGTAGGCATTAAAAGACTGTGTTTCACTCTGATCTAGTATATTTGTAAATTTAGATGAAACATATATTATGACTCACATTATCTGTTCAATATACTCTGTACGATCGGCCGTAGACTGCCAGGTACACACAAAAAACATAGTTTAGCGTGAAGCTGTGATTTAAGGTAAATTCTAACCTATAGCTAGTGTTACTGTATAAAAACAAAAATAAAAGGACATTTGACACAAAGTGTAGTTAAAATCTAGTGTACTATTTTATTGCTGAATCGATTCTATTAATCTTTATCCTCGGCGCACCACTCGCACAACACCTCGGAGCACATGATGCTGGCAGGCTCGCCCCCCTCACAGTCGGCGTGGTAGCACCGGCCGCAGTAGTTGCAGACCAAGTACATTCTGAAATATTACGGAGGCATGTTTAAATACACATTTTTTTAAATTGTGTGCACGAACTAATCGGACCATCATCAATCACAATTTTTAGTAACCGTACGAAATTCGGCGTTCACTCCAACGTCAACATCAAGATTCTATGCCCTCGTTATTTTTTGCCTAGTAGCATCATCGAAAATCATTGTCGCTATATAATATTATTTATTATGAAAAAAAAACCCGGCGTACCTGTAGTTGCCATCCAAGAATATGGCCTGCGGTTGTGTGGCGTGTTGGTCTTCGGCAAACGTTTCCATCGCCTTCCACCTTTGGTCCGTTAAGTACTCCTCCTGCTCCTGAAAAAAATTGTGTGGTTATAGTTAAATGTGCAAAAGTCAATTTTGCACTTACTACATACCAGCGTGTCCCTCGTAATATTGGCAAATTTCAGAACAATTGTACTCGTGAAATCGCCCCACTCATCATTTTGTTTTATTTATACATATTTCCCTTCATACGCTTACATGTTTTATTTCCCACTTAGCTTCATCGTGTAAATACAAATGTACCAACCTGGGTCGGATCCTCCGAACAGTAGACGCACGTCCACTCTGATGGGCCGTCCGGGAGCTGTTGTTGGTCGTGCGTCCTGGAAAAAATTTCAAAAATCATCACACCGTCCATCATTTCAACATAGGTGGTCGAAACTACCAAATCATCGGCATCTCAATTTTTCTCATCCAATCTCTATTTCATGTTATTGTGCCAGTCTGACAAATTTGCAATTTTTAAAATGTCCAAAAAAGAGCCTGTTGTTTCAGCATGTTACATGAATTCGAGCGACCACAACTATGTCCGACCGCGAGTCCGTCGTCGGGTTTTAGACAGTGTGCATTATTTGGCATGACGATAGTCATCCTACCAGATAGTAAGTTAATAATTTTCTTTCCATGCTTCTCTTCCATCCCTGTCCATCAATTGCAACAGTGTTGAACAATTTAAACCTACTTAGGGGTGAACAGGGGCGCGCACTCGGTCCATTCGGGTTCCGTCCAGATCGTTTCCTCCTCTTCAATATTTTTCTCCTCACGCGGTGTCCATGCCTGGGATTCCTCTTCCTCCTCCGACCGCACATGGTTGCTTGAATGAGCCAAAAAAAACAACCTTTAAGTGTCTGGAATTGGTTATCTACGTGTATGGGGAGAAAACGAAAAAAAATGGAAAATATCTACCAAACGTAACAGCTATTATCCACACAATTATACATTTGTTAACAAACACTCTATAATTATATGGAAGTGTAACCCCCAAGTCATTCTCCCGCAAAGCCTGAAAAAACACTACTTCTCTATATAGGCATGTTATCTTATCAAATTATAGGCAAGTTATCTGATTCACCTACCGGGTTTTCTGCGCGGTCGCCATTGTTCACAATGTGGTGCTTGTGTTTAATATCAGCAAACTTCTGCGTACGTACGGCTTTTATGGTCGTGAGGCTGGCGCGGGACTGTGTGTGTGCACGTGGTGGGCACCTCCTTATAAAGCTGGTGCCCCCCCCCCCCCCCCCCGACCCCCCCGGGGGGCAGGGTAATGAGGGGCCATCTAGGTCAGCCGAGCAGCCTGAGCGACCGGTGTCAGGTGTTACATAAGGTGTCGCTCGCGCAGCGCAGCCCTGGCAGCTGGATGTGCACGTCCTGACACCTGACTCAAGAAACCACCCGTAAATGCACACGGCCCCACACCCCCAGCCTGTGAAATAACTTCAGAAAACGTACCTCAAAGTCGCACATCCTGGCACCGTAACCTTGCGAAGTAATTTCCTACCTTTTATTTTAAATTTGAAAGTAGTCACATTATAAGGTTTAGGGCGTAATATAATTATTCCTAATAAAAAAATGTTGCTTTTGTTGGCAAAAGCGTCTAAATCACATAATCCTAACAATGCATATAAAACACCGGACATTGTCCGAAATTAAGCTGCTGCACCCTATAGGCCGGGCCTATAGGCCTTCACCCGGGGATCACACTCACACTCGTGAGTCTAGATCTGCACACTCACACTCGTGATTCTGCACACTCACTGCCAGGTGCGTTATTTTTAAGGTTTGCACATTTTTTTATACATGTGCACACTTCTCATGGAATTTTTTCATTCCCATATATCGGGGGGTGCATATCCAATATTTGTGGTGCACAATCTCATTAATGATGCATACGTTTTCAGCTTAATTTCGGACACTACGTGCACGAGTTCGTTATATATATCTATAGGTCCTCTAGATCTACAAGAAGTCGTGGCGCCGAAGGGGACATACGATCATATTTTCTTGTTCAACCACATATCCAAAATGTCCACTTATCCGCATAACAGGCAGGAAAGATGCCCATGAAGGTTGCTCGAACTTTTCCTTGTGCCACATTGTATAAGGACTTATGTATCTGGAATCGACGGTGCTGGGTCGGTACCACTTCACAGCTGCAAACACATGTTGCCTCTTCTGCCCGGTTGCATTACATTGTATGTAATGTTTCATGTAGTGGGTGGCGATGCACGGTCGCTCCCGGGGGTCAGTCTGTCCGTCGTCGTACCAATTTGCCATTAGTCTAGACAACTTTTTACCACTGCTGGAATTTGTGCTGGAATAAGTCATGGGGCCATATTTTGCGACTTTAGACTTCACGTAAACTGAAGGCAGAAATGACTTCTCTAGGATCTCCGGTTCTGTGGGGTACATCTTTTTGTATGTTTTTTTGAGCAGCTCAAGATCGTCCGAGTCGATCCACACATTTTCTCCTCTAAATGTCTCGAAGCCGTCGGGGAGACTCCATAGGCTCTCGCACTGCGCGAAATCTCGCTCATTGGGTACATCGAGTGTTTCCAGGACCGTTCTTGCTTTCTTCTCTCCTTCTCCCAGCTGGCAGTGTTTGCCAAATTTCCCCTCGTGTTTGGACGGCATTTCGGCGCGCGCCTGACTGACACGACTCATCCTGTGAAACCTCTCAAACAATTGTTTCTCTATCTGGCGATTGTTAGTCGGCACATCCCCCAAGTAACCATTATACCGCTCAAAACTGAACAGCCAAGTACTGGGAGCTGGACCATACTCCCGGAGACACTCCTTTAAATGGAGATGTAGATGCATGTTTGGGGTAATGAAATCAGAACCGAACTGGAGCTCTGTGCTCTTACAAAAGTGCAATAGTTTCCTGTGTGCCTGTTCTATCTCGTGGTGTGTAATACAAGGCTTGCACAGAAGTCGAGTGGCTTCTACGAAACGCTGCCAGCTATGAAGCATATTCTCCGGCAAAAGGCCCTGGAGGCAGTATCCAGACGAGACTGTAACCCAATTCTTCCACTCCTTTGCCGTCCACATCCCAGCGTTCGATTTGATGTTAGTTACCACGCAGTCATCCGGTAGTCCCTCTTTAAACTGATTCAGACGAGTATCAATAGTCAACACCTGATTAGCGCTTAGTACAACGTCATCTGTTGAATTCTTCTTCTTCTTTGACAACTCTTTGTCGGTCCACCTCTTCCACATTCGCTTGGCAGTCCCTGAATCCCAATAATAAAAGCACATATGTGAAATCGGTATTGAAACCCCAATGAACTAATAGTCCAAATTAAAGGCAAATGCAATTTCCATTTCAAACACATTATCAGTGCTAAACATTAATTAACGTTAGGTCAAGCTTCAACACTTACCCAACAGTACATTATGCATCACATCGATCGAGAGGAACCTGAAGAAATGAATGTCATATAATACAGTTACTGCTAATGGAAACATTTGTATTAATGTTTATTCAAATGTCAAATTAAAATTGTTAATATTTTGGTATAATTCTGTGTAAGATTGGCCTTTAAATTTGTTCGGCCTGGAGATTGAACTTACCTGATGGGATTGAAGTAGGGCAATTCCAGGAGGACACAGGAACGAGCTCCATACTGTTTCTCAAGTTTACTTTTCTCTCTCGGGGTGGATGCAGCTGTAATCTCACTCACTCTCTCCTTGTGTTGGTCCAGAGTACGAGGAGTCCAATTCGCCATGTTGAATCCTCCACGGTTTGAATTCTTGAATTCCTTCAGACATTTTGAACAACCCATGATAGCATTAGGTAGCAGGAAACCGCAGGTCTTCCTCCCTGCAGGCAGGTCGGCAGCAACGTTCAAAAGCGCCAACTTAACGGTCTTGCCATTTGGGCAAACGTTGGTTATAAGCCTTTTTCCCTGATGCCAGAATTCCTTGAGTTCGTTGACTAGGGGCCTCAGAAAACTGGTAAGGTCGGCAGGTTCTTTACTTAAGTTTGGAATGATACCGTATAGTATGACGTTCTCAAGTCTGTACCGCTCATTTCTGGGTAGGTTAAGTATTGTTAGGTAAATGCCCCCTACTGACATCGAAGCTTTCCGAGAGAATGGTTGAAACCAATCGATATTCATCTGAAGAGCCAAGTTGTCTTCATTATCAAGAAAGCCGTCGTTGTTCGCGTTAAATTCTTTCCATACCGAACCGTCGTAAATGTCAGCAAACACTCCTTTGGGTATCCTCCTGCCCTTCCACTCTCTACATTTCAGCTCAAAACCTGGACGTTTCATCATAACCTGCAAACTCTTCTCGAGCGACTGGTAACAGAATGTCCTGACTGGAAGGAAGGCAATTTCCCCCACAATCTTGGTCTCATAAAACAATTTCCTGTTGCAGCGTTTTAAATCATCACCGATGGTAGTACACCTAATGGGTTGCTGATTACCATTATGATCCGTGTAAAAGCCTCGAGCTCGCACACGCTCAGTGGTGGACAACACAGAATGCGACAACGTATAACAGGCCGGGCAGCATACACTGATAGAGTAATTAGTCATCGTTAGGTCTGTACCCAACCATTTGTACATCATCCGCATCGTTTTGGGGAATACTGCCTCCGCTGCTTGTGAAACCCGGTCATTACCTGCTACCGTCAATAATTCACAAATGAAGCACATAACTTTAGCCATTTGCGTATCACTGGTGAAGGTGTGGATCTGCCACTGCAAAAGAAAGAACAGAACCCATGAAAATAGGCTTTGGATATTCTTATTAGGGGTACCACTAACAAGCCTTGCCAATGGGCTAGGACGACCCGTCCCGTCACCGAAAACCACTTTTAAGTGACGGATGGCCCTGTTGCGAATGTTGACTGCCTCTGGATCAAGCTTATCATTTTCTTCCGTTTCTTGGGAATCTTCCATGGTACCGTAATAGTCTTCCATATCATCACGTGACTCCTCATCGGCTTCCATGGGTACCGCCTCTTCAACAGGCTGATTGCGACCCACAGGCTGACTGTCTGCTTCTCCCGGATTGCCGACTTCAGCCTGCCGCTGATTAGCAGCTGCAGCTTCTTCCCGAATACCAGCTCCAACCTGGATACCACCTTCAGCCCGAATTCCCGCCTCAACCTGCATACCACCTTCAGCCTCAATACCCGCTTCAGCCTGGTTACCTGCCTCAGCCTCAACACCCGCTTCAGCCTTGTTACCTGCCTCAGCCTGAAAACCTGCTTCAGCCTGGTTACCTGCCTCAGCCTGAAAACCTGCTTCCGCCTGGTTACCTGCCTCAGCCTGAAAACCTGCTTCAGCCTGGTTAACTGCCTCAGCCTGAAAACCTGCTTCAGCCTGGTTACCTGCCTGAGCCTGAATATCTGCTTCCGCCTGGTTACCTGCCTCAGCCTGAAAACCTGCTTCAGCCTGGTTAACTGCCTCAGCCTGAAAACCTGCTTCAGCCTGGTTACCTGCCTGAGCCTGAATATCTGCAGCTTCGGCCTCAAGACCCACTTCTGCCTGATTGCCAGCGCGTTGAGGTAAACCAAATGGGATTGGTTCTGCAAGACACATGTATAATAATAAATCAAATGTACAGTCGGGTTTCAGAGTACAGACTTTCCCACCCAATGTTGTTTCTCTGACTCAAAAGCTATGATAGAAAGATGCATGGAGGGATACATATATATAACGTCCATTGTTCAAGTCATTCATTATTTGAACAATTGTTTAATTGTCAAGAAAAGATTTAGGCTGGCGATAATTTTCCAAACACTAACTGATCATTAAGAGTATAGTAGGTATTTGAAAATAATATCTATGCGCGCAAGCTAGCTATGAAGGTTTTGAAGGATATCGATTTCAGGTGAAAGTGACTTTATCCTAGTTATACTATTTATCTGGTACTCACCATGCTCCTTAAGATGCTTCCTGTTATATGTACTTTTTGAAACTGCACGTTTACATGTGTCGCACCATCGGTTTCGGCTAGTGTCCATATTTCTTCTGGTTTCTGCCTGGTCACTGGTCAGACCCTTGAAACACCACGATCGCGAGGCCATGGCGAACTTGAGTTAGACAGCAGCACTTCAGGGCTATGAACCTTCCCCATTTGCGACCGCGACACAAGTATTTATATATGGTACAGACCGACGCCTATGGTCCCACCAGCTGAAAGCCGCGAATTGCCGCGACATGCCACAGCCCCGACCCAGGGGTAGTTGCACTCGAGCTCCTAACCTCAGACACCCGTGTGAAATTAAAGCCGAGAACAGCCTGCCACAGTATTACCAGGAGATTAATGTCGCCTCCAGCCTGGCCGTCACGGTAGCGCGTTGTCGTGATTTGTCGGGCGCGTGAAGTTTCTCCAGCTTTCGAAACGCATCGTCCGCCGTCTGGACTGGTGAGGGCATGACACCTGCCATTAAAACCTAGGGTCTATCCATTAAAGGGCGGTGAAGTTTCCTCAGCTTCCGAAACGCATCGGCTGCCGTCAGGTCGACTGGTCATAGGATTTCATCTGCCTTGAAAACTGAGCTCGAAGTTTAGCTCGAAGGTCAAACCTTAAGCTTTCTGCTACTACTTAGGGTCAGCTTATTTCGTTATATAGTGCGTTTGGTGTACGGCTACGTGAATATCATGAGTGTCAAAATCCTGAGTGCCACCCTTGGTGAGAATCTTCTTAATTACTTTTGTTGTACAAGTGATACGAGTCGATGGCCGACTTTCCAAATTATTCAAAATAGGTAAAACATATGTATTCATTCTGGGGGTCGCCCTTCCTAATTAAATAATATGGCCAGTTTTCTGAATTCTAGGGTGTGGCCATATGGCAGTTATAGTTTATTCTGTCTGTTTGAATAGCCTGGCCATGGTAATTTGGAACGAAGGTGTTTGTTTAAAGTTGAGATGACAACCTTCATGTTCTCTTCTTTCTTTTTTTTTCAATATATAGCTGCCGCGTACTTGGTTCTTGTATCATGCGTGGAATTTGTTCGAGCTGCCAGTGGCGGACACTGGCCTAGGGTCGTTCACAATAAGCCTGGAGTAACCCGTACCCGGTTGGTCAACCTCACTGCTCCATTTACCGGTCACCCTCCACCAAAACACGATGCGATGACCGGCCTCACCTTTCATGACACCCTGCAAGCCTTGTTGGACCAGGACCATACCGTAACTGACACTGGATCTGAAGCCAACCCAGGAGACGGAAACATTAAAGAATTCCCAACTGTGGTACTTCTCTCTTCGTACACTCTTCTTCTTATCCTCGCCGTAGCCATAATTATTAGCATATTCTTTGTTTGCTCCGGAATTAATCGCATCTTCGCAGATGCTCGTTTTCGTGTATACTTGCTTGTCTCGGGCAATCACAGTGTATGGCTTAAAATAGGCACGTTCCCTGGACATTTTGGAGATTATATCTTTCAAACAGACGATCCTATCACACTGACTAAAGCCGAAAATATATGCCTAGGCGCACGATACACATTGAACTGTGTCATCCAAATGACCGACTGCTATACCGGCACATCGACACGACTGCCCACACATTTAAAGGTTAATAAACTGAAGGACATCATGTTGACAAGATTGATGACTAAGGACATTATACGCTACCAGTTGGTTACCATGGGTATAGGCATAGGAGAGCCTGTTCTTTTGGGGAAATACCGGCCCGGTGAGCTTGCAATTAGTACTAATACTTCAGTCGACTTAAGCCGTGTTGACCTTGATTAAGTCTTGTGTGAAAAATGTTGTATTTTTGTGTGTTTACTACCAATATGCTGCCGAACGTGCGTCAATCGATACAAGTGTTATGGTTATAAATTGAATTTGTAGCTAAATAAAATTTCGGTTTTGGAAAGAGCAGTATGACGCTGACAAGAGCGCTTTTACTCTGGCTCGGGCTAGGGTCGACCCCTTAGGTAATCTGCGAGACAGGCCCCTAATTTAGGGGCCTGAGGCTAAACTAGGTCTGCAACCAAAACTAGTAGTGGAATTAAATGTGGTTAACGCCACAATCTGGCGATGGGGCTCCAACCGAAATTATGGCTATAGCTAATTAAGCTATTGTCCCTTAATAAATCTCGACACCTAAATTGACTTGTTTGTTTTTTAAATTATTAATTTTGCAATGTCACAGAAGCTCCAAGTTACCTATACATAACTCCCGGAGAACTCCCACTTTAAAGGGTTACACTATATGCAAGAGGTTTTTTTATTCTCTCACAGAAAGAATATAGGTCACCGTGCCATACAAATCCTAGAAAGTATTTCGGGTTCATCAGGAGACTACATGGTCACTTGTAAATTTTGATAGGTCCTACTGGCAGCGATGTATTTGATCATAATAAAATTTCTGAAAAATTACTTTTGCACCTTACTGCATGGAATCGAACTAAAAAGGATCCACTTGAAAAGAAGTAACAGTTCTTAATTAAAACCGGCTTCATGCAACATTATTTTTTCATGACTGCGAAATAAGTACCAAGAGATGATTCATGTCGCATCATTTTAAAAATCGTATATCGAGCTTATGTTTGTTTAAAATACACTTTTTATGATTGATTTATGTTATTATTGATAACAGGCCTAGGTGTCATTCCATTGCTCTTCTAATGGTAGAGACCTTGTACCATAACACTCATCAAAAAAGTGTTGTATTGTAATCGATTTCAAGTTCGTGGTCTATCTTCAAGAAATAGCACATTCGGGTTTTCAACAAAATGACAGGTCATTATAGTTAAATGCGTTTCGTATCGTAAATAAAAAGTATTCATGAATTTAAGATTCACTTATGAGAAGGACCTGTATAACGCGTACGGTTTTAGACTAATATAAGGCGAGTCTTACCAACATATCTATAGAAATACTTCCCTGCTTATCGAGCATGCCACAATCAAAACAAGAAGCGCAAAGTTCTTTGATAAAAGTTTATAAAACGACTATACAATTGAAGAAAGTACAAAGACCTAACATACAGCGTGACACAGACCATACAATTAAACGTAGTGTAATTATAAAGAAAACATAAAGATGATAAACATAAACATCACATAAAATAGAGCTTTAAACAGACCCTTTAGAAATAAGTTAAATTGGCTGTGCATCGGCGATACCCGACCGATACCCGGGCTTCACCGCCCAGTCTGGGGTGTTGGGAGGAGGCTGTTGGCGTTTTGGGTTATCGTCGGGGACATTGTTCCGCTTCTTTTCCATTCTAACGCCCCGCTGACGGCCGCTAATTTCGTCATACTCAATTTCGTCCAGGTGGGCTTTGTAGGCCCTCAGCTCATCGCTCTCCCACACGAGCGGTTTGACGCGGCGGTGATATCGCTCTTTCGTCTTCCCGTCTTTGTCGACCGCGGCCGGATAATAAAGTCCGCGCTCCTCGTCGCTCGTGTAGTCGGGGGTGAGGAGGCGCCTCACGGAATTCTTTCGAGCTTCGTCCCACGTTTTGACGAAATTTTCCAACCCCACTATCCGTCTTCTGAGCTTCTGCAAAGTTAAAAAGACACTTTTTTATTTTAATACAGTTACGACATACTTGGTCAAGAACATCCAATAAACACAAACAAGTTTTTCAATATTTCAGTTGCCTTAATTTAAAAGCTGGTCACTGCAGTTAATTTCAAAAGCGTTGCTTTATCCTTGGTCTCTATAACATACAGGCACTTTTTATTAATTGTGTCATATCCATTCTAATTGTATGTCAAGATTATTGTCCAAGGAAGCAAGTAAGGTTACAGTGCTCTATAAAAATTCATAATGTAAAAAAATTATAATTGTTTCCCAAGTTTCAGTGTTACAACCATAAGATCATTTCACAGCCGGGCCCCCTGTTTTAAGCCAAATTGCCGATTCACAGCTACAGCCCCCGGTATAGTTCCGACCGCAGTTTGTACGTATACCCCTTTTTGAACTGAGTGGGTCCCCGGGAAGTCACACCCCCTACACCATAGACCCCCAGTCTGTCTACTCAGATATCAAAGTAGGACATATCATCGTTCTTCAAAATAGAAAACAACCCCTTTCCACTGACATTTATACCAAAAAATCGACCCCTTATTCTTCAAAACGCAGACATTTAGTGGCCAAGAAATACCCTTTTTCGTGAAATTTCATATTTCCCAGGAAAAAAAAGACCCTTATTTTCATATCATGGATATTTGGGATGAAAAAGTAACCTTTTTTCTAGAAACAAGGACATGTGAATGTTGTCAAACTAGACCCTTTCTTCGCGTTTTTTAGAACAATGATGCGTATCCTTCCACCCAAGGAGTGGACAGACTGGGCATAGACCATAGACATTACTCTTTCTCCTCGGCTTTGCACTTGAAAGGTGTAAAATTTCGGCCTGCCCGAATCGAACTACGTCAAACAATGTTGAGAACAATAGTCCGCAAAAGCCATGACGTCGGGCGGGCCCCTAACGGTCACTGCACGCTGCTCCCGTGCCTAAACATGGGCAGGGCTGGGCCGGGGGTCCCCTCTATGAACTTTAGTAGGACCCAGCTGTCAGATTTGCTATTTCCACTAATAATGCTCGCAAACTTATGAAAACATGTATTTTCATAGGGGAATTATCAATGTGCATTATGATATACTTGAAAAGAAAAAGAGTTAATAAATAGCAAAGTTATAGGCAATGTTATTGTCTGTGTGTACGGGTGACCGTGGTCCAGCCGGGTGTTATCTGTGCCCCCTCCAGGGCGGGCCGGGCCGGTGACCGGGGGTGTAGGGTTACCGGGGCCGGTCGTAAAAGGTTTAGGCCCAACACAGGGCCCAACACGTGTTGCGGGAGGGGTCCGTGACGTCAGACTTTTGTGGTCTATAGAGGAAGTCTGTAACAAAAATTTATTTACCTCGTTCACGTGGTGACGGATGATAGCCTTTTCATTGTCAGCCTTAATTCGGTTCTTCCGCATTCTGTTGGCCCTATTTTGGAGGGTCTTGAAGTAGGTGTTGGCAGAAGCTAGAAAAAGAGGAAGGACATGAAGTGTGCTTAAAACTGGAGCCATTAAGTAGACAAAGGCACTATAAAGGCAATAAATCAAGGGAATACATGTTAAAAATGCAAAGTGAGGGTCAACATATTATTCACGAATTAAAACCATCATTACACTGGTATTATATTTCTTTGTCCAGATAATAGAACTTACGTTTTTTTCAGATGACTGGGAGGATAACTTAAATTATAAAAGTAACAATTTCCAATGTAAGTGGAGCCTATTTAGACACTAAAAACAGATTTCCAGCATTTCAAGCATGTTAAAATTTGTGTTAATTGAAGGACCAATACTTTGGAATCATGGACATTAGATGCATGAAATGTACAGCTGCAGGTTAGTTAACAAAGAAACTTGCTACCTATGGGACTTACCTAACACCTCTTCTCTGGGGGTATCTGGCCCGAGGCACACGTTGTCAACAACGGCCTTGATGATCGGCGCGTTATCCGGGTGTTTGATCCCCGCCCTGAATGTTGGAATATATTTATATTGTTCAATTCATCGGCATCACGTCAAGTGCTCTATGACTCTATTAACATGAAAAAAAAACAGCAAAACTTATTCAGCTGCAGCTTCTGGTGTTCAGGAACACATTACCCATTGCTTACTTAAAAACAATATTATTTTCTGTACTATTCATGTTGTTATGACGTAATCAACTTACCCAGGGTTCAGGTTGAATCCCCAACCAGGCTCACCTCTCTTGGCCTTGTAGGCCGAACGAACGAGTTCCTACAAACAATATAATAAGCCAATAATTAATAGTGGACTTCTAACTATATGTCAGTGTACGAAATCATTACGGATTTTCGTTGTTTTCCGGGATGTTCCCTGGCGGCGCGGCAAAGGAGAAGAACATCAGGGCTATACTAGGAATGAGATCATTTCTAAACAAACCGAGAACTATATCAAACGGTAACGTTTTCAAGGTGAGATTATTAGTTAATTATAAGCTGTAAAAACAAACTTTAGAACTTACACATATTTCATTGCGTGGTTTGGGTGGTTTGGCAGCTGCAGCTGGCTTCGCTTGGTTCACGAGCACCTCCACCTGGGCCTTTGCCGCAGCCGCTTCAGCCTCCGCCCTTCGGCACTTCTTCTCCAGCTCCTCCATCCTGGCCAGCAAATGGGCCATGGACGGTTCAGCTGTAGACGTGGAGGGGCCGGACGAGGACGAGTATTCGGGCGTGAACGACCTTTGGGACGTCGTCGACGAGAACGACCCTTGCGATGTCAAGGGCCCGGGCGTGAACGACCTTTGGGACGTCGTCGACGAGAACGACCCTTGCGATGTCAAGGGTCCGGGCGTGGACGACGTTCTGGACGTGGAGCTGGGGAACCATGGATGGGATTGCGACGTGGAGGGCGTCATCCCCCAGGGCGTGGATCCGGAGGGCGTGGAGGGCGTGGAGGGCGTGGAGGGCGTGGACGACGATGCGGATGCAGGACCGCCTTGGGAAGCACCAAGGCTAAGGTCCACGTCGTTGAGGGTGGATCCCTCTTCCGCGTACAGGGAGTCGTGAAGAGACTGATCCGCAGAGAGATCCGGAAACCCATTCTGAGACCCATACTGACGCGCATCCCCAGACATATCCAACAGCAGAGTACCTACGCCTGCTGATGAATCATGATCGGTTATTTTCTCGCCACCCGGTTTGGGGCTGCTGGTCAAGATCCTGCATGAGCTGGTAGACGGGTTTGACAGAACAGCGTCACTATAATCAGTTGACCCGTTCATGGTGGCAGCAAGTTTTCAAGTGATCTATATAGCCATATGCCACGCCGTATTTATACATGCCGGGCAGGCCCCCCTGTGGATACATGATCTGGTGAAAGCGATCTTTTATCGATGAGGCAAGACTTTGAACATAAGTTACGTGGTAGACGTGACGGGGTGTGGACGGGGTAAGAGAGACTTTTACCATAAGTTACGTGCTAGCCGTGACGGGGAGTACATGGGGTATCAGCGACACCCTCACCGCCGCCCCTTGTGAGGCCTGTTACGTGTCAAGAAGTGTTAAGACTACCCCGCGGGCCGCGTGCCGCGGTACTCCTGTGAGGGAGCTGACACAGAAGCTAGTTGACATGCGCCGCCTCAGATGGCCAACAGGTGGACGCGGTCATCACAGACGCGTGTCCCGGTGTCAAACGCGACAGAAGTCATTTCAGATGAACCCCCTGTCGATCGGCTCTCTGAAGAAAATAGCGGCCTATTAGACGTGCTTCGCACTACCCAGTGTAAAAACTTGTGAAGCCCCCGGCTAGAAGAAGTCGTTTTAGTTGTACCTTACCTAGCGTTTAAGTTGTCGACCGAGGGTTAACTTTTCGCTAAAGACTAGACGAAGCCCTTACAGTACCTGGGGGGGTTGTGATGTCATGTGGGGTGGGGGGTATAAGTATGTGCCTGTACTATACACTGGTTCAGAACAGCCACTTGATGGCCATGGACATCGAGCGACTGTTAAACGCAAGTCTGCGTCTGCGTCTTGTTCGGGAGGAAAGGCCAGTGGTGAGACCTAGTCACCTCCAACCCGCGGACCAATCCGACCATCAGTGGCTGCTTCTCTTGTTAGTGATATACCTGGGGTGGAAATTTATCGGTATCTTCTGGAAATTGGCAGCAGGCTGTCGCTCGTTGGCTCAGGGTCAACGTCGGAGGGCTACAGTGCAGTGCTGTCTGAGAATCTACTGCCGATGGGAAACGCTCCTATTTCCACTGGCTCCCATTCCCGCCGAAATGGAAGCCGTAGGAAGTGCTGCCTGCCCACGAATGATCATCCAAAGACCGAGCATCCTGTCCAAGGCCCTGACCGTCGCCTGGTCGGGCCCACTCACGGTCCATCTGAATGGCAGTGACGAACCCTTGACGTTGGAACTCCCGCAAGAAGTCAAGATTCCTCGTACGGAGCGCGTGCGCCTGAACAAATTTTTCAGGCACAGACTTTGTAGAGCGAGCGTTTGCCTGATAAACAACAGGAACAACATGGCCCAAGAACTACTCCCAGCCGAAAAACTGGGCTGCATGCCTGACGTAGACTCTTGGGTGTGATGAACAGTTATATAAAAGTGTACGATATGTTTGAAGTAGATATGGGAAAATTTTAATTGTGAAATGCATATGTTCACGAAGCTTTCGAGTTACATATGTACATTAGTGTATGGTCAGTAAATACAATTATGGGAAAATAGGCGAAACGTTGACACGTGGACATCATAAAACCTTTTCCGCATGCATAACAATAAAACATTTTGATATCATGAACGTGTGTAGTCTTATGTGGCTGTGACTAATTATAAATGGGAATTCATGAGGATAATGTGAATGAATTGCAGCTGTACATGTGTGACGAAATTATGAGGGCGAGTATATATTCTAAACAACAAAAATCGAACATGAATGAGAACTGATAACTTTTGAGCTGCAATAAAAGGAAGAGTTAATAGCTAATGTATATATAACCAACTCAATTTAAAGTCAAGCGTCTGCATGCGCTTTGAATCCTACGTTGTCTGAAATACAGAATTGAGATGAAAACAAAAAGTGCTGGTACCATTATAAAAGTAAGTCCAATGTTCAACAGGTAAACAGTACCGTGCACACTGGGGGGGAGGAATGGTACGTGGGGAAGATGCAAGTCACCACGAAGTTTCTTGTATTCGACCTCATTCAGTCGAATCTCTTTCATGTATGTACGGAGGGAAAGGAAATTGTCTTTTGCTCGCTTAAAAATATCCTCTTGGCGGACTCGCATTTGCGGGCTAAGAGGTAAAATTGGGAATGGTTTATCGTACGAAAAATCCGGGTTCACAAGTCGGCTAAGTGACAGGTTGAGGTGTTGAAGACTAGCAAGGTTGACGGGAAAAACTGTTCTTAAGGGGCCTGCTGTAGAAGGCAAACAGTTAACACTTGAGACTGGAATTTCCCATTCTTTGGCGGACACAGAACAACCACATTCAAAGGCACGAACGCACGATTCACATCCAGGATGGGTTGTTGTTCGGTTGGGGCAGCGCACAACGACCTCGTCTATGTGAGAGAACAAATAGGTCCCTGTTGCAATGACTTGGATGTTCGACCTTCTGAAATTAGACTGAATGAGTATTTTGAAATCACAATAAAGTTTGACAGACTCATGATCACGTAGATAGATAGAAATGAGGCACGACGAGGGAGAAACCCTGCGAAGTGGTAGGTCATAATGACAAAACGGAGAATGGCAATTATCCAGATCTGGGTTGGAGGATACTGTGTATTGGGTTGCGGACACCAATAAATAAGCCGGTGTGTTGGAGAGGCGAGTATAATGCCCATGGAAGGCTAGAGGGAAGGTGTTCACTTTTAGAACCTTGAATATTTTGTCGAAGGAAATAACGGGAATCTTCAAAATAGTTTTCAGAACATTTCGCTGTAAAACCGGGGGGACTAAAACAGTTACACTTCTATACATGTCGCGAGTGTTTGGAATATAAATATTTGAACGATTTGACTTGGAAAGGAAAAGGTACCGAATCTTCCTCATATCAGTCTCCGATATCAAAGAGTTACTCAGCCTGTTCTCCGTTAGGTCGCGAATAGCCTGTAGCAAGACATCAAGGGAATAGTCCAGTTTAAAATCCAGTAGACGCAATTCTTGCAAATCTTGCATCAACCTGACCATCAATTCCCGGTTACTAATGTAAGCCTGGAGTCCTCTGGACAAATTGTATATGGAATGAGTGTTCTCTATGATGGCCTGGAGTTGGATTTCCAAAGTGGAGTCAACTACCTTTAGGACTGCATTTATTTTGCCATCGAGGAAGCCAATTTCATCGGCATTTACCTGGTCAGCACGAGTCTGTTGCTTCAAGTCATCGAGTGTGGCCGTTCCAAATAAAGTCTCGGAGAACTTGCCGATTTCTGGAATCAGAGCCCGCTGCTTCCTGGATTTGGCTGATGGAGGTGTTGGCTGGGCCGTCGATTCCAAAATTGATTGCACTTCCCGGAGTCCGTTGGTGACCTTCGCTGCTATAGTCTTCCCAATAGATGTTATGTTATTCAACATAAGTTGGATTTTTCGACACTGTTCCATTGAACCGGCTGCCAGGGTAGCGCCGTGTCTACAATTTAGTGCGGCTGCCTGTTTGGGAGAAGGAGGAAGTGGTAAAATGATATCGACTTGGGTAGTGAAGTACTCATTACCTATGTGGATGGACGGTTTACTCTCGAATACTACACCATAGTTGGTACGAAAACGGTTTACCGTACTGGTGCATAGGCATGGCTTAGCTGAGACAGTGCCCAGGATAAAGAGTCCACGAAGGAGGAGTATGAATACTGTTGGAGCCATGTCTGATGCAGGCTAGAGACCGCTCTAGTCTTTTATTACTTTTTCCCAGTCACAGGAAGGAGTAGACAGACAGTCGCCACATGCACCTGGGATCTAAAGGTTTTGACCTCCGTGCAGAAACCTTAAGCTTACGTTACTGCCAAAAGAAAAGCCGTGCGAAGAGTATAAGCTTACGCGTATGCTTGCTTGTAAGCTTTCGTTGGTTAGGGTGTCGGCTTGTTCTAATTGAATTGGAAGGCAGACTTCAAAATGAATTGTTGGCATGGGGTTCCTTAACTTGTGGATGAGAAGTGAGAAAGCCTGTAAATGCCATTACTGCCTGATATTTATAGGTTTTATTTGCAGGTGGTTTATATGGAGTTCAGGCCGATTTAAGTCTGGACTGGCTGAAATTAGTCTCAAACCTTAAGGTCGGCTTTATATCTAACCAGCTTAGACCCAGTTTAAGGTGAATTATTTAGGGTAGTTATATAGGCCGGGAGGTACCTTTTATCCATACAGAAAATGTTTAATTAATTTTTAATGAATCTCATCTCTCACGGATGACTTCAAAAGAAGTTAATTTCAAACACTTTTAATACTCCATCTATGGATGGTAAGGGTAAATGGTTTTCCGGGTGGGAGGGGCGATGGATGGTAGGGTGAAATAGGCCTGTCAAAGATTTAGCTACATGTGCTTTGCAGGCGAACGTAGGTTGGGTATGGAAGTGCCCGACCCAGCAGGTTCCCTGCATGGGGCAACTCTGGCCCGTGTTAACTCGATAACTAACCCCTGATTAATGGCGGGGAGTCCGTCAGATGACACCCAGCATGATACCTGTGTCGCTCTTGAGTGGGTTTGGTGTGAGTTATGTGATTACCAAGACTGTGCCCCTGCCCTTGTCAGATGTCAGAGGGGGGTACAGATTAGATGGGGTGCTTCCGGGTACTTATGGGTGTTAATGGATTAAGGCCGGCCATGATGGACGCTTCCAAACTTTGCCGCCGTTAGGAATGGACCTGGTTTATTAGGAAATGTTATGCACAAGGGAAGAGGGGAGCGAGGGATAGCTGCAGAATCGCGAAAATGCTTTCTGTCATGTTACTTAAAAAGTACATGGAACTTGTTAACTAATGGTCGTATTTAACTGAGACAATTAATTTAAATGAAGTGTGATGCCCAGTGTCTCCTGTTTATTCAGATGCTAAGATCGGGAAAGAAGGTTATTTAGAATGTTTGCAAGAAGTATATATATTAATATTATAATTTTAGGAATTTAAGCCGGATCAGTCTCATTACCATTAGGACTATCATGTTTAAAATTAGTAGTTGAGGAGAGGGCGGGTTCGAGCAGGTTTTTTTTTTTTTTTTTATAATTTTCCTTTTTTTTTAAGGGTCTTTTTGATTTAACAACTTTTCGATTACAAATGGAGAGTTATCCTTTAAAAAGCGTAACGTCCCGATCCTGTTTAAAATAAGTTAACAATCAACCTCCTCTCTTGACATGACGATTAGGGTTCAGAGTAGTCCTATCCTTATCATTAATTTGATAATACAAGTCTGATGGATGAACGAAAAACGTAAGGCATGAAGGGGATTCGAACCCGGGGCCGGGAGAGATAGCTGGTAGCCAAAAATCCACCGGGTTCAATAATACGATGACGTCGGAAACCAGCGAAAAGCCGTCTAGAGGTCCTTCCGGTCGCAGGACCAAATACGTCGAAACTACGTTGGGGAAAACGATGACGGGCAATGTAAATTGAAGTTGATAGAGACACATCAGTGACAATTGAGGGCGATCAAAATTAATAACTTGTGGTATTGCTTGTTTTCCAAATCGGAAAACCCACTGAAACACAAGGACCGAAACTACAAAGTGTCTCTTTTTGGTAAACACCTTTCTCGTTGCCCCGATTACACCTACGGTATATATATGTCGCAAACTCTATACGTAATTGGGTCTGGTTGTGCAAACTAATGAAATGAAATGAACTGAATAATGGCACGGATGAATTCGCCAGACCTGGGTGGTAGGAGCTAATCGAACCTCATGCACTCGATTACCACCTGCCACTCCAAATTTTTTTTTGGGAAGTTATATTTGTAATAATGGTATTGAAATGAAAAGATGGCCCACGGGCCGGTCCGGAGGGATGCAGGGGCGGACCCAGGCATTTCTAGGGGGGAGGGGGGGGGGGGAGGGGCTAATGCATTAATCTACGTGGGAGGGGCCCCTTTTTAAACAACATTATTTAACAGGGGAGGGGGGGGAGGGGGGGCATGGCCCGTCAGGCTAATATAGCGCATTTATCATTTCTTATGTCGAGAGTTAAATAAGGGTAAAAACTTGAAATCACACAAAATAATAGTTTTATGTGTAGTCAAGGTTATTTAATATTATCATTTTCAGTGAAAACCATTTGCGCTTTCAGCCCTTTCACCCTGTATTTCCAAGAAGTTTAAGAATCTGGTTTAGGCAGCCTGGTTTAACTCCCAAATAATGTGTTTCAAGAAAATCTGTTTTAAAAATGCTATATTTCTACCTGTTTTAGTTAAACTAGTACTGTATCTAAGGGACAGGGGTGGACGGTCCCAGGAATTTGTGGAGGGGGGGGGGTTGAACTAACCCTATTTTTTTTTTAGAAATAGGCCTATTGGACGTCACTTTCATGGGATGGAAAACCATTATTGATATGCTATATTTGATAAGTTTTCTCAAAAATATTACTTTCATTTCATGATAAGGGTTGTACCCAACATCATGGGAGACAATTGTTTCATTATTGATTATTCATAGAGGTTATAAAGTTAAATCACGCTTTATCGCTGTTTTTACGCATTTGATTAATTATTATGAATTATTTTGATTTTATATAACTTTTGTTTCTATATGTAAGGGTTTAAAAAACTAAATGCGCTAATGATATAGGCCTACCAATGTGAGCGATACAACCCTGTTTTACCCTAGTTGTGTGCACACTATAGGCTACTCCTTCTGCGCTTCAGCCTCATCTATTCTTATTAGGTCAGGAAACTGAGTATTATTTTTGTTGAGCTTGGAAACCAATATCAACCGGCGTTTATAGATATATGCACAAATGTGGGAAGTGGGGGGACTGGGTACGCCACTGCTGGCAATTATATTGGTGCCTGAATGGAGGGTAGGTACGTTAAGATGCCGAGAAGGTTGGGCGTGTGAAGAGAACTATGAGCGGACGGGACTATTGTGACACAATATAGTTAACACCCCCTGACTTACACTTATATACACGCCAGAAGGGCAAGGGAAACTTTGAGGTGAGCGCAAAAGTATTACCTAACACGCCCACTGCTATGGGTAGTATAATGATACTATGATTTTTCAGGGATAATCGTGGAGTAAGACTTACACTCCTTGACACGTTTTAGAGGAAGTGGTTTCAGACAAGCCCGAGCCTGTCGAATGTATGAGTTCAAATTCTTCCCGTGGTGCCTAATTATATTTAGAGTAATTAGTGTACATAAGTTTGAAGATGACATCAATGAAACAGTGTCATGAATATGGCCAGTGACAGTGGCCTAAAGGATCGATGGTATCGGCAATCAGAGTGTTCGTTTACAGGTAACTTGGGGATGAATTATGATGATGTGTTGACCTTATGTGTTGTGAGTGCTTGAAAGAAATTGGTTTTGTTGTTTATTAGGACATTCACATTGCAAATTGTTGATTTCACTCTTTTTGTAGTTTAAGTTGATTTTGTTCCTCGTTTTGATTTTCTCCTTAGTTTTGAGTGAGTTGGTCTTGTCTTGATTGTGTTGTCTGTCCTCAACAGTTGTTCTGTTGCTTTGATTTCTTTGTTGTTGATTTTCCACATTTTCTTCAGATGTTCACTGTTTGGCGTTATCAATCTTCCGGCAAATTGGTTGTTCTTGATTTCCGTTATTCTCTTTAGTCGGTCGACGTGGACGTTCCGGGTCAGCAGCTTTCCAGTTTTGATGTCCCTGAGGGTTGCAGTGTGGATATTAGGTCGCTTACAAACCAAATAAGGACCTGAATAGATTGGTTGTAATTTCTTTGAAGTTCCTTGTTTTAGAAGATTTGGAATATGGACATATACTATGTCAGCTTTCATTATTGTTGACTGCTTTGTTTGAGGATCATACCTTGTCTTCATTTCGTTTTCTGAGAGTTTAAGATTCTTCTGGGACATTTCCCATGCTAGATCTTGAGCAAGAACAGTATCGGTGACACTCTGGAGGATGTTTTTCTCCTTGTCGCCAAGGTTGATCGTTGCATCAAGAACGGTTTTAGGGTTCCGTCCGTAGGTTAAGAAGAATGGACTGTAGCCAGTAGACCTGTTCTCGGTGTTGTTCATGGAGAATACAATTGATGGCAAGTATAAGTCCCAAGTTTCCTGGTTACTCATACAATACGATCGAAGAGCATTTCCAATGGTCTTGTTGTTCCTTTCTACAAGTCCATTTGATTGAGGTCGGTAGGGTGAGGATAAGATGTGCTTGATGTTATATTTGTGACACATTTCCTTGAATTCCTTTCCTGTATAGGATGTACCATTGTCAGTCTGAATGCTGCCGGGTACACCATGTTGGCATACAACATTCTTGACGAACTCATAAGCAGTTCGATGGGCAGTCAGGTCAGCTGTAGGATAGGCTACACAGAATCGGGAGAAACGGTCTATAGCAACTTGAATGTATTTGTTTCCTTCTGGTGTTTCGGGGAGAGGACCGATGGCATCTAAGTTCCATTCTGAGAATATTGCTGGTGCTGGTGTATGAAGGGTCATTGGACTGATTGAGTTCCTGACGGCTCTTTTAGCTTTCATACAGGTGTTGCAAGTATTGACAAACTTTTGCACATCAGACGTCATTGATTTCCAGTAAACTCGGGGTGTCATTGCTGATAACATCTTCACAGCTCCCAGGTGACCAGCAAGTGGGTCATCATGGAAGTGGCTCAATGTCTTTTTGACCCAAGATTCTGGTATGACGAGTTGAAGTGAAATGTCGCCAAACTTTTTCCACAATCTGTGGTTGATATGTACCAGCACATTTTCAATTAGAAGGAAGTCTTTTGATTTATTCATGATTTGTGAAGCATAACTCTTGTTGTCTGGAAGTTTATCTTGTTCTAAGTAGTCAATGATGTCTCTTATCTCTGTACTTGAACGTTGATCTCTTTTCAGACTTGTGATGTTGAAGTCATTGCTTGGAAGTGAATTTAGGAAATGTATGATATTTTCTGCTTGGTCTTTCGATTTCTCTTTCATGGTCTTTGGATCTAAATTGTCAGTTTGTTTGACTTTCTGGTTGCTGGGTTTAGTTTTTGGTTTTGGTTTCTTGAGTACTGGTTGTTTTCTTTTCGGTTTCTCAGTTGTTGCACAAACTTGTTGTCTCGCAGTACTTGTAGGTTGAGTCTGTTCAGTTGTTGTTTGCGTTGATTGTTCCTCACATTGTTTTTGCTTGACATTAGGTTCACTTGAAGTTTGAGTTGATGAATTGGAATATGTTAGTTCTGTTAGGCTTTGAACTGTTGATATGGTCGGAGTCCTGATCACTGTTGTACACTTGAAGTCAACATCGCTGGCAGCTGTAATGTCCAAAGTGTTAGTTTGAACGGGTGTGAAGCTTTTGTCCCCCGCCTTTGTTTTGTATGTCTCTTCACAGTCACAATAGTGGTAATGAGTTGGTTCTTTCAGGATCGGTTTCGTTTTACTCTCATGTCTTACAATCTGAACTGGCAAATCCTCATCTTCAAAGTGTTGAACTTTTGTGTTTTTGTAGAAATTAATTCTTTTTGACACTTTGATCTTTGGTGCTGGTGGTGGAGGGTTTGTCAGTCCTGGTTGATCTGGGTAAGGACGTCTTGAGAGAGTGTCCGGACCATTCATCATTTTCGATTTGCCTGCTACATGAGTTATTGTAAAAGAGAATTGTTGGATATCGAGGGCCCAGCGTGCCCATCTATGCTGGTTATCTTTCTTAGTCAGAAGTGGGATCAAGGCTGCATGGTCTGTGTATAGCTGAAAATGTCTACCTTCCAAATAGTGCCTAAAATGAAGGACAGAGTATACTACACCTAAAAGTTCTCTTTCTGTAGCACTGTAATTTCTTTCATGATTTTTGAGACAGCGCCCAGCAAAAGCTACCGGTCTTAAAATTCCATTTTCATCTTTCTGAGATAGTGTACTTCCTACACTAATGCCTGAAGCATCTGTTGCCAAAATGAACTCTTTTTCAAAATTTGGATAGTGAAGTAGAGCTTCTTTGCATAGAGCATTTTTGAGTTTATTGAAATTCAGATCACATTCTTCTGTCCAATGAAATTTCACTTTATCTTCAGTTAATCGATACAAAGGTTTTGCCAAAGTTGCGAAGTCTTTAATGAATTTCTTGTAGAACTGACACATGCCATTGAATGATCTCACTTGTTTGACTGTTTTCGGAGTTGGGAATGTTTTGATTGCTTGAACCTTTTTGGGACATGGTTGTAGGCCTTGTGGTGTTACGACCATACCTAAGAAATCAATTTTGTCCATGAAGTATTGACACTTTGAGGGTTTCAATTTCAAATTACCATGTCTTAAACTTTCGAAGACGTCTTTAAGATCTCTGAAGTGGTCTTCTTTGTTTTGAGAGAGGATCAAAATATCGTCTAAATATGGGATCGCACATTTATACTTTAACTTGTTCAAAATCAAGGTTACCAGGGCGCAGAATGCTTGAGGCGAGGTAGCCAAACCCTGAGGCATCACTTTGTATCTGTACTTTGCATTTGGTGTTAAAAATGCAGTAGCATCTCTGCTCGCTTCCGATAGAGGAATTTGGAAAAAGCCTTGTTGCGCGTCGAGCTTAGAAAAGATGGCTGGTTTTAAGTCACCAATCATTTCTAAGCTTGTGTCGGCGCGCGGCGAACCTAGAGACTGCTTGATAAGAGAAGTGTTTAAATGCCTAAAGTCCGAAATGAGTCTGACTCCTGACTTATTGCCATCAGAGTCATATTTTTGAAGTAGAAAAGCCCTACTGGCCCAAGGACCAGAGGTAGTTTCTTCTAAGATCCCTTGTTTCACATAGTCTTGACAAGTTTCTTCCATTAACCTTGCTTTGTCCGGGGCCATCCTGTATGGGAGGAAGTGGCAAGGAACAGCATCAGGTTTCAATTCGATGGTGTGTTCGTACAAATTTGTCAGACCAATTTTACCGTCTTTCCCTACAAAGATGTCATCATACTCTTTTAACAAGTTATCTATTTTTTCTTTTTCTTGATCATTTAGTTGTATTGAGGACTCAGATTGATTTGAGTGGTCTATTTCAGCATTATGAGCTACAGACTCCTTTATAGCATTAATACCTTCTTCCGGTTTGTACTCAATGTCTTCAGATTTTTGTTCAATTGTGTTACTTGAGATTTGGTCAGAACCTGTGATGAAGTCATCATCTTTAGATTTACAGAATATGGCAACAATTTCGCCTTTGTTAATTTTCACGTAGTTTGGGGTGACATCGAGTAACACAATAGGATGTCGGTTTTGGCTATTCGGGTTTACAAGAGCTCTTTGGACCAAGAAATATCTGTTGCTGTCAGATTTAAAGTTTTCAGTTACACCAGGATTGTCTGAAAGTGAATTTACACAAGTGATTTCTCCTGTCAGGCAGATCTCTGAATACGGAGGGATTGTTGTTCCTTTGATTGCTCGTATTGGTTTGTTCTCCTGTATTATATCCTCTGCAAAAGATATCTTTGATTTTGCTTTCTTCAAGAAATCCGTTCCTAAAATAAGAGGTTCTGCACATGACGGCATTACCACAAAATGGTGAGCGAAGGGGATATTGTTTATTTTAAACTGGATCTTTGCTGATTTCCGGACATGGCAAACGCCTCCATCTGCAAGAAAGATCTTCATACGGATTTGCTTGATAGCAATAGTATGAGACCTAGATAGAGACTGGAACAATTTCTCACCCATGCAGCACACTGAGGCGCCAGTGTCTACAAGAACTGGTAATGTGAGATGGTACACTGAAGCTGAAACACACCCATTTCTGATAGGGACAGTTACAGTTTCAGTTACCTTGTTGCCTTGTTCACCATGTTGATTTGACCCATTCAGATCTTTCTGAATTGTGAGGGTCGCCTCAATCGGATCCACAGCCGGGGTTTGAGTGGTGCCGAGTCTGTGGTTCTTTGTCATGTCGTTGGTCGTTCCTTTCGTGTTTTCATTCGTTGTTGCGTTGTCCGAGCCAATGGGCCCATTATTGGTCGGACATGCTAGTTTTCCGCTTGATGTTGTTGGATCTTTTGTGCCCGGTATTTGATGTTGAATGGGCGTTTGTTCTTTGGTATGTAATGGGGATCTTAGTTCCATCCATGATAATTTGGGTTTGAGTTGTTGAAACTTTGCATATCTTGGAAGTCATTAGATTGGTTCCTTTTGTAGAGGTTTTGTTGCCCATTTTGATGTTGTTTGTATGGCGGTTGTTGGAAGTTCTGCTTGGGGCTTGGGTTGTAAGGGTAGGTTGGTTGAGGTATTTGATGGTATTCTTGCTGATATTCATTCAACCGATTGGTGTGCATTTCCTTAACCAAAGTGGTTAAGTCAAGCATACTTGATTCCAAATCATCTATACGTCTGGCATCATTGTTTGGTGCTGTCTCATTGATGTTGATTTGTGTTGCATCGTCTTGGCGAGATGTTCTTGTTTCAGCTTGGGCTTGTTGGAAGGCGGCAATTTGTGCCATGACTTGAGTCAGCTCTTTGATGTCAGACTTGTTCTTTTCTGAAGTCTTATCCATGTTGTCAATTTCAATGACACGGGCCATGTTGTAGGCTTCTGTTAGTGTTTTTGGTACACGTACTTCAAGTTTTGCCTTATAGCGGTTAGCGATTCCTTCTTTGAAGCGGTCTAAGCTCTTTTCTTCTGACCAGTTTTGGGCAACAGCAACAGACATAAGATGGTCATAGAATTCTGTCACTGTTTGCTCATCCTGGATGGGCATGAATGAGTCAGCTGCCCGAGACTCTCGTTGAAAACGTACACGCATGTTGGCGATGATGGCATCAAAATCTTCTTCCATGTCACCATCCACCTCAGAATCGTACCAGTCAGCTGCCTGGCCCTCCAAGTATGAGCGCAGAAATTTCGCGTAATCGCCATCTTCTGTTTTGTCCATGTACTTTTTGTACTCTATGACAAACCTGTCAATTGAACTCAGTTTGGTGGGAGTAGAGAATTTCTTTGGTTTTGTCAAGTTGCGTCGCGAAGCCTTTTTCGATTCATTCTGCTCTTTTCTGTCATTGGAAGTTTGAATTTCGGCAACAAGCTTATCCATCATCAATTGTGTGTTGGCTTCGTTGACTTGTGCCCGTTGTGCTGCATCATCTTGATTTTGTTTGTTGGACTTATCAAGGATGAGTGCAAGTTCCTCAGCTGTCACCATGTTTGTTTGTTGAATAAAATCACTGTTGTCCAACGGAAAAATCCAAAATTGAAGAATGATCCAAAATGCTCGACAAGTCTGAGATTGTCAAGAAAAATCAATGATCGTTGTAAAATCCAAAATGGTGCAAGAAATCCGAGATCCTTGTAAAATCTCCAAGATTGTTGAAGAATCCAAACTGTTTGTAAGAATGATCCAAAAGTGGTTGAAAAAGATTCAAAATAGTTGGATAGTTTTTAAAGTTTATCTGATAGTTTTAAAGTTTATCAGAAAATCCAAAGGTGATGCAAGGTAGAATTTGGTAAAATGCTGAATATATAATGTTAAAAGAATATCTATCACTTCTGTAATCGCGTTTCTACAGTTTTGGGTAGTTCTTATGAAATAGAGTAGCAGTCTAAAAGATAGAATTGTTTTTGAAATTTGGGTGAACAATTTTGGAAAGATAATTTAGAGAATAAGAGGGTGATTAAGAGACTAATTATCAAGTTTCTATAACGTTTTTCGGTTACAACTTTAGAATGGCTGGTTTGAATTGGATTAAGTTTCTCAGATTTAGGATATGCCCACAATTTAGACAGATGTGAAATTCCCAAAACCAAATTTGCGTCACGTGTATTTCCGCTATAACTCTGTATCCGTCGGTTGGATTTTAATTCTGCTTACAGATTTGAAATCCTTGTGAAATTTGAGTACAGAAAAGTTTATTACAAAATACTGTTGCAACTTCTGGAATATGTTGTAATTCTAAAGAAGTTGAATTTAAAATCGTGTCACGTTTAATTCAAGAATGTCTCTGTAATTGTTGGTCAGGGTTTAATTTCGTTCTCAAATTTGAAATTAGCATACAATTTTGAGCCAGTGTAGTCTTGATGCAATTGTAGATACAAAAATTGAATGCGTGTGACGTTTATTTATTTTTTTATTTTTATTTTTTATTTATTTTTTTTTTTTTATATCTCCACACTAGTTGGTTTGATCTTAATTCCGATTTCAGATTTGGAATCAGCAACAGATTTTTGGTCTAGAAAGGCCTACGAAATTCAAGGTCGCGTCACTCTATTTCCGTGATATCTCCATAAATCTTCGTTGGACCCTAATTTCGACTTCGGATTTGGAATCCTTGTTAAATTTTGGATAGGAACAATTGTTAGTTAGCGAACATTGTATTTACACTCTGGCATAGTTTATGGGTTCGGAGAAGAACGAGAATGGTTAGATAAGGCCGTCTAGATAATTGGTCGGAGGTTGGGACAATGTGCCGGGGGTGTAGCGGGCGCCAGTGGTCAAGTGGCCGTTGGTGGATTAACGGTAACGCACGCGAAACAAAGCTGGTGCAATCTGTGCGTCGCTAAGCGTCACCTTTGGTCGGAGGTGTGCTTTGATAAGATGTGTCCGTTGGGGCACGGCCGCCTGGTTAATTGGCACCGGTCGGGTATTAATGAAAGAGACGCGCGCGGCTTGTAGTGGCGCCGTTTCCGTGGGGATTTGCGCCACTTGCAAGCGCCAGTGGTTAGATAGGGGTTAGTTAGCGACCTTAAGACAAAGCACTAAAGTGTATACAAAGGACACTGGTGGTGGTTGTTTTTCGCGTGGGTCAGTGCATTGGTTTACAAGGATATTTCTGAAACTTTCAAAGATGCTTAAACAGACATATCTCGACCTGTAATTAAGATAAAAACGTGCAATTTGTATTAGATGAGCAATGGGAAATATACAATGTCAAGGGCAAGGCATGAATCGTGGCCGTATATTTTTTTCAAGAATTTCCGTTGGTATTTATGAATACAAATGGAGATAATAAATCCTTGGTAACTCTGGAACTATGTATCGGATTTTAATTCTGCTCACAGATTTAGAATTGTCATGAAATTTCGGTGCACACAGAGTAAGTTTTGATGGTGAGTTTGTTGTTACAAATGCGTTAATTGTGGCCGTTTGCGCGTGGCTCTCGGCAGTACGTGCGGGAATTAAAGGAAATCTTTGTAACCTTGGTTCTGTTATAGATATAGATATAAAATCTTCACTGCATGATACGGAATTTCAAGGGGGTACGTGAGAAAATATCAGAACATGAGAGGGATGAGCTGGCATAACAAAATTTGCAGCCTTTCCTAGTGCCGACTTATTCTCTGGAATAAAACGAAAAGATAGGGGTTTGTTGGTTAAGTTAAAACAATGCTTAAGTGGACATAAAAATCAAAAGCAGCTGCGGCCGTTTTGCCCGTGGGTTTTTGAAAGTTTCAAAGTATTACTTTGATGTATCTTGACCTGTAAAAAGGATAGAAACGTGCAAATTGCATTGAGGTGAGTTTCAGCCGCCCCAAACGTCGTGTTCCTTGTCCAATCCGGTCGAAAATAGTGGCGATTGTGGCCAAAATTGCGGCCGTTTTGTACCAGAATTTTGTGTATTTCTGCGCGTATTTCCGCGCGTATTTCCGAAAATATTTATAAATCTTTATTTTGTCCTAACTCTGCTTCTATTATAGCTAGAGACTCGCCGTTTTCACTGACTGATAGGTAATTTCAGGGAGAGCATAGGAAAATTATCAGAACAAGTAGGAAATGAGCTGGAAAAGCAAAATCGCGGCCGTTCCTAGTGCCGACTTTTTTTCTGAAATAAAAACAAAGTTTCAAAGATTGATTGTTGGAAACAAAATACTCTCACCAAATCTGTAGAGGTTGGCTTGGTGTTGAAGTTGTGCAGTTTCTCCTTGACTGAAGTTGTAGAGTTGTGGGGTTGGCTCCTTCTTCTTGGTTTCTTTTCTTCTGCTTGGCTGTGTTGTAGAGGTGAGATACCCAGGTTCTTCCAGCAATGAAGTACTTCAAAGTTTTGTGTGGTACTTTCAAATTGTGGATAATTGTTGAGGGGAGTAATGAAGATGAAGGCAGGAGTAGTTTGTAGATGATGTTGTATTAATTCTTCAGTCACAGGTTAGAGCATGGCCTCAGGCCAAAGCTCCATGAAAGTTACATGTGCATAGCTCTGTGTCTCCAGCCCCACTGCCCAGAGTGGAGCATTCAAGATTCCCTCCACAGGCCTCCAGGGCCCTGATTGGTTGGTCAGGTTCCAGGTGGACCCCGTGGCTCCACCTGGAGTGGACCCTGTGGCTCCACCTGGAGCCTGTGAGGGTAGTTAGACCTACTTTAAGGGTATAGTTTCAGTATTTATTAATTTTGAATATGTTGTGTTTAATCTTATACTAGTTCTCACTTAAATATATTTAGAAATAATATGTTTTATAAAACTGAAATGTCCTACCGATTTTATGGTATGACAATACCATTGCTATGCTCTGTTTGTATTTATACATCAGTCAAACCTTATGGAGTGTTTACACATATCTAGTTATAATGACAATAAATTTGGCTGTGATATCCATTTTACCAGTTGTTGGAACGATAAATGTAAGTAGACTGTTATGAATTTAATGTTTGTATTACGTTTGACAATGGTCAGTCTTCAAAATCAGCAATTCATCTAATGTAGTTACATATTCTGGGGTCCAATGGCAATCCCTTTTACAAAACTAGTTCTTCAATTCCTATTCTCTTAGCTATCCCACTGTATCTTAAGAATTGACACATTACTCTGTTTGTAAATAATATTAGTAACTACAAAGAGTTTATTTCAATTATGGTACACTTTACCATTAAACATTAAGCTATAGCAAAATGAGATCCCGAGTTATTTGGCCTATATAATTGTCAGAGCAACTTTATTATTTTTGCTTAGTATTTTCAAACGATTAGATGAATTACACTTACAGATTGGAAACTGCAGGAATACTTTGTACCAAATTGATATAAAGGAAATTTGCTATAAATGCAAACAAGTGGTGAGTATTCCTTTTTTTACATTACAAGTGCCTTCTGCAAATTTGATAAAACCTAGTTGTAATAGAAACAAACTCGCCCTTTCAGATTTGTTAAATATAATAGCATTAAGCATTAACCATGATAGATCCATCCTCATGAGAATAGCACATTTGCTACTCCACAGACATATACATGCCAACATAGTGGATATTGCACAGACTAGACAGATGTCTGCGCAGTGGCTACTCTGCAGACAGGTAACTGGAGGGAAGTGACACATCAGCCAATCCGATAGCTACTGCTGGTGGTGCCACCTAGTAGATTTGGGTGGAATAACATGGAGTGGAGTGCACTTCGGCCAATCAGATTGCTGCATTCTGTGGATGCCCAACATTAATTGTAACAAAGACTAACCTACAAATACATTTGGTGCTGACCTCTTGGAACAAACAAAATTATTTGGCCTTTATCTATCGAAATCAGAAAATTATAAATCTAGATAAAATTAGGGTAAGTTTAGGGTTGCATTGCACTATTTATCAACACCTTCATATACTCTCCCGATGCATAGGTAGAAGGGGAAATATACACCGAAATAGACATAATAGGCCCACGTATATTGATTCCCACAGTTCTTTATATCATAAAGTCTAAAGATCAAATTGGGAAATTGTCACTAAAGGTTGTTTCTACATATTAAATTGTCATATTCCTACGCACAAAAAAGTAGAGGCAGCCCTTCTTATTGTGGTTTAAATTGCAGATAAAACATTTTCTGAGTCGCCTTGAGGGAAGACCAATTGGCTTCACTGCTGCTGAATTGATCATTATTGATAGATCATTCCTGTTGACGGTAAGAAACACTTAAATATAATAATGTAAAAGCTGTAGTCCAGAACTCGCTGAACAATACTTAGCTGCTATGTAATATTATTTATCAAAACCGTAACCCTGTTTTAATAAGGAAATTGTCAACTTTGTTCTCCAATATAAATCAATATAGTAATTGATCAAAATCATTTGAAATATTCTAATCTTATTGTTACAGTATTCAATTAACATAACCAACCATTCTGTCCACTATTCTTGATAGTGAATCTATTTCTGTAGCAAATAAGCCATATCCAAACAAATACTCTTTTTCATCGCTAGGATTGAGGACCTACCTCTTTGGAATTTTTGCTAAAGATGATGCTATGTGATTCAAAGATGGGCACAGGGTCGCCAAAATTACTATGATCTAAAAGTTTCCTACAATTAGGAATATCTTTTTTTCCATACTCTCAGAGAAAATCAAATAAATACAAAATCCTCAGCATCCAAATCGGTTTATGGAATAAGGCTTAAGTGATCTGCTTTAACATTGTAGTACTTGTTTGCCTCATTTGAGACACCCTACATGTCCTCTGGATCCATTTTAATGACAGACAAAAGTTGTTTATGTTGCTCTTGAACTGCTATTGTTGTGTAATATACTATGTTTTTGTGATTTTTCTTTTGTATTTTTTACAGATTGTTGGTACCCTTGCAACATATACAATCATCATCTACCAGTTTCAGCCCTCTCTGAACTGTGATTATGAGCCTAGTGCCAGTCCTTTTAATATTACAATCACTACAGGGCAGTCATAAAAGTAGTCAGGAAAGCACGTGCTGCAATCATGATAACTTAACTTCCCGACATGTACATCAACTGCATGGGTTTCCAAGGCAGGTACCACTATTAAAATGTTCATAATGAAATTCTGCAAGGTTTTCTGTATTTTCTTAGTACTTATAATGTGGCCATGAATGAATAATGGAGTAATCCAATTCACGGCCAGGGTAAATAAACTTGTTTAAAAAAATGTATGTACAAATAAAAGACATACATGTTTTCAGGCTTTGAACTTACTATCCTAGTGTTAACCTGCTGTTTGACTTTTGTTCTTAAAGAAAGAACTATCATTTTGTTGATGCAATTCATGACATTCTGACCTTTCATTCTGGCAAATCAGTTCCCTGTAATGATTGTTTAGCCTGAAGCACACTAAATCTTGGAACATTCATACCAAAATCACATTGAGTTTGTTCTCCTTTACCAGTGTTAAATTGTGTATAGTTTGTCTAGTTTTGTAAACCTATCAGGTTGCAGTCTTGTTCAAATGTTGTTCTTGAAGAGTTATTTCTAATACCATTCAATTATATCAGATCTTTGATAATAAATGTTTGAGAGAGTGTATGCAGTGCTGAGCTCTGTCTTGGTTCATTATGATTTTTATGTACATATTTGTATATCATTTTTGTTAGATCCTTACTACTATCTTTCGAATTCAGATGGACTTTATTGTTTTGAAATTGACTGAACTATAAAATCATTGTAGAGTGCATGAAAACCTGGTTTTTGAATAAAATTATTATGAAAACATCACAATTTGTAACCTATATCCCCTTAAAAATAAATGTAATACTTAACATCAAGTAAATACATACAATTGTGGTAATATATCATACTGAGATTCAGATCAAATACATTTATTACTCTGATCCACAAGTTGTCCTAAAACTCTGGAATTACACTCATGTATAATAGTTCAAAGTGTATCAGTGGGTCCTAATTCTTATGGGCCATGCAATCAATAGCATGGTAACCTAAAAGCTTTTAGCATGTGCATAATTTCCTTAATGGTCAATTGTTTGCCTACATGGACATCAGTAGCCAATCATCCACCATCTAGTGAATTTGTTACATGAATCACAGAAAGTGTTATGGATCAGACTAATGGCTTCAGTTTGTTAATGATCAGAATTATGGCTTAGGTTTCTTATTCATCAGACAAATAGGTTAATTTCCAACCTTTACCATAGTAAGCAAACTTAACCAATGACTCATTATGTACCAGTGTAAAGTTACAGGTATATTTGACCTTTCATCACTAAATGAACGATTCACCCTTGGTATGTAACAATCCCCTATGGGCCGTACAGTGTGATGATTGCACCCTTATTTCAATTTGTCTGGGATATCCATAAATTTTGAACTTCTTTCCAGACTACCACCTTTTAGTCAATTTCACAAAATATTTAAGGTTTCAAAAGTATGTTCAATTATTCACTTTTCAAAGTTTTTCATTTTGTCTGCTGGTTATAATTCTGTCTCCTACTTATCCAAATCTTCCTTTTGCCCCTCTTCCTCTGTCCCTCATATCCTTATGTCCTATGTTTCTTTTTGGTTCCCAAACATTATGTTCCAATTTTCAAATATTCAAATTTTCAATTTTCAATTGCCTAATTCTTCTTAAAGATCTTTAAGATTTGTTAAACCTCTCCCACTTATTGAATATTCAGTTCATCCTTCTAAATTTGCATCTTATTTGCATTTAATTAGCATTTTTTAGATATCTTCCTCCAACCACATGTGTGTCTGTCGGGGAGGGGGGGGGGAGGATTGTGGTGGTTGGGGGGGAATCGTGGTGGGAGGGGTTATGCTAATAAGTAGGCGTGGTTACAAATATTTTGAGTTTGAAAATGAATATAGGGAGATTGAACATTTGATATTTTGTCTAAAAATATAAATGAAAATTTGAAAATTTGAAAATTGAAATATTGAACATTAGGGGAGTGCTGAAATAAACCCTAGAGAAAGTCAGGGGATTCTTTAATGAATCTGATGGAAAAGATGTGGGAGTTAAATATATATTTAGATATTTGAAAATATTCAAAAATAGAGTAAATGGAAATAAGGTATAATAGAAAACTGAATTACTGAGCATAATATGGATTAAAACATAAGGGATATTTGATGGTAGAAAATGATTGAACATTTGAAATTTGAAGTAGGCCAAAATAAATTGAATGGACGCTTATACCCTTGCCAACCCTCTGACGCCCCCTGCGGCCCTTCCTATTATAGTTCTGGTGTATTAAAAGTCCTGTTATTTTTTGTTTGAGCATGAACTGGTTTATAATTCTGCAAATGGTTATAAAATTCAAACAGCTGTGCTGGAAATGCAATGTAAACTAGCCTGATGGCTAATTGTATTCCAGGAAAATTAAAAGTGATTAAAAGAAATGAGGCATAAGTCATTCAGATAATATCTGACTTAATGGCAAAACTGAGCAAAAGAGCTGCGTTTTCCACAAGAACTATATAGGGAACACCTACACATTATATTTAAGTCACAAATTTAAAAGAATAATGCATAGAATATGTGTGATTGATTGATTTTCTATTGATAAAGTCCATAATAATTTGTATCACCATAAAGGGAGTTAGTATTTTTGAAGTCATTGTCTTGTCATGCTGGTGGTGTAGGAGCGTTGCAGTTCATTGCACCCCCTGGTGTCTCACTTCTGAACTCATAAACCCCACCTTTCTCTAGTCCCTAGTGGTGTGTACTTATAATGATATTATACTCCCCTCTCCCATAACCAGCTAAGTAACCCAGCCAAGGTGTGACGTAACGGTCACGTTCTGCGACTTTCTAATAACGTTCTGTGACGTTCTGCGACGTTATTAGAACGTTCTTCGACGTCACATCCTTGGCTGGGAATACACTGGTTACCTACCATACAGTACCACCAATACTATTCACACCACATACTAGCTCCAGCCCACAGTCTCTATATATACCACCACCTGCAGGTCCCAACTCCTTGCAAGCCCTATACCAACTAGGCGATTTTACTGGCGACTGGCGACTGGCAACTGGCAACTGGCAGAAGCGGCTGATTCTAGAAACACCTGTAAGTATAGTATATTGCAATGTGCAGGTTTGATTTGGATCACCCGTAAAAACGGCCGATTCTAAGGGCAGAATCGGCCCATTTTAGCACCAACCAGTCGGTCGACTTGGTCATAATCGCCTAGTGGGTATGGCCCTTCACTCACTGCCCGCCTCTAAGCCCACATCAAGCATTCACTCCCAACCCCACCTTTGTATTTGTATCTTATTTCTGTTAGCCTGTATTTGTTCTCAATTACTCATTTATTTATTACATACATCAAGTTTAATCATCCTGTCTTCATTTCTTAATAATAAAGATTTATAGGCCAGCTCACGCTCACATTATATCTTATATAGATACCAGGGATGGGGTAATGATCCAAAAAATGTAAACGGTATCCAATGAGATTTTGTGATGAATGTCTATTCATCAATTGGTAAGACCGAAATATGAAAAGTAAGATAATGCGAGTAAAGTATGTTTTGTAATGGGCCAGAAAAGCCCTAAAAGCCCGAAAGGCCCGAAAAGGCCCGAAATTGTAAAAGCCCGAAACCTGAAAGTCCCGAGAAATATGTAAACCGGAAGTGATAAAGTAAACCGGAAGTGACGTCATTTGTAACCACGTGATCAGACAGCCAATCAGGGCTGACCACTAGACTATAAAAGGGGCGGTGAGGCCCGAGAATAAATGAGTTCCTTTACAGTACTCCTTGTATCAACATGTGTCTTCTTCCTATGGTAGCCAATAAGATGATCCAATACAAGCTAATTGACTAGAAGTTTAAGTGAAATAGCAGAAGTTGGAAGAAATTAGGCGAAACTTAGGACGGGGTTCCGAAGGCCCGAAGGACCGAAACTGGGCACGGAGGCCCGAAACTGGCCCGGATGGAGTCCCGAAAACAAAGGACCGGACTGGCACGAGGGCCCGAAACAGGGAAGGGAAACCCAGGATCCGGGGGAACGAAGGCGCGACCGGCTCGGCCCCACACTACCAAACAATAGGCGACCGTCGGCCCCGCGGACCGAGAACGAGGGTGGACTGTCCGCAGTAGACCCCGAAGAGAGTACCGGCACTAGGGAGATAGAAACGGCCCCCTCCTGCCCCCCTACCACTTTTCCTCCCCCGCAGTCCTCCGCCCGTCAACGGAAGTGCCTGTACCCTGCCCGGTGGCTGAGGCCCCTCGGTCCAGCCCGGCTGATACACCCCTCCCCCGTCGACGAATACCGATTTCCCGATCGATCCGCTCAAACCCCCCTCGTGCGCGCGGCACGACTCTAAATATCACATCTCGGTTTCTTGCCCGGATTGCCTGTCCGGCTGAGACCCAAAACAATCCCCTCGTCCCTCAGTTGTAGAAATCGGAAACCCCGAACTACTGAGGAACGTCACACTGGTGGCAGCGGTGGTGCTGAATTAGCACATACGGACTTGTGGACATTGAGTGTTTCGTTGGGACTTAGGTACTTATGGCGACAGCTACGGTTTTTGATTAGATGGATTCTGACATCGCCTTCAAGGAAGGTGGGGAGGAGAAAGGAGGTACGAAACCCGAAGTAAAAGGGGAGCACACGACCATCATGGATAGGTGGTTTAACTTCATGGGAACGTCCACCCCGACGGAAGAACAGAATGCGCGGACGCAGTAGCAGCAACAGACCGGAATGGTAGGAGGAGGCCTAAAAATGTTCAGTTTAAGGCCGGAGAAATACGATGGAAAGCCAGATATCGAAGGATGGATCAACCAGTTCGAGGAGTATGCAGACTTGGGACGTTGGACGACCGAAGAAAAGGCGGCGATGCTCTTTCTTTCGCTGACGGGGACGGCACAGATGTATTTTGTCGGGCTCCCGGATAGGGAACGACTCCGTTACCCGGCGAGAGTGGAGGCGCTGCGCCGGAGGTTCGGGCAGGAGAAAGACACGTGCAATGCTCTGCAGGAACTGGCGGGACTGAAACGAGTGAAAAATCAAACGGCGAAGGAGTTGGCCGATAACGCCCGGCGACTGGCGTCGAGGGCCTACTTCTCGAATGATTATGCCAGTCAGGAGAAAGCGGCACTTCACGCGTTTCAGGCTGCGGTAGGAGAAGACCTTCAACTAAAGTGCGCGGAAAAAGGATGTAAGACACTGGAAGAAGCAGTAGGGGTGGTGGAGATCCAGGAACGATACTCGAGCCGCCTCTTACGGGCAGCGAGGCCCGAGGAGGACGCCAATACCCAAATCACGGCCCTGAATGTGAAGCTTGAGGAAATGATGAAGAAATTGGCAGAGGAACGAGAAGCTAGGAGACAGTTAGCAGCCCGAAGAGAGGCGTACAAAAAGAGAAAAGAGGACATGGAATGTCACCAATGTCATCAGAAAGGCCATTTCGCGAGGGATTGCTCCCAGCGTCAGGGAAACGGACTGTCGCCGTCGCAGTAAGCGCGGGGCGCGGCGAGAGAAGTAAGAGGCATGGGTGACTGTGGACTTTATGTGGCCGGAACGGTGGGAGAAAGTGTCGTCTGTTTCCTGGTTGACACTGGATCCATGATCAGTTTACTGTCGGACCGAATCTGGAGAAAGTGGGGGCGGAAATGGGAGGATCTGGACAGATTCGAGGGACGCCTCTGCTCGGTGGACGGTAGTTCGTTACGATGTTATGGGTGCACGAATCTGTCAGTGAAGCTGGGAACACGCGTGCTACAGTGGATGTTCATAGTAGCAGACATCGGCAGAGACGAGGGAATCCTGGGGAACGATTTCACGGTGAAGTATCAATTAACAGTCAAGCCCCATGAAAATGCTGTCTTCCTGCCCGCAGAAGGAGGGGGAGAGGGGGAACGAATCCCGGGAGTAGCAAGAAGAACAAATGGGATTCGGGCAGTCACCGTCGGAGGACAGATCGTGAGGACCGAAGGAATGACGGAGATACCCCCACTCCAGGTAACCCGAGTAGCGATAGTAGCAAGAGCAGAAATAGGACATAGTGGACAGCTGGCTGTCATCACCGGCAATGGATTGCCGATGGGGCTGGAAGTAATTCAGGGAGCGTTGATATTGGGAGAAGAAAACAAAGTTTGGGTGGCCAACCGAGGGACCGAGAGCGCGAAACTGGAGACCGGCAGCATCCTCGGAGAAGCCACCTTCGTACAGGAAGTACGGGGTACGGAATAAAGCGTGAAAGAGGCACCCGGAGCACTCACCGAGATGATAGGAGAGGCCAAGAGAGACCCGACCACGGAGGAAGGCGAAGAACTGGAGAAAGCCATTATGGCCCGGGAAAAGATGTTCGCGACCTCGAAGCACGAGTTAGGACGAACGAGTTTAGTACAGCACCGAATTAGTACAGGGGATCAATTGCCGATCAAGCAAAGAGTCCGATGGTATCCGGCCACCAGGAGAGAAGAGGAACGAGCCCTGGTGGAGGATATGTTGAATCTAGGAATCATCCAGGAGAGTGGAAGCGCATGGAGCAGTCCGACCGTCTTAGTGAAAAAGAAGGATGGAGGAACGAGATTCTGTATCGATTACCGGAAACTGAATCAGGCCACAAAAGTAGATGCCTACCCACTCCCTCGGATAGAAGACAGCCTAAACACCTTGGGCGGGAGCCTATTCTTCTGTAGTCTGGATCTTGCAAGCGGATACTGGCAGGTAGAAATGGCCCCCGAAGACCGAGAAAAGACGGCCTTCGTGACCCAAGGGGGACTATATGAGTTCAAAGTGATGCCATTCGGGCTGGTGAATGCCCTGGCCACATTCGAGAGACTGATGGAAAGAATTCTCAGAGGAATTGTGTGGGAGGAGTGTCTAGTTTATCTGGACGACATATTAGTATTCGGACCGACGTTTGAAGTAACTTTGGAAAGACTGGTGCGGGTTCTGGACCGATTGAATGCTGCAGGGCTGAAGTTGAAAGCACGAAAATGCAGTCTGTTCCAGAAACGGATTCCGTTCTTGGGACACGTGGTCTCATTGAACGGGATCGAGCCCAACCCCGAAAAGTGTCGGCAAGTAACCGAGTGGCCATTCCCTCGGGACCTCCACGAGGTGCGAGCCTTTGTGGGACTATGTTCGTACTACAGGAGACACATAGACGGCTTCACGGAATTGGCTGCCCCGCTATATGAACTGGCTACAAAAGAGGAGCCTTTCGTGTGGAGTATGAGGAGACAGGAGGCGTTCGAAGCCATGAAAAGGGCGTTGACCGAAGCCCCGGTGCTAGGATTCCCGGAGGAAGAAGGACAGTGCTGGCTTGACACAGATGCCAGTGACATGGGAACAGGAGCCGTATTATCACAAGAGCAGAAAGGTGTGGAACGGGTGATAGCCTACACGAGGAAGACCCTGGAGTCGAACGAACGGAAATATTGCACCACCCGGAAAGAACTGTTGGCGGTGGTGCGAGCGTTGAAACATTTTCGGTGCTACATCTATGGTCAACGCGTCATTGGAAGAGCACGATGGTACCGAGAGAGTGAGAGCAGTGACGCGGGCCCGGGGGTTTGAGCCCGGATGGTCCCCGCAGGAAATGAAGGCAGCACAGAGGAGGGATCGAGATGTGAGACCAGTTATCGCACAGATGGAAGAGGATGCGAACCGGCCAGGTTGGGAGGTAATATCTCCGGAATCCCGAGAAACTAAGATCCTATGGAGGCAATGGGAAAGACTGAGCCTACTGGATGGCGTGCTGTATCGGAAGTATTGGGAGTTGGAAGGACATGGTTGGAGAAACCAATTGGTCGTCCCAAAGGAAGAACAAGCCAAGTTGGTAAGAGAATACCATGGAGGAGCGGCAGGAGCGCACCTGGGAGTAGCCAGGACGACAGCCCTTTTGGAACAAGGGTTTTACTGGCCAAGACTCCGAGAAGACGTGCGGAGGTAATGTCGGGAATGTGACTGCGCGTTGCTCAAGAGGGGACGAGGACGTCGGGAGCCGTTGCATCAATATAATTATAGTAGGAGAACCGATGGAACGACTGGCCATGGATGTCTCGGGCCCGTACCGGGTTACGAAACGAGGTAACAAGTACTGTCTGATGGTAGGGTGCTATTTCACCAAATGGCTGGAATGTTTCCCGATCCCTGACCAGAAGGCAGTCACGGTGGCTGACAAGCTGGTAGAAGAAGTGGTGGCTCGGTGCGGCGCGTTTCGGGAACTACACTCGGATCAGGGCACGAATTTCGAGTCCGAGGTAGTGGCCCAGGTCTGCGCGCTGTTCAGAATACACAAGACTCGGACGACGCCGTACCACCCCCGGAGTGATGGATACATAGAACGAAGTTTTCATACACTGGGATGCTGCTTGAAAGCTAGCTGCCGTGCGACGGGCCGGGAATGGGACGAGATGGTCCCCCTGGTAATGATGAGCTACAGGGCAACGCTGCAGGCCAGTACGGGAGTGACACCGAATATGATGATGCTGGGACGACAGACCATGATGCCGCGAAAAGCGATATATGCGAAACCTCTGTTACCAGAGGAGGAACCTCGACGGGTGAGCGACTATGTGGAAAGTCTAGAGGAAGGGCTAGTCGCAGCCTATCGGGAGGCCCGGGCAGGGCTGAAACGAGCCGCCATTCATCAGAAACACGAGTTCGATGGAAAGGTGACTCGGCGGGAATACCACGCCAGAGAGCTGGTCTGGGTGCACGACACGGTAGTGGATAGGGACAAGGGAACGAAGTTGCGATTCCCCTGGACGGGTCTCGCACTGATCGTCAAAGTGCTTGACCGAGGACGGGTGGTAGTGCGGAAGAAACGAGGAAAACCTGGGGGGTGGTCCATGTGGACCGCCTGGAACCCTACCGGGGACACGCTGCGCCAGCTTGGATGGTGGCCGACCAGCAGGGATACAAGTCTACGCAATAAGATGCTTGGGGTAGGGCGTGTCTGACACGTGACGGAAGCGGGTTACCCCCTTCTTGTGATAAAATCGTTCCCCTGTCTCGATTCCGCAGGTGGAAGAGGACCGCGGGAACGACCAAAATAGGCGCTGCACGAAAAGGCTTTGGCTAAAAAGGACTGATCAACCTGGGGCCATTGAGTCAGGGAGGCATGTTGACCACTACAGTAGGCGTGTAGATTGTTAGGCTGAAGAAAAATGCTACCTATCTGAGGACGGTTCTCTTGCGGACATAACTTAGGTGGGAAATTTGGGGTTGGAACAAAAACTGGCATTTCGGAGCCACGATGGCCCGAACGCTCAAGTAGTTTCACGTAGCCGGTTTCCGGTCGGTCCAAGGAAACCACAGCGTCGAAAGGATGGTTGGATTGTGGTGGAAGACAGACCCGGTGGCAAGCTGGTGAAGACTTTTGGCACGATGCCGACCTGGTTAAAACCGCGTTACAACGTCCAGGAGACCGGAGGAGAGTAGATGCGTCACTCTCGGGGCGCCGGAGGAACGAACGGACGGTTGTAAGAGGCGAGGCCTGGAAATGGACGGGCTTAAAAGTAGGTCGTAAAACGAGGAAATCAAAGGCAGAGCGGGGCGGCGTGACAGGAGGACAATAGTGACGAGCCCCTGTGTTCTCCTGGAAGTGCACGGAAGCACTAAAGGAGCTGAGCGATGAGGCAGAGGAAGCGGAAGAGATGAAAGGACCGAGGACGTCCGGTGGGGTAATAAAAGGCCTGAGAAGAAAAGCGCAGACGAAAACACGACAACGGCGCGGGCCGTGAGGTGGACGGCAGGTGGGGTGGTAGCCGGCGGCGGGCCCCGGGGACCGGAAATTGTAGGGGGCGCCACTGTCGAGTTGGTTGGTGAGCTTGACGCTAGGGGCGCTAGCGCAGGCCACGCCCACTTCCGCCTGCGGCGTATATATAAGGCAGAGCGCCCACCGGAGCAGGTCACTTTGGTCAGCGGATCAGAGTTCATCACAACGCACAGCAGACGAGCAGACCAAGCTACAGAAGCGAGCCTAAGACCAAGAGGCAGAGAAGCGAGACGAGCAGCATCACTACGAGGCGAAAACGAAGGCCGACGGGATGAGCTTCGAGCCTGGAACGAAGCCCGAAGGCCCGGAAGACAGACGAGATGAGCAGAAGATGCTATGAGGGGAGCTGCGGCGGGAAGGAGTTCAAGTACCTGGCCAAGCATACCCGAAACCAGCACGAAGGAGGTATTATATGTGCCCAGTGTGCTCAACAAACCGAGCGTATTCGACACACAATGACTGGAGGAAGCACATGTGGGACTCACACGAGGGGAGCCTGAAAAGAGGGATGGCGAAGCAAGACCCCCTCCTGCGAGTGGAGTATGCTGCAGCGTTCGCACTGGACCCGAAAGGACGGCGGGCCTACACCATGTATGCCGTTGGGGACGAGACGGCGGCCTGGGTAGCTGACATGGAACGAGACTTCAATGTGCGGCATCCAGAGGGATTCATACCTCCCGAGAAGGCGGTGGACAAGTCAGCACCGGATAGACCACGGCGGAGGATCCGGATACCACACTACCCGGGAACCTCTGGAGAGTCCGACGAAAGCGAAGCTGAGCAAGCCGGGCAGGTAGCTGCGGACGAGCCACATGAGGGCGCCGGGGCCGACGGAGGGTCCCAGGGAGCCAAGGCAGCGGGAAAAGGACCATTGGCTGGGTTGGCGGAAAGGTCGACACCTACACACCGTTCCCCTCGGAGGGCTACGAAAGGAGGGAAGAAGGAAATAACCGAGTCTCCGCGGAGTGCCAGTCGGGCCGTGGTGAACCCGAAACCACTCCTCACAGGAGAGCAGGTGACCGGATTGGTGCAAAGCAAGGTGAGGAAGCTGAACGCTCAGGGAGAGCCCCGGGAGCCTAGAGGACGAGGACTCCCTGGAAGAGGACGAGGAAGAAAATCCATACCGCACCCGAGACCAGGCGGCTCTGGAATACCGCCCGGGGCCGAGGTGGTGGAGTTAATAAGTTCGTCAGATGACCAGCATCCAAAAATTAAAGAGGAGGAGGCTTTTAAGCGACCACCAACACAAGGGTCCACAGTGGAGGAGCCTTCCCGGAAAAGAAAACTGAAGAAGATCAAGAAACTCCCGAAAGAGTTGGAGGAGGGAACCAGCTCGGATCAGTCAGAGTCAGGACGGAGCACATTGGTGCGTAGTGACCGGTCCCTGGTCATTGCCGAGTCAAGCAGTGCGGGAGAGCTGGGGCCGTCGCAGCCCGAGACCTCGGAGGGACAGAAGCACGCCACAGTCACGGGAGTGGAACCTTGTGGTGACGCACAATTTACCATGATGTCGGTCCACAAACAGTCAGTTGTCTACGAGTCACGACATCCAAGATACCCCGGGTATCTGAAGGGGACGCTGAGTCGGGGTGGAGCGTTCACGGGTCATCGTCAGGCGAGAACGGATCAGAAGCTAGAGGTCAAGGTTCGTGATGCCAAGGAAAGCCGGCTGGCGGAGAGGGAGGCGTTGTACCTAAGGAGATTTATTTTTGAGATGGCGGACTAAAACCATCGGGCCGAATCTACAGAGTTAAGTACATCCAACACGCGGTAAAGCCTGAGGAAACGGCGTCTGCGGCTTCAACACAGCCGCTCTTCTCGACCCCAACCCCGACGAGGGCGGAGTCCCGGTCACCATTAGAGAAGATGGTGTGCAGTCAGCCGGTGGTTCTGCCCCTGGGGTTTAAGCGGATGAGAGATGTCCGGATAGCCGTGGAAAAGTTGGCTCGAGTAAGTCTAGGAAGTTCGTTCTTCGGGTCTCAGGACTCGGAAGAGATTCCGGGACCGCCATCGCCAGACAGGGTAAGGTCGCCACCAGGACCAGGAACTCCACTCCGAGACGAAGACAAGGAAGGTCGGGCACTGCAGCCGAGAGTCATGGTGCATAGATTAAAGATGACGGCTACCCAATCCATGGACACAGAGATGGATGAATCAATGGATATGGAGTTGGGACAGGCCGAGCCGGAAAAATACAGGCAGGATGGACAGGAGCTGGACGAGTCGGGAGCGGTCTCGGACTCGGTGTTCGGGTCCGTGACGTCGGAGGTGCCGGTAGCAGGAACGTCCGGAGAAACGCCGCGTCTCAGGTCACTAAGGACACAAGTTATTCAACAGGTAATGCAGGGGCATTTTCCGGGAACGGCGCGGGCCGTAAGAGACTGGGAGGCAGAAGAGGCGATATCGGTACAGCTGGAGTGGCCTCCGCGGTCTTTCCAGGAAATGACGGCCAAGACACGAGCAATGGCCTCAGCATCATTGGCGTTCTTGATGGCGCTGGAAGCGGGCTGCACGCCGCAGTCTTTCAACGAAGCGATGGTGCAGTTCCCAACGGCAGCACTAGGTCCGTTTACCCGGGATTTGCCAGGAGTCGACAAACTGATCAATGAACACAACCAGACATTCCAGTTGGCTCAGACCTTAGTAATGTATAAAGACGAAGAACAGCTTGACGACTTGTTAAAAACGACGGAGGCAGTGGAGATGCAAAGAGGAAGGATGGACCAGCTGCTCAAGCTCCCGGCCAGGGAGGAGGAGCTGCCATTGCCGACTCGATGTCAAGAGGAGGGCTGAAAGCCCCGAGAAAAGTAGGTGTATGCTGCTCAAGATCCTGTACGGATAGTGGCGTGACGGAACCAGCGCGGAAATGGTGCGTCGCGAGTTCGGGTGAGGAGGGATTACGGGGCATTGGCTCCTCACCCAGAATGTCAAACTCCCAGGGGAGGAACCGGGCCGAGGTGGAAGTACCCGAGCCGCACGGGGATCCGAAGCCCAGATAAAAACTTTCCCAGAGACCGCTGGACGGACCTGAACTTTGCTTTCAAACATGAACTTTAGGTAGTTTCTTCATGAGAATCTTTTCTTCCGGAATTGGACGAAACCATATGTGTTAGGAGGTGTTGACTGTGATCAACATGCTGGTTTTGTACTCCAATGATGGAAAGGTGGATAGGACCACGCGCGGAATGAACTTACCAGGCCTTCAGGGCAGTGCAGAACGGGAGGAGGCGCTCGGCGACAGAATGTGTAGCCGTTCCATTTCTTCCCAATAATCATGGAGAGCCAAGCGTGTTGGTTGGGACCAAGTAGGATGGAAGCGATGTGAGAAAGGACCGTCCGGTCGCAGGAATTGGAAAAGTGACGGGCCGGGCGGCCCGAGGTACGAGAAAATTGATTGCAGAATGCCGGGGCGAGAGTCACTTGTCCGAGTGACCAAGAGAAGCGAGAATGGACAAAGGAATGAGATCGGGAAAGGAATCAAGAACGAATAGATATTGTTGTGAAAATTCTTGAGTCGATGGTCGTGCCGGGGTATCTAGGGTACCGGTGGACCGGAGACTCGCCGCTGGAGGAAAGGCTGGTACGGGCCGGGACTGGAGCTCTTCTCCCGTGCTGGCTTGAGGGATCCAGAGGCGACGGGAACGACCTCTGTCCTCTAGCGGCACCCAAAAACAAACGAACTCTCTGTGGCTCATCTGGACTTCCTCACTTAACACCTGTTGATCGGGCTCCAGCCATCTTGACTTTGGATGGGTTCTCTTGCTCGAACGAGTTGAAGTCCCCGCAGAGTGTCGGACAGGACGGGCCCGGATTCATCGTAATCCCCGTTTTCTATTCCTCCTTGTCTTCTGCCTCTTGCGGCATATAGAGTGAAACTTTTCGACTTGAATGCTGGTCTTAGCATGCCTGGACCGATGGGACGAGCCATGTAATGGCTGCATAGAGCTGTGGATCGAAGTGCTGACGCTTCCTGAGGGACCGGGGTGCGGGCAGGGACGGTTGTCTGAAGGCCCTCGCCCGTGCCCCACTAGTAATAGCAGCGAAAAGAAATCAACAAATAGACTCTAACAATATTTCTACACCAAAGCCTTCAATATTTCCTTCTTACCCTCAAAGAACATTGACTGCTTCCATGTCATACTCCCTGATCTCTACTGCACGAAGACCGAAACAAATAGTCTTTGAATTCTCTCAGGAGATGGTGATTGGAACTGAGGCCTGAGATATCACTGCAGCGAACGATGCGGTCCGTCTTTCCAAGAAACTCTAGGGGATACCACCGCGGAGAACGCTGGAAGCGATCCTTCGTCCCCGAATTTGATGTCGGTTGAGTTCTTCAGATCCAGTCTTCCTGCACCTAGCTTGATGCTTTCGAGCACGGTCCGTTCCGGCTCTCAAATGTGGACGTAGGATGCAAGTCCATATTTCACTTCTCCATAACTACATATAAATCATATTATGCTCAACTTACCCACCACAAACCGTCGTACTCAGGAGCAGCCCAGGACGACTCAGAAAGGATTGATTGTCCTGGCGCGTGACAAGACGTTCGAGTGGCTTCATGTATATTGGCATTGCTCTGATGAAGACTGTTGCTTTGCCCCAAAATCAAGGAAGACCGAATTCTGAAATTATCCTCACTGCAGATTGCTGACAACTGTCTGAAGAAAATCATCGATGAGCCCGTCCCTCGGGAATCCAGAGTAGCACGGGGCCCGAGAGCCCGAAATAGAGGGCCCGAGTGCCCGAAGTAGAAAAGACTTTTTGTTTGGAACCATCTCATCAATCTTCATCTATAGGAACTTAAAAAATGAAGGAGCCTCCCTCTCGCCCCCAGGAAAGATTGTCTTCGTGCCATTGGGCACGGGGGGGGGGGGGGGGGGGGATGAGAGGCGTCGGCTCCTGTCATCAAAGAAAATTGTCTTCTCACCTCTAAGGGACCTGTCTTCCGTTCCGGTTATTTTTGTGCCATCTGGGCCCGGGAATGGTGGCAGGACTCCCTGTCACCCGAACTGAACTTCTCCATATCTTCCTTTGCCTCTAAAATCTTTGAGTGTGTTGGAATGGTCGAGAGCCGATCGTCTCCTACACTGGTGCTGGGTTAATCACGAGACCACCTGCCACAAGAACATTCCGACATGGCCGGCGACTGCAAAGTCAAAAAGGGGAGTCCCTGTTGCCGCACGAGAACGGACAAGAGGAACGACGAGCGAAAGACACGTCTACACACCCCTCTTCTTCTTCATGTAGTATTCTCAACCACGATACCATCTTCCGAAGTTTCCTCTTGAAGCTTTAACAATTGAAGCAAGTGCGTATGTATCCCGTTGGATCAATTCTTTCTACACATCTATTGCTGTCTCTTCTCTCCATGGCTAACTGGACCAATGCTGCCTGCGCCGAAGAAACCCGGGGGAGGTAGAGAATCGTACCCCTTCCCCTGGCTCGAACATTTCGTCCTTGCCAAACCTGGAAGAAGTCACTGGGAGGCTCCGAATGCCGAGGTGCGGCAGGTGGTGCGAAGCCTAAGAATATTCTGTCTAAAACAAAAGCTTCATCTTCAAATCATCATCACCCAAAATGCGATGAGAGCTGGTAGTTGGGAGGACAAAGGGTCACGACCGACCCTTGCCTCCGGGTAGGAGAATCACTACCGATTCTCTGCCCGAAACGAAGAGAACGTCTGGACGACGAAAACAAGTAAGGAGAGACGGGGGCGCTAAGGGTCACGACAGATCCCTGGCCCCGTGTGGGAGAACCATGACCGGTTCCTCCACCCTAACGAGGGTAAAAAAAGAGACGAGTGGGGCTAAGTATTCAGAGCCCGAATGGGAGGAACGGGAGCGACGGGGTCACGACCGATCCCCAGTCCTGGGTGGGAGAGCCACGACCGGCTCCCTCATCCTAAAGGAAAAAGTGATGAAGTCGGGGTCACCCGGGATAAGAACTATGGTTAAAAATATGTATATGAAAAAGACTGAAGCGGACGAGTAAAAAGGAACGAATTACGATATGAACTTTGATGAAGAACGAAGAACGAAGAAAAGAAGATTTGAAGATAAAAATTAGCCGGATAGGCACCGGGGGCCCTCCGAAGTAGACAGGAGAGGACAGAAGGTGACACTTCCTCCTCTACCTATAAGGAGCGTAGGATTGCTATTTAGAAGTGTTAGAGATTTCTGGTTCTAAAGTATTTCCTGTTGTTGTTGTCTGTAGGGTATTACAGATTGGTATGAACGTGCTTGCGAAAAAGAAAAAAACTTTGTAATCCGTGTTTCCCCACCTTTCAAGAAGGTACGGGAGGGTGTGATGAATGTCTATTCATCAATTTGTAAGACCGAAATATGAAAAGTAAGATAATGCGACAGAGTAAAGTATGCTTTGTAACGTGCCCGAAAAGCCCGAAAGGCCCGAAAGGCCCGAAAAGGCCCGAAAAGGCCCGAAATTGTAAAAGCCCGAAACCCGAAAGTCCCGAGAAATATGTAAACCGGAAGTGATAAAGTAAACCGGAAGTGACGTCATTTGTAACCACGTGATCAGAGGCAGCCAATCAGGGCTGACCACTAGACTATAAAAGGGGCGGTGAGGCCCGAGAATAAATGAGTTCCTTTACAGTACTCCTTGTGTCAACATGTGTCTTCTTCCTATGGTAGCCGATAAGATGATCCAAGACAAGCTAATTGACTAGAAGTTTAAGTAAAATAGCAGAAGTTGGAAGAAATTAGGCGAAACTTAGGACAGGGTTCCGAAGGCCCGAAGGACCGAAACTGGGCACGGAGGCCCGAAACTGGCCTGGATGGAGTCGCGAAAACAAAGGACCGGACTGGCACGAGGGCCCGAAACAGGGAACGGAAACCCAGGATCCGGGGGAATGAAGGCGCGACCAGCTTGGCCCCACGCTACCAAACAATAGGCGACCGTCGGCCCAACAGCCCTGCGGACCGAGAACGAGGGTGGACCGTCCGCAGTAGACCCCGAAGAGAGTACCGGCACTAGGGAGATAGAAACGGGCCCCTCCTGCCCCCCTACCACTTTTCCTCCCCCACAGTCCTCCGCCCGTCAACGGAAGTGCCTGTACCCTGCCTGGTGGCTGAGGCCCCTCGGTCCAGCCCGGCTGATACACCCCTCCCCCGTTGACGAATACCGATTTCCCGATTGATCCGCTCAAACCCCCCTCGTGCGCGAGGCACGACTCTAAATATCACATCTCGGTTTCTTGCCCGGATTCCCCGTCCGGCTGAGACCCGAAACAATCCCCACGTCCCTCAGTTGTAGAAATCAGAAACCCCGAACTACCGAGGAACGTCACAATTTCAAACATGTATATCTTTAGTTCTAATACTGATATAAACACAATTGTTTGTACCATTGTAAAGATCATATGATCAACAATTGTCTAGGATCACTTTCACCTTTTTTAGTTACTGTCCAGGGATTATACTCTTGAAGACTGGTGATGTAGTGTAGGCTGGTTTGAATATCTGATATTAGGAAATATTCTAATAATGTCATAATAAGTTATTAGAACCTTGCATGATATGAATTGTCTTTGTGGGGTTTTCATTGGGAAAATGTAGAAAAATACGAAAATAGGAAAATTGGGCAGGTAACAGTCTGACCAAAAAACTATGGTCACAGAATGTGTTTGTTACAGCACTGCTTGCCTGGGGGAAGCTATAGGAGTTTGGTTCAAAAAAACCTCTCAGACCCTTTTTAATGGTACACATGCTTATGATACTGTGCCATTTAAACAAAAAGGGGAAAGATTTTATTTTTCTTTGATATCTATGAAGATTGGAGATGAGAATTATTTTCTGATAAGGAGGCATCAACATTTAAAAATTGTCACGGTAGCCTTTGTACCAACAAGACCCCTGACCGTTTTTCAACATTTAAAAATTGTGTTACCATGTTAACCAAGAGAGCAATTATTAGTTATTTTCCCCTATTTTCTGCCATTTTTCCAGTTTCTTTTACACTTTTCAAAAACCGACCAAATTTGTAATAACGCCTCTGATTATACAAAATAAATAAAGAGAAATTAAAGTCAGAAGGTCTAATACATAAAAAAGAATTCATGGACAAGAATTCTTAGAGTCTTAGAGCTTAAAGGTCGTATTCCACATACCTAAAATGCGCTGCCAATTTGCAGCTGCTATACTATCAGCAGTGCTGATAAATAATCGGCAGCACTGCCGATAATATTTACAAACATGTTGGTAAAATTTTCCTGCCAATTGTGTGCCTGCACCCGATTTTAACACTCAAAATCAGCAGCATTCAATGCCTGGACACTTTGAACACACGTTCGGCGCCGAAAGTGTCCCGCCATTGAATGTTTCCAATTTTGAGTGTTCCAAGTGCCTCACCATGACAACATCGCATCCCTGCACAAATTGGCAGCTCGCACTTTCTGCGTGTGGAATACGGGCTTAAAATATAACCCCCTTGGAGCACCCTTTCTGTGTTTTGGGTCACATATATAATCCTACATGAATATACTTGCACAAACCATTAACAGTGCAATACAACCACCAAACATACAGATGCTCTGTTGCTGATTCCTAGAGACACCATTATAGACCTCTTTACCAGAAAAGGGTTATGGAAAAGGGCAATTTGTTGAAACAACAATTTTATTCTATGTAAATTTGATAGAGCATCACTCCATATACCATAGAATTTAGTATAAACTGGACAATTAATTATCTACACTGGTTTTGCTTGAAAATGTATTCCTTTGGTATTATGTCATTTTGGCCAGTAAGTGCACACGTCTGTACCTTTGCATTATTGTAGGTGCAGAAATAGACCCTCTAAACACAAAATAATTGTGTGGAAGGATTGCCGTACCACCAGGATTCGAATACCGGCCACAATAACGGGCCACTTGGCTGGTCGGCTGCACTTAGCCTTGGTCCAACCTGGACAGGTGCCCCCTCCACAGACTAGGAGTAGGGACGAGTTAGCCTTTTAGGTATGAATCCTAGTGATGTAAAAGATGAGAGGGATATATCTTTAGTTTGCTACCCATTACAACTTTGACTGGCATCCTTGACAGAACATAGCCTGAGATTATCTGTGGCCCACTGTGGATGCGCAGTGAGGCGGCCGGTATCTGGATCAAAGCCGGTGTTACTTACATTAATATCAGGGAATAGAAAGCTATATCCTACATCCAGATCACTGAAGACCAAGTTGACTGTATGTCTATAATTGGATAGTTATTGGAGCATAACTTCAAGGACGAAGGTTTTAAGGGAATTCGTATACTTCTCTGTATGTATGTATGTATGTATGTATGTATGTATGGGTGTAAGTATGTATGTATGTGTAATATATAAATACATTTGTTCCTCCACCCTAACGAGGGTAAAAAAAGAGACGAGTGGGGCTAAGTATTCAGAGCCCGAATGGGAGGAACGGGAGCGACGGGGTCACGACCGATCCCCAGTCCTGGGTGGGAGAGCCACGACCGGCTCCCTCATCCTAAAGGAAAAAGTGATGAAGTCGGGGTCACCCGGGATAAGAACTATGGTTAAAAATATGTATATGAAAAAGACTGAAGCGGACGAGTAAAAAGGAACGAATTACGATATGAACTTTGATGAAGAACGAAGAACGAAGAAAAGAAGATTTGAAGATAAAAATTAGCCGGATAGGCACCGGGGGCCCTCCGAAGTAGACAGGAGAGGACAGAAGGTGACACTTCCTCCTCTACCTATAAGGAGCGTAGGATTGCTATTTAGAAGTGTTAGAGATTTCTGGTTCTAAAGTATTTCCTGTTGTTGTTGTCTGTAGGGTATTACAGATTGGTATGAACGTGCTTGCGAAAAAGAAAAAAACTTTGTAATCCGTGTTTCCCCACCTTTCAAGAAGGTACGGGAGGGTGTGATGAATGTCTATTCATCAATTTGTAAGACCGAAATATGAAAAGTAAGATAATGCGACAGAGTAAAGTATGCTTTGTAACGTGCCCGAAAAGCCCGAAAGGCCCGAAAGGCCCGAAAAGGCCCGAAATTGTAAAAGCCCGAAACCCGAAAGTCCCGAGAAATATGTAAACCGGAAGTGATAAAGTAAACCGGAAGTGACGTCATTTGTAACCACGTGATCAGAGGCAGCCAATCAGGGCTGACCACTAGACTATAAAAGGGGCGGTGAGGCCCGAGAATAAATGAGTTCCTTTACAGTACTCCTTGTGTCAACATGTGTCTTCTTCCTATGGTAGCCGATAAGATGATCCAAGACAAGCTAATTGACTAGAAGTTTAAGTAAAATAGCAGAAGTTGGAAGAAATTAGGCGAAACTTAGGACAGGGTTCCGAAGGCCCGAAGGACCGAAACTGGGCACGGAGGCCCGAAACTGGCCTGGATGGAGTCGCGAAAACAAAGGACCGGACTGGCACGAGGGCCCGAAACAGGGAACGGAAACCCAGGATCCGGGGGAATGAAGGCGCGACCAGCTTGGCCCCACGCTACCAAACAATAGGCGACCGTCGGCCCAACAGCCCTGCGGACCGAGAACGAGGGTGGACCGTCCGCAGTAGACCCCGAAGAGAGTACCGGCACTAGGGAGATAGAAACGGGCCCCTCCTGCCCCCCTACCACTTTTCCTCCCCCACAGTCCTCCGCCCGTCAACGGAAGTGCCTGTACCCTGCCTGGTGGCTGAGGCCCCTCGGTCCAGCCCGGCTGATACACCCCTCCCCCGTTGACGAATACCGATTTCCCGATTGATCCGCTCAAACCCCCCTCGTGCGCGAGGCACGACTCTAAATATCACATCTCGGTTTCTTGCCCGGATTCCCCGTCCGGCTGAGACCCGAAACAATCCCCACGTCCCTCAGTTGTAGAAATCAGAAACCCCGAACTACCGAGGAACGTCACAATTTCAAACATGTATATCTTTAGTTCTAATACTGATATAAACACAATTGTTTGTACCATTGTAAAGATCATATGATCAACAATTGTCTAGGATCACTTTCACCTTTTTTAGTTACTGTCCAGGGATTATACTCTTGAAGACTGGTGATGTAGTGTAGGCTGGTTTGAATATCTGATATTAGGAAATATTCTAATAATGTCATAATAAGTTATTAGAACCTTGCATGATATGAATTGTCTTTGTGGGGTTTTCATTGGGAAAATGTAGAAAAATACGAAAATAGGAAAATTGGGCAGGTAACAGTCTGACCAAAAAACTATGGTCACAGAATGTGTTTGTTACAGCACTGCTTGCCTGGGGGAAGCTATAGGAGTTTGGTTCAAAAAAACCTCTCAGACCCTTTTTAATGGTACACATGCTTATGATACTGTGCCATTTAAACAAAAAGGGGAAAGATTTTATTTTTCTTTGATATCTATGAAGATTGGAGATGAGAATTATTTTCTGATAAGGAGGCATCAACATTTAAAAATTGTCACGGTAGCCTTTGTACCAACAAGACCCCTGACCGTTTTTCAACATTTAAAAATTGTGTTACCATGTTAACCAAGAGAGCAATTATTAGTTATTTTCCCCTATTTTCTGCCATTTTTCCAGTTTCTTTTACACTTTTCAAAAACCGACCAAATTTGTAATAACGCCTCTGATTATACAAAATAAATAAAGAGAAATTAAAGTCAGAAGGTCTAATACATAAAAAAGAATTCATGGACAAGAATTCTTAGAGTCTTAGAGCTTAAAGGTCGTATTCCACATACCTAAAATGCGCTGCCAATTTGCAGCTGCTATACTATCAGCAGTGCTGATAAATAATCGGCAGCACTGCCGATAATATTTACAAACATGTTGGTAAAATTTTCCTGCCAATTGTGTGCCTGCACCCGATTTTAACACTCAAAATCAGCAGCATTCAATGCCTGGACACTTTGAACACACGTTCGGCGCCGAAAGTGTCCCGCCATTGAATGTTTCCAATTTTGAGTGTTCCAAGTGCCTCACCATGACAACATCGCATCCCTGCACAAATTGGCAGCTCGCACTTTCTGCGTGTGGAATACGGGCTTAAAATATAACCCCCTTGGAGCACCCTTTCTGTGTTTTGGGTCACATATATAATCCTACATGAATATACTTGCACAAACCATTAACAGTGCAATACAACCACCAAACATACAGATGCTCTGTTGCTGATTCCTAGAGACACCATTATAGACCTCTTTACCAGAAAAGGGTTATGGAAAAGGGCAATTTGTTGAAACAACAATTTTATTCTATGTAAATTTGATAGAGCATCACTCCATATACCATAGAATTTAGTATAAACTGGACAATTAATTATCTACACTGGTTTTGCTTGAAAATGTATTCCTTTGGTATTATGTCATTTTGGCCAGTAAGTGCACACGTCTGTACCTTTGCATTATTGTAGGTGCAGAAATAGACCCTCTAAACACAAAATAATTGTGTGGAAGGATTGCCGTACCACCAGGATTCGAATACCGGCCACAATAACGGGCCACTTGGCTGGTCGGCTGCACTTAGCCTTGGTCCAACCTGGACAGGTGCCCCCTCCACAGACTAGGAGTAGGGACGAGTTAGCCTTTTAGGTATGAATCCTAGTGATGTAAAAGATGAGAGGGATATATCTTTAGTTTGCTACCCATTACAACTTTGACTGGCATCCTTGACAGAACATAGCCTGAGATTATCTGTGGCCCACTGTGGATGCGCAGTGAGGCGGCCGGTATCTGGATCAAAGCCGGTGTTACTTACATTAATATCAGGGAATAGAAAGCTATATCCTACATCCAGATCACTGAAGACCAAGTTGACTGTATGTCTATAATTGGATAGTTATTGGAGCATAACTTCAAGGACGAAGGTTTTAAGGGAATTCGTATACTTCTCTGTATGTATGTATGTATGTATGTATGTATGTATGGGTGTAAGTATGTATGTATGTGTAATATATAAATACATTTATTCTCAGTGGTCCATCGAAAAATAACTCTCACACCACAGCGAATGATAGTTTGGTCAAACCACCCACTGTTTTGCAAAAATCCTGCATCAATTTTCATCCATTTCATTTTATGTATATTACATCAATCAAAAATGCATGTAAACGAGAACATATTAGAAAAAGATATAATTATGAAATATAAAATTTGGTATGGCTTCTAGTTATGTCGCAACAACCACAAAGTTCTGTATAACAAATTATAGTTACTTGCCCCTCAGTTTAATATATTCCCCTTTGCCTTCACCCCTTGATTTGAAAGTCTGATATGTTTAAGTCATTGTTCAGGGTGGCCTGAGTTTTCGTACACAAAGTTGACCTATTTTCTGGGTCATGGCCTACGTCAGTTGTCCCAGTTAATATAGGATTGGCATCTTTGATATAAGATTATCTCAGTGTATCAAGCAGCTTATACGTAGCAGCATTCTATCACAGTAGAGGGTAAGTGTTACTACATGTAAATAGGGTAGTGTAAGTGGAACTACATGTAAGTATAGATTACCTGACACTACAGTGTTTCAGCTCTTATTAACCTTTGCATGAAATATAGTATATTGTACATATAACGGTGAAGTTTGGCTAGCCTACACTTCTTGATGTTGCGTGTCTTCAGGGCAATGGGGTTTTGTACCTTTTCAAAGTAAAATCAATCATTCAACTATTTAAGCGCATCAAATCTGATGATGAGTATAACTTTATAAGCTTTCCCTCTTTTTCTCAGGGATGAAATTGGCATAGAGTTTGCTTTTGCTATACCATTTTACTATCTTTGGGAGAATTTTGACTGAGGGCTTTGATAAGAGGACCTTATTATCAATTCTTATTTTTGTCAGATTGTGTCTCAGCACCTCAACTTAGGCTGATGGGCCAGACCTGATCAGGAACCAGCCATCAGTAGGTGGGTCTCATTATAACTGTATTAAAGGGAGCCAAAACCAATATAATTTACAACATTTTCAAAACTCAGATAAGTATAGAAATATGTTTGATGAGTCCAGTTAAGGTCAGTGGTAAAGTACTAGTTGTGAAAACTAGCTCGAACTGAAGTAGAATGCCACAAGAGATGGTAATATTTACATTTGTTTGTAAACAAACCCTGTATTTGCAGATCCACATTAATTGATTTGAGCAAGAAAAACATGTTTTTAATGATTTATTTTACCATATTTCATAGTTCAGATTTTAACATGGGCCAGGAATAGACTCAAGGAATGGATTTCCATGAGTATTTGAGTTTGGAAATTTTCATCAGATTTATTGGTTTTGGTTCCCTTTAACTGTTTATAAAAACATGTAGGAATATTCAACTTGTGCCAGACTCTGTTTGTGTAATGTACTGTGCAAAAATAATCTTTCTGTAGTCGGAACTTATTTTATTGCTCCTTTTGTGCAGTGATAGCCAGTGCGTCTGCAGTCCTAGCCTTTATATTCAGGGAATGCTATAATGTTTTGAAATGTTAAATATCTGGGTGTCAAATGCCAGCCCTGTCCCAAATTGAATGGCTGTTTGTGTTGTGAATATTTCTTTTCATGCAAGTTCAGATTGTTTTAAATGCGATCAATGTATTTTTTGTGTAAATCAAATGTAAACCATGCAATTCAGCACACATCATATACCTTTGGTTTCTGAAAGAGGTATTTTTAACCAATTTCAAATAAATTGTATGCCCAAAATGTATTGAAGAGTATTTCATGGTACCAACACAAAATTAATGTGTTAAAGCTTTGATGTTTTCTGATATCTTTAATATGCCAAAATGTTCTAAACCATTTTCTAACAAAGGAATCCAAAGTTGTACACATTAAATCGATATAAAATCTCATGAACAAACATTTCAAACATTTGGAACAATAATCAGATTAAAACCTACAAATATGTCAAAAACATATGCAATTACCTTGGTAATTAGTGTTTTACCTCCTGACATGATATGATACTGTTATGCATTTTTTTAAACACAATACTTTTAGAATTTGTACATTACCAACTACAATTTGGTAAGTTTTTAAAGGATAACTGAACATATGTATTTTCTGAATATTACATATTTGTTTCAAAAGATGAGTTACAATTATTGACCAAATTTACATCATTATTATTTTATCATTCTAATCAGTGCCAGTCAAATCTTGCAACATCTTCAATGCTTGTATGAGCGAAATATCAGTTCTCAGTATATATGTCTCTTTGGTTAATATAACACTTCACTTTCATAATAGCCCAGGGTAATACTGGTTCAGAAGTTCAGGGTCAAATGCATCACTGGTATAGGCAGGGTGATAACCAAAGTGCTATCTCTTAGCAGGATATTGAAGGAAAGTGGTGCAGGGCAGTAGAAAATGGCTTCACTTGTTTAGTTGGGCTAATGTTAAATTTTTCTGTTTAAAATCAATTCCAGGGTATGATAAATTCATAAACAAACCAGGGAAAAGGTACTTGGTGAGTTTTATAACTACACAGCTATGAGCAATGCCTATTGTGGGTAGGGTGTATTGACAGGCTGTAAGTAACACTATTCATTATAAGTAGTTTTAACATAGTTAGAATAATGCTTGAATGATAAAATATAGAAGCATCTTTGGGGTTGTCTTTGGGTAACTGCAGGACCATGGGGATCCTACAACACTTAGGCTTTGCCCTCAGTATATGATGATCCCCTACAGGTCATATGGCCACTCTTGGACACCCCCTGTGGTACTGTAAGGGACATTTGCCTTTGAACAGCCATGTGAGCCCTATCCTCAGGCTGATATCCCTGACACACCTTGGGTTGATATCCCACCTGTACTTCCCCCCTGGTTGGTTATACATATGTCTTTTGTTTATATATAATCATTATCACCAGAAGTGTTCAACATATTCATTCATTGGATTCTATCACTTTGTTCTAAATTTGTTATTTAAAGTCATCAAAGTCTACTCCTTTCAATTTCAAATGACATTCACTTATCTATTTCAGGTATATATAAAGAAGAGATACAGAAATTTTAGTATTCTTCTTAGTAGCTCTGATACATTCAACTAGAGAGCACCGAAGGAAAATAAACTGAACATGTCAAACCAAGCACCGTCAAGTTATCAAATACTGATTGGCTATATGTCAGGTTTTATGGCAATCATTGGGTGCACCAGTGCCACTGCCTTTTCACAAGCTTTGCAAGGAGCTGTACCTAACCTTGAACTCTTAGCTATAAGGGCAGTGATCCAAATACCTTTCTATATTGGAATAGGACTAATAAGAGCTACAGAGTTAAAGATAAAGAAAAATGAAATTGCACCAATGATTTACTACGGTATTCTGTTTATGGTGTTCAGTGTTGGTTATTTTGGATCTGCCAATTATCTCCCCTTAGTTGAAGTGGTTGGAATATCATCAATATTCACTTCTCTTTCTTCAATAATCTATGCTAGATTTATATACAAAAGAGAGATAACAAAATTGGACATTTCATCTCTAATAATTTGCACACTCAGTATTTTACTGTTGATCCAACCACCTTTATCTTTTCCAAATTTAACTCTTACAAGATCTAGCCAAATAAAGGTGATGGCAAACACAACCTGCCCAGAGGCCAATTCCACCAATAATGTATCTTGTATAGTAAAAAAGCCAAAGATTGACATTCAACCAAACCATCAGACAGGTTATTTATTGGGTATCTTGGCAGGATTGGCACAAGGAATAACTTATAATATAAATGCCTATTCACTCTGTGAAGTTCAACCTTTGACTAAAACTATGCACCTGACCAATGTATATTTTTGCTTATCCGCCATACTTTCAGTCTATATTGAAGAACTAGTCTTTATCATGAGCTTTAGACAACTTTTGTATGTCATCGGATATTCTGTGATATGTGCAATTGCAGCGTATTGCACTGTTACTTCAGTTCATAAAATTGGACCAGTCAGGTCAAGTTTTGTATATAGCCTTGAACCGATTTTGGCCTTGGCCGTTCAATACATGTTAATGAAGTCCATCATGCCTGGTCACAGAAACTGGATAGAAGTAGCTGGAGCAATAATACTGATACCAGGTGTGGCCCTAACACCCATCAATGACATCATCCAAAATTGGAAACAATCTAACACATTGCCTTAGGAAGGAAAATGATACATTTATTTCACCCCTAATGGGTTAGGTCCTTTACATTTCCTATTTAAATGTCATATTCCCCCACCATGGGAATAACAAAAATGATAATCCCATGAATCAAACTGTTAAGTACAGAGACCAGGGGAATATCAAAATGTTATTCCACTTGAAAACTAAGGAAACAATAAGCCACGCCCCTTTATTGAGGCTAAACCAATACCAATGTACAGCACCAGGAGAATACCTTTTAGTAAACCCACGCCCCCTCATGCTATCATCCAATCAGAGGGCACCAGTGGAATATCTAGGTCGCGTCGCTAGGTTGTGTTGCTACGTTAATAAATTCTACCATTTGTTTATATTATGTCAAACATTTCTAAGTCAATATTTTCGCCAATATTTAATCAATTTCCGTGATTCAAAAACTGAAATAGAGAGATATTAACCCCCAATGCTGGGCCATTTGTTTACATTTTGTCGTAACATTTGTAAATCAATATCTTCTTCAGTATTCAATTTCTGCAATTCAAAAACTGTATTAAAGAGATATTATTGCATTAAATGTCCACTGGAATGATAGATCTGTGGGAGGCAAACCTCAGTGTGATGTCAAAATAGTTATTCCCTGTGTCTCCAGGTTCTCGTAACTACGCTACGGCCCCCAACCATGGAGAGACCCAGGGAATAACTATTTTGATATCACACCTCGGTCAGTACTATATATGTATCTTACTATATTTATTGGAAATATATATATATATATATATATAATATCATAGTTTTGTTATGAAAATGGATGTAATTGGCTGTATTTGTGGAGACATTTTGTCTGGCTAATATTGATTAGACACATTAGTACAAAGAAATGCTGAATACAACTGCTTTGTGGTGCTTCATGGCCGAGGATGTTTGAGATCTGAAGAATGAGACCTTGGCCTACCAATTGGTATAAATATATTCACTTTACTAAGTCAAAGAACCTACACTCCTAGTTGTACTTACTGACATTAGTTCCAGCTCAAGCCTGGTGGATACTCAGTGGTTCCCTTGGGCCTTGGTTTGATTGTACTTTTATTGTTAGGCATTTGATTATGTTTTGTACCCACATATGATACTCTAAATCAGTACCTCTTACTTGCTTCAGGCTACAAATTCTTCTTATTGAAACGGACTTTTATAAAGACATAATAAACTTGCTTATTATAAATTACATGTATGTTGTGTCTGTTGTCATAACTTGTCACAATCAGATTTTCTACAGGGGTGATGAGGAGTAGATTGGTGTAAATATATGCACAACATGTTGTTGGATGACGTTACATATTGTCATATGTTTGAAAGGTGGGCTAGGTCATTAGTCATTTTTTAGTACTTTTGTCATAATATTATATTCATTGAAATTCAAGTTGAAAGCAAATGCTTCTCACATCCAAAGGGCGTGCACATCTTGGTTGTAGTGTGGAGATCAAAGTTTTGTATAATTATCTACCTTTAATAGTTTTGAAATTTGAGCCCAAAACCTCTAAACAATAGCATAATTAAACCCCCCAATATAATTATCTAACAAGTAACACAGTGGTAGCCTAATGCTAATACCAACGCCACTTGACTAAGGGGTTATACCCTCCTGAGCCCTACTAGCCATATGCAGAGGCAGAACAAGAGGTAGGGGGGGGAGAGACGAGGAATCAGTGATAAGTGACATGTGTGAGCCTGGCCTGTGTGTGAGTGGTGTTCAGCAGCTTCAGTTGATAAAACAAACCTATAAGCAAACATCACAGAGCTGCAGTTGTACAAAATATAATGTGTTTTAGTATTGGATGTTAATTTCTTAAATGTTCAGTATGAAATACCAGATAATCATAAATCCATTAATGCCAGCATACAAACAGGTGTGGGCGGGACACTTGGTGGTGTGGTGGTTAGCACGGTCGCTTCGCTTGCGGGTGGCTGGGGTTCAACTCCCGGCTGGGGCTGGGGTGTCACGCCACTCTGTGTTCCCCCAGTGGCAACAACTGGGACATCAAAGGTCTCTAGTAGACCACCGGCTATTGTGTGTATGGCCCTGCCTATGGGACCATGCACGTTAAAGAACACCTACCTCGGTAAAAGTGTAGTGGTATGGTCTCTACCTCTCATAGATTCGATCACCATCACCGCCCTTGATATGACCCTGGCAGTTGATTAGGGCGTAAAGCAACCAATAACCAACCAACCAAACAGGTGTGGGACATAATGTTGTAGGCATGTAGGGGATTAGTTACACCTATAAATCCAGGTCAATGAGCTATCCTTCTTTGCCATTAATCTATCATTTTTCTTAAATGATCTAAGTAGGACTGTTTAATGTTATATCAGCATCATCCTTATACTAACCAACAAAAAAGAAACAGCATGTGTTTCACTCAATTTATATTCATGTGCTCACATAAATCCCACAAGCATCCTATTGTTGAAAGGATATTGAATCAACAAATGTGCCATCAATGTTAGTGGATACAAGACCAGGCATGGCTGGTGTATCAGCAACAGCAGCATGTTTGACCAGGTAAGTGTTTAAATTTCCCTCCTTTATGTCTGTTTGGTACCCTGATTTATTAGTTGTAACAAGTGCTATTGACAAATTTGACAAAATCCAGTTGTAATAAATAGAAATTGGCTCTTCCTTTCAAATCTGTTAACTATAATGACTACACTTAGTAAATTGATGAATTCTCTGATGGATCCATCCTCATGAGGATTCCTATTCCACAGACATATATGTCTACATAGTGGTTACTGGACAGACTGGTGCTACCACCTAGCTGATTTAAGTGGAGTAACATGGAGTGGAGTGCACCTCAGCCAATCAGATTGCTGCATTCTGTGGATGCCTAACATTAAATTTTAGTGTAACACAGACCAACCTGCATAATTATGTAGTTGAAACTGACCTCTTGAAATTAAGCAAAAAGTTTTGACCTTCATCTATCTGAATAAGAAATTATAAATTTAAACAAAAATTAGGGGAATGTTAATGATGCAATGGACTATTGACCCTTCAATGTGCTTTTAGTGTACAGATGGGAGAGTCAGTTAGGCCCATTCAAGCATCTGTTCAAACTAGGCAATTTTGGTCAGTTTTTGGGAGACTTTTGCACACGGCCCACCTCTTGATTCCCACAGTTCTTTATATGAAGGCTAACCAGGAACCTGTTGTGTGTAACCAAGGAATGAGGGTTCTGATTAGTCAGGGACTGGCTTCTGGGCCAGGCATTGATCTCATTCTTGTGAGAACTTGTTTTTAATGAAATTATTTATTTTGAAAAAGAGAGATCTTAGTCATGCATGTCTACTTGTAATTTGGGCTGGGAGGATTCATCAGATGTTATTTTTGCCATTTTTATGGTTTACATTTTTTTGGCTGGAATTCAGACAGCTGGGTCAGTTCCAAGTTTTACCTCCAGGTGGGGTGTGTGTATGTCTGGCATTACAGCCGAATTTAAGCGTTCACGGTACCTCAGATACAATAATGATGTATTGTCACAGTAACTGGTTGGTTAAAGGGTACATAGCATGAAACAGCAGGCCCCAGGCTGATACTGAACTATAAGGAGGTTAATTATCCATTTAATGTTAGTGCGTGTAAGTGGTATTTAATTCGATAGATAATAGCTAGCTCCATTCGCAGTCTCCTCCTCGTCCACTGCAGTCGTCCAATACATAATTATAGTTCCCTCATCATGTAAGACGTGAACACTCGTGTGAAAGGATTTGTTGTTTATTATCCAATGTATAGTCATTCCATGACAAGAACTCAATTGACCATGATCAGTCCCAAGGTAAGAGTCCCCTCAAACACATTCAATCAACGCTCCGCGCTCTAACACAATTTCTATATGCCTCTCTCCAGAACCTAGACTGCAGGTTAAAGGTCCAACCTTCACAGGATGTTTACTCACACAGTGCTTGCAGCTACTCTGGCTAGCTAAGAGCGGAACACATTATTATATGGTGGTACGTCACACCGTGACTCCTCCCTCATTTCACTACTGTCAAAGTGAAGCATTGGCTTTATGCTGCCCAAACATGGACTGGCCACCCGCGTCAGTACAATACATTCAAAATAACAATCTATCTACTGCAACAAGATGAATATTTTCTATAATGTGTCTAATGAAATAGTTGTAATTGTGTGTTTTAGTACAATCAAACCATGTAATGTAAGGTATATAGACTATTTGAATAGTCTGGCTTTCCCAATTGGAAAAGGTAATTCAACTCTTAATTAGCCATGTAATGCCTTTTTATTGAGTCTTATATAGGGGAAAAGTGATTTGCCACAGGATGTCATATCCTTTTTCATGTACAATCTCATATAAGTAGCATTATATATTTCGTAATATGGTGGGTGGGTGGAGGGTACTATTGCAAATGTGGTTCTTTTTAAACTAGGTCAAACTAAAAATCAGGACATTTTATTTGTTAACAGGAAAAATGTGAAAAAATGTGAAATCGAAAGATTATTATCTCCCCTACCTTCATGCCAAATTTGAATTTATTTCCTTCATTTCTTGCACTTTGACAAGTGTCTAAAGTCTGGCTTCTTGTCACCTTGACACTGGTGTCCCCCGACAATGGCCACCCCCATGGTACATCTCACACTAGGACCATACCAAGAGATGCAGCACTTTTACTTATGAGACTGAGGCTGAAAGGTTTGAAGGTGGTCTCCAAACGTTTTTTTTCCACGGAGCTCACCAATTGGTCAGTTAATTGCCAAATCTTTCGGGTTTTCGGTAAAAAATGTTTTTTTCTGAGCATAAAACTATTCTGAGTACTTCCTTTTCAGTTACCCATAAAGGAATGTTCTTCTGCCCATTTCCAGTTCTAAAATGTGCTGCCAATATAATTATGATCGGCAGGAAATATTTACATTTGTTTGTAAATTTGATCAGCAGTGCTAGCTGCTGATTATGTATCATCACTAGCACTGTTATATCAGCAGCAAATCGGTGATACTCTTTTGGTATGTGGAATACTGGCTTAACAGCTGTCCCTGGATTATTTTTTGCATGGCAGGTAAGAGTGAATAGTATTTACCAATGCATGTCATCTACCAAAGTGTGGCAGATGGCAGTGTCTAGCTGCTGGTTTTGCTGTTTGCTTGACGAATGAACAAAAGATATCAAAAAGCTTCTTTTCTAATAGATGAATTTGAGTTCAGTAAATTGATATATGGACTGTATGTCTAAATACTGTAAAAAGTATATTTCATTTACAGTAAGGTAAAAACAGCACTTTTGTTGGTGAAAAATCACCCTACATAGATCAAAGTGGACAATAAAAGTTGCCATTGTTTACCAATCATTCATTGTTACAAACAATATTGCGAAACAGGCAACCGGCGAGTGCATGGCAGACGTAGGAAGTGTGTTGGCCTGGACACCATTCAGCATTCTTACCTAAACATATTCGCTATTGCCTTTCCCCCCTTCATTTGATTGTCTTGGGGATAGGTTTGATGGCAGCATTCAGGACATTCAAAAAATATACCTATTTTTAACCTGTGTCTTTGGTCATGGGCCACTTCAGGTGCCCCACTTGATGTAAGAACAACACCTCTGATACAAGATGATCTCAGTGTCTAAAGCAACTTACCAGCATTCTTCAACTACGTAGCGTAAGTGCATTGAAAATATTTTTGTACTTCAACTATATATAGTGGAATATGTATATTATTGACAAAGTTTGGCTTGCCTACACTACTGTTGCATGTCTTTATTATTTGGGTATGGAGTATAGCAACTATCCTACGTGGCAAATAATTAGGCATTGGATGATTGAGGGACATCTTTTCGCTGTCTGCTTAGAAGGTGTGTATGGTTTTATAGTCTTCTCTTCTTTCAGCAGGTATAACATTGACATAGAGTTGGGCAATTTGCATACCACATGGCTATCCTTGTAAAGAAGAAATTTGAGGTTTTGAAGTGAGGACCATATTGTTTGTTTCTCTTTTATATTTTGTTAGATTGTGTTCTGGCTAATAATCCAATATTTCGAAAGACCTTTACCTTAAACTTTTGACAACTTTAAATTGGTTGCTATGGGCTTTAAGGTCCAACCTTAAAAGCCTGTAAAGATTTAAGGTTAGAGGTATTTCAAAACACCTTAACTTAAAAAAAGTTGGTTTAAGGCAATTCTTTTAGGGAGTTCGGGAGTTACCTTCAAATGGAAGGTGAATATATATATATATTATATATAAAATATATCTAACATATATTTCTAGTAATTTCTTCATATCTTTAGGTGTATCTACTTATAATTATCCTTTTTTTTATATGACAGTTTCTTAAGTATAACTGGTATAAACCACATCATTTATTGTATCATGTAATGGTGCAATAAAATTTTCTCTCTTCTGTCATACCAGCAATGAAAATGTCTCCTAGTTACTGCTTTGTATGATTGCATATACCTCTAAAATACAATTAACAGTTCCCGTGTTTGCCACTGAATGAAACAAATGAATGGAATGAATGGAATGAAAAGAATTCTCTGAAACATTCTGCAAAACAAACATATACTATCCGTAGCATAGTGTTATATCAACATCTTTAGAATAGCTATGATCTTCATCAGGACTACTTTATTGTAGGTTTACAAGTAATAACTGAATACATTATGTGATATGAGTATTCCATGTGCTTGTTTCAAATTATAGGTTACAGTTATTGAAAAGAAATACCCTGTTATTACTTATAATTGTTATCCACACAAACTCAATCATGTGTAGTATTTTCAATTTCAAAATGTCAAAGAATGTTATTAGAATGCCTCAGAACCCAACTATTTCGTTACAATTTTGCTGGGTTGGCTGTCTGTTTTACATGACATCTATTTATTCAGATTTTATATTCAATAATTAGATTTCTTCACTTCATTCTCACTTAATAATCTACAATAGATAATTCCCATATAGATTTTAATTATGCAGGCCATTTAAGCCTATCACTTTCAATTTCAAATGATGCTGAAAAACCTGTACTTATCTTTCAGGTATATAGAGATGCCAAAATTTAGTTTTCCTGAGCATTGGAGGAAAACAAACTGAAAATGCCAAACCAAATGAATACAAGTTATCAAATGCTCATTGGCTATATATCAGGGTTTGCATCAATTTTTGGGTCTGCCAGTGCTGCTGCCTTTACACAAGCTTTGCAAGCTGCAGTACCTAATTTTGAACTCTCAGCTATACGGGCAGTGATGCAAATACCTCTCTACATAGGAATAGGACTAATACAGGGTACAGAGTTTGAAATAAAGAAATCAGAAATTGTACCGATGATCTACTATGGTATTCTTACTGTGATGTACAATGTTGGTTATTTTGGGTCCGCCAATTATCTGTCCTTAGTTGAAGTGGTTGGATTGTCATCAATATTCACGTCTCTTTCTTCAATAATCTATGCTAGATTTGTATACCAACAAAATATAACAAAATTAGACGTTTTATCTCTTCTTGTTTGTGCACTTGGTATTGTCCTGTTGATCCAACCAGCTTTCCTTTTTCCAAATTTAATTGTTCAAAGTGCTAGCCAAGTTAAAGTGATGACAAACACCACTAATACAGAAAAGGAGCTGGAGCCCGTAATTGAAACTAACCGTCAAGCTGGTTATTTGCTAGTTATCTTTGCAGGAGTAGCACAAGGAATAACTTATAATATAAATGCTGTTCCACTCTGTGAAGTCCAACCTTTGCCTAAAACTCTGCACTTGACCAATACATATTTTTTCTTATCAGTCATTCTTACAATCTATATTGAAGAACCAGTCTACTTTATGAGCTTTAAACAATTCAATTATGTTATTGGATATTCTGTACTATCAGCACTTTCAACGTATTGCAATGTTACTTCAGTTCATAAAATTGGAGCAGTCAGGTCAAGTTTTGTTTATAGCCTTGAAGTGATTTTAGCTTTGGCCATTCAATACATGCTAATGAAGTCAATCATGCCTGGGCACAGAAACTGGATAGAAGTATTTGGGGCAATCATACTGATACCAGGTGTTGCCCTAACACCCATCAATGACATCATCCAAAATTGGAAACAATCTAATGTATTGCCTTAGGAAAAAATGCATGTATTTTATCAGATTGGCATGTTAATTTATATACAATATCTTATTGTTGTTACATTCACAAATAAAAGATATTGTAACTATGAGAGTCTTTGCCTTATACTAATACATGATATATTGTTAAAGTAAAGACACAACATGAAAATCAGTTTATAACTTTTATTAATAATTCATTAACATGGTGGAGTAACAGTTGCACATTCTTATATTTACTCCCTTTCTAGGTATCTATTCACACCCTGCTCCTTTTAGCTCCAACTACATTTTATTTTACAGTTTATGTTGAAGTAAGTTGTCATCCCCTTCATCCCCTTCATGCCCCTCATCTTCAGCAACTTTGGCAGCAGATACAGCTTTTTCTATAGCTCTTTCTTCTTCATCCTTTTCTTCTGTTATCTGACCTGCTGTTGAATCTAGGTCTATCTTTGCATTACTCTATAGATAGGGATACATGCAAATAAGCATGGGAAGGTAGTGAAAGCAGGTGTTGAAAAAACTGGTGGGTCTAAACAATATACAAGCAACATTAAAATCATAAAAACAGTAAGTTATATATATATATGTATATATATATATGTATATATATATATATATATATATATATATATAACCAGCTGAGAAGGGGATAGGAGGAGGGTCAGCAACCCAAGGTGGGACCCTGATATCAGGGTCCACCCTCGGGTCGCCGACCCATCGAGTATCCCCTTTGAAGTTGGTTATGGATTTATTATATCTTGGCCCAAGAATTTCTGCTTAATATAGAAATGAACATCTGTGAAATGCAACAGTTTAATCTGTAGTACTTCACTTGGTTTTGGTGAATGGATGCTTTGGTCACTGTACAACCAGCTGCAGCTTTCCTGTCCCACCTTGGGCAGCCCCCGAGGTTTGACCACCTGTACACTTTGACCTTGGTTATGGATTTATCATATCTTACCCCTCATCTCATCTCATCCAAATCATTTAGTAATCACAAAACCGTATTAATTTAGGTTAAAACCCCCACTCAGGGACATTATACTATGGAATCTTTTGGAATATGCAATTGCAATAGATTAAGTTATGTCTGGCGATGAGGGAAGACAGGACTAGTCCTACTCATCCCAGGGTAAATAAAATTGTTTTAAAAAAAATTAATAAATTGTACATGATTTATACAATTAATACCTTTCAAAAGCCATTGGTTTTGCAACATGATCTGCTTGAAGAGACCAAATTATGTCATAATGCATGTTGTTATAAGAAACAGCATACAGAGATCCCATACAGAAACAAATTGCAACAGGAATATCAGATTCAAGATCTAAAATGAAGATAGAAATAAAATCTAGCAAGTTATACAAAGAACCTGGATATATGCAATATCCGTACATGTGTCAGGTAGCAAGGAAAATTAAATCAGTAAGATTAAAATTATAATTGAAGCAATTGCTGAAATCTTAAGGACGTAGTGCTTTAAAATGATTGTAGACACGGTGAGCATACTATCCATTGAACTCTGTAGACACATGGACATTTTTATAATCTAACTGAAGTTAAGTTTATGTTTATATATTATAGTTCTAACTGATGTGTCTATATTGTATTATATAATTGGTGCTTTTGTTCTGTAATGTAAAATTTAGTTTTTGTACTAAAGAATTGATGCTTATCATATATACTGACTCAAATGGAAGAACTGTAAATCTAGAGAATAGGATAAATGAATATAAGTATCAGGGGAAGTTCACTCCATTACAATATGGTTTGTCAGTACATAAAGTTATGGCTCGTTGATCTGTTTGTAATTTCCATTCAATCTTATCATCTTAAACAATATGGTATATGATACAGGGGAAATGTGTCTGACAATGGTTTATCACAGATTCTGTTCTGAAACCTGAAACAGTTCTTACTGACAAGAGTCAAGCCAAGAAATAAAAAGCAGAGATTCTACTCCAAATCAAAACAAAAGTTGTTTCTAGCCACATACTTAAAGCTATTACCATTGTTATATCAAGGATGAAAAATATGTTTTCTGTTATCAATTGATGAACCGAGATGAAAAATTCAAGCATTCCTTCAATATTATGCATATACAAAATGCTGAGCCGACCCCTGAACAGGCCAAGTGGAGGTAGAGCTGAGCTACATCTAATTTCAGATCAGATCTATTTTTAACAAATTTTGGAATCCTAATTATATTTGTTTAATATCCTCTTATAAATGTTTTCCTCTAAATTTACAGATACATAAGAATAATTAATTAATTTGATGGATAGATTTATTGCACTTGTTTCAATTTGGGGCCATATCTTTCATGGTCCACCTACTCATCAGATATCCCCATCTATATGATTAAAAAGCACTAGCTTCTTGCCTACACTTTTACAGTGGAAGGCCCCCCCTTTTGAAAATCTCTGGATCCGCCCCTGGTTTCCCACCAGCATCCTTGTGATGTAGGGATTCGCGCATCTCGTCGATCTTTTCTGTGCCAGTAAAGTTTGGAAAATCAGTGGCAACTTGGTATCTACCCCAGTCATCTAGCAAGTCCTCCATTCCTCATCTGTAGAGTCTTTCAGGAATAGGGTAGATTCCAGTTACCCTTATCAGGCTGCGAGCTATACCGCATTCAGGAGTTTAGTTCTGTGCATGTGTATTCCTTTGGTGCCAATACCTGTCAGGGGTCAAGCGCAACCTTACAGCCAATCAGGCTATCCCATTGTCCAATATGGCCATGCCCAGTGCTAGTCTCCCGTATGCGGTATTGGCGAAGGTGAATCAAACACTGTGACACCTTCCAGAGCCATCTGGGTCTGGGTACACTTTTCTGTTGAGGCTATAGGTATAGAGACTTGGCTTATCTATACCTTAAGTAATATTTTATCATATATCTATTTAGCATACCCATATTTAGGTTCTTAGTGCATTTCTATGACTAAACTTTATAAAAGTAATACAATAAAAATGATGTTAAGTGTTACTGTTTACTTTGGAAAGCCACAACTCAAATGGAAACTTAAGATTTTCTATTTATATCATAAATAGGGACAGGGAATAAAGACAGTGGATGAAACGCCTATCATCCGTCATCCCATTGGGTCTAAAAATTTAATGGACTAATTCAAGGAAAAAATATCAGTTGGTTGCACTATATCTAAATAAAACAAGACACTTACCAAATGGCTTATGTTAAGTCACTGATATATACCACCCCAACACCAGGTACAATTACCTGTCATTGGATAAGACATATTACGTAGCACACTCTAACGTTAATAACAAATCTAGTCATAAGTCAACACCACTTACTAGCAAATGGAACTTCCCTTATCGTTATTGATTTGGTATACATGATATACATAAAAAGCAGCTCTGGAGAGGGACATATTCTGCAGCTAGTCTGAAATAAACACCCTGATGCCATCTTCAAGGAATATTTCAGAGATGGATGATGCACAAGCTCAACATGCAGATGGAAGTAAAAGTGCCCTTTCTGATGAACATTTAAGTGGCAATGTTATATGGAAGTCTATACATAGCCTTTCACCATTCTTCCTAATTGGGGGTTTTTATTTACACAATGATAATAGGAGTTGGTTTCTTGATTGGACTGCTAGAATATACTGCTCTCTTCTGCCTGTGTATTTCATCTTTCAGTTAGTTTTATGTGTCTTGGATATGATGTTATTTAAGGATTGTTTGGGGGTAACGCTTATCAAGATTGCCAGTGCCTTTTCCTTTTTGCAAGGTTTTACATTGTATGTGATTTATTACAGAACAGGCCAACATATCAAGCCTTTAAGTGTGATCTTTGAGGAGGTCTGCAATAGGCTGAAAAATGTAGAGGTCATAAGTCGAAAGCTTTATAAAATTACACAGATTTTAAAAGGTGTTTTAGGTGGTTTGGTTTTGATCTCAGTGGTTTGGTTTGTGCATAGCTCAGTCTCTGCTTATGACTATGCAACAACAAAAATAGAGGTAAACAACACAGATACTAACATACAACTGATTTTCAAGGACCTGCAAATTTACTTAAATGTTATTTTTGCTGCTTATGCGTTCTATATTCCCATGCTTTTCCATACCCAGTTTTTTCTATTTTGCTATTTGATATACTGTGCCTTTCAAAAGTGCAATGATGATATAGTAAAAAATGTGTCAAGCCATGGTACCCTCACCCCTAACCTCCTAGAAGGCTTGAGATGCCAGTACGAGAAATGTGTTGAGGCCTTGTTCTACACTAACCGTTGTTTCAATCTTTACCTGGGTCTCACTCTATTTTATAACATTGTAATGCTCTGTTTGTACTTGTACATCAGTCAAACCTATTGGAGGGTTTCCGTTTATCTAGTTATAATGACAATAAATTTGGTTGTGACAACCATTTTACCAGTTCTTGGAACAATAAATGTAAGTAGGCTTTTGTGGTTTTAATGTTTGTATTGCTTTGTACAAATGGTCAATCTTTGTAGTTAGTAATTTATATAATGTAGTTCCACCTCTTTCACAAAGCAAGTTCTTCAATTCCACTTCTTTTTGCCATCACATAGCATCTAAGAAATTACTCTGTGTGTAAGTTTATGTAAGAAACCACAAAAGCTAGGTCTAAATTATGGTGCTTCAAGCCATATTAAGAAATGATCTCACAGTTATTCAAACTATAATTGTCAGGACACCCTTGAAATTTTAGCATTTTTCTTTTCAAATAATTCAATATAATTATTACTTTTTCAGATTGGAAACTGCAGGAATACTTTGTACCAAATTGATATCAAGGGAGTTTGTCATAAATGTAACCAAGTGGTCAGTATTTCATTATTATTTTTGACATTAAGCTTGAACTGGGAAAATGTCACTTTAAGCTGTATCTAAAAATATCATACTTTCACACAAAAATAGAGGTTTTCTGTTCTAAATTTGATATAAATTGCAGATAAAACATTTTCTGAGTCGCCTTGAGGGAAGACCAATTGGGTTCACCGCTGCTGGATTGATCATTATTGATACATCAGTCCTATTGACGGTAAGAAACATCTAAATAGATGTAAAGGCTGCTGGTAGTGGCAGCCAATAGCTAGCTGCTAATGATTTATTATCAGATTATATATCGAAATCATATTTCTGTTTAACCATGAAACTGTTATCAACTGTTTATCAAACAGGTTCTCTTGCCTTAAATGTGGAAATCCTATATAATTTTCCTAATTTTTAATGATCTCAGTGGCAGATTCATGCATTCTAATCAAAATTGTACCTATGACAATGTTATGTTTCTGTGTTCGTTCAGATTGCTGGTACCCTTGCAACATACACAATCATCATCTACCAGTTTCAGCCTTCTCTGGACTGTGATTATGAGCCTAGTACCAGTTCTTCTAATGTTTCAATCACACCAGGGATGCCATAAAAGCAGTTGCAAAAACATGAGTTGCAAGCCAAGATATCTTAACTTCCTAATGTCAAAACCCTGCCCCATGAAATCTGCATGGATTTCCAAGGCAGGCACCACTGTAGCAATGTTCATGACAACATTTTACTAAGATTGTTGTCTTTCATCAGTATGGAAACTATTCATACATGTATAGGCTTTGAACTTACTTTCCTTGTGTGAATGTGCTGTTTGACATTTTTTCTTTAAAAAGGAATTATCATTCTGTTGAAATAATTTGCGACATTTTAACATTTCATTCTACCAAAACATTTCCCTATAATGAATGTTTTGTCTAAAGCAGACTAAATCAGGAAACATTCATACCAAAATGTGTTGGAGTTTGTTTCCTTTTAGCAAAATAGAATTGTTTATTATCGTACCTAGTTTCTTTAAATCTACCTGGTTGCAGTCTTGTTTAAATTTTATTTCTGAAAAGTTATTTTTAGTACCATTCAATTGTATCAGAGCTTTGGCAATAAATACAATGTTTGATCGGGTGTATGGAAAGCTGAGTTCTGTTTTTGGTCATTGTTATTTGTATGCACATATACATGTGTATCATTACTTTGTCGTTTTTGTCAGTTTCCAACCACTCTCTTCAAATTCAGATGGTTATTTTTGTTCTGGAATCAACTGGACACAAACATCATTGTAGAAGGCATTAGAAGCGAGAAGCTGGCTTGTAAACTGGCTTGGAAGTTATGTAATTGTAAAGACTAACAACTATAGAGCCAGGCCTATTGTTATTGTTTTTAACAAAATTGCAAAGCGAGACAAGGTCTATAAAAGCAGGAACCAAATTAAGAGAAACCCAGCCTGTGAGAATATTTGGATTAATGAAAGGCTCGATGATGAGCAAAAGAAGGAGAGAGCAGAACCGCAAGCCCTAGTCGACCTGGCTGTGTACAAAGGAAAGGAAGCAAGAGTTGTGGGTGACCTAGCAATCATATCTGGGATCAAGTATTCCCACTGCGATATCCATAAAATGCCCCCTGGCATTACACTAGCAAATGCATTCACCTGAGAAGACAACAATCTTATATTCTTTCACTCAGAACATAGTTGTACTTCTAATTTCAGCCCACATGTTTTCGACCACGAAGGTCATACTTTCTCCAATACTGAAGAGGCCATTAACTTCAACAAGGCACACTTGAACCAAAACCCTGAAGTAGCCCAAGAAATCTTGAGATGCACCAACCCGAGAAAATCGAAGGCCCTAGCTAAAGGAGTCATCCTAACACCTGCTTGGTCGTTTAACGACGAAGAAGAATATATAGCGACAAAACACTAGTAGAGTGTACTCTCGACAAAAGGTGGGTGGCTGCCGCCACTCTGCGCTCCCCTAACGCTATTAAATCTAGAAACACCGGGAAAAAAGGAATGGAAAGGCAATAACAAGTTTGAGGAAAACTTGATGAAAGAGCGAAACAACATTCGCCAAGCTATCATTGAGGAAGCTGCAAAAGAACCTACAGCACCAAAACACCAGACCTTACTGCAGCCACGCCCACACGAGGGGAAACAGAAGTAAAAAACCACCCGTAACACCACTTCAAGAAGCGGCAGAGGGCAAGATACAACTGTAAATGCGTCCCTTTGACCTTTATAAACCACGAATATCCAGGTAGACGAGTGTTGAGAAAAACTCACTGGATCTGATTAAACTCTCTGTGATTCGAATACTAGCATGGCTATCTTTGTAAATTGTTTATTTCATTAAATCACCTGCACTCCATCTCATCTCATACCGCACTTTTGTTATAATTTACTAGCGAAGAGTAATAATGTACCAAGCGAGAAATTTTCAACTCTGCTCCATTTAAACCAAAATATTGTACAACATATGCTGGAGCATGATGGAGAACAGGCCTTTAGCCTGAGATTGTTTTTCCAGTTGAAATAAACCGTTTAAAAAAAAAGGAACTAGTTTGAAAACAGGACAATCTATGACAATAAACAGCTTTGAAAATAAATAATTATAGCACAGAACATCAAGTAAATACATAGAATTATGGCAACGCAATTATATCATTCAGATCAAGATTTAGATCAAAGACATTAAATTTTATATCCCTGATGTGAAAGTTGTCTGAAAAACCTGGAATCACACAGATATATAATGGTTTAAAGTGAATCCATAGGTCTTTATTCTTATTGACCATGTAATCAATACCACAGTAGCATAAAAGCTTTTAACATTGCATAATATCCTTAATGGTCGATTGGTCTACTTGACATCAGGCATTTAATGGTCAGCTCTTACTTAGCTAGAGTGTGACTAGTATGTTATATCATTATCAAAATGGTCCAAGGATATAGTTGCTATTTCTATATGATATATAGCCTGTACCATGAGAATATTATTTCAATTATTTTCAGAATCATATATATCATTGAAATCCTCATATATGGGAGAACAATTTGAACAGCTTAGTTGTAATCATGTATGTTTATATGCAATTATAATTAAGTCGAGCTTACAAAAGGTTAGTAGCATCTACTTTTGCTAAAGCATCAATTTATGTTGTTACATTAAACAAAATAAGTTTTTTGGCTTTTATGACACGTCATCATTTTTGGTGGAAACAAAGACAAGACTTTGTGCAGTTCACCTAGAGCTCATTGTAGAACAGCAACCCCTAAAACCAAGAAAATCAACTACAACAAGGAAGCATACTCCTGGGACAACCACAAAAAGGATAATTGTGACCAGCTGAGGGGAAAGGGTACTGCAAGGTTTCTATATTTGCTATCCTAAACCTAATATTTAAGGATAGACAAAAGAGGGCAGGCCGTTATTTACACTTCCTCCTCTCATTTTCCTAAATTACAAGGTACAATATCGTTTTATATATCAAATGAAAGATAATAATTGTATCTATCTAATGAGATAAGCAAAGTTGTAGTTAGATGAATATTTTTGACACGGTAATTTTAAAACCAATTTCTTTACTTTTATTTTTTGAACATGAATTTCTTCTTTAATATTAAAGTTATACATTTCAAACGTTGTGTGCCTCCTTATAAGGTACTTCTGCAGGTAAGAGTGTCTCAGATTTTTTATCTAGATCATAGTTCTTACTTTGTTACGAAAAACGGAAAACATTTTTTAATTTTTTCAAACTTAATTTTCTAGATTTCACAAAACAAAAACTAGGACCTAGATTAAAATACTGAGACAAGTCTCCCTCCAAATTAATGGTTATTGTGTAGATGTGTTTAAAATTAGGGGGAAAACTACTATTCTGGGCTGCTAGGTACCATCAGTAGGTTATCAGCAGGGTTTTCCCCAGGACAGAATTATAGCCGGTTGTTTTGTTGCGTGGATAACCTAGTAAAGGCGCGGACGACCCAGTAAAATGTGGTCATTGTTTATTTGAATTTGATATTTTAAATTGCTTTAAATTAATTAATTTAGTTTAATTAATTAATTTAGAATTCATGATGATAATCATTAATCTTATTTAAATTCACTGTAAATCTTTCTTTTTTTAATATAATTAAACAATATAGGTATTTCATATTTTACATAATTTATCATTTGTTGATTATACTAAATTTATCATTTGTTGATTATACTAAAGTAAGTATTAGTCAGTTTTATGGCTGTACTATTATCACAATCATATGAAATGTAATCAGCAGATTTCATGAAAACATGGAAATCATTTTTTAGCAATTTTATTATTTCAATAAAACTCAAAGGAAATGTTTGACACAGTAATTAGTAGGTAATCATATTCCAAGCACTTCTGTCTTCACACATTTGACTATCTGGGTAGATTACAATTTTGAAATATATAGCAGTACTTTCCACTAAAGGAATGTGCTTACAGTCTGTAAAGGTTAGTTATGTTTAAAGTATTTCTTTCAGACCTGGACTGTACACTATCTCCAAATATCAGACTGTTCTTTTAAACTAAGAGAATATTTTTCTGAGTGCTCTATATCTATAAGCAATACTATATCTGTTTATTGAATCAGAAAATTGCTTCATCTCTAACTAGTCCATGTACAGTCTTTAATTGGTCTGTCTTTTCTTGGTCACTCTCTTTCTTCCAGTTCTGCTCTGGTCTCCAATCTGAAGTGATCTTTTCACAAGTTTTCTTGCATTTCTTATGTTTGATTTCTTTGTCTTCTTCCTGTTCCGCTCTACAATGACACGTCGTTTTCTCATCTTTCCCCAGATGTCCACTGCTCTATCAAAAGGGAACTGTCCCTTGTCTGGGCCTTGTACTGTCACCATCATGAGGTCTCCAAGAAGGCCATCTGTCATTCTGCATCGAAGGGTTGTTTTGACTCTCTTCATCGCAGAGAATCCTCGTTCACATGCTGGATTAGAATATATGAGAGAATGATTGAACCAGAAATAAGTAGAGTAATGGAACATATGTTATTTGATAGTTAAAATATGGAACATGTTCCCCCCAGAAACCTATAGTCCAACTACATAAAATTAAAATATCTTCACTTTTCCTGAAACCAATATGAAAGACACAAACCTGCAGTGGATACAGGCAAGATGATTGCTATCTTTGCTAGTGTTGCCAGGTTTGGGTAGAATTCTGCCATCTCTTTTCCTACTATTCTGCAAACATCTGTCAAAGACTGCCCTCCTGACTTGTACTTTGAGGAGAGGATGTGTTTCATGGCTATCCACTCCTGCTGAACCTGCTCAGGCTTTATGAGTCCACTTGGCCCATAGTGATCAGTCAGAGTCTAAAAGTATCAATATGAAAGGAAAAAAGACTGTTAAGGGTAATTATTGAAAAATATTTGTCACCAGAGTGTGATCTGAAAGTCAGTTGACCTGTCTATTTGTATTAAGCATACCTCAATGAATATAGAATTTGAGAGGAATACTAAGGCACATAAATAATAAAGCCACATTAGGTAAAACTTGAAAATAGCAAAGATTTTACCTACTTTCATCTCTTCTTCCCCATAAGAGAGGAAGAGTTTGTCGTTTGTAGCTGGTATGTCTCGAGGGTTGAAGACATTGAAGGCTGTCAGCAAGTCCACATTTGGAAAGCGGTCAGTCAGATTCTGTGACAACTTGAGGAGGAAGGGCTGGTACACCTATAACATAAAAGGGAGGAAATCCAATTTTAAATTGCCATATAATTTAACAAGTCTGCTTTCCTTGTCATTCTACTTTTCTGTAAGAGAGACCTTGACAGACGATGGTAGTTAATGGTGATGTACAGCTTTATATTTCAGATAAACATAGAACACATATAGTAGATTTTACCTTAGTGTGAAAGTACTCTTCTTCACCTTCCTTTATTTTGAAAAGTGAGCTCTCCTCTATATCCTGTCTCAGTGTTTGCATGTAGTGTCCTTTCTTCATCAGCAATGTGTCAAGCACATGCTTTGTTGCATTGACATTCTCTTCTATCATGCTGAAGTTGACCTCATCTTTCTGTAAAGATTACAATTTTGAAAAGACTTCAGTGATGTGGCTTTAGAAAGTAATGCCTACGAGAGATGCTAACTCATAATATCAGATTGAATTTAGATAAAATTGATTAAATCAGAGTATGATTGGGAATGACTAACCTGGAAGAGTTTGGACAGGCGATCAAGATGCGGCAAAACATCACACATCATGTATACACTTGCAAGGAAGTCGTACTTCTTCATGAACTTGTGAAGACCCAATCCAGTGGCACAGCTTCTCTCTGATGCTTCACGGGAAAGACTCAGCAACACAGACTTGTAAATCTTCTGTAGTGTTTGTACTGCACTGCAGTGTGACAGCCATCTCACATCTTTGGCCTGTTTCAGCTTCAACTGTGGGCTTTTGAGAATGTTCTTGAATAATGGAAAGTTGGGTAAAGATTAATAGAATTTAGAATCCACAGTATATCAGGTTGGTAATATCCACTGGAAACAAGTGATCATCATGACTAAAACTTATCTAATTTCATAGGATAAGCTCAGCCTCATGCATATGGCTTTTATATTTTTTATGATGTAGTCATACAGCTTAATAATATGGTACCTGGATTTCCTTCAGGCCAGCAGTCCTGACAGAACTGGCTTCATAGTAACAAAACAGCTGCTGAAGTACTGCCTTGAATTTCTTGAGATATGGAACACTGTCAGATGCCTGGCCAGCAGCTAATGCAAGTCGATGAGCAATACAGTGATTGTTGACTAGATGAGGCACAGTTTCACGAATCCTTGTTGCAACTCCAGCCTTTTTCCCAACCATGACTGAAGCACCATCTGATCCGAAGCCTACAATATTCTTGATGTCCAGTCCATGAGTTTGTAGAAACTTGGTCAAAATTCTTGTTACTGTTTCTGCTTTGCCATCTAAGAAAATGTAAAAGAAAGGCTTTCAATAATCTGCTGCTCAAATTTTCAAAATTGGCAGAAGGGAAAATGGGAATCTATACATATAACACTTCCAGAATTCACTGTTTAAAATTAGGGACTATCTACAAAACACATCTGAGTTCACTTCAAGAAGCTTGGGACTATCTTTAGAATACTCTCTTATAACTAATTAATTGCTTACCTGGTAATTGTACTATTCCAAGGAAGGCTGTTTGCTCCAAACCCATTTCGGCTTTGAAGTATTTGGCATAAACTACCATCTGCTTTGTTGTCGTTATATCTGTTGTTTCATCTATCATGATGCTGTATAACCTGGAGTTTTGAATATCGCTGAGTACATCCTGTAGGATAGTTGTACTTAAGGCTTTTGCATGATCTCGTATGATACGCTGTGATGTGTATTTAGCGTTTTCTGCATTAAGCTCATGAAGTTCCTCACATCCAAGATCTTTGCATAACTGGACAAGTGAGACATACTTTGTGGTATGGGCTACTTCTTCTTTCATTAACCAGTGGACAATTTTGAGTTGAGCAATTATGGCTTGCCTATCAATGTTGATTTGCTGTTGGAAGGCTTCTTCAATACCTGAATATAGAACACATTTAAAAGGGTAAATAGATCACTATCTACTATATCTTCAGTCTGGTCATAAATTTGAAGGACAGTTCTCGATTTCAGTTCCCTCAGAAAACATTTATTGAGAATCATTAAATGAATAAACAATGAAGGATTATGTGCCATATTTCAAATGTATTTCTAGAAAGTGTATACATACCTCCACATTCACTTGCAATGATAGCCTCAGTTTCCCTTTCAACTGATTTTAGGTGCATCACACCCCGGCTGTGATCAGTTATACTAGCTCTTCGAATGCGCATGCAGGGCTCGCTAACCCACACACCTGATCCATTTTTGGCTCTTGCATTGGACTTTTGGCACAGCTTGCAGAACATCCCATTGTCACTGATTATAAGCCATGGGAACTCGTCTACCCATTTCTGATTTGTGCCTGAGTCACGTTGTCTTGGGCCTGGGGTCTGTTCTCTTTTTCTGACTTTCGAGTGTTCAGTAGTATCATTTGACCCAGCATTTGTTTCCTTTGTGGTCAAGAAAGCTGTAATTTTATTGGATCCAGAGGCGTCTCTCTTTCGTTTCATTGCTAAATTTCCTTGTAGACACTATCAATATGGAAAAAAAGAAGTATTACAGAAGTGCCAGGGAGAGGGGGTTGGAGGAGCTAGATAGAATATTGAGTTTACCTTCTTTGGTATTGGCAATTTATGATTGAAAATTTATTTGTATTTAGGTCTCAACAGCTTAGAAGACGATAATTATTTAGGCACTAGGTTTTGCTTACAATGAATCCTTATATGCATGGACCTTCACAAATCCTATCTAATCTTGTTTAATTCTAATAATAGTTGGATATGTGACCTTCCAGCGGGTCAGCATACATAGGGTAGTGTTGGATGCATAAACCTTAACAATCTTATGGTTATGTACACTATTTTTTCGAGACTTGTCACTAGCCCCTCTCTTTAAAGTTTTCCAGATTTAAAGTCTCAAAGGATTGATAACAGCGGAAAATTTTGTGTTTTTTAATTTGAAACTCGGCCCAAAAAATTATTAAGGAAATTTCTTTATAATAACGCCCCCCCCCCTTTTTTTTTTTCAAAACTCTGGATTCGCCAGTGGATAAGAGGTCTCAGGAAGATATGTTCTGTTTAGACATAGGCTCTAATACTTATAGCTAAGACATGTATTGTAACCATCATTCATCATTAATTGTGACACATCATTCGTCATTAAAAGGGAAATAATTTTCTACACACGATATGTTTAACAGAACTATTGCACAGCAATTAAAAAATATCAAGAATTTTTGATTTATTGCATAAATTATTCTTTACGTTTAACTCAAGGGAAAGATGTTTCAGATTTTGTATTTTGGTCGTAGTCTTTATTTTATGGCAAAAAATGAGTTACTCTCAATTATTTATTTCTACATCTCATAAAATCAGAACTAGGACACAATTCCCTCGAGAAGAACCTGCAAAATCCACATTCAAAATTTCAGGGTGCTATCTTTGATAGTTACAGAGATATCTATGTCCAACATTTGTCACCAAAATTCCTTTTTTTTTTAATTTACCAAATTGTATCTCAGTGATTTTTTAACTCCTCGATATTGGCTTTATATCATAACAAGATATGTGCTGAGCGGGTAACAACTCCCCCCCCCCCCCCCCCCACACACACACACACTTGGGGCACACAACACGCGGTTGGGCTTGGAAACAGCAACAAGGGGGGTGGGGTAGGGGAAGGTATGGAATTAGCCATGTGAATGATAGTTACTAACAGTGTTGCCAACCATCTGTGAAAATAACGGATACCTCCGTGATTTTAGTGCTCAATAGGGAAATGTCTGTGATCCATGATTTGGGGTTGAAGATCCGTGATTCAAAAAATATCATTGAAAACCTCCGTTTTTTCATACCTAAACCAATAAAACCTCCGTGATAAGCCTGACGCTGCAAAATGTAGACTTAAAATATCTCTATTTGAACATTGTATTGATATTTCAAGGCATATAGCAAGTGTCCGTGATTTGACCATTCAAAACGTTGGCAACACTGAATTACCACCCAACCCCCTCCTCCCCCCTCCCCCCACCCTGGCACCTGCCGCCGGGACCTGCCGCTACAGGTCGGGCGGACGGTAGGTGGGGTTCCCTGCCAAACAGGACTGATGGGCGAGGGGGGTGGAGGGCAGGTCATGGAGGCGGCAGCGGGGTGGGGGTGCGGAGGTCCCGAGTATCTTTGGTCCAGGTCCAGGAGATATTTGGTTGGTACTACTAGTGCAATCAACATCAAGCTAGTGCACATATTGAGCAACTGGCCCGATGGGCTAGTGCAAAAATAAGTTAAGATTTATCCCTGACATAAGTTGTAAATTCTGTTAAAACGCATTGAAGTGTTCTCAGTACATAACGCTATGTTTCGATCAATATACATGTATGTTTGTTACCCTTATCAATTGGTCATGTTTATTCATTAATCTTTTATTCAAATACGGATTTTTACTAGCTTTCTGACCCCCTCCTCATACATACATGTACCCACAATCAGGGTTCGAAATTAACGTCAGCCCCAGAGTTTTGAATCAGGGCTGACACATTTTGAGAAAATTACATTAAAATCAGCCCGGATTTTTTACACATGTAATAGACTCTAGTATGTCCGGGCTGACAGCCTAAAAAGTTAATTTCAACCCCTGCACAAATAATCACACACACAAAATGCACTCACCTCTGTGTTCACAGACTGGGAAGAGCTGCTCACAAACCATGTGTGTACTTCAGTGTCCTGACTCAGTGTGTCTCGCTGCGTCACCATTGGAATGTCCTTGTCACCAGCCATCGTTTTAATGGGCAATTAAACTTGTCGACAGGGCCCAGCTTTATCTCAGAGGTGGTGTTAAGTTGCGTTCTAACCACCAAAACAGGGGAAGTAGGAATGGAGATATATTATCACCATGAGGCCCAATACAACAAGACCCGTTGTATTTACCATTTCACTGATTCTTTTATCTACACTTTTTATTGCCCATTTTCAACCTTTTTTCTGACCGGCTTGTTGAATTCACAGCCGGTCGAGCAGAATTACAGCTGGTCAGTGTAGCCGGCTGTAAGGGGCTGGGGAAAACCCTGTTAATCAGTGAAGCATACCAGTAACTTTCTTGGCTGCTGGTGCCAAGCGTGTACACCAATAACCTATGGCTGGTACCCAGTGGCCCAGAAAAGTTGTTCTTCTCCTAATTTCATACTTTTAGGTTAAATAACAATTGAGATATCCATGTTCGAAAAAATGTTGTCAAAATTGAATTTTTCAACTTTTCGGGTCTGGTGACCAGGTGGTAATCAAGCTACATTTTACTAATTTATATTAACAAATAGGGTGGTTTATTGGCTTTTTGATGTTATACGATATATAATAAGATATGTGACCCGTTTTGGCAAAATGAGTCGGATGTCGCAGAAAGTCGAACTGAGATATGGGGCTCTGAAGTCGGATTTCGCTTTTTTTTTATCGAAAATGGGTTTTTTCTTTTATTCATATCTCCTATATCAGAAGTCTTCCCAAAAAAGAATTTTAGGTCCCAAAGCCATCTCTAAGTCTCTCTCACTAAGCCCCAAAGACGCGCAACGCCTCAGTGATCTGAAACAAAAGACCCTCGATTCACGCCATTTTTCCCTAAGTTCGAGGCGCGCCTGTCGGTCTGGATCCCATCCCAGCCCCATGTTCCGGGTACCTGCTGAAAGGGCGCGAAGTGAACTGGCCAATCACAGCCTCAGATTTTGAATTCGCACCTGCAAGGACCAATCACAATGTGTTTTCCCGATCGTCGTCCCGTAAACAATCGTCGTCAAGGCGGTCACGTGTGCAGAATGGGGTGCGCTGATTGGCTGAGAGGCCTCGCGTGCCTTCCGGTTTCGGTTGTTGTGGAAATTTAAAGGGACGCATGGCGAGCAGGACGGACGGGCGCCATCACTTCTCCGACGGATTTAGCTCTTTTAATCCTGGATCACTGCTGGATTTTGATGTGGATTACCTCCCAACATCGTCGGGAAGAACATGGATCGCGAGGAGGCTGTCGCGGATGCCCTGAATACGATAAATCGGGTGAATTTATGTGGTATAGCCGAGCCACAGCAATGGCGGACTTTGGTGGATGAGTACTTTCTCTTCGCCGACGGGGAGGAGGGGCAAGACGAGGCCTCGGACGAAGAAGAAGAGGATCAGGAGGATCTAGGGGAACTGGAGGACAATGAGGATGAGCCACTGGTCATCCCTGACCCCACGGACGACCTTCTACAGGCAGAGTGGGACGACTGCGAACGCTTCATGTGAGTCGCACCTCGGCAGGAGGCCTTTCAGCTGTCCTCAGGTAAGTTTTTCATGAGATACATGTTATGCAAACCTGTCACCACGACCATGTAGCTATGTCGTTCTCGCTCAAAACTACCCCATAATCCATGACAACGTCTTGAAGTATAACAGACAATTATTAACACTCAACCAGACCGTTTTTAAGGTAGTATTTAGGGCGTGTTAACCTAGTTCATGGATCAATCCAGAAACCTCTTTCCTTGAGTCACATGCATATCATGTACAGATTGTTATTCCTAATCTACTTTGTTTTCTAGGCGAGAAGGACATGTTGCTACTGGGCATCATCAGTACCTGCACAGACAATAGCAGCAGGCTGTCCACCTGGAAGAAGGGGATTAAGGGAAGAGGGGAGAGGCAGCACCAACGAAGCCACTACCTTGTCGGTTCTGGGCCAGTCTGCAGGGACACTTTCAAGTTCATGTACGCGTGAGTACCTTTCATATTCAACTTCTTTGCTCAAATAAGGTCTACCTAGATATCCCTACTATTATTGTACTACTTGAGGTAAATTACAAGATGAACTGTAATGAATCATAACATAATCTGATCATGGCACTTACCTTCACAAATCGTCCATATTAATATTACAATACTAACTGTACTTGTTGCCTGTGTCCAATAATTATTGGCCTAATATAACTCTTACCTTGTGACCTTTCCAGCATCAGCCAGAACAAGCTGACGTCCATCATAAAGTGGTACAAGTCCCACGGGGTGGTGACCAGGCAGAAGAAGGCTGGTGGCCGACAGGCGACTACAAGGATCCTCCAGCTGGAGGACATCAGGCGGGTCGTGGACTTCATCAACTCCTATGCCGAGACCAACGCCCTCGTCCTGCCTGGCCGTGTGTCCTCCCACAAACGGGATGACATCCTCCTCCTCCCCTCCTCTTCCACAAAGGCCGACATCTACAGGTTGTACAGCAATGCCATGGAGGAGGCTAACTTCAGGTGTGTGGCTGACTCAACCTTTAGAAACCTGTGGCTCTAACTCCTCCCTCGCATAGTGTGTTCCCGCCCTATGACTGACCTTTGCTGGGAATGCCAGCGCAACAACAGAGATATCTCTGCCTCTAGTAACCTACCTGACATTGTGAAACAGGCCAAGCTGAAAAAGCAACAACTTCACCTGGAGGTGGTGGCTCGGGAGAGGGCCTTTTATCAGGACATGGTCAAGGCTGCCAAGGCTGCCTACAAGGATGCAGAGTCCCCTCCCCTTGGCCCCCACTCCCCTTGTTCTTCTGACACGAAGGTCCACATCAGTTTTGATTATGCCCAGCAGGTCCACCTTCCCTCCTTTCCTATGCAGCCTGGCCCACTGTATTTCCTTGTCCCCCGCAAGGTCGGCATTTTCGGTGTCTGCGCCGAGGCCATCCCCCAACAGGTGAACTATTTGATCGACGAAAGCCATTGCGGTAGTAAGGGGTCAAATGCAGTTATTTCATACCTGCACCACTATTTTGAAACGTATTCCCTGGGGGAGAAGGCGGTGGACATGCACTGTGACAACTGTAGTGGTCAGAACAAGAACAAGTTTGTACTAGCGTATCTTCTCTGGCGGGTCCTGACTGGCCGGCACCAGTCCATTTCCTTAAACTTTTTGATCACAGGGCACACCAAGTTTGCCCCAGACTGGTGCTTTGGTTTGCTTAAACAAAAGTTTCGTCGTGAGCCGGTCTCGAGCCTCAAGGAGATGGAGGAGACTGTGGTGAAGAGTACCCAAGAACGTGTCAACCTTGCCCAACTTGTGGGGGACGAGAATGGGAAGGTGTTTGTCGAGACGTATGACTGGCAATCTTTTTTGAGCCCTTTCATCAAACCACTCAAGGGCATAAAGCAGTATCATCACTTTGTGTTCTCTGACCAGAACAAGGGCCACGTCACCTTCCGGCAGAATGCGGACTCGGCCCCTGAGACCTTCAAGATGCTGACTGTCGCCCCTGAAGCTGTCCCCCAGGAAGGCCCTCAGCCCACTCCATCCCCTGGCCTCCCTGCCAAAAGACAGTGGTATCTCTTCAAGAACATTCGGGATTTTTGTACTCACGACACAAAGGACATCATGTGCCCTAAGCCCTCTGTACCAGAACCAGCACCCAGCCCAGGCCCCCATGCCGTACCTCCGCCGGAACCAGATGCAGAATCAGAGCCAGAGGCTGGCAAGGGGGATGGGCCAGGCAGGGGCAGGGGCAGAGGCAGGGGCAGAGGCAGAGGCAGAGACAGAGGCAGAGGCAGAGGCAGAGGCAGGGGCAGGGGCAGGGGCAGAGGCAGAGGCAGAGGACAGACTCCAGACACATCATCAGGATCGGAGGGGGAGGAGGAGGAGTTGGTCAGACAGCTGGAGAGGCAATCAAATTCTTCATCTGACTCAGAGGAGGAAGGCCACCCACCCCCAGCTAGGGGCAGGGGCCGTCGTGGCAGGCCCAGGACCACTTGAGAAATCCATTTTGAACATTGTTAACTTATTTTAGTTGTTAAGACTTTTTTGTGATTTTATGATTTTACCTCAGTGGCTTTTCACTATTTTAACAACCAAAGACAATCATGAACATTCCAAGAACTTTTATAGACACATTATGGATACCCAGGGTACATAGGGTCATCACAGAGTCGTTTTTAAGCTACCAAGATGAGGTGTTGTGATCCTTTATGCTTGCCGTTCTAGGTTAAGTTGTTGTTTCAGTTCCGGATTTTTGTCACTTTTTGCAGCACCGGCATGAATAAAAGTTTTGTATATAAACGCATGAATTACTGGTATTTGTTAGCTAGAATAGTGTAGAATGACTATGTAAAGTTTCAGGACCAAGGATTGATTACAAGTGTACATTGCTAGGGCTTTATCGGAGGACCGCGGTAGCGCGCGGTAAGAAAAACTTTGAACTCATTTATCTCAGTTTCTTATACCCGCATAGGCGCGGTTCTTTTTATTTTCGTCGCAACTTATCTCAGGCACTAGATATCGGACCTAGACAGGCTATACCTCATTTTAAAGCTAATAATTAGTATTTTCTAATGGTATACCTAACTAAAAATCTTCCCCATGCGACATCCGACTCAATTCGCCAAAACGGGTCACATATTAGGAATGCAAAAGTGGTAATAAGCTAAATTCCCCTTATCACCTGTTGTTTATCCTCAAGGAGATACGAGTAGATTTATGAAAAATAGTGAAAATTTTGTTTTAAACCAACTTTTAGCATAGAATTCATTCATCATACTCAAAACATTCCATTGTGATGGAATATTTCCATGTTTGGAATGTCAATGGAATGTTCTTTTAAACAGCAAAATTTGCATAATTAGTTGTATTTGGTTGCCATGGAAACTAGAATTCATGAGATTCTCTGTGACAAACGGTTGTTTTCAGGGCTCCACATTGAAGACAGAATAGATTTCTGGTTAAATACTAATGAAAAAAAATTGTGTTTTTGAATATTTACTTACAATTATCATCATTACATATTAATTGATTATTGGAAAATAATATTATTTTATTAAGATAATAACTGCCGTATGTGGCAATGATAAAAGAATGCTTGAAGATGAATATTGGTGTGGGTTGGTGGGTAAGTTGGAGTATGTAAGGGGTAAAGATAGTTATAGTGTAATCCACCAGGTGGGGATGCAATGACCACACTTACCAGCACTGACATTATACAAGGAATACCACCAGTATAACATGAATTTAACACATGCTAAACTGGTAAATGCACGTGTCCTGTTTGCTGGGTTTAAAGAATAGGGTAGATTCCAGTTACCGTTATCAGGCTGCAATCAATTGATGTAGGTGAATTAAACAATGTGTCACCTTCAAGAGCCAACTGGGTCTGGGTACACTTTTCTGTTTAGGCTATAGGTTAACATCAGACTTAACTTATCTATACCTTCAGTAATATCTATCTAATTAGCACATGCATATTTAGGTTCTTAGTGCATTTTATGACTAAATGTTATAACAGTAATTCAATAAAATGATGTTAAGTGGAAATGTTTACTTTGGAAAGCCACAACTCAAGTGAAAATTTAATATTTTTTATTCATATCATAAGTGGGGACAGGGAATGAAGGTGGTGGATGCAATCTGTGATCCCATTGGGTATAAATTTAACACACTAATTCCAGAAAAATACCATTTAGTCACAGTCCATCTAAATAAAACAAGACAACTTACCAAATGGCTCATGTTAAGTCACTGATATATACCACCCCAGCATCAGGTGCAACGTTGATAACAAATGTAGTCATAAGTCAACATCACTTACTAGCAAATGGACCTTTTGTTATTCTTATTGATTTGGTATACATGATATACATCAAAAGCAGCTCTGGAGAGGGACATATTCTGCAGCTAGTCTGATATAAACACCCTGATGCCTTCTCCAAGGAATATTTCAGAGATGGATGATGCACGAGTTCAACATGCAGATGGCAGGAAAAGTGCCCTTTCTGATGAATATTTGAGTGGCAATGTTATTTGGAATTCTATACATAGCCTTTCACCATTCTTCCTAATTGGGGGTTTTTATTTACACAATGATAATAGGAGTTGGTTTCTTGATCTGACTGTTAGAATATACTGCTTTCTTATGCCCGTGTTTTTCATCTGCAGGTTAGTTATCTGTGTCTTGGACATGATGTTATTTAAGTATTGTTTAGGGTTGATGCTTATCAAGATTGCCAATGTCTTTGCCTATTCACAAGGTTTGACGTTTTATGTGGTTTATTACAGACAAGCCAAACATATCAAACCTTTATGTGTGATCTTTGAGGTGGTCTGCAATAGGATGAAAAATATAGAGGTGATAAGTCGAAAGCTTCATAAAATTACACAGATTTTAAAAGGTGTTTTAGGTGGTTTGATTTTGATCTCTATGGTTTGGTTTGTGTATAGTTCAATCTCTGCTTATGACTATGCAAAAGCAAAAGTAGAGGTAAACAACACAGATAATAACATACAACTGATTTTCACAGACCTGCAAATTTACACAAATGTTATATTTGCTGCTTATTCTAACTATGTTCCCATGCTTTTTCATACCCAGTTTTTTCTATTTTGTTATTTGATAAACTGTGTCTTTCAAAAGTGCAATGATGATATAGTAAAAAAGGTTTCAAGTTGTGATACCCTCACCCCTAACCTCCTGGAAAGTTTAAGATGCCAGTATGAGAAATGTGTGGAGGCCTTGTTCTACACCAACCGATGTTACAATCTTTACCTGGGTCTCACTCTATTTCATAATATTGTAATGCTCTGTTTGTATCTATACATCAGTCAAACCTATTGGAGGGTTTACGTCTATCTAGCTATAATGACAATAAATTTGGTTGTGACAACCATTTTACCAGTTCTTGGAACAATAAATGTAAGTAGGCTTTTTTATGATTTTGATGTTTGTGTTGCTTTGTACAAATGGTCAATCTTTGTAGTTAGTAATTTATATAATGTGTTCCACCTCTTTCACAAAGCAATTTCTTCAATTCCACTTATTTTTGCCATCACATAGCATCTAAAGAATTAACGCATTATTCTGTTTGTAAATTTATGCAAGAAACCACAAAGGCTAGGTCTAAATTATGGTGCTTTTACGCCATATCAAGAACGATCTGACAGTTATACAAACTATAATTGTCAGGACAACCTTGAAATTTTAGCCTTTCTTTCCAAATAATTCAATAAATTACTTTTTCAGATTGGAAACTGCAGGAATACTTTGTACCAAATTGATATCAAGGAAGTTTGCTATAAATGCAACCGAGTGGTCAGTATTTCATTATTCTTTTTGACATTAAGCTTGAACTGGGAAAATTTCACTTTAAGCTGTATCTAAAAATATCATACATTCACACAAAAATAGATGTTCTCTGTTCTAAATTTGATATAAATTGCAGATAAAACATTTTCTGAGTCGCCTTGAGGGAAGACCAATTGGCTTTACTGCTGCTGGATTGATCATTATTGATACATCAGTCCTATTGACGGTAAGAAACATCTAAATAGATATAAAGGCTGTATTGCATTACATTGTATTACTGCTGGTAGTGGCTGCCAATAGCTAGCTGCTAATGATATATTATCAAATTATATCTCGAAATCCTATTTCTGTTTAACCATGAAGCTGTTTTTAGAATTTAATAACTGTTTATCAAACAAGTTCTCTTGCCTTAATTGTGGAAATCCAATATAATTTTCCTAATTTTAAATAATCTCAGTAGCAGATCTTTTCATGCATTCTAATCAAAATTGTACCTATGACAATGTTATGTGTTCAATCTTTTGCATTTTTAACAGATTGCTGGTACCCTTGCAACATACACAATCATCATCTACCAGTTTCAGCCTTCTCTGAACTGTGATTATGATCCTAGTACCAGTTCTTTTAATGTTTCAATCGCAACAGCGATGCCATAAAAGCAATTAAGAAAACATGTGTTGTAATTCATTATATCAAAGCAGGCACCACTGTAACAATGTTCATGACAAAATTTTACAAAGTTTGTTGTCTTTCATTGGTACATACATGTATAGGCTTTGAACTTACTTTTCTTGTGTGAACATGCTCTTTGACATTTGTTCTTAAAAAAGGAAGTATCATTCTGTTGAAACAATTTGCGACATTTTGATATTTCAGTTCCCTATAATGAATGTTTTGTCTAAACTAAATTAGGAAATGTTTGTACCAAAATGTGTTGAAGTTGTGTATGGTTGTACCTAGTTTCTTTAAATCTACCTGGTTGCAGTCTTGTTTATATCAACGATTCTACAAAGGAAAGGTTAATGACTGGATTACTTTTCACGTGACGTCCTTGAAAGTGGCGCTGCCTAGGAAAATCCATGCAACCCGTTATGAATCGGCCATCATTGTTACCCTTTTCGTGACGTCACAACCTCTTTGTTTATGAATGGCATCACGAAAAGGGGAACAATGACAGTCGACTCGTAACGGGTTGCACGGATGTCCCTAGATGGTGCCACCATCATCCGTATCACGAAATTTACATAGGCAGTGGTCAGGAGTTGCATATCTTTTTGTAGCTATAATATTTTTGTTTACATTTTGTTCCTGAAAAGTTATTTTTAGTACCATTCAATTGTATCAGAGCTTTGGCAATAAATACAATATTTGAACTTGTGTATGGAGAACTGAGTTCTGTTTTGGGTCATTATGATTGGTATGTACATATATATGTATCATTTCTTTATCATTTTTGTCAGTTTCTAACCACTCTCTTCAAATTCAGATAAATTCTATTGTTCTGAAATGAACTGGATGCAAACATCATTGTAGAAGGCATGAGAAGCTGGCTTGTAAATGGAACTATTTTGAAAACTGGACAATCTATGATATAAACAGCTTTGAAAATAAATAATTATAGCACTGAACATCACGTAAATACATAGAATTGTGACAAAGACATTAAACTTTATATCCCTGATGTGAAAGTTGTCTGAAAAACCCGGAAACACAAATATATAATGGTTCAAAGTGAATTCATAGGTCCTTATTCTTATTGACCATGCAATCAATACCACAGTAACCTAAAAAGCTTTAAGCATTGCACAATACCTTTAATGGTCAATTGGTCTACTTGACATCAGGCATTTAATAGTCAGCTCTTACTTAACTTGAGTGTGACTAGTATATTATATCATTATCAAAATGGTCCGAGGATATAGTTGCTATTTCTATAAAATATATAGCCTGTACCATGAGAATATTATCTCAATTATTTTCAGAATCATAATTATATCCTTGAAATCCTCATATATGAGGAGAACAATTTGAACTGCTTAGTTTTAATCATGTATGTTTATATACAATTTTAATTAAGTCGAGCTTACAAAAGGTTAGTAGCATTTACTTTTGCTAAAGCATCAATTTATGTATATTCTTTGTTACATTAAACAAAATATGTTTTTTGGAAAGACAAGACTTTGTGTAGTTCACCTAGAGCTCATTGTAGAACAGCAACCCCTAAAACCAATAAAACCAACTACAATGAGGAAGCATACTCTTGGCACAACTACAAAAAGGACAACTGTGACCAGCTGAAGGAAAGGGTACCCCGAGGTTTCTATATTTGCTATCCTAAACCTAATGTTTAAAATAGTGATATAATTTTGTCTTAAACCAACTTTCTGTGTAGAAATCCGCCCTATCTGCAGAGCTATCCTAGTACCCAGCCTCTTGACCCACTGTAAGATCCTTACTTAATGATGGATTAAACAACTCTGAACCTCATTACTACACTCTAGCGGTGGACTCTCTTTCCACTGCACAAGGCATAGAGGTTCCTTGCCCATATTAATTTTAGTGACAACCTTTTTACATGTATGACCTGTAACATGGATTGATGCTACTTCAGTACAATAATATTATGTCTATGGGTGACTATCCGTCCCCGAAAATCCCCTAATAAAGAAAAAAATAACAAGTTTGCATTTGATAAGTTTATTCAGCTGCCACCTTCTAATTTATTTTCATTTTCACTTAAATGATCACTCTCATTAAAATCAGGCAATAAGGCTCTTCATAGACCATGCTATCATGTGGCGAAAAAGTACAAACCATGCCCATAGTTATATGGAAGTACAGACAAGATTGTGGTATTTACTTTATAGTCCTTTCTATCATAAATGGTTATACATCCAAGGAAATAGTCTATATTATCAATTTCTTCTTTAATCATTCACTTCAAAGTATTGCCTTTTCAGGTATGAAAGGACTAGGTAATCTTGTTAGCCCATTTTAGGATGGATATACCATTAGGCTGAACCAGGGTTGGGTAAGTAATGTCCATAGGTCTTCATAACACTATTCACTGCAACTCACAAAAATCATGGTATTCCCATTTATCAGAAAATGCTCAAACAGAGCAAATCTAACTGTTTAAGTGGGGTGTCCAAAGAACACCGGTGACCAACTTTAGTCAGTCTAAACCTTTCCATCCTCTGCAACAACTGGGTTCAATCCCTCTTTTCAATAACTGACCATTTTTTAGTCAAATTTTGACTTTGATTTAAAAAAATGGAATGAGCCTATCAAAGGCTAGCTTCTCTCAATTATCTTCATCTGTCTGCATTTCCACTGCACCATAACAGGTCAGAAAAAATACCCCTTTATTACAAAAAGTTGACTTTGAGTACTTGTGATATATTGTCCTTGGCATTAGCATAGACCAGGTACACCTGCCCTTCTGCTGTGAAGGTCTCCCAGTCTGCTGAGGAGTGGGTGTTCAGGTGGTGCTTGGGCACAAACTTCTCCACCCCCTGCCACCTGTAGATGACACTGGTGAGGTGGTTGGAGGGCATCCTGCCCTGGAGGTGGGGCACTTCCCCATGCTGCTGGGCATTAGAGACAATCAGGTAGGTGTCCTCTCCTACTGTGAACACCTCCCAGTCTACTGCACTGCAAGGTAAAAAGGATTTTTTAAAAATAATTTGTTAATTTTACAGCTTCATGAAAATACATGTATGTTCTTCCAGCAGTACAACAAGTCATATAATGAACAAGAAAAAAATGATTGGTAATATGAGGATGAGTACTAATTCAATTAGTGGATAGTCAGATGACATTAATCGTACTCGAACTTGTAGGGTCAGTCAGGGTCAATCACACACTTATGGCATACATATTTTCCGAATTAACCTCTTAAAGTTTACCTTTGTGATAACATTTTCAGTTGCGGATTTTGAGGGGGGTGCGGGTGTGTGTCCCCCCCCCCCCCCCTCTTTTTTTTTTGCCAAATTGCGATTTTTTAATGTAAAATTCGGCCCGAAAGTAATTGAGGACAGTTATTCAATGGCGCCCCCCCCCCCCCTTTTTTTTTTTTTAAAAGGAAGGGTTACATGTAGGAAGTTGGCATTGAGACCATTGCGGATATAGTGAATACTTTACTTTACTACTGTGAAAACATCCCAGTCTACAGTACTGCAAGGTAAAAAGGAAGGGTTACATATGAAGTGGAGGATTTAGAGGAGGGGCACGGGGGCATCCCCCTACCTTTTTTTTTGCCAGATTCAGATTTTAAAAATCTAAAATCTGAGGGGGTTCCAGGTTAATCTGAAGGGGTTCCAAATAATATCTGAGGGGGTTTAGCTGACAGTTGTGGCCAGTTTGCCTTGTTTTAAGTCATGTTACCAAAATATTAGGGGTTGAAAGACATCCTCAAAATTCCCTAGACCATCCCATATTGAGAATGTCCCAAGGGTTGGTCAAGGGTTTGACAAACTATATCAAAACTAGGAGCCATCCTATTCCATACAAAGTTGTGAATTCTACATATAATATGATATGAACTTTAAATCATGCATGTTTCTTAATCAAACCCGATACATATGTATATTTTTAAGTTTGTCTTGAAGGAGGAATAACCTATTACAGGATATATGTATTATTATAAGAAGCACAACGGGGGGTGTCCAAGGGTGGCTGTATGACCATAGGGGATCGTCACGTACCGAGGGCAAAGCCCGAGGTTCGTACCATCCCCATGGGCTGTACAGCCACCTGAGGACGACCCCAAAGGTTCTTCTTTATTTTATCATCCAAGAAATATTCAAAAAAAGTAGCAATTACTAAGAACTAGGTGTCCACAGTGAGCAGTGCATACAGGTCGGCAATACGCCCTCTCCACAATACGCACCGCTCAGCACCCATGCAGGTGATAAATCAGGGTACAAGCTTTTCGTTTCAAATCTGATTGCAGTAGCACAAAAGTGGGGTGGGGAGGAGTGTGCATGATTATATAGGCTATATACTAACATGTCATGAATTTCAGTATGTGCATGCATCAGTTTTTTCGCTTTGTTAAATATGAAGTTGGGAGGGGGGGGGGGGCTAGGTCAGGACCCCCCCTGTTGCACAACTGAAAAGAAATCAGTATGATTTGGTAATAAACAGGGCCATGATGTGAACAAAAAGAAGTGATATGTTTCCTCACCTGTATGTAACAATGTGTTGGTAAATCTCGAATTGTTTCCTGACCTGGTTCAACCTGTAGATAGTTGAGTTAGTTTGGTACCGGTCAGTTTCAGTCGTTGCATGAGGACCATAGTTAAAGGCATTAGCTACCACGAGGTAGTAGTCATCTTTTATTGTAAAGAATTCCCAGTCAGTGGCACCGGTTGTCTGAAACATCACAAGTATATGGTTTACAAAACCTGGGGCCCGTTTAATAACAAACCTCCATATGATATGGGCGTAATAAAGATACAATGAGTTTTATTTTTGCTTATGCAAGTTTGGTTGGACTCACAGGAGTTTTGGTTGACTTACGGGAGTTTTGGGTTGATTTACGGGAGTTTTGGGTAAATATATTTTGTTATGAAACAGCTGCATGCGAGAGTTTGAAACTCGCGTACAATTTCCACAAGTGTACATAAAACCTCCGTAGTTACAGAGGTTATGAAACATCCCACTGACAAAAGAATACAAACGTGGTTTTCAAATCAACTAGGTGTATTTCTTTTTATTCAAGCCTTGTCTGTTCAATAACAGGTACTCAGTTTTGTAAATGTGCAATAAGGATATCAATAGTGAAGGGCGTTGGAAAAACAAAAGGTAGTTGTCATTCATTTGAAAAAATTGCAAAACCGTGGCTCCTGTTGGGATGATATGGATTAATAGGATACTACCTGGTATCCTAAATTGATGAATCTGTAATTGAGATTTATTGATCAAATATTTGTATATATGCTTAATCTGAATCAATCAATTATTTAAGTATCATTGACTAATTTTAACACTGATCAGTCACTTTATTTGATGTAAATTGCCTATTAGGTATGGGGCTTATGACGTAAAACAGTAACCTTGCAAAAGACTTGAAAATAACATATGCCAACAACAACAAAAACCTGTGCTCTATCTAGAACAATATCTAGTACCTAAATACATGTCCTTAGCATCTATATATCCATGGTGACCTAAGGTTTTCTTTGGCCTGAAATATTAATTGGGGTCCTACCCACACATTGGGAGCATTTAAAGTAAAAACCACGGTTATTTTTATCTTTGAAAGCTCATGAAAAATCTATTTTTCCCCATTGACTCCAATAGTAAAAACTCATTTTTTCAGATATCTCTGAAATTGATATGGTGATATATGATTTTTAAAGTTTCTTTATGTTCCTTATACATCCACCTAACCACCCTGTTGGTTTAACAATTTTGTCACGTTTTTTTAAGAAATCGCCCCAAACACCCATATTTACCTTTTAGCCCCATACACACTAAGCGATTTTGTTGGCAACGGCTGACAGGCTACTGGGAGAATTGGCCGATTCCTGTGATCGCCAGTCAGTATATCATATTGAAATGTGTGGGTTTGATTTGAATCAGTGGTAAAGTCAGCCGATTCTACCCCTAAAGTTGGCCGATTTTGGCACCGATCCGTTGGCCGGCTCGGTAAAAGTGTCCTAGTGGGTATGGCGCTTTAACATTATGTACTGCTTACCTCCAGAGTCTGAAACTTAATAAAATGTCCCTTCTGCCAGAAGTAGATGACTGACTTGAGTCTGGTGGTGGACAGTGGTGGACCAGAGAAGGAATTGGCAACCACCAGGAAGTCGTACTCCGCCAACTGAAAGTGGGTCCAATCGTACGCTCCGATCGTACCAACCGTTTGAACTACATCGAACCGCCTTTTCCTCTTGTCCCAAAGGTAGATGTCTGAGCCTATGGTGTGGTTCTGGTCTGTAAAATAACAAGAGAATCTGGGTTTCGTATATAGACTGAATCACATCGAACCGCCTCTTCCTCTTTTCGAAAAGGTAGATGTCTGAGCCTATGGTGTGGTTTTGGTTTCACTATATAGAAGGAACTGTTGGAATTCAAAAGTGGGCCGTGTGCAAATCTCCCAAATAACTGACCAAATTTGCCTCCATTGAACACATGCTAGAGTGAGACAATTCTGGGGCATACTTCCCCTACTATCTATGAATGAAATAAGCACACCAAGATGTTGATAAATAATTCAGTGTAACACTAATCTTCTCCTAATTTTTGTTTAGATTTATTATTTCTTTCTTCGATAGATAAAGGTCAAATCTTTTTGCTTAATTTCAAGAGGTCAGTATCAACTCTATATCAGGTTGGTCTATGTTACACTGAATGTTAGCCATCCAAAGAATGCAGCAATCTGATTGGCTGAGGTGCACTCCATCCAAATATGCTAGGTGGCAGCACCAGTATTAGCCTGTACAGTAACCACTGTGCAGACATTATATGCAGGCTGGACTGTGTTACACTGAATGTTAGCCATCCACAGAATGCAGTAATCTGATTGGCTGAGGTGCACTCCACTCAGAGTTACTCCATCAAAATCTGCTAGGTGGTAGCACCAGTAATAGCCTGTACAGTAGCCACTGTGGAGACATATGTCTGTGCAGTAACCACTATGTAGACACATATATCTGTAGACTAGCAGTCCCTATGAGGATGGATCTATCAAAGAATTCATTTATCGATCTCAATGTAGTTCTCACATCTAACAAAATTTAATTTGAAAGGAAGAGTTTATTTCTCTTTCGACCGTCTTTTGTCAAATTTGCCAAAGGCACTTGTATATATTATAAAAAAGAAATCCCTATTGTGATTGTGTATAGCTTGGAAGAAGGGTTTTTCTCTTGGCAGTTTCTACACATTGTAAAGCTACTGTTTAAGCTTACCCAGCAAACAGGACACGTGTATTTACCAGTTTACCCCATGTCAAATTCATGTAATTCTGGTGTTGTGCTAATCTCTGTTTAGTGACTGTATTGTAGTAGGTTTTATCCTGAGTTTTCACACAGTAAAACACTATTATCTATTTAATGAAAACAAAACTATTTGTGTATGTAACACAATAATATATATCAAGGAAACTCAAATTTTAAATTTTCTCATGTGTATTTGTGATTTTGAATTTTAGTGTCATTTTAGTTATATTCTGGTGTAATGACAATCATAGAGTAAAACATGTACATTGCACTAGTTTTAACACATGTTGTGTTTATGTAATACTGGTGTGGTGTAAAAACAAGAGTTTTACATAGGGGCCTTCCATTAAGTACGTACGCAAATTTTCCCAATTTTTAGACCCCCTCACCCCCCCTAGGGCAAAAATACGCATTGGATTTGTACAGGAACGTACGCAAATTTTCAAAAGTTTCAGACCCCCCCACCCCCCCTCGCTGCGTACATACTTTATGGAAGGCCCCATAGGTAAACTGTCTTTCTCCTACACCAGTTTTTGACATGTGTAATTTCTGAGTATAACAGTATTTTACATGGGTTTAACATAAGTTTTCCCTGAGATTACAATGTAAAATCACACAGATAGCCTTTAGAAGTTGATATCATTACACCAGAGTTTTCACTGTGTAAACTCCTCTGAAACTAGAATGATTTTCTTGTGTGTACTTTATTGAGTTAAGGGATTATCAAAAGGATAAATAGAAATAAATCTTGATAGTAGTATATATAATTGGAAGGTTTTTCCACAATTACCAATGTTCAGTACTATTCAAATATAATGTAATGACCCTGACACTCAAGACATTCTGTATAGCTTAGTGGTAGAACACTGGCATTGTCTGTGAATGGTCCAGGGTTCGAATCCCCACACTTTTGTCACGTTATAAGGTAAGAAAACACGAGTTTTACATCTCAAAACTCGTGTCAAAAACTCGTGTCAAAACACGTTGGAAACACCAGAAATGAGGTCCACAGAATCCCGAGTATAACACGAGTCTAATACATGTGTATGGCACCCTGGATCCCGAGGTAGAGAGGTGGAGAACACGGGTCCTTGTTACCTGGGTAAGCTTGGTTTATACATCTGGGCCATGTCTACATTCGTCTGAAATACAGACCCCTCACAGTAAAGACATCTCCCTGTGACAACAACAGGTTTGTCAAAGGTCCCTTGAGGACCACCAAGGGTTGTGTGTAGGGTCCTGCCTATGGGACCCTGCACATTAAAGAACACCTGCCTCTGTAAAAGTGTAGGGGTATGGTCTCTATCTTCTCATAGATATCATCATTTCAAAGATAGAATCATCAAAGAGACAGAATTGTCAAAACCTTGTTCTTGGCGTGATATAGGCATAGCTGTTGATACGGTGTTAAACACCAATAACCAACTAACCAACCACAGTCAAGACAGGCATTCTCTACTATGATGCCACTGCTGGGGTGTCCATTGGGAGGGGCCATCTTGTGGGTATGGGGGGTCCTTTGCTGGGTGCTGGTGTTCTCTGTTCTAATTTAGGACATATCCAAGTTTATGTACCATCTTCTAACTCAACACAACCTTTAGTTCATTCAGATTTCTGTTTAAAAACATAATTTTGCTTCTTCGATGCAGTTGGAAGTGTGATTGCCACATTAAAGGTACTCCTATATCAATCTCTTTTCAAACCAACTCACCATTCACATGATTGGCCACCGCAAGATAATGCTGACCTGAGATCTCGAAGTGCTCGAGATCTCGTGCTGTCCACGTGACCAGCTCTTGGTGGACCTTGAACCGCTTCCGGTTCCTTGACCATCGGTAGATGACCGATTTGGAGGGGCGGTCTCTCCTTGGGCCGTGGTTGGCCACTGCAAGGAAAAACTGCAACATAAAGTAAGAGCAAAAATATTATAGCTACACAAAGATGTGTAAGCTGGACCGTCACCGGATTTTTGTGACGTCCTTGATAGGTGCGCGCCCTATGAGAGTCCATGCAAACCATTACAATGTGTCATCTCTTTTGCTGTTTCGTGATGTCATCGTCGTTTGTTTTCGTTTTGAGACTAATGTCATTTTGTTTGAAATGGTTTGCATGGATTCTCATAGGGGGCGCCACTTTTGACGTCATTACAGCAAAATGTAAAACAGTCATTAATCTTTCCTTTGTACTATCGTTGGTAAGAGGGACACACTGTAGGAGGCATATAAAGATGAAGGGTCAAATTATAAGTGTTTTCAATGTACAAATAAAGCCCCATATCCATAAGGTATTTCTGATTGTACTAGAAGTATTGGCAGATTTTAGGACCGATTCATTTCACACATGTACATTTCAATATAAGTGTTTTCAATGTACAAATAGAGCCCCATATCCATAAGGTATTTCTGATTGTACTAGAAGTTTTGGCAGATTTTAGGACCGATTCATTTCACACATGTACATTTCAATATCCCATGCTTATTGGTTATTTGATTCTGTGCAAAATTGGATGATTATCATGATATAATTGGCAGATGTTATCCCCAATCCATTGGCCGACTTGGTCAAAATTGCCTAGTGGATATAGGGCTTAAGCCTGTCTAATGTAGTGTACATCCCAGGGGTTGGACAAATGTTGAGCAAAATTCATCATATAAACCATCCTAGTCCTCAACAAGTTGGATCATTGGAATAAGAAATAATCACGTTTTATCATGGCACATAGTTCTGCTAAAACTTCCTGCTTCTTAAAGAGAACCAAAAGCAAAGCTGTGCTAAAATGTGACAAAATTTTGCAAACTTATATAACTATAGAAATACGTTCTAAGAGTCTAACCTTAGATAGTGGCACAGTTTAAACCATGGAAACTAACATGAATTTTTATTGAATTCCATAAAATTCATGTCTTTCCTATCTGTAAACAGCAATGTTTGTAAACAAACCAATTTTGGTGGGTCACCAAAATTGACCAGGGACATGTTTTCTTGCATTTTGATGGAGTTAAAGGTTGTTTTCACCACCTGTATTTTATCATGGGCTTCAGTTATGGTTATAGAATGTATTTCAATAGTTGATACAAATTTGCCAAATTTTGACCTGATATTGGTTTTGGCTCCTTTTAATTTTGATCCATTAACAGATTTACATAATCTAAATGTTGCCTCACCTGCTTGCCTATAGTAAAGTGTTCCCAGCCCTGTGCACCCAGAGTATACAGACTCTGGTACACCTTGAACCGACCTTCCTCCCACTTAAAGACAGTGGACTGTTGCTTCTTCAGTTCTCGGGTACTGTCACTGTCAACAAAGGAAACAATAACAACAATGTCTTAATATTTCACCGCTCGATTCTTGGGTATGTTACTGTCAACAACAGGATATCAATAATTCAGGATAAACATATTTTAGGTAACCATGATTTGCTGAGGTTGCAGGAAACTGTATATCATACCAGTCATAAATAGATGTATAAGCCAATTAGGAATCCTTTCATTTGGAATTGTTACACATAGACGTGTTACTGGATTTACTCTATTACCCTAACACAACATGTTCTACATCTAAAAGACGTTGTCCAATCAGATATCCTATTTCCGGACAATTTGAAACCATTTAATATAATTTTGTAACTCATTAAATCATGTTAAGGCTATATTCCACTTTGCGGTAGGTAGCATCTGCGGTCATTTTCTTTAAGCACTGTAAGTAATTTGCGGTTTTGATACCAACATGCTGGTATCCCCGACAATCCAAAGAAAACCTATATAAAATTGCAAATGCTACAAGGAACTTTAATTTACCACAAGCAATTGCATGTACCACAAGTACCTATACTCCACCTTGCAGTACCCTACCACAAGCAAGTTTGTAGCAGTTTGCTTGCGTCTTTTCATGGCACCGAAGACAAATACCGCATAGTGGAATATAGCTTTGAATCAGGCTGAAAATTAAGGGTAGGTTGGGGTTATCTAAACACAACGTCTTTTGAGCTAATAATGAGAAATCTCAATAATTATCAGGGACGGATCCAGAGATTTTTGTTTTCTTTAAAAAAAAAAGGGGGGGGGGGCTAATAAAGGATGTGAGGCGCCCCATCTGAGAGGAGGAATTCTACATCAAGGAAATATAAATAGATTTTGGCAACAACAAAAAAATAATGAGGGCGTGTGCCCTAGGCTACCCCCCCCCCAACCCCCACCCCCACCCCTAAATCCGTCCCTGATTATAATCACCTGTAGCTAGCTGTGGCCATGAAGAGTCCCTCTCCAGGTATACTGAACACCTCTATGTCTATTGTGGGGGCCGCTGTCACGATGTCCTGGTGCCACTCTATGTAGTCAATGCTGCGCCGACTTCGCTGACCTACAGTTAGAAACATCAAAATATTATCTTTCAGAGGAAGTATATTAATGGAAACAAATAGATCTAGTGTAATACAAACAATATTATGACATTAATGTCTTCCCATGTACGCCTACGGTATAAGATGTTTTATGACAGCACTCAGTATGAATCTATAGTATAGTTTGAATAAAATAACTTTTATATTTAACAGAATGATTAATAGTGTCATGTTATTTTTTTTTTAATTCGTTTATTTCAACAGACATAAAATAAGCTCATGCTTGTTTACATTTCACGCCTTATTATATCTTTTATTTTTTTGTGTCATGCTCACGTATATTTACGATGTGCTCTGTTTGTTGGCAGGTGTTAGCATGATTTTTAAATGGGCTCTGTGCCCTGTGAATTTGACTTCTGCTAAACTGGCAAAATGAGGGTACGTCCACATCTAGGACCCATGCTATAGATTTTGATGGGGAACCTACCCTGAAACATATTTGTTTATCAAAGAGGTCAGAACTGGGAAATGAGTTGATCTGAGGTGGCGCAAAATTCTGATTACTTTTTTCCCCGCTAGGCTACATTAAACTATACAGGAAAACAATTAGCTCCTTGAGACCTAGGATAATATATTAGTGTTGTAATTACTCACCAGGTGGCAGTAGAATGCCTTGCCACAGCCCACTGTAACAGACACGTAACGTCTTGTGCAGTACGTCAAACCACAACTTGCCCGTATCACGCCACGTACAGGAGGCCTGCAGCTGGTATGACGTCACTACAGGGATGAGAACACCACTTATTACATATATAAACTTTTTTTTCAAATGGCTATGTATTAACTATTAAGAGATTGAAACAATTACATACAGAGAGGGGAAAGGTTGCCCCATGTATGACTGCTCCTCAGCAGCACGGGAGGTAAGTTATCATAAATCAATGATTGTTGAAGAATCTCGATACCACTGATCGTAAAACAAGTTTCTTCTTTGACAAATATGATTAACATGATGAGATTGATATTCAAAGTTATTCATATATCCAAAATCTACCACTGGTTTTTATTTTGATATATGGCTGATGTTTATGGGTCTTGTAACCACATGGAGCCCTAACGTTACATTGAAAAAAAAATTCAAAACAATAAATTCAAAAAAAGAATTATCTTCAAAATATAACAATATAACCGAGCGGTTTGAGTGAGAAACTATTTTTAAATCTTATAACTTTACCTTGAGGTACATCCCCAATCGGCGGTACTCGGCTGACGTCGGGAATCCTCGGGTCAGTTGCTGGACATGCAATAGAGGCAGCATCTGCACCAGGCAGAATGAGGAGCTGTTTGAGCAAACCCTAGATAAAACAAATAAGGAGCTGTTTTAGAAGCCTTTATATACACAAAACGAGGAAATGACAAATAAGCTTAAAGCTCACACGAATTTTTTTCTTCTAAATTCATATAGTCTAATATATCGAGGCATTAATGTCTTGTTTAATATACCACATCGTCATACTTGACTTGTATACCCAAACAATAGTGCTGAAGTCTATTTTTGTAAGTGTGAAGCCAGACTCACACCTCAAACGCGAATTTGGGGGAGGCAAGCTTAGGCAAGCCTGATGACGTCATGGGAGTCATAGATTTACCATTAGTAGCAATGGATAAAATGCAAACACATGATACTTAAGTAATTCAATCCAGAAGCCTATGAAAACTACCAGGGTGCAAAGTCATATGTTTATATTATCCCCTTGAATTTTTACCTAATTTTTCTGCCAGTACTTTCAGTTTTATGAATTTTCAAGTAAGACTCGAAGTAGTTGTCCGATCAGGGCTAATGGCTCCCCTGACGTCATGGGCTTTTGTTTACATTAGCTGGCATGGCGGGACCGCCAACCAGCCCGGTTAAGTTTCAAAAATAGATTTTGCACTTTTTCAATTATAACGTGTGATACATTCATTTCCAGTTATCATATAATATCAATTGTATAAAAGAAGCATAATACGATGGTTAAAATCGTCTTTGCATGTCTCCTTTAAGGAGCAGTTTAACAGGTAGCTGTTTTAATAGGCCAAGACAACACAATTGAGGAGTTGTTTTAGTAGACCATAGACAGAACAATTTAAGAACTGTTTTAGTAGACCCTAGACAGAACAATTGAGAATCTGTTTTAGTAGACCCTAGACAGAACAATTTGATAGCTGTTTTAGCAGACCCTAGACAGAACGATTGAGAATCTGTTTTAGTAGACCATAGACAGAACAATTTAAGAACTGTTTTAGTGGACCCTAGACAGAACAATTTAAGATCTGTTTGAGTAAACCCTAGACAAAATAAATAAGGAGACGTTTTATACACCCTAGATAAAACAAACAAGAAGGTGTTTGAGTAGACCATAGACAGGACAAATAAGAAGCTCTGTTTGAGTAAACCCTAGACAATACAAATAAGCTGTTTTAGAAGACTATAATATATAGACAAAACTAAAAGCTGTAACAACAAGTCTATAAAAGATTGATATGGATCTGTTTCTGTAACCCCCACACAGAACAAATTAAAGGAAGAGCTGTTCTGGTAGACACTAGCCAGAATGAATATGCTTAAGGAGCTGTTAAGACCCTGGACAGAAAAACAAATAAGGAGCTGCTATATGGACAAAACAAAGAAATGGCTGTTTGTAGAGATTCTACAAAGAATGAATAAGGCGCTGTTTTCAGTAGAGCCTACAAGCGAAGAAATGTCTTTTTATTTAATTGTAGACAGAACAAATAAGAAACTATAGTAGATAAATGAGGAGTTGTTTGAGTGAATTTAATCAGGACAGAAATAAGGAGCTATTTCAGTAGATTCTGCAGAGGAGCATTTGAAGCGGAAAATTTGTTCATTAATAATTTCATACTCTTAGAAATATGTGAGTTTTGCCTGGTGGTTGTCTATCAATGTACACTTGTCCTACATATTGTGTTGGTATCAGAAATCGTTGTGATGAATATTTATGCAAACATTAACTTTGATATGCTGAAAGAGACTTAATATAGAGTCTATCAAACTTTTGGAATATGTGCCATATAGCCTACAGGTGATGTTATGTCACTCAAATTGCAAACCTTGCACATAATATAAATATCTGCATTTGCATAATGTGTATTTTAGTCAAATTAATTTATGTTTACGTCACTTTATTTACAAACTTTGCACGTGAATCTGTGATATAATATTATAAACATTTACAGTAATAAATTGTGCATTTTAGTCATATTTACCAAGATTACAATGTTAGCCTACCGTAAACACTGTGCTCTTTCTGTTGTCATTCCCAACATGAAAGTTGGTATCTGCAATACTGAGGAATGCTGGGAAGGCTCTTCGTAACCGCCTCGTTTTGGGTCTACCGCAATCCATTGTCAGAGAGAACTGATTCCCAGTGACACTCAATATAAGGGTATGCCAGCCACCGTCTGCCACTCGGATGTTGTCAAATGATATGACCTTAACCATCTGAGTGCGCCGGTCAAAGTAGTCCACCTGCACTTTACCTGAAGGATAGGGTGAACTGTGAGTTTTAGAGCAATAGGCCTAATATAAAGGTGTTAAAAACATAGATGAAAAGACTCAATACGAGTGTGTGCCACCTGTTGCTTGCAATATTGAAGCAGGGACAGATTTAGAGAGAGGTGCCCGAGGCACGCCTCCCCTAATTTGATATGACCTTAACCATCTGAGTGCGCCGGTCAAAGTAGTCCACCTGCACTTTACCTGAAGGATAGGGTGAACTGTGAGTTTTAGAGCAATAGGCCTAATATAAAGGTGTTAAAAACATAGATGAAAAGACTCAATACGAGTGTGTGCCACCTGTTGCTTGCAATATTGAAGCAGGGACAGATTTAGAGAGAGGTGCCCGAGGCACGCCTCCCCTAATTTTTCCCAAATTTAGATTTTTTAATGTAAAATTCTAGCTCAGGACAGGGGGCCTCACACTTTCATATAAGGGTGCAATCCCTTTTTAAAATCTCTGGATCCATCCCTGGGATGATGTCCAAGGGTATGACCTTAACCATCTGAGTGCACCGGTCAAAGTAGTCCACCTGCATTTTACCTGGAGAATAGGGTTAACTGTGAGTTTTAGAGCAATAGGCCTAATATAAAGGTGTTAAAAACATAGATAAAGAGACTCAATATGAGTGAGTGCCACCCATTGCTTGCTATATTGATGCAGGGAAAGATTTAGATAGGGGTGTCTGAGGCGCACCTCCCCTAATTTTATCCAAATTTATTTTTTGTTAATGTAAAATTTAGCCCAGGGATGCCTCACTCTTTTATATAAGGGCGCCCTCCCTTTTTGCACTCACTGGATCCGTCCCTGGATTGTTCAATGACATCTTAAGAGTAGAATTTTGCTAGATAAATATGATTTGATATAATGAATAATAGTATCATAATCATGAGTGACAATGAAAATGACCGGTAATATCTGAAAGATATAATTCATATGAAGACATTTACATATTGAAGTGGTAGGTTGAAGTGGTAGTGATATCAGGGGCAGATACAGGATTTCTGAAAGGAGGGAGGCTCAGCATAAAGGCTAAGTACTAAAACAGCGTGCATTCGCGAGTACAAGCGCAGCATTTTCCCTTCTTTTTGTAGTCTAGGGGTCTACCAAAGGGGGGGGGGGGGGGGCTCAGGACCCCTAGAACCCCCAGGACCTTTCCCCCCCCCCTGGATCCGCCCCTGATTATTCACGAAGAAAATTCTTTCGATTCTCACCTTTAAGCAGCCTCAGCCCCAGTCTTGGCCTTGTAGACTCCTCAGGTAAGACATTAAAGACCACCTCCTCTCTACTGACTGCCTGGAGTCCCACCCTCAGAGTCACCAACACTGAGAACTCTTCTGGGAAGTACTCACAAAACCTGAAGACTACTCGGGCTGGGAAGTGGAGACGGAATGCGTGAAGAGTAAGGCGAAATGCATGAAGGTTGACGGAATCATCATATGTGATTTCTACACCAGGTGGCAGGCGATGACGGTCAGGGGCCACCGTGTGTAAGAGGTAGATGGGTTTGAGATCTAGAAAAGAAACAAATGAATAACTGCATTAGCATTTCTTGTTAGTTTTCTTGTGTTTTGGCAAAGTAAGAACCCAAAGACTACTCGGGCCAGAAAGTGGAGATAGAATGCATGAAGTGTGAGACGAAAAGCGTGAAGGTTGACAGAATCATCGTATGTGATTTCTATACCAGGTGGCAACCGGTGACGGTCGGGGGCCACCATGTGTAGGAGGTAAATAGGTTTGAGATCTAGAAAATAGAGGAATGAATAATTGCATTAGATGTTACCATTAGTTCTCTTGTGTTTTGGCATAGTAAGAACCTGAAAACTATTTGGACCTGGAAGTCCAGATAGAATGCATGAAGAGTGAGGCGAAAAGTGTGGAGGTTGACGGAATCACCATATGTGATTTCTACACCAGGAGGTAACCAGTGATGGTCAGGCGCCAACGTGTGTAGGAGGTAGATAGGTTTGAGATCGAGAAAAGAAACAAATGAATAACTGTATTAGCTTTTCTTATTAGTTTTCTTGTGTTTTGGTATAGTAAGAACCGGAAGACTACTCGGGCTAGAAAGTGGAGACGGAATGCATGAAGCAAAGGTGAAATGCTTGAAGGTTGTCGGAATCATTGTACGTGATTTCTACACCAGGTGGCAGGCGATGATGGTCGGGGGCCACCGTGTGTAGGAGGTAGATGGGTTTGAGATCTAGAAAATAGATGAATGAATAACTGCTTTAGCTGTTCTTATTATTTCTCTTGTGTTTTGGCATAGTAAGAACCCGAAGACTACTCGTGCTGGGAAGTGGAGACGGAATGCATGAAGGGTGAGGTGAAATGCATGAAGGTTGACGGAATCGTTGTACATGATTTCTATACCAGGTGGCAGGCGATGACGTTCAGGGGCTACCGTATGTAGGAGGTAGATGGGTTTGAGATCTAGAAAATAAACAAATGAACAACTGCATTGGCTGTGCTTATTATTTCTCTTGCTTTGTGGTATGGAACCTGAAGACTTTTTATACCTGGAAGTTGAGAATGCGTGAAGGATGAGGCGAAATGCGTGAAGGTTGACGGAATCATCATACGTGATTTCTACGCCAGGTGGTAACCGGTGACGGTCGGGGGCCACCGTATGAAGAAGGTAGATAGGTTTGAGATCTAGAAAATAGATGAATGAATAACTGCATTACATGTTACCATTACTTCTATTGTGTTTTGGCATAGTAACAACCTGAAGACAATTTGGGCTGGAAAGTCGAGACAAAGAGCGTGATGAGTGAGGCAAAATGTGTGAATGTTGATGGAATTGTTATACTGGCAGTGGACGATGACGGTCAGGGGCCACTGTGTGTATGTGTTCAATGTGTGGCTTATTGTTGGCAATTGGATTGGCAGTATCTAAGTCCTGAATAAAATGTTGGTGGTATACACCTTTCTCATTAAAGTCAAGCTAACCTATATGAAGTGAAGCATATAGGTTAACTAAAGGAAGAGACCTAAAACATTGTCTCAATTTAATTTACCAGGGTCGTCACACTCTTAAGGAGATAGGTGTATTGGGGAAGGGTTAATGCATCAACGGCCACCCCTCTTATGCTGCAATATTTTTTTATTCTCAGAGGGTGCCTGCCAAAGAGTACAGGCACTGCATAAGACATGATCGAACCAACCTAAATGTTTCAATAAATTGTAAATACCATGAATACAGACTTTTCTACACATTCAATGGGATCTTCATACTTATCTCAAATGTGAAAGCTCAGGTGATCAAAATACATTAGAGGCCTCATGTGAAAAGATCTAAATACTATCGGCTTACTATCTAAAAGGCCCAAATCGGTTTTAAACAGCAGGTTTCAAGCCCTGTCCCCTTCAGTATAGACAAGTACAGGTCATCAAAGGTCATCAGGGGTCATCAGGGGTCATCTGATCCCTGACCCCATGACCCTAGGTCAGTCAAGGTCATTCAAAGGTCATGCGGGTCCTGTCTGCTCACCTGGAGATGGATGTGACCTTGACCTTGAGACACTCTACCTGTTTTGGTTAAGAGCCCTGTAATAAGTTAAGTTAAATTCTGAATGAATCTAAATTTTGTTATATCTAGATTATTCTAGTTTATATCAACATAGATTGACTGTGAAAGATATTTGCTAATGTTTGCAATTTTGATCATTAAATAGGATTATAGTTATAATAAAGAAATAGTTTGTTTCTCTATTATCATTTTTTATAAAATCGCAGAAATTATTTGCAGTTGCAATCTCTATGTATCTAACTACCCGTTTCCTATGGAGAACGACGCTAAAATATGGTACCCGGGTTCATAATTATGAGCCCGGGTACCATATTTTAGCATCGTTACTAAGCGAAGGACATTAATGTCTAGTAACTTGTCTTGAATGCAGTTTTTTGATTGACCCTGAAGCACCCAAATCATTCCATCACCTTAATCTCAAAATGTTTTCAGTTTAAAAACAGAGCGAGAAACATAAGAGAAATGCAACAATCCCTCAAGTTATGTTTACATTCGTAATAATCTTGTAATAAATAGGCTTCAAAAGATTTAAACAAATTCCAACATAAGTCTTTCTGCATTGAGAAATGGCCCAAACAAATTCATCGCTGGTGGCTTGAGTTGTCTGGAGGTAATTGTAGGTTGTGGTGATCAATTCTGCCACCAGGTGGGGCCACTGAGGCCCGATCAGATAGTGAGGGTGTTGGGTGGGCAAGGTTTCTATTTCTTTTCTGGTCATCTTTAAATTGCCCTTCTGAATTAGCCCATATATGCTGGTGATATTACACATTTATACGTTTATGAACTGCACGGCCGCCGAGCGGTGTGCATAAGGGGCGGTGAGTATTGGCTGGCTGTACGCACCGCTCCTTGTATTGAAGGATTTAAACATTATTTTGTATTTTGCTTGGGCAATAAAAATTAATATAGAAGAACCTTAGGGGTCGTGCTCAGGTGCCTGTACGACCCATGGGGATTGTAAAGGCCTCAGGCTTCGCCCTTGGTATGTACGATCCCTATGGGTCGTACAGGCACCCTCTGACGCCCCCCCCCCCCGGTTCTTCTTGTATTAATAATGTCAGTATAGAGATCTTGGATTCTTAATTGTGGATGATTATTTCAAAAGAGCCCTTAAAGTGAAATGAGGGAAGCAGGGAAGAAACTATGCTACTAATATTCCATGTGGTACTTTTTAAAAGAGAAGCCAAGAAAGCGCAGTATTCAGTATTTGTAATTTCAAATATGAATACAATAACAGTTGGTGCGTCTAGAACTAGGCCTGCATGTTATTGTGTTAACTTCAATTTATAGTCAACATTTCTCAACCTCAAAATCAATAACTATGAAAATACATTATAATTATGCGCATAGGCATTTGGCAATAATTATCTTAACCATTAAAATTGGCAAAACATCATTGAAACAATCTTTGGTTGCTCAATCCAGTTAATGTGATCTAAAAACATTGCATTTGTTGACAAACAAAGGATATTGTTACCATCTCTCAGTGTATTCTACCGTGAGGTGCTAGTTTTCATGTCTTATATTTTACCACTGAATACATAGACCCTATGAACATCTTTCTATAACCATATAAATTTCATAAACGCCGCTAAAATTAATACATTGGTATTTTGGTCTATTTAATGAAATACATGTAATGTTAATCAAATTGAAGACGTACTCTCTCGTGGTGTCTAATCCTTCATTTTCGTATATAACCATTACATTTATATTTATTTATTTATTTAAAAACAACAAAAGGTCCCATCCAACGAGCTCCATTACATCCCTAGATAACACTTAAGAAAATGTCTCAATTGCTTTAAATTCACAAAACATGGACATCTGCATTAGACAGGTAGATAAAGGACAGTTCGACCAATAGAAAAAGACGTATCAAACCGTTACCGACAGGTTGTAACAAGATCCCCGGTTGGTCGGTTCAAGTTGCGCTGTGGGACGTCTTGCTACTAGGACAAAAATGGAGGAATTCACTGTCTACTTTCTGTAAGCCAATAAAATATCATTTTTTTGTTCTATGCACAGACATATACACTCACTTGCACAAACAAATACGCACACCTACATGCACACGCACACGTATACACACGCACACGTATACACTCGCACACACACACACATGCGCGCTTGCACATGCACACACACGTGTGCGTGCACATACACATACACACACGCGCACAGACGCTCCATCTGAAATCCTTGCTGATGGTGCAGTGGTAAAATCTATTAAACTTATCTTGGATTTCCCCTGAAATACACACACACACAAACACAAACACAAACACAAACACACACACACACACACACAAACACAAACACAAACACACACACACACACACACACACACAACAAACAAACAAACAAACATATTTGAATTCAATTAACCTTTAATATTTTTTTGTATCTTCCATTTATCAGCTGTCAAGATAGATTTGTGTAATTGATCATTTGAAATATAGTGGTAAGAGTAGATAGGAAGGAAAAATAACATAATTGATCGTGATTTGATCAAAAACTACTCCCCAGGTAAAGTAAAACTTCTGTGATAACTTAAGCTTCACATATTGAGTTGCAACAAGTATAAACACCATTATGTCATTCATCAGGGGCAGATTGGTTTGAAGACTAATATCAAAGCTATAAGAAAATACAATATTATTTAAAACTAAAAAGGTGGTGTGTTCTTAAATGCTTAAGTGCTTAGTCTATACGCTGACTCGCCTCTTACGGAATTCCCGTATCCACCTCTTAAAATTCTAATTGTACTTCGCTCTTGTGTTACTAGGGACGGACTAGGAAGAAGGCGCATGGAGCGCCCCCCTCCCCACCCCCCCCCCCCCCCCACCCTTTTTTTTTGACAAAATATCTTCTTGTTTTTCAAACAAGTAAAAGTCGAACCCCTGGAACCATTTTTTCGTAACTAATCGGGGTCACCAGGCTAATTTTGATTAGTGTTATCACTGGCAATTGGGACAAAACGTATCTGTATTCAATAATTCCCCTTATGGGTCATCAGGCTGAACACGTAAATTTCCATTAGGGTGTCATATCTTGAGATTATATATTTCATAAAAATTAGCAAATTAGGTCCCTGGAGGGGGTACTGTAAAAAAAAGTTACATTAGCCCCCCCCCCCCCTTTTTTTTTTATTTTCTTTCTTAGTGGCTGGATGCGCCCATGGTTGAGCAATATTTCCATTAAATATGCTGCCTCTGCATCCCAACACTGACCGTACAACTTGGTACCTTCGCCCCAGGCAAATATTCCGTGGATAAATATCAAAACAGAAATAATAAATAACTCCAGCACATCCCGACCCCCAAGGGTCCTCTAAGTGTATATGAAACTAGACACTGGTATTTTATACTCCCCTCCTATTGAATCTAAACATGTAGCATTATGCCTGAGGGCAACATTGGGATGATTCCACTAGAGAAATTCCTTTTATCAATACCACAAAATGTGCGATTGCAGCTATATGAAATAAATGAAATTAAAGAGAATAATGAAGAATGATCTATGGAAAAAGTCACATTTCTCATGCAACAGGTGTGTCCCTATGTATACATTCTGTACAGAATAGAACAAATGTATGCAGTATTTTTCACATAAATCATATCTAGGGATATTTTCAGTTATTGTAAGAAATTATCTGGTTATCCAAAAATAATGTACCTGACACGCGTGTGCTCACCTGTTCCTATCCTACTTACTGAATTATCATATCAACAAAACGCACTATAATTTTGCAGGACAGAATAGAAAGGTATTTCTTCCATTAAGTACGAATGCACATTTTCAAAAGTCTCAGACCCCCAGTCCCCTTTGGGCTAAAGAATACAATAGATTTTTACTAGAACGTTAACTCGCACATTTTCAAAAGAAATCATGATGCGTACTGACTATGCAAGGCCTCGAGACGTATTGCCTTTCCCATGTTATTGTAGAAAAAATAGAAATTGCCAAATTCCCGTCAGTGAGAATACAGGGATATAGGTTTAAGCAAAACCGAAACCACAGAAAGAATATTTCAAATGCTATAAAACGTAATGTATGAAATTAATTTTGAAAATTATTATTTGAGGTGATGATGTAGAAAACCCTTAATTAAGACAAATCTGGAAACTCACATCCCTGAATTTATCGTAGTTTACGGTAATCCCTGTGTTTATGTGAGTCTTTACGGTAGGCTGTAACCTACCCCCTGGTCCTACCCCCAGGGTACTGGAGGCCGGCACAGATCAAAGGACTGTCAAGGTGTGCGGTTACCTGGCCTGAGACGCTATCATTATGAATCTATTAGAGCAGCCTAAACCTACCGAGCACTTGGGGGGAGGCGCCTATAGGTCGCTTCAGCAATTTGGGGACTTTATTGGATTCAAATTTGAGTCGGTAAAATACATGTAGTTTAAATTTTAAGTGGCTCCAAATCTCCCTACCACCACCACGGATAGCTGATTTACAGTATTTTAGGTTCTGGCAGGTTAATCTTGACCATTTTTGTCAACAAAATCACATGGAAAACTATAGAAAATGTATCAATATTTGCTGTATATATGTTTGTAATGAATGAGTTTTCAAACCAACTCAGAAAATGAAATATACATACAAATAACAAATGAAAATATAGTTGATATTGATCTTCATCATCCTTACTGCAATATATACCATGATTATCAAAAATGTCTATAATCAAGCACCATGACTTGTCGACATATTTCCCAGCATGCATCAAGATCTAGGCTAGTATACAGGTATAGGGTATAGAATACGCTATCCGTGGTTGGGAGAATTAAGTTCATGAGCATATTTTCAAAAAATGTTAGATCCCTACCTGGGCTCAAGTATGCTTTGGATTTGTACAGGAATGTACGCACTTGTCTAAGAAATGATGGACATATCCCCACACGCCTAACCTTTTTTTGATTCATATACTCGCCATCAATGAATTTATAGTTATTGACTGACAACATGTGATACTTACTGATTAACAATTAAGGCTTGCTACTTTTCGATTACATTGATTCTTTATTAATTTTAATTCCATTAGAAATTGGCCCAGTCGTATGGGGCCTTAAGGTCTTAAATAAAAAGCTTCAAGCCAAAATAATATCCACTGCAACTGGGTCAGTTTTGATCAGGCAAGTGTATTTAGCTGTGAAGTAACTTATATGAAACCATAGCTTCCATGTCTTGTAATAATGGTGCATGTGCTTCACAGTGGTTTGCTCAAAGGTTATGTGGCATACCTTTCACTAATGTCTGAATGACAGGAAAACAGACATCTGTGTGTGACATCACACAAAATGACAGTTATATTCAAATTTCAAATTTCTAAATTCCATAACAAACATATTTTGTCATATTTTCATTTATAAATCATTTAATTTGGTGATTTTAATCATTTAATAAATCTCTTATTGCTTTTTTTTCAGTTTTATAATTTTTCAACTGTTCTGTGCAAGGTGCCCCAGGATGCACACAGGGACACTCATTGTCATTCAGAAAAGATTGAATAAAATCAAAACTGTTAGAGATAAATGTATGAATATTGGTATGGTGACTGTTCAGATGGTCACGGTCATGGCACTATGCTAATTCAAAGACACTGGTCCCTCCCTTTAAGAATACCACAAGTCCCATGCATGCATTAGGCAGACAGTTTTTGCTGTTTTCTTAAAATATTTATAATTCTGGCATGTTGTCTGCTCTGTGTGTCTGTGGGTGGGTGGGGTGGGGGGGGGGGGGGTTCTGCTTATGATATCAATAATCCAAACTTAAAAGGTGGGTGGTGAGATTCCCCAAGTGGAACTTTTCAATATTTCTTCCAACTTTTTAGGGCTGTTACAGTAATTGATCAAAGGAAAAGTGGAACGTTTTAAGAAAGTCAGAGTCACCCAAACCTTGTGTGCAATGTTTCATGATACAATGAAGAAAACATGAAGTAACCCTTCTCTGGCGTTTGGTATGGGAGTTTTTGAAATCAATTTTCCCAAATTCCCAATCTTTCCAAATTCTTCATGAACGATGAAGGATTCGCTGATTACTATCTGATGCGAAGACCTATAGTGACTGATGACATTAAGACGGCCATTATGTCACCCTATAGGTGCCCCCACCGTGTGATAAACTTCAGCACAGATCTAGTTTATCGTCGTAGTAACAAAGACAAACAAAGTGCGGGTTGACAAGTTCATGTCTCCTCTTGTCCCCCAAGTCTCGTCAATTCTCGCGAGGACGCGAGAAATAAAGGACGACACGAGATCTCCCGGGGCGAAATCAATTTTCAGGGAGGCGGGAGGGGGAGTCAATGCAAGAGGGACGTTAATTGATAAAGTCAAGCTAAACTTACTGATAGCTGACGTTAAAGGAATGTGTTTGGCAGTTTTTCCTCAGATAAAAATAAAAGCGTATGGGAGGGTTAGTTTCTTGGTTTGTTGATTTGGGACGTGTTACCTTTAAGAAATGCGTGTGGCTTAGTGTAAGTTGTTTCATATACCTCTTTGGTTATTATGTATTTTTGTGATAGTGTTAAGGTGAAAATCATAAGACAGACAGCGAAAAGATGATCTAGTGTTTGTGCAGGGATTCCATAAGTAGACCCTTATACTATTAAAGTGCATATTTCCTACTACCAAAGTAGCATAACTTTCAATAATTATTTTCTCAGTAATATCCTCATCTCAAATTACACATGTATGTCAACATTAACTTTTTACACAATTTTATGATTAATTTCATAAAACTTTATATAATACATTTCTTTTCTATTAGCAGATTAGGTGAGTGACACTTTTACATGTTGGTGGTCTGCTATACAGGATAATTTTTACAGTTCCGCAATAAATATGATACACGTCTTATAGACCATATCCAATGTATACTTTACCTTTCCAATAACACTGTACTTTAGACGCCCCCTTATAAAGTTTCAATAGCAATACTAGTTTTCCTGCGGTCTACCACAACACCTCCCCTTGACACCCCTTCTTCACTATCTTCATTTCCCTCAGATTTACCCATAGTATATATAATCAGCATTGCCTGTGTGTATGTCTGTGGTGTGTGAGTGCATGTGTGTGTGTGTGTGTGTGTGTGTGTGTGTGTGTGTGTGTGTGTGTGTGTGTGTGTGTGTGTGTGTGTGTGTGTGTCTGTGTCTGTGTCTGTGTCTGTGTGTGTGTATGTGTCTGTGTGTATGTGTGAGTGTCTGTGTCTGTGTCTGTGTCTGTCTATATCTATATCTTTGTCTAAGTCTATGTCTATGTGTGTGGTGGGGAGGGTTTGAGTCTGGGTGTGTGTGTCAGTATCTGTGTTTGTCTCTGTGTATTGTCTTTGTGTCTGTGTGTCTGTGTGTGCATGTGCATGTGCGAGTGAATGTACCATTACGTTTACTATTATCATGAACATAAATGAAATAAAAGAATCAATATAATGGAAAAGTAGCCAGCCTCAATTTTCAACCACTAAGTATCAAATGCTGCCAATCAATAAGTATACATCCAGTGATGTTCCATATTTTAATCTACTAGATTTCATACAGTAGATCAGACACCATCATGTCAACCCCCCCTCCCCCTCCCCGAATCAAACCAGTCGGGTACCAGACCAGGTGACAACGACTTGTGGTGACGAATGTCGACAGGTCAACCTTCTCCCACCGAGGTCGGTCCTAAATCCCCGTCCACAAAACGCCCCTATTAAGTGATGGGGGCGACCCCCAGCGAAGGCCTGGTCGAGGATATATACACCTTTGTAACGAGTATGCGCAGTGAACCCTCCCAGAGCCGCCTTGATCAATTTGTTTAACCCGCTATACCCAAACCCGATCCCATGGGGATCCGTGCCTCAATGCATTGGTTCATGCTTATCTCGCTATATAATATTAGTAGGGAACCATAGTATTGTGATGAAAAAAAAGTATTTTTGGAATTAGTGCCCCCCCTCCTTCATCGGGCTAATTCTTGCCAAAATCAATATAGTTTTTTTATGAGAAAATCTAGTCCCCAAAAGGGGCGACTCAATTTGTAAATATTATTAGTGTCCCCCCTCCTTTTATTGATTTCTGGATCTGTCCCTAAAATGTGTGGTTGTGTATAAGTATTTAATTGTGTCCAGAGAAATCAAGGGTTCTCGATAATAATGACAAAAGAGAATCAAAATGCATATGAGCAGTTATCACCTTTTTTTTATAGATTGGATTAGGATGTCCAAAGTAAAGCTTAATGCTAGATAATTTAGTTAAACTAAAGTTACTAGTTCGGCCTATGTATATATAAAACGTTTAAAAATGTATATGTACAGCAAAGACCCTTTCACGTGTTTTGTATGGAACTCTAAGCCCCAAACCAACTTGGCGATTTCACCGTCACCCGGCAACCGCACGGCCATCAAATTTCCCGCACGATCGCCAGGCGATCACAATGGCCAGGTGATTCCCCATGGGTATGGCATGAGTTCTCGGCAACGGCCAATGAGATCACCAGGAAAATCACCAGAAAAATATCAAAATATTGCTTGATATGACAGTCGGCCGACGATGACGACACCCATTCTTCCAGTAGCCCGTCGCCCGTTGCCGGTAAAATCGCCTAGTGGGTATGGCCCTTTAGAATTGCCCCAAAAGTGTTGTAGTCTTGATGAATAACGATTGTAGTCTTACAATACTCCACAAAGTCTCCTGCTACGAATCACTTACTTAACACTGCACCCCAGCATGGGGGATCACAGGTAAACCACCCACACTACCCCTTCAATGAGGTATAACAGTTGGGCTCCAATTGACTTTCAACACCTGTAAGCATGAGAATGTCTCTTGGTAAAAGCCCAAAGTCATAAAATGCACTCCTTGCAACCTCCCAAGGGCAAACTAATTATAGCAAACTTTAGCATCAAAAGCTTGTGAATCTACATGTATCCTTCCCTTGGAAGTTAGTTTGATTGTTTCTCTGGATATTTTGTCCTATATTTTCTTTAGAACCTGAGTCTAATTGCCTTTTTGGAAATCAAGTCCAATTGCTTATCTGGAAATTTAGTGTTTTCACTTCTACGGATTTTTAGTCCTTTCGCTTCTTGAGTACTGCCATTTCTTTTGAATTTAGTGCTATAAATTCTATGGAAATTTGGTAATATCACTTCTTTAAAAATAAAGCGTATTGCTTCTCCGGAAATCGATTCCAAGTGCTTCTATTAGCATGTTCTGTTCATAGATTGCTTGGAACACCTACAGTAAAATTCGAGGGGGTTTAAAGCATATATGAGGTGGTTCAAGGGGAATCTCAAAAGGTTCAAAGGAATGGGTTCCAATGAATCTGAGGGGTCACAAATGAGAATGTTTACCAAATATATTCTATGTTTTAAGTTCTGGGACCTAAAACTTTCAAAACCTCAGGAGGTTTCGGACACCATTGGGAAGAACCCCTGGCATGGCAATGACGTGGTTCTGCCATGTATATACACTGTGCGAAATTAGACCTTTAGGACCTTTAATTTTGTAAATGGGGCCCTTGAGATTCATTAAAGGCATAGGATAGGTCACCTTTCTAATACCTTTGCAAGATCTTTGATGAATTTTTTAAAGGTCACCTGAAAAAGTTTTGGAAAGGTCTTGCAACGGTGACCTTTCCGTTACTTAAAGGCCTTAAAGGTCTTTTTTGTGATAATTTTTAAACGAGTACCCCCCTCCTGCCCTAATTCATACCCTCATCACAAATTTATTCTCTCATCTTTCCCTACCAGTGATCTGGGCAGGTGCTGGTTTTGTTCATTTTGAGTTCACCTATTGTAAAAGGGGAAGGGGAGGTGTGAGATGGTTTAGGAGAGTGAGATTAGTATATCAGGTGGGATGTGAGGAGACTTGTAAAGGAAGGATTAGTAGTGTTCTACTGTTTGTATAGATATACAGACTTACTGTGATGTATCTTGATTCAATGCAGTATTTTGATTTTAGTTATTTATTTATATATTGCAGTTTTGAATCATAACTTCAACCTAGAATCTTTATCCAAGTATAGAAATAATACTTGGATTTATATCCGTGTCACTGAATGTAGATACATAAATATTGACTATGAACGTGTATGACCACATAGAATATTATTGGATATTTTGGATATCGTTGAATTGATACCAAATCATACATATGATTTAAAATCCCAGGCAAGCAGTGACGTAACAAGAATGTTAAGCAACTGTACTTTTTTAGTTAATCTGAAACCTATCCAATTGTCACGTAACAATAACGTTACTTTAGGTAAGGTTTCAACTTATCAAAAAATAACGTAATAATAACGTTATATTTTGGTCGAGTTGTGACCTAACTAATAAAGAATGTAATAATAATGTTATTATAACGTGATAGAATGTTACAAGAACATCACAATAACGTTATATTGTGACGTCGCAATGTAAGGTTCTAAAGACGCCTTTGGGTGCCATCAAAAGAACATAACAAGAACCAAATCATGACTCACCAGAACGTTATAATAACATTATGATAATGACATATTCTTGCTTGGGATTACTAAGGATTTTCTTCATTCCCATACATGTCCTATGGACCATCCCTTCTGTGGTCAAAGAAGAAGACATACATGATAATAATAACATTGAACATTGTAAATTCTTACCTTTTAAACCATTTGATGCTAGATTTAAGGCCGTATTCCACACACTGAAAGTATGCACTGCCGATACTGAGCATTTCCATGGAAAATTTTTATACCCGCAGCCCGTACTTTCGGCCGCTAATAGTGGAAAATCGGCTGCCGAAAGTGGTAAATCTGCCATCGAAATTGCAGTATCAGCAACCAGTCCAAAATCGGCAGGAAATATTTACCAACATGTTGGTATATGTTATTGGCAACACTGCCGAAAGTTTATCGGCACTGCCGAAAGTTTATTGGCACTGCTGAAAGTATATCAGCAGGAAATGGGCAGTGCACTTTCGGCATATGGAATACGGCCTTTAAGTACAACTCAATAACGTTTTATGCATGGCCATCCAAACTTACACAAACTGACTTGTCGTGAATAAGAAGTTTTCAAATACTAAAGATACATACTATTAAATAGGGAAGTTAATGCAGTCTTTTCCAAAGTCAGAGTAAAAAGACAAAAACTATATTTGATTTGATATTGTGACGTTCAATTACTAATAATTATGAACAGTATTCGTAACAATACTAAATATCGATTGGACTATATTGGAGACAATGTGATGAGAACTAGATTCAGCTGTAAGATTAAATTTAGACAAGAATAAACTTCTTTAACACGTGTTACGAACAGCTGTTTTTATAGAAGGGTGGATTTGTGGAATAGTCTATCTTCTGATATCCATTTGAAAGAGTTGAAAACCTTGTTTACTAGCACTGTCAAAATGTTAATTTACGTATGACCGTGTGATGTGACCCACATTGTAAATACATACATCTCATTACCATCATGTATCCAAGGAAGAACTTATTTGTATAAGATCGGATTTTTTGAATAAAAAAGAAAAATCTTGGCTTACCTGTACATGGCACCGGAAGTCGACTTTGCACCTGCGCAATAAGAAGCAGCATCAGAAGGAGGCTATTGATGACGTCACTGGTCACGTGGGTTCTGGGCGGCCCCAGACCCTGCATCCTGAATCACCGTCACATCTGATGGAAAACAAATTACTTTTTTTCAATGTGTCATTATTTTGTTATTTCTCTCTGAGTAATAGCAAAAAGTAAATATATTGGTTTACTCCATAACATGCCCTGTGGGGGACTGGGGTGGGGGCTCCTGTTGGACTAAAAGGGGAACCCTGTGCCCCCAACAGGGTCATCAAAGTCGGGTGTGTGGTGTGCTTTCTATGGGACATTGCACATTAAAGACCCCTTGCCACTCTTTGGAAAGAGTAGGGTATCGAACCCAGGTTTCTCCTAAATCATATCATAGATTCAGTAACTGCCCTTGTGGTGTAAAATTAGCCGCAAAGCTTTACCTTGTGCAGTCTGGAAAAGAACCCTAAAGGGTTGGCTGGATGTTAGACTAACCCAACAAACAAACAAACAAACTCCATAACATCACTAAATTCTTATATATAAGTTCCAAAGATGAGCCCTGACCGGCCGAGTCCCTGATCTGTAGAAAAAAAGCACGCTCAAATATAGAAAATGATATTAAATGTCACCATAATTAACTTCGCAATTACTACTTCCAGCAAAGCATCTATATACCAATAAGAATTTGTCATATACATTAATTGATAACCAAAACTGACTAATAAGAAATTACCATCCCCATGAACTTTTGAAAAAAGTATAACATTATATCACCCACACAAGCTATGTATAGATTCACTTTTTCCCTACTAATATTCATGGCCTCTCCATATTAGTCATTCCAGCCAAGGGACCTTCCATTAAGTACATACAATCAAGGAGGGTTGGGGTCTGGGATTTCTTTTTTAAATGTGCAACATTTTCCTGAACATATCTAATGCATACTTTAGTACAAGTGATGAAGGGAGGGGGCCTTCCATTAAGTACGTACACAGCAAGGGGGGGTTGGGGGTTGAAATTTTTGAAAATTTGCATACGTCCCTGTACAAATTCAATGCGTACTTTAGCTCAAGGGGGGGGACGCCTAAAATTTTGGAAAATTTGTGTATGTACTAAATGGAAGGCCCCGAGGGGAGTCCGAACTTTTGTTTAATGTGTGTTACTATATGAAGGCCCCCAATTAATCAGACCATTTACAATAAAATGTCTGGAACCTTCATACAAACGACCTCGGTCTAGACCCCCTAGAGACCCCCTAGACCTCAGTCATTGTGTCTAATTGTCAACTAATGGTCCAATCTTTAACTCGTTACCCGGACATTAAACGTTAACTTCACACACTTTGATCTTTGCCGACAAAAACTGGAGCATTGATCCAAAACGAGGCGATGCTTTGATCACATGACCCGAAGAAGGTGGCGGGGTAAACAAAGGAAAGGTGAGGGGTCGGGGGTGGGGGGTTGGGGGAGGTGGGGGGAGTAGGTAGTGTGTGTGGTAGGGGGGGGGGGGTAATTTCATATACATGTTTTCTGTCCGTTCATAATAATAAAGTCAGAGTTTAAGGGCATGAGAATGAAGAGAAATAAGCAAATTACGTACCAGGAATTCCGATAGATTATCTTTATAATGGTGGTTGGTCAGTTATTGGTGTTTAACGCAGTATCAACATCTATGGTCATATCATGACAAGAACAGTGTTTGACAATTTTGTCCCATATGATCAAATATATGAGAAGGTAGAGACCATATCCCTACACATTTACCAAGGCAGGTGTTCTTTTATATGCAGGGTCTCATATGCAGGGCCCTACACACAACAGCCAATGGTCCTAAGACCTTTGATATCCCTGTTGTATATGAGATAGTTTCAGTGAATCTGAGCAAATGATATTGATCTACTATTGAAGTATATATTCACTGGCAGATACCGTGAGAGTGAAGTGAAACATCAAAACTATGATGAGTTTCTGCTTAGTTATATATAATAAAATTGCTTAATAGTGGATAGTTTTAGTAAATTGCATGGAAGTAGTTTACAGTCAAATCATAGAGTAAAATATTGTACTCTTCATGGCCAAGTGCAAAGCTTTGAGGGAATGGGGTTCCCTGCCCATCTAAAGTCAAATCAAGGAAACGTCACTACCGCATGCAATTGCAATCCAGAAACAGTTAGCACAAGAATTAGTCTGCTGATAAATCAATTAAATTTTGGTTATTTGAGCACAGAACAATAGATACAGACTGATTTAAGCCCCGATCGTCATTGTGGATTGTTAAACTTTATAGATATGAATCTGAATTAATTATAGTTTCCTCTTTTTCAAATTACTTACAAATTGCCAGATGATTTTGATCCTGATTTTGTAACTGTCCATGATATAATCAAAGAACTAAGTTGGACTTAGATCTCGGGAGAAAAAGTTTCAATTGGTGAGTAAATGGACAAGGTGGGAGTCGTTAGGGAAATGGTTGTGGTTAGTGTAAGTACTAATTTATTTGTAATTAGATGTGTTAGAGAGGTAATTTGGTGCGGTCTACAAACATTAAACCGAACAAGTTGCCTTTAATCCAGATCTGGTCTATTTGTTTGATAATTTGCACACACAAAAGAGGCCATATTTTCGATGGAAAAGCTTTGAAGTGAGAAGAAGAGTATGTTTGTGTGTGTTTAACTGTTGGAGTGAGTTAATAGCAATGTTGTGTCAAAATATGACAAAATTTTGCGAACTCAAATAACTATGAAAACACATTCTAAGAGTCTAAGTTGAGCCAAAGGGACAGTATAAATCATCATAACTAGCTATAACTTCACTTGAATTTCTTAAAACTCATGTCATTATTTTATGCCTGAAAACAGCAATGTTTGTGATGAGCTTTTGTGTATTTTAATGAAGTTTAAGTCTGTATTCACAATTTATATTTTACCACAGGCCTAGGTAATGGCAATAGCATATATTTCAATGGTTAACAGAATTTTCAAAATTTTGACCCTACATTGCTTTTGGCTCCCTTTAAGTGTCTTTGTTGTATATGCGAAGAGCTCTGAATTTCCTCATTTTAGCTGAGAATAATATGACTGTGTATTTCAAACCCAGAAATCATGATTATTTTATCAAATGATAAAGCTAGCCTGTTGTGTTAGTGTCCCAAGATTAGTGACCCTCTCAGTCACATCAAGTAATGATAGGATAATAATTGTAGCAGCTTGTGTCTGGCTGAAAAGCATAAGATATAAAGGACCAGTTTAATCATTTCAGAATGCCCTACTGGAGAAAACCAAACTAAGTTACCAATTGCAGAAAATGCGAACTAAGATTAATACAAAAATAAATCAAATAGAAATTAAATAATACCCCTTCAGCTCAGATGAAAACGTTTCAGATTTAGGGGGAGAGTACAACTGGTGCCTGCTTCCTGTTCTTGGCCAAACTTCAATATTTCTAATCTAAATTCAGTGCTGTGGCCTGTTTTATATAACAAACCTCCGTAAATTTTGCTTTTCATAAGTTACCATCATCTTTTACCGTCACCGTAGCTATGTGAGTTTTGTTTTTGCTTACGGGAGTTTGGGTGGATTTACATGAGTTTTGGGTGGATTTACCACAGGAGTTTTGGGTCAATTTATGTTAGTTTTGTTATGAAACGGATGCTTACAAGAGTTTTAAACTCACATACAGTTTCCATAAGCTCACATAAACTCCAATAGCTACGTAGCTTTGTCATGAAACTGGCTGCTGATAAGTTTTGGATTGAAAAGGATGTGCTAGGGCACCCCTTTTCTATAATTTCTGGAAGGTTCCTGACGTAGACTTGTGATATACTGAGATCTAGAGGGCAAAAGAAACTAAATCCCTTGAACACGGACAGATAACACACCTTAAAGTTTTCACTTTCTTTTTCACTCCAATCATCCACCCCTCAAACTAACATTCACACCTGAACATTCACACCTGAACATTCACACCTCCCTGACGGGCAGAAGATTGGGTCACAAATACAGGTGTGAAAACTGGGCATGATCAAGAGGCATGATGTGAAGAGTATGTAAAGCCTTGTTTCAACCAGCCGATTTTACCACCGATTTCAAGATCGGCAGTGGGAATATTGTTTAATCATGAACAATTTATATAACATAGGAAAGGATTTTTACTCTCTTTCAAATAGTATGTGCGGAATATCATTATTTGTCATATCACTAGTTAAAGTAATACATTACCAAATAATCGGCGGTCAAAATCGGCTGGTGGAAACCAGGCATTAAGGTGTGATCTAAGGTACTTTGAGCACTTGACAAGCTTTGTACTGGCCATCCATATAGTATTAATATAAGACCCGGGGGAGAGGGGTTGTCAGAGGGTGCCTGTACGACCCATAAGGGATTGTCATGTACCAAGGGCAAAGCCCGAGGTATGTACAATCCCCATGGGTCGTACAGGTACCCGAGGACGACCCCTATAGGTGTTCTATATTTTATCACCCAACCAAAGCTCTACACTTTAAATAAAAAAAAATAAATAGTGAAAATGAGGAGCAGTACATACAGCCTATTTATATACACTGGCTTCTGTACGCACCGCTCCTAGGCCGTGCGAGTGATATAAACAGTGAAATTTCTAGACTTGGTCTTGCTAGAAAAGAAATTACCTCAATCATTGTATTAGTTACAAACTTAATTGGTATCTTACAATCGGAAAATTATTTCAACGGTAGAAATGCAATGTTTATCCAGCAGAAACACTGTTGCAAGCCATGGGTGGTGAATGTTAAGTTTATCCTGCTCCTAGTCGATCCTTCCAATTTTCACATGCTTGGTATTTTTGTCTTCAAACTTGATTAATATTTCTTCACACACCCATTCACGTTTATCTATTTTTGTTGATACATCTGAGGATCAGGGCAAGCCGGGGTTGTGGTTAATAATTATTACTGATTAAAGTATTGTCAGGTTTTCCAAAATACATATATATATATATATATAATCGAGCTGCAAATTTATTGTTACCTCTACGATGGCCCTCTTTGGAAATTGAAACGGTTGTAATGCACATTAATCTAATATTGCCCGTGTTCTTCCAATTAAACCCATATTGCTGCCAATATAGGTTTTAACAATGTTCACCTTAACTCATCTCATCTCATTACATTAGCAATAAGATGCTGATTTTGTATTATTATCTGTACCATGGAAGAACTAACTGTGTTAGAATTGGTCAAAATAAAAATAAAAAGACCCTTAAATCGTTCAAGATCCCTTGCCCTACGATCTCTGTAAATACCTACCTATCTTCCCCTATGCTAAATGATTGACATCCAAAAGGTTGGGAGGCAATTACAAGCTAACTGTTCCCCTAGAATTAAGTCTGTGCTCAGGGCCCCTTTAATTGATTTCTCTGCCCCCCTTTAAGATGGTTATAGATACCCGTGTCCCCCTACCCCTACCCCCTGGTCTTAACTTTGCCGCACTTCACCTTATAGACGATTTGCTAATAGGTCCCCTGTTCTGTGGGGTGTTTCATAACAATCTCTGTAGCTACAGAGGTTTTATATACCCTTGCGGAAACTGTACATGAATTTCAAACTCTCGTTCGTGGCCGTTTCATAACAAAATTCCCGTAAATCGACCCAAAACTCCTGTAAATCAACCCAAAACTTCTGCAAATCCAACCAAACTCGCATAAGCAAAAGCAAAACTCATGTAGCTATGACAGCCAAAACTGTCATCGTAACTTTATGAAACACAAATCTTATGGAGGTTTGTTATGAGACGGGCCCCAGTTTCACTTATCCCAATACTACTCATGTTTAGCATGCTTCTAAGAATGTGTGGGTTCATAAATTACTCTTGAAAGTAATCGTTCCTTAGCAAAGCATTATATGTTGAATATTTCCTGCAGATTTACATTTTACTATGTTATCTAAGTTATCTGAAAGAGGTATGATTCATGGTATATGTTGAGAAATGAAACTAATCTACATGTACATGCATGCACATAACTAGCTTGGAATCAGGTTTATATTGAATTTGTGAAGCTGGCATATCAAGTTTTGTCTTTTTTTGAAAATTAAAGTTTTGTTCTTATTTTTTGGAAAATAAAAAAAAAGAATTAACATATATTTAATCATTAATATACATTTCCATGGACCATTTTTGCATAATGTCTATAGATTTGAAGACAGGAATAAAGGGCACAAGAAGACAGAGTGTTGAGAGTGGCAGACAAACCCGTCTCAACCCCCCCCCCCCCCCCCCAGTTACCTTTAAACACCTGTATTTTCAGGTGTATAAATCTCACACCTGTCTAACTAATGACCCTTTGCCCGATGACCCTGCCCCAGGCCAGCCCTGACCGAACCCCCACCTCTCCCAATTCTCTTCCAATCAAATAATCCAAACAATCCCTCAAATCTCTAACACATCCCTCAAATTTTAACGAATATACACTTTACTCCATCCCCTTGGTGATTCTCAATGAAATCTTTAAGAGAAATTTGGATGCTTTTGGGGGAATTTGGGATTTTTCCGTTTTGGCGGGAAAAAGCAGACGAGATCGGAGATGTGACCCGGATGACCCCCACGTGACGTTGACACGCCCCCTGCCGGCTAATGGATGGTGGCTGACCGCTAGGGGCGGGTTGGGGGCAGTTTGACTGAAGGGCTCTGAGGGGGGGGGGGGCAGTGGGGGGGGGGGGGGGGGGGGGGTTGTAACTGGTATGACAATAGGGGGCTGACACTTTGTACTGAGATCTGAGATAGGCAAAGTGGTACTTGAATGTTCACATATTGATTCTCACAATTTCTTTTTGTTTTGTGTGTGTTTTTGATTTCTCTTTTTCTTTCTTTTTGATTTCTTCTGTTGAGAGTTAGATGCATAGAAAATATCAAGATTTTAAGAGTCTGTGAGAAAATTATTAAAATCTTAAGCTCCTTAAGCGCCTTAATTTTTGTCGACAAACGTTAGAGAAGAACTCTAGAAAATATACAACGAAGTGCGACAATTGCAACTATCTATAACGAAAAATTTTCGAACCAACTCGGAAAAAAATGGATATAGCTATATAGATGAATTAATGCATATCTGTATGCATACGCACTATTTTTTTTTATAGCCTTCTGATTTTCCCCAGCATGTATCTAGATCTAGGGTCCCCATAGAATTAAGTCGGTGCTCAGGGCCCCTTTAATTCTCCTCACAACGGATACCTTATCTACTGCATTGTACCTGCAGACTAGCCTAGAACAAGAGGCAAGCTAGAAAATGCGTAGACAAATCAGAGGCCTTAAGCCGTACCCTTAAGCATATTATTTTACATTAAACATGGCTTTCTTTTTGGTTTGACATAATGGGAACCTAGAATTGAGCGTTTTTCGATGTGTATCCTTATACTTTATATTATTTCTTAAGTTGATTTATAAATATATCCATTACAGATAGAAACATGGTAAATGATTGTATATTTGCTATCTAGATTTCTTTGTGTTTTTGTCTACAAAAATGGCTAAAATTACGCGTGGTGTGCTTAAATACTGTAAATCAGCTATCCAGGGTTGGGAGAATTGAGGTCTTTATCCCCTTCATGATGGTTACTTTGGTAGGAAAACAGTATCTCCTGTCGATGTATTCATAAATTATGTTGATATGTCACATATATTACAAATAATAGAGCCGATAAACGTCATTCAAATATATGTTATGTTAATAATTGAGGACAGCTATGAATTAAAGATACCTCAACTTCTTTCATTTAAAAGTCGGGTAGAAATTTAAGAAATAATTGCCTCCTTAAAATCAAATCTTCAGAAGCAAACAAGAAAACGAGTCTAAAAGTTGAAGCATTATGTTTCGACAATTTATGTCTTCATAAGCCATATAATGGAACAAACATAGCAGTTGGCCTAACTTTATTTGTGAAAACGCGTTGAAATTGAAATTGCATATAGGCCTATATAATGTTATAAATGCTTTGTGGTAAATAGAAAATTTAGGGAAAAAGAGAGAGAAAAATCGGAAGTTAATATCCTTGCAGTATATGTAAAGTCATGGTATATGATGCGTACCTGTGAGTTCCAAGCTTGTGTAGGTTCCATAATTCAGTGACGACTCTGATTTCTCCCGTGTGCCTTTGTCTTGTAATCCATGGTAGTTGTATATGTATCCTTCCGTTATAAGTATTCCACATACATGTTCATCTTAACGGGGTGTCCATGAGCATCAGCATTCATGCCCAATACGTATAGATCGCAATAGAAGCGGTGAAATCACAAAACTTCTTAATCAACTCTTACCCTTCTGAATAAGTAAATTCTTATATGAAACTATCCTTGTTGTGAAGATTTACCAGTCGGATAATGCTTTGGGAATCGCAATTGAATTGTACTTTTGCCACCTGTAGATGAAGGGGGTAGGTAGGGGCTGGGTCCCTTGTATACGCTCCGGAGATAACTAAGGATAGGACGCGACATTCTCAAGTCGTGTGGTCGCACTCCGTGAAGTTTGGGAGTGCGACCACTAAAATTTAAAGGCGACATGCATTTTCTTTTTCTTTTTTTTTTAAATTAGGATAATGTTGTGGCAATGATATGCTGTAACCAACAGGGAAAGAATAAATGAAAGTTTGGGGTAAGCATGTCAAGGTAATTATGAAAATAAAAAAAAGGTAAAAGGAATTAACTAAAAATGAATTTGGGGTAATGATAATATTTTATTCGGGAGTTGTAGGCCTAATGTTAAATGTGAAGTGCGTTCTTATAGAAACATGTCAAGGCCGGGAATAATTCTACGGATCAGAGATGGTGATACCGAGTGTATACTATAAACGTTTCGATGCAGAGTGGAATTTTCGCAGCCCAATTGTCATAGCTGTGTGCATTTTATGGATACTTTAATCAATCCACGTTGTTGTTTTTTTCACTCACATCAAATCTTTACTCGTAGATGGCAATGCGCAATGTGCACAGAAATATTAAAGCACGAAAGTAATTATTCAAAGTATGTATTATCATTGCTTTGGGGTAGCTTTTCAGTAGTCTGAGACTTCCCTCCATATGAATGTTAACCACCCCGCGCACCCCCCCCCCCCGTCCCTGCCCCCGAAAGGATATTCTTCAAAAGGCTCCACCTGTCCCCCCAAAATTCATTGTAAAAAGCACATGAAAATATGTAAATATTAAAAACTTCTACTCCCCCCCCCCACCTTTTTTTTCTAGGTTGAATTATTGAAATTATGAGTCCGACTCAGGAAACCTCGCCACCCCTCCAAGCATAATCTGTATAGACGTTTTGTAGATGACGTCACACCTCCCAAAATGGGACGGACGCCATAATATCATTGGTGATCAATTTAAAATTGTTATCATTCAAAATTAGAAACCTCTAGATCATATTATTCATAACCACATGGTCATGACTATGGAGACTTTTTGATTGAAAGTGGGCCACCTTGTCGTATACGAGCATTAGATAAACTACATGAAAAGGCTGTGAAAATAATAGACTGTGGTAGTCATCCGAAATTCAACTTGGCCCCTTTAGAATCACATTATAGGTTAAATAGTGCTGTACGTAGGCATCATGAGCACCATTGTTGTCTTATGTACCGGCATAGTAAGCTATGTGAAGGGATAGAGAAGGCCCGGCCAGAAATCACTCTAAGAAGCCATAACAAGGTTAAATTTAAGAAAAAGAAATGGAAATATGTTAAAATGGATAAAAGCCCCTTGATACGTGGAGTCAGATTATGGGACAGAATTCCGCACGAGATACAACGTTCGACCACAAAATTTAAGTTTAAATCAGCTATTGCTAAACATAGGCCTCTTTGGACGCTGACCGGGCATAACTCCTGATGACCACGAGCATCCCTATCCCTAAGACTGAATCATAGCCTAAATTTACAGCTGCAATTGAGATTATTGTGTGTAAGTATATGATGATTCTGTGATCAGTTCAAACTCATATCATCTCATCTCACTCATTACATTAAATCAGTTATGGTAGGCAACTTGGCATTCCCTGTTTTATATCTAAATGGCTAATAATTATTGAATGTACCGATTTATGTTATTCTTCTAAAACACCCAAATGTGGCTGGAAGAGCATGTAGTAACATGAAGCCAAATAAAGAAATTTAAAAAAAAAAAAAAAAAGATCACCACGTGGTGATCACCAAAAACTGATCACGTGACCACGTCTGCACAAGGTCTGTACCTGCGTGGCATTAGCTAGAAACCCTTTTACCACTGCTATAAGAAAATCGCCAATTGTCTGTGAGCTTGTTATACACCGTCATCGTCTGTGAAGTGTTTCTTGCAGTTACTTATTGTGTACGTACATCCCATTCTGTTATAGTTGTGAATTGACTCGTACAATTCCTCTTGTATGTTCTGACACAAACACTTTATCTGTTGGCAATGGAGATGCCTTGCCTTAGGTCAAGCCATAACTAGTTCTAGGGTTGATTTTGAGTTTAATCAAATGAAAACAGTCAATCTTATTAATTTTGTATAAAAACTACTTTCCGAAAAAGAATCACCATGACACAATTCTTATATGGGAACGGATCCAGAAAATGTACAAGACTTAGTGCATGTGGGCCCAATAGCTGCCCAGGCAAGCATGTAACGTTGCTGCAACATACTGCTGCGACGTTGCACCGGGACGTTATTATAAAGTTCTGGTTACATTATCAAACTTAAACTGACTGTTCTTATAACATTCTGTTTTGGTTTTGTCCTAGCCTCGCCCAATAATAATGTTTTAATACTATTCTGATTTCGTGAGGTTTCAACCTAACCATAAATAACGTAACTGTTGCGTGCCATCTTAGAAAATACTTGACTGACTAAAAAAAGTATAGTTGCAGAATGTTTCTGTTATGTCCCAGCTTGGCTGGGTGCAGACCAATAAGCCCATCCCAGTTTTAACTAACATCAATGTTTACCATGAAGTATTTTCAAAATTACTGCCATGCTTATTCAATGAAGACAGTTGCATGATACAAATTCAACCAAAGCAATTTACCGTACATGCCCCATTGCAGATTACAGCTTTATGATAACTATAATGGCCTTTTTCCCATAGGAACCATTTGCATAAGCCTTTCAGTCCAACGTAACAGACATGTCCATGTTATCTGCCCTAAGCGTCTCAATTTGGAAGGCATCACATCAATTATTTAAAAGAATTTAATGTATAAGGGTTCCATCGAGTTACATAATTATAACCTTATTGTGGTTGGTGCTACTGCTAATTTAGTTGAATAGAGTTCTCTATACCCTCATCAGCCTGTGCACTTTCACCTAGCCATTTCTTTAAAAAAAAAACATTTTAGTTCTATTTAGTCCAAGACATTAGAAGTTGGGAGGTCTTGAATTCTGGAACCCCGTCATATTTGAATATGTTCGCTAAATTTGACACAAAGCAAGGGACATGCATAATAACATTTAACTTGATGGTGAGAGATATAGCACAGGCGATATCCTGACAGAACAATGATGGATAAAAGGGGGGACAAAAAGGGCAATATAGTGGCGGATTCAGAGCCCCCCCCCCCCCTTTTTTTTTGGGGGGGGTCCAATTTTAGATCTTTTAATGTCAACCTCACCCAAAAGGTAATGAAGGGGGGGGGGGATATCCAATAGCGTGCCCCCCTCCCTTTTTTTTTTTTTTTTTTTTTTTTTTTTTTTTTTAAACCTGGATCCGCCGCTGCAATAACCTTACAAAGACAAACGAGAAAAAATTGGAAGATATGTGTAAGTTAGGTGTTTTTTTTATTTTTACAGGGGGTCAGGGTTTGCCCCACGGAGAGCATTGGTTCTGGATCCGCCCCTGAAGAATGCGAAAATATCTGTTTGGAGAGTGTAGACAGCTTCTGATGATGGCCACTAGGCGTCGCCCCAGACCGGAAGTACCTGCAGCGTCCGGCGTCTTTGAAGTGGTCACCTGACCGCGCGGGGCATGATGGGACTGTTTGTTTGTTAGTTTAGTACGCGACGCCGCCGCTAGGGCAGAGACTGGTACAATCGGGGGGGGGGGGGGTGCGTGGGGGGGGGGGGGCTCTAGATTGTCAAGAATGAGGGGATCTGTGTTCTATTTAATAATCAGAAACCAAAACGCTATGATTTATGAGATATTTGTAAAGTGTCAAATTTACATATTGTCCTCAGTTTTTTAAGCATTAAGGCTGTATTCCACTGCCCGATTTTATTCCCTTTTTAAAAAGGGAATAAAAGGTATTTAAAAAAAACAAAAAAAGGTATAAAAGCTAATCATAGTCATGCCACATATAATTAGAGAGGATGTTTAATTTGCTTTCAAATGGTATGTAACATGCATGGGTTTCTGTCCTATTCCTAATGACGAATTAGAAATGATTAATTTCTGAGTGATGAAACTCGCCTATATAGTGGAATACAGGCTTTAGGCTATAAACGTTGTGCCTCAGATGAAGTCACAACTACCCAGAATTGGTTGGCCGCCATATTGGTGATCAATTTAAAATACTGTTTTATACTACAATTGTTACAATAGTCTTACTATTAGACTATTTGTACTAATATAAATAATACTTAGCAATTATCATAACTCATCTTAAAATGGATTTCATTTCTATTCATTCCATAGCCGCTTGGTCATGATCACCATTTAGTGATCACCAAGAACTTGTGCGAATCAGTCCAAATCCAGCACAAAACCATGCAATTACTCCCCATTTCTTATATGATGGATCCACCAGAGTCCTCCACGTGCACCTAAGTCCCATTACGAGAACTTGGGCGAGTTGCAGTCCAAAAGTATGTTTCCTTCTTCATGCAGTTTATTTCACATGCATAAGGTAACAGTGATGCCCTCTATACCCCAAAACCACCCTGTCTCCCCTCCATTCACACAGTGTAACAACTGATTTTGCACGTTACATGTACATCAGTACAATTTCTTTGGCTAGATAATTATTAGTTAATTTTCGCTATGAATAGATTTATATGCATTAGCAGAGATCTTGATGTTCATTTGTTTTGTTTGTTTGTGTGTTGGTTGTCCTTTTTATTGATTCAGTCTATTTCCTGTATACAAAAAAAAAACTCTTTCAATAACATAGTACATACGTGGTTAATAAAAATTGAACACAATATGAACATGTCCCAGCCAGGTTGCGACGTAACAGAAACATTCTGCAACCATACTTTTGTGGTCAGTTTGTTACTTACTAAGATGGCATGTAACAATATCGTTATTGATGGTGAAGTTGAAACCTTAGATCTAGATGTTATTATAACATTATTTTTGGTGAGGTTAGAATGAAACCAAAACAGAACGTTATAAGAACATTCTGTTTAGATCAAAGAACATAACCAGAACATTATAATAATGTCACAGTGGAGCGTCACAGCAGTAGGTCACAGCGACGTAATTGGGAGTCATCAAAAGAACATAACAGGAACCAAACCAGAACCAAATAGAACATTACTTCAACGTTATTATAACGTCACACCTCCGGCTGGGGTAAATAAAAGAATTTATTGTAAATCACGATTGTAAATCCATATATTCTCCATGAAATATTAACTTTGAAATATGGTTTATCTCATTTGCCACTCCACTCCTTCATCACGTACCAGCAATGGAGGATTATAGTTGAGGGTTTTACCAGCAGGGTGCAGCAGCAGAAACAGAAATATGTGAGGAGGGGAAAGGTCTAATGGTGGCCTATACATCTTTTTCATTAAAGTGGCGCCACTCTGGTGGATTACATTCGAAACAACCTTTCGGGGTTTTCCTGTGATTAACCTATATGAAGTGAAGTGACCCGGTTACCAAAAGCCCCAAAAGGTAGGCAAGGACTCCTCAGGCCCGTAGCCACGGAGGGGTTCGGGGGGTTCGTACGACCCCCCCCCCCCCCCTTGGAGGATATTTTCTTTAATTTTTAATGTAAAATATAACAATAAATCCCAAAAATGTGTATTTTTTACAAAAAAACGAACCCTCCTGGGAAAAAACTGCTTCTCAAAAAAACGAACCCCCCTCTGAGAAAAGCTGGCTACGGACCTGAAGGTGGGGGGACTGCGCAGGTTCGTGGGAAAGGTTTAAGCGTGATTTTTTCTTTTAGTGGGGACGGAATTAAAATCTGTTGATTATACCCATGAGTATGGCCTTAAGGCATAATGGTTATGGATATAAATGTATTTGTTATTGTTTCATTTCACGGAATTTACAACTGTGATGATAGAACGTTTAAGGAAACTAAAAATTGCGTCATGACTATACTGCTCTTATATTAACATTGAATAGGGATTCGAAAAATATATCTATCACACTTTTTAGCCCATGAAAACGTCATCATTCATTCAGGTTGTCACGTGTCTCCAATTCTTTATTTAAGTCCAGGAAAAGAAAACGGGCAAACTTTTCGTTTTTATATATCATGCATATATGAGACAAATACATGAGGCTAGGTCTAAATGATATATATATAAGAAATGATAAACCATTTTCCCTCTAGATCTGTATGAAATTCAAAAATGTTCTTCCCTCATCGAAGTGAGATTTCAGTGATAAGTGATAGATATACGTACACGACCATTTAAAGACTAGTCTATTTCAACCTACAAGGGCCGACCAATTCATTATTGCATTATCAGATAGGAAGATCTCTTTATACAGTGGCCCTCAAGATGAAAGAATAATTATTTCGATAAGTTTGATATTTTGAAATTGATATTTTCCCGTGCAAATTTAGAATCGCCGTCCTCATTAACATTTAGGCTTTTGAAAGTGACGCCACATGCCATCGTGCGGCATTAGTTGAGGATTTGGAAAATGAGCTTTTGATAGCTTATAACTTAAGGAATGATCCCTTGAACTCAAGAAAGGGGACCCTGCGTGTAAGACTAATCTATATACAATGAATACTATCCTACATAGGCATTGGCTGCAGTAATTCTGATGCTATGTGTGCGCCTATAGTGCCACCATCATGTGGACTATTTTGGAACCATAATGAAAAAGGTACTGTAATCTGAAAATTTACAAAGAAAGATTATATACATGAAGGAGTAATTAGGTTATGGACAAATCATCACATTAGCCTTTCATTAATGCGAAGACCTTAAGCTTAAAGAGTGAATATATGCTCCATGGGAAATCCAAGCAATTTGCAGGTATAGATAAGCTCGGATTCTCCATGGAGCATTAGGCCATATATAGGCCTATATATAAAGGCACACCTCTTCAATATCACAGTGCAGTCGCCATGCTCTTTATTGGATTCTTTTTGGCATTCTAATTTATACTTATGCCTAAAAATGCATTTCACTGAGGTAGACTAGCCATTGCGCAAATGTGTAGGTCTTCTTCACAGAACTAAAGTAACAAATTACTTTAATAGCATTTTCTTTTCCCTTCCTTTAGTCTATGCAAACAGATTGCTGTTTGTCACTTTTCCTTGGTTTTTAGGGTTTTTAAAGGTATAATATTTTGTGGTAACCACATACCAAAAACCATGTGAAATGGCCTATCGTTTACTGATTTTGAATGGGGACGAATGCCTAAGCCGCGCGCGTTGGTTCAGAAAAAAAAGCAAATAACAAAAATCGATGAAATTCTCGTGCCTCCTCAAGGTTATAGGCCTACCTGAGTTATGCTGGTTCTCGGCGAATTGCAACATACCAGAAACCAGCGGAATGGTTGCTCAGCCTCCCGATAGAGTGCGCCACCGTCGGAAAACAAACATGGAGGGGATGGGATGGGGGAGGCTCCCGAAAATACGATTTCTGGAGCCGATTTGCAGAAATTTGGTCAAATCAAAATGTTCCTGCCGATAAAGAAAGATGGAATGAAGCAAAAGGAATCGGTCAAACTTAGGACACCACCGGTTATTACTATGGTAAGTTTGCATGCAGTGACTTTGAGTTCGCCGACCAATGACATTTCGCGCTCAGTGGGGACGAATGAATGGATAGAGATTTATTTCTTTGTCTTTTTTTCTCTCTTTTTTTGAATAAACCGGGTGGGCAACGTAAATGTATAACCAATCTTTGATAAATAGCTATAGATGAAATGAAGAATGTTTTGATATGAATATGTATACAAGTCATATTGAGACAGGGAAAATGGCTTGGTTAGAAAACGCGGACGGGAATGGATGGGAGAAAGGCCGAATGACTCATTGATTGTCTAGGGGGTTCTGGCCGGGGGGAGGCGGGGTACGGGCCGTCACCCCAATGTCAGGGGGCCGGTCTCTGCCGAGGGAATGCACTGACAGTTTTTTTTTGGTTTTTTTTTGGTTTCTTTTAAAATTGTTTATTATGTAACTCACTTCAGGGTTGCCCCTGGTTTTCGGTAATATTACAATAAGTATAAATTGCAGTACATGAACATTTTATGTGTAAATTATATAGATATAAGTACAGTAAATTCAGCGATGAAAGTCCACAAGAAATTTACCAACTGGAGGCGGCATACATAGGAGACCCTGCTATCTTTGTCACAGAGATGATTATGTCAACAAGGTCACTTCTCTGAACCCAGCAAGTGGTTTCCCTGTTCAAAGATGTGAGTTTTACTCATAAAGAAATGATATTGCCCCTTCTCAATATAATTGTATATTATTGCTCCTCTTTTTATTGTATGGTAGCCTAAAAGGGGATATTCTTTATATATCATATATATAATATAGATATAGGCCTATGTATCTATATCTATATCTATCTATCTATATCTATATCTATATATATATATATATATATATATATATAGGGCTAATCATAATACAATGATTTAATGATAGGCCTATATGTGACATACCATGATGGATTGCATGTACCGGTATACATAATCCCCCCCCTCCTACCCTGAGTCAATGGTTTCAGTAAATTTCATGGACACTTTCATCACTGCACCCTGAAAACTCAGCCTCATCAAATACTTGTCAAATTGACCAGCTGCACTTTAGACTTTCCACAGTGACGATTGCAAAATCAACAAGTTTGGAACTGCCAAATGTTTTGATAAATAGCTCCAAATGAAGTGAGGAATGTTGCGATATGAGTACAACTTAAGTCATAATTTTTGATAATATCTACACAGACTCCAACATAGCCTTAAACCATTGTTACCGGAATGTTGGAAGAATGTCAAAACAGATATTAGATATTGATATACTCCTACAAAGGAGGAAAGTGTGACATTCTTGCCAATTAAATTCATTAGCATGTACATATTTAGAAAAACTAACTCTATAGCGCCCTCTATAATGTGACAAGTCTTGTGACCAGTTTATGACAAGTTTTGGACAAGGTTACAATCTAAAACTAGTCAAATACTGGATGAGTGCCTGGACGAGGCTAGACTTGTCAAACTGACTATAGTATTTGAGGAGTTTAGGACCTTTCATGTTATATGGGGCTCTAGATGGGGACCCACAATCTCGCATATCATATATAAGAAACAGTAATGTTGCCTGGTCGAATTTAAGATATAACCATGTCCCATGTCACTATCTATTTAAAAAAACACTGTCACAAGCCCTAAAAAGGTCCCTGTCGGCGTGTTGAATTTAAAACCCCATACCCACTAGGCGATTTTTACACAATCGGCCAACTCATCAGTGCTAAAATCAGCCGATTCTTCTGGTAGAGTCAGCCGATTTTAGCGCCGACTCATATCAAACATGCACATTCCAATATACTATACTTACAGGCAACCCTAAGAATCAGCCAACTCTACCAGTCGCCTGTCCCCAGTCGCTGGTAATATCGCCTAGTGGGTATGGGGCTTTAGGGTCTAGGGCCATATATACGGGGGTTAGTGCTCAAATGGACAGGGGGACATGTCTATTTCTTATAATATTATACAAAGGTATCCAAAGACAGTGACAGGGGACGTAGCCGTTTCGTCAATTCGAAACATGATCATTATGGAGCGACAACGACATGCGACACGGCAATTTCTTAAATTCGACATGGGACATGGGTACCCCACATCTATGCCCCAAAATATGCAGGGGCAGATCCAGATAGGCCTATAGGTCATAATCAAGGGGTGGTGGGGGGGGGGCACCCTTATCGTATATAGGCCTATAAAAATTACATAATTTTATATAGATATCTCTATAAAATCATCCTACGTCCTTACCTTTTGTGGAGCCCACTCATATCATAATCATATTGTCTATAAAACACTTTTGCATAATGGGCTAGAAAATGCAATTGTGTGGATAATATAATTATGAATTCGCATTATTAACCCTGCATTGTGTAATAAAGATACAATATATTTGCACTTGAGTAGTGTGTATGGAATTGCACATTGATAAAAGCATTATCAACAGTTTTGACGATGTAATAAGGAGGCGTTTTGTTAATATCTGTAATTGAATCTTTTGAATGAGTGGTCATGAGAGTTCCTCAAATTTACTCGATAGCGCGTATTAGTAGTATTGTCATGACAACGTGTGTATTTATCCCGTATTTAATGGCGTTTTTGTTAGTTCCTAAATTGACACAGCATTCATCCATTTCATCACATCACTCATCAAGTAATAGCATTGGTCTTGACCACTAAATTCGATACGGCAACACAGCCGTTTCTTAAATTCGACACGCGACATGAGGGCCCATCGACGTGATAGACAAGGTGTAAATCATAGCGACATGCAACATGACCATTTCTTAAAATCGACATGTGACATAGAGAAAAAATAAGTGACAAAGACATGTGACATTAACATTTTTTAAATTTGGCACATGACATCGGGACCCCCCCCCCTGTCCAGACCCCCAATAGCTTCATCAATCATATTCCCGGTGCCATCTTGTATGCTTACACCAATGGTCTTGCTTCCGCTAGGATCTCATTACAAATAATACATAGTCCTAATGGAATTGTCAGTTGATTAAGTCATGCCTACTTCCTTTCCATCCGGGATGGGACAACAATTTAGATACCAGAGGCGGATTCAGTAGGCATGCAAATACTTCATATGGCCCAATGTAGGACTATATGTTTGGCTATTGTACATCCATTGTTCATTCATACTATCACAAACTGAATGATGTGTGCGCATGCAACTGGTAGATTATAGCTAATTTATGTGAAGATGCTACGAGAAATTCCATAATGAATCTACGATGAACTACCATACCTGAGTGGTATGGGGAGCTTATCCAATGAAAATTTTACCTGGTATGCATTCCATAAAAATCTGGCGATAATTTCGCGAGTTAAAGCACTTCCATAAAAGATGTGCGATACTCAAAATATTATTGCCAAGCCCTCAAATCAGTATCGTGGCGATAATTACAAAATATCGGGGTTTTAAAAATATATATTTCCACAAATATTAATACATGAAAATATGTATATATGTGACCAAGGAAGGAGGCTGTAAAGTTTAAGTTTTATTAAAAACAAATTTGAACCAAAAAAAATGAAAAACAAAAATTTCATGTGGCAATAACATTTGTTGGTATCATGGTATCTCTTCAAACTGAGTTATCGCGAAATTTTTGTGAAATGCCCCCCAGGTAACCATGAATGTTTTAGAGTAGGCCTATTCTCATTTTCGCATGGGCAAAATGGGTTTTCTGTCCACGCTCGACCACCGACACAAGCTCAATTTGAAAAACAGTCATCGCATGTCCTATCTGGTCTCAGTGATGAGCCATGGGTATATATAATAGACCCATACCAGTCTGGCCATGCAGTAAAACGGCCAATTTGGTATTTTTAGTCTGGGAGCGCCGATTTCGTGAGCCTGACCCATATAATGGACATAGACTATACGATGATAGGACCAAGGGTAAATAAATGACTGATTGCATGTATTATTCATAGATCCCACCCTGCTGTCTCTAGATTTTTTATCAATGATTAAGCCCCATACCCACTAGGCTATTTTACTGGCAATGGGCGACGGGAACTGGGAGAATCGGCCGATTCTTATGATTACCTGTCAGTGCGGTATATTGAAATGTGCATGTTTGATCTGAATCGGCCCTAAAATCGGCCGATTCTAAGGGTATAATTGGCCGATTTTATGGCCAATGAGTCAGCCGACTCAACCAAAATCACCTAGTGGGTATGGCGCTTTAGACCCAACTCTGGTGATAATCCCGATTGTGTATTCCCCAGTCCAGCCATAGCCGTCCAGAAAAATTTCACTTTTTTCAAAAATTGTCATAATCATTTTCCCAGAAGAACACTCTGATGATCCTTCAACGTACAAAATCAGCCTATATAATGATATTTATTATTGTTTAAAAGTGGATTGAATTTGTCAACCAATGCTTCAAATCAAATATCGTGAAGTTGAATTTCAATTGATAGGGAATTGTCAACCTTTAAACTTCATCAATTATAAGAATTTAATAGACTCATAAGAGAAATCCATTGAAATTCCATTGAAATTTAGCAATCTAATCTATGGTCGTCGCCGGACAATTGGATTAATAAGCAAGTTTGATATTTTACCACCGTTTTTATGGGTGATACCGCACTGCGATTCTGAGTCGCCCGGCAGTTTTATAGGCAATTCTCCCAGTTGCCCGTTGCGCGACGTTGCTATAGTCGCTTAGTGGGTATGGCCCTGTAGTATCCTAGAATTTTACAGTAGGATATATGGCATCTCTGATATTATACAATTCCTTGATGTTGAAGTAAAAAAAAATCTGTAATATGACTTATATCTAAAAGAAATATATATATAATAATATCCCTTTAAAATGTTAATGGCAGAAAAGGTTAATAATGAAAATGCAACCATGGACTAAGGCATGAGCTGGTGGACTTACACACAAACCTGCGTGGGGGGATAGGAATTGTATAATATCAGAGATGCCATATATCCTACTTTTGTAGGATTTCCTACTTTTTGGTGCACATCTGATTTTCCCTACATTACTAATAATTATATCTGTTTTAGAGTATTTTATATTAGTTTCAAGCTATTCAAATACAAATTCAATGACAGGTCTCTATTCCTAAAGGTTGGTTCCCTCCTAATTGCTTCTAGGAAAAAAGTAGGAAAGGTGTCTCCCTCTTTTCCTACTTTTTCAACAGTCGGGAGTGGCATCTCTGTATAATATCCTGGATGTCAGTAGAATAGATCACATGACCTAACCCCCCACCATCCCCCACAGCTCACCCATCTCCAGGGGGTCCCCTCAACGCATTGTTAGAGTCAGATAACAATAGGTTTCCGGCTACCATGGAGCTCAATTACGACCCTGGCACTCATATTTAGAACTTCATGAAAATTGTCTGTCGCCCCCGCCCGCCACAACCCCAGCCGCTGAAAACCAACTGGTTGGAAAGCACCGCCAATTACTTTGACTGTTTTTGAGCCTAGACTCAAGGCAAACTCCCCAATTAGCAATTATGTTATTCAATATCACTGGTAGGTACGTAAACTGATGTAAAATCATTTCATTGTGACGTCACATTTCATGGAACAGCAGGGGCGGATCCATGCTTTAACATGCCTCCCCTGTTAAATCATGTTTGAGAGGCCCCCCTCCCCCCGTACATTCATGTTTGTGCCCCCCCCCCCCCCCCCAGCAATTTCTGGATCCGCCCCTGAGCACGGAATAATTACGTTACATCTGATGTTGTAGGGCATCTGATTGATAGGTTTATCAATGTAGACAGGAGGTTGTCACTATACATGTACATACAATAATGCATAACATCACATAAGAAACAAATTAGCCACAATTATCACAAAATTAATGTGAAATGATTCAGGGCTGCTAAACGTCCCGATTTTCCCGGGACAGTCCTGATTTTTAAACCGTGTCCCAGGCGTCCTGATTGGGTACAAAATGTTTCGATATTCCGGAAGAAATAATGATATAGGAAAGATTGAAAAACTGACTTAATTTACCTCGAAATAGGCTGTTTTGTACAACACAAATCCAGAAGTTTTTAGAGGACCCCCAAGACTCCCCATCCAAAGGTTTGGTTTATACATTACTCCCAATTCCTTGAGGTGATTATAAAACAGTTTGATGATTCCAGCTTTGTGAATTTAATAACACATGGGAAAGAGGGAATTGAAAAAAAAACTGAGTTTGGAAATTTGCCCAAAACACAGTGACAACACTGCGAATCGTGTTTGTCCAAATCCAGGATTTTCTTATTCTGAAGATTTAGGAGATTGCATTTTTTGTTAGAATAAAATTCCAATTTTTCCCAGAAACTTCACACATCTCTAAAGCTTATCTTTAAACATAAATACTTTGCGATAGAAAAGAATCATCGTAACCATGACAGGGGATATTTACCAGGGGTCATGGAAAACACAGGGATATCAATCGTTAAATCTGAGTGGGAACCTGATCACAATATTAATCCTTTGCCAGGCCTGAAGGTCCCTTACAGTAAACCCAACACCTTCTCCCCTTGGCCAAGGGATAATGTTACACATCACCTCGAGGTGGTATTACACTACATGGACATGAGCTGTGGCATGACAATGTCGTAGAGAAATCACACATATAAGAGGCAAAATTCTTTGTTACACATAAGTAAAATACTCCAAATTGATAATTTCAAACAATTATATTACTCCTGCATGGATTCTCCCAATCACGAATAGCCAATTTCTTAAGTTCTACCTGCAGGTTAGCCTAAATCAGAATGCATGCTGGGAAATATGTCGACAAATCAAATATAGAATGTTTCACTAATTATGGGATTTTTTATGCTCACTGATATCAACTTTTTTTTAAATTTGTTATTTGTATATGTTTATGATTTTTTGAATGGTTTGAAAATGTTTTCATTACTCAAAGAAATATGGCAGACATCTGTATGTTTTCAATGGATTTTCATGTGTTTTTCTGAACAAAATAAGCTAAAATTAACCTGCAGGTGCTCAAAATACTGTAAATAAGCAATCCACGATAGGGAGAATTTCCTGTAGTTGTGTAGTCGAGTTGACGTTACAGCGCAAAGTCGTGTAGTGTAGGATGATGATGATGTGTTGGAATTTAAGGTCTATTCAGCAATTTGTCAGCTATATCAAGACCAACTCCAGTTTTTGACTTCACAGTTCTATGATCGAATCTATGGTGGTAGAAACGATGGCAAAGTAAGGTGGTGTAACAGTCAACACCCAGGATAGAAACCCAGGCTGGCTGCGTGCAATCAACAATCATGTAGTAAGCAAAGAATAGTAATTCATACCGGTTTGCCATGAATATTGTCGATTGCGACGCTCCCTATGAGAGTCCGTGCACACTGTTATGATGCAACATCTTTTTTGCCATTTTCGTGACATCATCCATAAACAAAGAGGCGGTGACGTCACCAAAATGGCAACAAAAAAGACGTCACGTCATAACAGGTTGCACAGATATTCACAGAGGGCACCCCTATCGACGACGTCACATAAAACATGTAGGAAATGGTAGGGAGTTACATATCTTAGTGTAACTATGATATTTTTGGTGCTATGCCAGCATGCTAACCACGACACCCCCCCACCCCAACCCCAACCCCCTGTGTAGTGTAACATGACCTTCAGTACATGTGCAATACCTGCCCCTTCCCTACCAACCAGGCGACCCCCACCCGTCTATTCTCTGCCAATTTACACCTGTCTAATGAGTTCAACATGGGTATCACATGACCTGCTGGATCATGTGACCAGCAGCGGGTGTCATGTGACCCAGCCGTGTGACTAGGTATAATGTGGCAATTACTGATGTTCAGAGTGGGCCTGGAGAAGTGTAGTCATTGGAAAAATATATAGGCTATGTTCTGGGACGGATCCAGAGATTTTTTTTTTTTTAAAAAGGGGCGGGGGCGCCCTTATGTAAAATTTGAGGCGCACACTCCATGGTCATGAATTTTACTTTAAAAAAATCTAAACTTAGCAAACATTAAGGGTGGCGCGCGCCTCAGGCGCCCCCTCTAAATCCGTCCCTGATGTTTATGCATTGCAGGCACATATAATTAGTTTTTTTTTTGTTATTGTTTAATAACCCTTTCCTCTAATCGTCTTGTATAGGATATACTTATGTTTAATAGTCATTGCATAAGGATATTCACTATTTTGGATATGCTAAAATAAAATATTTCGATTTTTTAATTGTGCAATGCCAAAATGTGGGCAACACCATAAAAGAGAGGTGCCCCTTTAAGTCCGCCGCTATTTTGTATGCCGTGGAAGACGTTTCTTCTCAAACAAAATGATTAATTACAATATACATTTGAGTCTTCCAGTAATGCCTTTTATGACTCCGCCCATTGATAAGAATGTCAATGGTTATCCATCATACATAATCAAGTGGTTAATCCTATTGTGTGTTACATACACTTATATCATGCCTAAAGAAGACTTTGACCAGTCGAAACATGTTGATCACGCCACGATTTTATTCATTTTAATAAATCTTTATCAACACCTGTCCACCAGTCAGTCGTCGAGTTGGATATATTAATATCACTTTGAATACTTATATCATGTATATGAATTAATTTTACAAACTGTTGACATTTCCAATTTTCATACTTCAATTCCATTTCATTTTCATTTCAGTCCTGAACGCCAAAGGCAGTGTCGCCGTCACCATGGCAACCAGTGACGTCACTGTCTGCTGGTTGTGGCGTGCATCTAGTATAAGTCTACCAGTTAGGTGGGTAACCAGCTCTGTCCAATCAGGCCACAATGTTTGCTTGGTTCCATGGCTCCTCTCCTGTTCCGCTACGCTGCACTAGACGTTAGGATAAACCGCAGGCACAGCCTGAGACCGGAGTACAAGTGTAGTCACAATACAACAACTCTGCTACCATATAACTAACTGGCTCGTGAGCGGTAGGAGAGGGATTGAGGATAAGTTATACCCAGCATTGCAGACCGATATCTCACATTTTATCATAGGAGTAAGCGTTTTAAAGGCTACATATAAATAACGGAATATACTACATTTGGAAAGACATTCAAGTATCTGCATTTATAGGAACGTAGAGGATTTTGACTCATTGCTCATAGGAAAAATTCTACCAAACGATTTATTGGAAATTATCCCTCCTTTTATTCAGTATATTGGTGATATTGGCTACACATAGAAATAGTTTGGAAACCCTATATAGGAATATACAACGTTTGGAAAGACATTTATCTATCCGCATTTAAAGGGACTTTGAAGATATTTTTCCTTTATTTGTTGGAAACGTTTTACCAGAAGAACAATTGGAAGTTGGAGTTTCTCTCCTTATATTCCATTTATAACTGATTTTGCCTATACAAAAAAAATCAATTTGAAAAGAAATTGATCACATTCCTAGAAAACTGAAACTGGCAGCATTGCATTGAAACCACAACACGACAATACCTGTGACCAGAAAAGGTCAAATATTACGAGCAAAAAAGTTTTAAAAGGGAAAAGGAGCAAATTTCTGAGATTCAACCCTGAGTTTATTTGAATGTTGTGGTCCTCGCGGCGCAGACTTCTTCAAGTTGAGCTGTGTGGCTATATGTGGACAGTCCGACCCTTCCTCTCACGTCACTTTGTCTCCTACGTCAAAATGAAGAAAGGCCCGTACAACTTCAGATTTCACCGGCGCTTTTTTGTGCTGCTATGCGCCGGTACCGTCCTTTTCACCATGTTCCTGTATTTTCTGACCACGCCGGCCGTGGTTGTGGAAAAAGCGATATTGAGAGGGAAAACGCTAAATTCTGCTTTGGAATTAATGAAACAGCACAGGAGTAAGTCAAAGCATCCTCTGCTGGTTATGTTTACATCGTTCAATCTGCAGCCTTCTAAGGAGCATATCTATAGGAATACTCTGAGAAACTGGGCCCAGTTGCGGCCAATGGTTCAGCCTGTTTTATATAATGATAATCTGAATCACTATTGGAAGGAAGTAGCGCGGAGTTTGGGGTGGATTGTACTTCCGGTCCCAAGACGTTATAAGAACACCATCCCAATCTTACGGCATATGTTCCTCAACGCTACGTCCCACTTCAAGAGCGTTTTCTACGGCTATGCCAACGGCGACGTGCTATTCGACGAGAGCCTCATCCATACGTTATGGTCCGTATACAGCAACGCGTCAATTGTACGACCTTTTATTATCGGTCGTCGTGCAAATGTGAACGTCAAGCTCAACAGTAAGTTATACTCTCCCGGCCTAGTCCGGGAAATGGCTGGAAGAAAAGAGGCCCGGCTTTTCGTCAGTGAAGCCCAAGATTACTTCATAACCACCCGAGATGGATTTCCCTGGTACGCGATTCCTGATTTTGTCATCGGAAGAATCGGCTACGATAACTGGCTCGTAATCGCAGCGTTGAATCGCAAAGAAGGACTCTTAATTGATGCCACCAACACTATTTTATGCCTGCATCAGAGCGATGATGAGGGAAATTTCGCCGGGTTTGGAGCTAAGAAGTACCTTAAGCTTAACTATGAGCTGGCGGGCCCCGATTTTAAGTACTTCATGGGAAAGACTGATTGTGCACCTTGGGAGACAGCTTTCAATCATACAGGCGGGACTGTAACAGTGCAGAGGAGGCTGGTCAACCCATGTGGGCTCACCCTGAGCTAATGTAATAAGAAGAACCGCAGGGGGCGTCCGAGGGTGGCCATATGACCCATAGGGGATTGTAATGTGAGAGACCTTGTATGTATATAGGATATATTGAGACTGGAAAGCCAGGGGTAAACCCGCTATGCACTACAGGCCTGCCACCTGGTTGCTGGTTGGATTGGATTTGGATTGACCATTATGCCTGTGGTAAAAATTACCTGTGATGTGCCACCTGTCATTCTAAAAATACTTTGGTAATGATCAGACCCTGGTCATGGTTGACCAGGTTGGTTCCAACCAGCCACTAGGGGAATGAGCACATAGGCCCAAAGAGAAGCTATCGAGTCTCTATATATCCTATATATACATACAAGGTCTCTGGTAATGTACCGAGGGAGAAGGACGAGGTTCTTACGATCCCCATGGATCGTACGGCCACTGAGGATGACCCCAAAGGTTCTTCTATATTTTATAAGCAAATCATTGTTCAAAGCATGTTAAAACAACTGTGAGTAAGGAGCGGTACATATCGCCTGTCAATACACACTGCATGCCCACGGACCGCTCATTAGCCATGCGGTTGATAAAGCATGTATTCCACTAGGCGATTCTGACTGCCAACAATTTTCTCCCAATTGCAAAGTTCATTTCCAGAAGTATTGAAAACACGCATGTTACTTATCATTTGAAAGAGAGTTGAAAGCCCTGTCTAAAGGTATGAAACATGTCCATAAATTATTTATATAAGTTCACAGGCGATTTTTGAAATCGTGAATAAAATCGCATGGTGGAATTCAGCCTTTAGCTAAAGCCTGTATTTCACTAGGCGATTGTATTGTGACGGCAATATAGAAGATTTCTGAGAAGTTAGGAGTATACCCTGAAAATCGTCCCATGTGAGGTATGAGGATATTTTCTTAAGAATTTGAAACTAAGGTTATGATTTGTATGAAGGAGTCTACATTCATTATAGTGATATTTATTATAACAATATTGTTAGAATTAATTCTACATGTATATGATATTTACTACACACTAGTCCGACTCTATTGAAATTAGTTTCAAGGTGACACAATATTTTGTGATGAATATGAGAATGGTTTACATACATTTTCATTCGGTGATATTTATAATCAGTCATATGAACCTTGCAGTCATAACAGATATGACTGGAAGACAACACGATGATTGATAGCCCCATGAGATATAGAGTTATTTATTATCCATATTATGCATTTACATTTACTAAATGATATACACATGTATATATTATATATGTATATAGATGCATCAAGTTCAATAGAGCGTAGTCCTGTGATTTTAGCGTGCTATGGTATTTAGAAATGGAGCTATTAGGGGCTGTCCATTAATAATGTACGCACACAGGGAGTATGGGAGATCAAGGGCTTGCATTTCTAATGTGTATTAAGCTCCTCGTACATATACCAACGCAACTAGGAGTCGGAAAATGGCTGTCTAAAACTCAGAATCTGGGACTGACCATCATTACGATAGGAGCCAGAGACATCTATGGCTGTAATGTATTTATATTGAGAATACCATAAACGCCAGGGGGGAATTTAGTAGCAAAAGAGTCGGAAGTACTCCCCACTTAAGACTGGAATATTAAACAAGTTTAAACCTTCCTGACCCGACTCCAGTCCCTGGACCTTACACAATTACCAACCCGATGACATAGACATTATTGCCTCTGAGACCGTCACGTCGGTTTATGTACCAGGGGCTTTACATGCTAAAGTGGGATGGGGGGAGGAAACATGTAATAATGCATACACAATTAATGGATAATCCCTTATTACATACAAGTATATAATGAAATGTATAATGCCATTAGATCCATCATCTTTCAAGCACGCGAAAACCTTAGTTTTGTGCGTGTAAATATAGTATTAGTTATGTGTGTTGTATAATAGTAAGGGGCCTTCCATTAAGTATGTATGCAACAAGGGGGGGTCTGAAATTTTTGAAAATTTGTATACGTTCCTGTATAATTCAAATGCATACTTTTTAGCCCAAGGGGGGGTGGGGGGGTGGAAGGTCTAAAATTTTGGAAAATTTGCGTACATACTAAATGGAAGGCCCCCAAGTGTTCGACTGCCAACAGTTTCTAGTGAACAGTGCGATTTTGTTGTGATAAATATTTGCCAACTAGAATTCTTTATGTTAGATGTTAACATTGCTGCCATATAAATGGCCAAAGTGACCTTTTTTAAGGACATGAACAGTCAAGCATTTTGTGTAAAGTTATACATAGTAGTTGTTGTTTTTTTTGTTTGTTAGATTTTACATTGTACTTGCCGCGTTCCGCTATTTTGCCAAACCCTGTACAAATACTACAAATACTACACTAATATTCTCATATAGTGCATTTAGGCAAACAGATAACCGAAAGGTGAGTCCAAAAGAAATAATGGTTGTGTTCAGGTTTCCCGAATGACCCTAATGTGATTTTCTTTCATAGAGAATATTGTATAAAATCACTAAATTGGACGAAACTAAGAAAATTGACATTAAAGTTATATGCCTTATAAGAATATTAATTTTACTACAGAGGTCATGAAGAACAGTTCAGCATTTTGTGTAAAGTTATATAAAAGTATTATTGTATTTATTGTTAATAAGATTATACATTGTACTTGCCACTTTCCGCTATTTTGTCAAACCGTAGAATAGGGCAGTTAGAGCATAGTATTAGAGAGTTTTTGCAACGCACACGGATCTCAGTGCCCCGATCCCTATCCCGATGAGTTTGATTGGACAGGCTGGTGCCTTGTGGGTAAGGGGGCAGCTACCCTGTTCAGTTTAGTCCTATCATTCTAGTAATTGTTATAACTACTTTGGCATAGGCTGGTGAATGTAATGGAACCTACCTACTCAGACTAAGTTACATAAGCAATTCTTAGTTATATTTGGCACAGGGACAGGTAGATGCGTTGGGGCTCTGTGGTCAGCAGGGCCAGTTCTGAGGCCACCCCTATCAGATAAATGTATAAATTCCCAATGAAACCCACATGTGGTTTCTTAACTGGTTTCTCTCTCCCACCATGTATACATATTTGAGTCAGGGGAGCGTTTTCCTCTTATTTGGGACACAAAATAGTTGTAAAACAACAAACAGGAGATCCGTGTGCCTGTGTGTCCCTGATCAGAGGGTCAACAGGTGGAGGCAGTGGACTGTGACCCAGGGCTAGCGAGGTCTGCCTTCACCTACAAATTAGCATTTATTAAAATATGCATACATAGAATCAATATGTGCTCAAGCCGTTTCTTTCCAAATTTAGGTATTAGAAATGTATTATTCTAAATGATGAGTAATTTCAAAAAATTTTGTTGTCAGAGAATCAATTTAGCTTTGTTTCCCTTATCATTATCATTGTTAATGGAGACCATTCATCTAGAGCCCTGAGATCCGTTTCGGGATAGGGGGAGTAAGATCGGTGTGCTTTGCAAAACTCTCTATTTACAACTACTGTACTCATATTCCCATATACTGCATTTACAAAAACGATAATCATACTATTAGGGTTTATATGCAATCTGAATGTGGTGTTTGTCAGGCCAAAAGGAAAAAAAATGGTTGTGTTCAGGTTTTCCCGACCGACCCTGTGTTTTTGACCCTAGTGTGTGTATCTCTATGATCAGAGTATAACAACATAATGCTAAATATCATTGCAACAAGAAAGTAACTTTCAACACTTTCTAAGTCTATCATTGATGTTTACAAAACAAAATACAATTGTATGGAAAACAAATCTCGACATAGGGTAGGGTGGGGCAAGACGCCCAGGTGGGGTAAAACGCCCACCCCCTCTAACTTTGCATAATGTACTCATATAACAAAAGTAGGATTGAAAATTAACTCCATAGGGCTGTATTACTTTGTAGATATGATATTTAAATAGATATATGAATAATTAAGAGAATTATGAATGTTTTCATTTTTCAGGCCCTTACACAGTTAATTTTTGGCTTTATGAATTTATTTCCTAAATTTCCAGGGTCATCCCACACTGAAAAATTGCATGCATTCAGAAAGTAACACCCTTTCTGGTTGTAAGGGTATATATAATGATGTTATACACACATTTTCTTATAAGTCTTATACATTTCAAAATTGTGGGGCAGAAGGCCCACCCCAAAAATGGGCAAAATGGGGCAAGATGCCCATGGGCCTTTTGCCCCACACATGGGCTTTTTGCCCCATATGGGCCTTTTGCCCCTCTTAGGATATATAGTATTTTTATGTGGGCCTTTTGCCCCACACCCCCTGGGCATCTTACCCCACACCCCTGGGCATCTTACCCCACACCCTGTAGGTGTTGGGCAAAAGGCCCACTTTCTTTTAATTTGCTTTCATCTTAACTCTGTTCAAGTTAAATCAATCATTTTTGGGTTATTTGACAAAGAGTCACTAGTTTTATTATTCTATTTCTTTTCGTTTTCGATCCTACAATTTACAACAGAAATATGAGGATACTTTCTTAAGGTGGGCCTATACCTTTTTTTGATGCATGAAACCTCAACTCAAGAACTTTATTTTTTGGCCTGATATGCACTAATAAGAAATCCATGGTACTCAGTCTGGTGACCTGTATATTTCAGTCCGAGTCTTGCCCGTTTACTCTCATGATATGCACTCGGATACAAAATGTGGATGCTTTATCTAAATAGTGAACGTCTGAACTAAATGTTCTATGAAGAATTTGTTGTAATGTGCAGGGTAGAGAGTTAAAGGCATATTTAACTTATTTTAAGGCAGTTTTATATGTATGAATTTAAGACAAATTGTGGCACAGAAACACGCAATTACCTTTCTGTTTTAATTAACAAACATTCCGAATTTTTACCAATAGGGTGTCCGAACTGTATTTACTTATGGGACAATTTAACACGTGATTACATACGCCTTCTTACGTTTACATCCTTTGTTATTCGGAACATTTTATTTTTCCTGGGTAAGAATTAGAATGAATGATTCCAATGCTGTTTTTGTCCTTAGTCAGCTGACAGAATGGTTGTTGTAAGATCTCACATTCTACACTAGGTATGTTCTGCAAATTAGAAAGAAAATATTACCATTTTGTAAAATGGAAATTAGATGAAAAACATACACCTGCCACGATGATAGAGTATTGTAACAAAACATTCTCAAAAACATTGGGTGAGAGTGAAAGTGTGTATAATTTCAAACAAATTAGTGTTGATTTAAGCCCCGGCCACACTACACGACTCATCTCAACTCGATCGTCGTAGGTTCTCATGGCGCCTCAGCCTACGACTGTCTGGTCTTAGTTGTGAGGCGCCACTATGCCATAGGATGCGACTAGAGAGTCGTAGCCTTGAGGCTCTGTGGTATATATACCTATCTACTACACTCCCCCCTAAGACCCGACTGTCCAGTCTTACATCTTTGACATCTCAAGATCTAAGACTCAACTCAACTGTCGTGGAAAACCCTAAGACTCCAGTCGTAGATCTATGCCACACTTTGAGACTGAGCCCAACTCATCTCAACTAGACAGTCGAGTTGAGTTGAGTCGTGCAGTGTGGCCGGGCCTTTACACCGATGAACCACCTTTAAAGTGTTGGTCAATGCATTGGTTCATAGCTAAGCGTAACCCAGTAAATTAATAATCATTTTTCTCCAATATAGACATCGGTTTCCCTGCAACAACTATCGCGTTCATATTTCAAAGGGTTTCAAAGGTACAATATTGTTAATGTACCATATGCATTTAAAAGTTTGTTACATATTAGGACTTCATTTGCAAAATATAGTGTACGTGTACGTAGTACATGTTTGATATCAATGTACAGTGCGTAGTACCCTTAGGTATTAATTTCGTATCAATGGGTCAGTCATATGCCATTGCATTTACCCTCAGTACTTGTCGTGTTCAATATTCATAGACCATATCATACTCATAGACAAAGGTTAAACTTTATGACATGTTGCCACGAGAAACACGTATACATATGTGAACATACCAGATGCGAATGGTGAGTTGAACTTGTTTTTAATGAATTGCATCTGTCACCTGTTTAAATATAACACAGTTTTCAGGTGTTTGCATTTGACATAAAAGGTTATGCTATTAGATGCCAGTTTTATAAATCATTGTGCACATGTGTGGATCTCATTAAGGAAAAGGAGCCTCTGATTAAGTGCGTACATACAATTTCAAAGATTTCAGAATCTCCCGCTTCCATAGGGTAGAGTACTCATTGGATTTGTACAGAAATGTATGCACATTTTTAAAAAAAAATGCCAAGCCGCCAACCCCCAAAAGAATCTTTGATAAATATGTGTGCTGCATGGATATGCCCTAAATTAACAGTTTTGTAAATTGGAATAAGCTCACTGCATGCCATTTTTATATCCGACTATTTATTTCTAAGGGATTAGTAAATGTACAACCATAATCCATTGTTCAGAGGTGCTCATGTTGAAAATGTCTAAATGATTTTAACTGTAATATTCTATTTATTTGAATATGTTAGTATCGTTTTAGGGTAAATACAAATTTCCTCATTAACTATGAGTCAATGCGGTCAAATGGTCAAGAGAATAATCACCTGTTTTGTTGAAGTCACGACAAGTTCTTCTATTAAGAAGGTATGCACATTTTCAAAAATTTTAGAGCCCCTCCCCTCCCCCAGGGCCAAAGTACATATTGAGTTTGAACAGGAATGGCCACATATTTTCAACAATTTCAGACCCCCCAACCCCTGATATGGACTTACTTAATGAAAGTCCCTGAACAACATTCCCATTCTGATTGTAACCTTAAAATAGCAGTTCCTGTAATTATAATATCAACTATTGTTGAGTAAGCACAAGCTTAAGTATACTCATTTAGGTCAAATGCTCAAGAACAGATATCACCTCTTGTTGAGTGCTCAAAATGTTGTTGTTTTTTCAAGAAAGTCCAGTAATAAGTTAGATGTTCTTGTGTATGATGGACTATTTGGGATGTGAAAGATTATTTTCTGCCTTACTAAGATTTAATGATGCCTTTCTTCTGCAATGGTAACATTAATGACACTCTAATGATCAAGCACGATTATTTCCATATCAAATTGGTTTATGTGCCTATTTTATGTTATGACTTATGATGTAATCCTATAGCATTTGCATAATAATGATTACAGAACACACCCAACTTAATCTGTTACATCTGACTGAAATAACAGATGTCAAGTAATTTTCTAGTGTTCATATAGAAGATAAACCTCAACATTCAAAGGCCTTATACAGTCATGTACATTTATATGCTTTAATTATATATAAAACATTTCAATAAATACATAAAATGCAAATCTCCAAAGATTCAGTCCCCCAGCTCCTCCTCATCCCCTCCACACACCCACACATTGCATATTGTACTTATTATACAAGGCCAACTTATGATTGTATTTCTATTACAAGATTTGTTCTGATCTGTTGCAATTATGTACGCTTTCAAAGTCATGATATATAAATTTGGTTTGATGGATGCTGTCTTATGGGGAAGATGATGATTCTAAAGGGAATATAATTTTGGAGAATTTCTAGCAAAAAAACGAAATCTCAATGTCTTTGTTTAATGAGAGTAAAGGCAAAATTCCGCACAGTATTGATCTCACAATTATGAAACTGTTTTGCATTTACCGCCTGATGAAATGACAAGAAATATTTATAGGCTTTTTGCCACGCAAGTTTTAAGTGTAGATTTCTTGCCAAACTGTTCGCTATCACATGCATAGCACATGCCATATTAATCTTTGTGTTCAGTATTCACACTTAAGCCCCATACCCACCTAGCAACTTTAGTGGTGACGGGCGATTGGGAGAATCGGCCGATTCTTAGGATTGCCAGTTAGTATGGTATATTAAAATGTGTATATTTGTTCTGAATTGGCCCTAAAATTGGCCGATTCTTAGGGTAGAATTGGCCGATTTTAGGGCCAATACATCGGCCGACTCGGTTAAAATGTCCTAGTGGGTATGGCGCTTTACATTGGTGCTTGTGAAGCATGCAGAATATGTCTATACTCTGTAACTGTGGTACGTGTTCATTTAAGGTGTTGGCCAAATAACTAGTTTGTATTTTAATGGACTAGTTTTGATAGGTATACATGTATTGTTTTCTAGATGTTATTCATAGATGTTGATGTTATAGGTATCAAATAAAATCGTCTGAATCTCAATGGTATGCATTCTTTCTTGAAACAAAACACTATGTTATATCCATTGTTTTGCATGTATTGGGTATTTTTCTTGAATAATTCAATACAGACGCAAGTAGCTTCTGTCAATACATGATGTCAATCAATTAAAAAGTGCTTGCTTGAAATTTGCATAGGGGCAAAGCAAGTAACAACACTAACACATTTATGTGTGTTTTCCAAAATGAGCCTCTAATTTTAGATACCAACTTATTTGTATTTCCTTAATTAGTGAGATGAAAAGGGATACCTTGTGTTTGAATGGGATGGGTAGTCTCTTCAAGAAAGTTTTTAAAAGGGTGAGAACATCAGTAATATTAGTAATTATTCCTCTTTTAATGATCTTTTTGTAGCATTAGTATACTTTATAAGACTATATAATTATATTTTCAGATATTCACATATTTGATATCTGTGAATTGTCAACTGAGCAAATATAATAATTCCCCATGTTTAAGCAGCTTTAGTGATATTTGAACATTTGTTCCTGCTCACTCCTGCTTCCTACAGGGGAATCATGTATCCATCCCTATCCTTACCCAATCTCAGAACACACAATATGGGATGGGCTGTATATCACCATTGGCGTGTCGCATAACCAAACCGTCGCAACAAGGACGTCCTTAAACAAGGACGTCCCTGTAGCGATGGGTCCCCCTGTTGATTTGTGGCTGTTCTAATGAACCGATTTTAATTCTGTAAACGGTTCTGAAAACTAGATATTTAGATCTAAAATCCCTGAAATTTTCAGCCTGGAGAAATTATTGAAAATTGGTGAAAATCGATGCTGAATTTTGGCACAACAGGGAGAGTTTGACCATGTGCCAAAAATTGTTCCTTATTTTTGTTATGCGACGGGGCACATGTGGCGCCATTCGTTGGTCAACCAACCACAACAGCTAGGGATTAGGGCTGGGTGACTGAGCCTGTCAAACTTTATACAAGAACCACAAAGTTACCTTTCAGACAGGAATATTGATTTGATCATCAGGTATTGATGAAAATTTGTTGTATATATTAGAAATTGTGGGCTGTGCCTCCAACTCCCCCCCCCTTTTTTTTTTCCTTCTAATTTTCTTTTAAATTGTTACATTAACAATGACAGACAAAAGTTGATGACCGTCTGTCTAACATCAACAATTTGAGCTTATCCTTCACCAACACGTTGACCCTTGAGGTGATGCCGATTAATCCATTAAGTCTATAATCCAGGTTGGAAATGCATGCTGTGTTTCCAACAGAGGAGTGCCACTCACTGCCCTGTGCTGTCCCCTAGTGGGGAAGATCAATACTAATAATCCAGAGACATAGTGAACTATTTGTCCACCAGATGCCACTATTGATGACGTCAATTAATAGTTCCGGCTGCCTCCACTAGGTGATGCCAGAGTCTCGGTTACCTCTCGACTCTCGAGTGCATCCCATCGTAGAACAAGAGGCTTTCCATTCTCTGTCAACATGGCAATCATTGAGGCCCAAACATAGACGGAATAATCATTTTGGCATTACCTCAGTAGTCACTGTGTTGGTGGAGGATAATCTCATATTGTTTGTGTAAGGTCATTCACTCAACCAGCTTTGTCAGTCATTGTTTATCAAGCAGGTTAGATCTATAAAAAATAACTTAAATCATGGAAAAAGATTTAAAAAGAGGACTTTGGGTGCACAGTCCCTGATTTCTAACCAATATTTACAACAAATATTCAACAAATCCCAAAAATCAAATCAATATTCTTGTCTGATAAATATACTGCTAGATATTCATGCATCTATCTGCCATCAGACCTAAGATTGAGATATTGTTCTAAAACACCAATACAATTATAAACACTTGCTTTGCGATTGGTACTCAAGATATTAGGGCCTATCAAGGGTACACTTTTTGTTGTTTGACATCATAAGTTTGTTATAACAATTTCCTTTTTATTGTTTTACCCTTCAGAGATCATAATTCTGCGTTGCAAGAATTTTGAGATATTTATGATCATCATTTCTCAATTAGCAATTATGTGAATAACAGTTTAGATAGCACCAATATAGCATAAACTGTCGTCATCATGAATAAGTGATATTAACGCGATTAATAAACAACAAGGAATGCAAGATGATTAGTTTGGGCAATGAATGAATAGACGATAGCTATTAAATACTCCCTGGTGTACGTCATCTCTAAGAATAAAAGAATCAAACGCAATTTAAACTGCATTGGTTGAAATGCAATTGACCAAACGGTTACGGTGCCGGATTTATATAGTGGGATGACAACAAGAGGGCATAACCATGGTAAGAGACCAGTTACGTCACCTCAATCTAAGGGATGTTGATAGGGGGTCCCTATGTCGCATGTCGAATTTAAGAAAAGGGTATGTCGCATGTCCCTATATTTATAATGTTCCTGTCGATTTTAAAAATCCGTCATGTCGCATGTCGAATTTAAGAAATGGTCCCTGTCATGTCGTTTATTTTTCTCTCCATGTCTCTAAGCTTCATGTCGCATGTCGAATTTAAGAAATAGCCATGTCACCCTGTCGATTTTAGGGGTCTACCCCCATAATCTAAAATCGGCTTATACTATACCTCAATAATCTGCCGATCAAACATGGACATTTAATATGGTATACTGATATGCGATCATAGGAATGGGCCAATTTCAAAATGTTCTAGAGCTTTATTCAGTCTGTTCCCGAAAGTGTTTTCATTTACATCTTATTTTTCCACACATGAATTACAGAGTACAGAATGGTTCAAAATGTATATATAGCTTGAAAATAACCTGCCCACCAACACCCTTCCCCCCCCCCCCCCTCCTTTTGGTGGATAATGAAATGCGAAAGAGAGAAACAATGTTGCTCGTGTATGCGACGAAGATGTGACGAAGATTAACGTTGAAACATGAAGACCCTAATTACGACAACACGCCGGGGGCTATAATAAGTTAACGTCACAAGATGTTGACAACAATGGCCTTTTGGTGCATTATCCTACTTTACATGTCTACAACATACAGGGTCGTAATAAGTTAACGTCACAATTAAGATGTTGGCAATCCTGGCCTTCTCGATGCATTTTTGTACATTATAATTATATGTACAGGGTTATGATAAAGGTTCCAAAAGTGTTAGTGGACTGTATTAGACAAAATCAACCAAAAGATTTGGTGGACAGCCAGGCGTACCCCCCCCCCCCCACCCCTATCATTTTTTAAATGGAAAATAAAAACACCATTTTTACACAGATCTTCCAATTTTAAGATCCCAAAATGTTTCTGCCTTGCATTTTCTGCCTCCCCCCTCCCTTGGATCCGCCAATTTATAATCATTACTTTCAGGGTTGTTTTATAAATGTAAGATTGTACAAGTACTACATTCTTCGTGAGGTAATCATAAGTTAACGTCACGAAGTTGAACAGTTTTGCTGCGTTCTCCCATACAGTATATGTTATGTTTTTATTCAGGTCTATAATAAGTTAACGTCACAAGATGTTGACAATCTGAACCTTTTTAGTGCGTTTTTCTATTTAATGTGTCCAGTATTTATCATGCCACGTCCCCTAAACACTTTTACATTGCGTCTGCTTGTCAGTTATATCAGCTAATGGCGTCACTGCTTAAGCAAAATGTGGCCTCGGTTTTGGTTAACTAGCGTCCTTCAAATTATCCCGACATTGAGGTATTAGTAGGGTAAGGGGGCCAGGGGTAGACATTTCATGGGACATTAATTCTGTGACACCTAACTCATTAGTAGCTTGAATTAACCTCAGGTGCATGAATGCCAAATAACAAAATGTAATAAAAAATATAGTTATGTTGTTCCTTTATTTCTGTATGTATATGATTCCATGCCAAATAGCGTACTGTGATTTAAAAATGGAAATGAATAATATCATGCGAGAAAATATGGTATTTGAGCTGTATTATGTTCGTAGATGTGTTCATAGATCTGTCAAACCTAAAGACCTTCTCACCAAGCAGAGCTTGCAGAAATGACGCCATGTTAATATACATTTCACTCGATGGTAAACTCTGCTTGGAGAAGTACGTCACGCTCTGACTCCCAGGCTGTTCTATTCTCCACCCTCCGGAATTTCCTTTTATAAAAGTATAATAATTATTTATAAAAACGTATTTTAAAACCAAACACCACATTGAATGTCTATTTGGGACACTAAAATTGTCATCCTATACATGATAAGTTGGCATTTTGTAGAGATTGATTGAATAACTTTTGCAGACGACATTTGAAGCTGATGAATGAATCCGGCTCTTCCCGTTTCCTCCCCCTGCTGTGACGGCAGCGCTCGGTTACTGTCAGAGTTAAGATGGCGGACGAAGGGGAGAGGCAGGGCAAATGTTAAGGTAGGAGTGACAAACCCCGATTTAAAAGATGAAAATGGATTCTACCAGTTCCGACCATAGTCCACCGCTAAGTGAGAACCCTAGCGATCATTGGATGACGTCCTGGGAGAACGATGACTCTTCTATATCAGGCCTAAACTTAGGTAAGTCCAGCCTAAACTTTGTAAACTTGGCCAAAGTTTGGCTTGTGTTGGCCCCATCCCTTTGAGTTTGCTCTGTGTATGTATAGATGGTAGGGACTATGGACGTACTTACAGTCAGTTATATTGTAGTTTAACCACCCTCTAAGTTTCAGGTTCTACTCTTTTTCACTTCATTTGAACTTATTGCAGTATACACCAAAATCAGGAGTAGAAAGTGGTATAATGTGTGGGGTTACACAAAGAAAACATTGGGTCTTGTCTCTAAGATTCTCTCCTCTAGTATGTGTACGTTTGCTTACCTCCTGTCAGCTTCCAATGTTTTGAATGACTCTTATAGCTACTGTTAGATTGCAACTCTGTTACTTTAACTCATATTCTATCCTCATCTCAATAGCTGTAATATTAGTTGATAGTTGGTTGGAGAAGGAATAGTGGGTATGGAATATGGGCCTCCATATAGGCCTATTATACCATACCCTTCATCTATATACACAGAGGGATGGGGCGAAGTGGACATAGGGCACAAATGTAGGACACTACTTAGGACACACACTGGGGCCGCCCATTATATATAAATGGGGTAGGCTTTTACCATTAAAAAAGAAAAACCATTATATATAAATGGGGTAGGCTTTTACCATTAAAAAAGAAAAATATTCAAGAGCATGTCCTACATATATCTAGATCAGTGAAAGTTAATGGATTTTACTATTATAGCAGAATATCTAACAATAAAAGTGCCGATAATGGTAGTTCTAGCTATTGATTTAATATAATGCCAAATTCTATATTAAGAATTCTGTATCTATTTACCACACTTAATGGTATCAGATGTGTAAATGATAGAGACAGTTATGTAATATAATATTATATACGGTATTGTTGTGATAATTATGATTCCATTATGCCCTGCTGATTGAGGTTATATTGTTTACCTTAAAGAGCAAGAAATAATATTATCACAATTATTATAAGCAATTGGGACTACATACATACATACATACATACATACATACATACATATATACATATATATATATATATATATATATATATATATATACTTATTAAAGGAAGAACTTACGAGGTTACTTTCCGAAAAGATATGCATGAATAGGAAGTGGGATATTCAGTTTCATTAACGCAAACAAAACAATGTATGTCACAGGACATGTCCTGAATTGTTTCCTGGTTTGCTAACCTCGTCAGTACTCGTCAGGTCTGGTGTCTGGAACCCAGTTAGGTTTCCCAAATATATATATAAAATATTAAGTAAACGGAAAACCATTTACTTCCCAGTATAGGGTTGCAAAGGATGTGTGCATTATGTCATGGTTAATAACTATCTACTAGATGTTCTCATCACCGCTATAACGAATCGGAAATGATTTGGATTAGGAAATGTATTCCATGATTTCTGATATGGTTTCCAGTGGGTGGTCAAAATGTCAGTTGATATAATATAGGTCATTTTATTTCTTCCTCCTTGTCACCTTCCATGAAAACACGTTGGCAACGTATGAATATATAAATGTATGTTGTTTATGTATAACTGATATAATATGAGTCATCACCAAGGGCTATATCTTCGTACCTGATTAGGCTCATCAGGGAATTTTTGATTACGGTCTCAAGATGAAAATTTAAACGTTTTACAAAAATTAATATTAAACTTAAGTTATTCCAAAATAGTCTCAAAGAGGAATTATTAGGTGCAAAATGTATTCATGATAGACAGAATTTCTAATCATGAGGCACTAATCAAAATTTCCTTTATTAGCCTAATCAGTCTTGAAATTGGGCATTTTTTGCTCTACGGGTGGAATCAGTAAGAAAAAGAACGAAAAAGAAAAAGAAGAAAAGACTTTTTGTAGTGGGTACCCAAATTGAAAAAAAAAGAGTAAAATGCTGCATGTGTATCTCAATAATTGCTAGAATTCAGTTCCTACCATAAGTGACCCATATTGAATACCTTTGGTATACAATAAGCAGATTTGTAGAAATTTTGAAGAGTGGGGTAGTTGGTTGTTTGGTTGCATTATGACAGACATCATGTTTATGCATGGACATATTATGGGAAGAACAGGCCTTTTTCACGGTAGTATGTCCAAACTGCCGAGATACCGACAAACAACGAAAAACAAGAGCTCATGACTAATCAATGAAAATTCGTTGGCGAAACAACAACAAAATGGGGTGATTAGCAGGGGTCGTATCTTGTTTGTGGAGGTTTATATGGGCGGGGCTTTCAGTCGAAAAATTGATGCTTATTTCTAAATAATTATCAAATTTGATATCAGGGGCAGTTGGTGGGGGATCCCGGTGGTCTTGACTGCCCTACCCCCTCCCCTTTTGGTGGACACTTAAATCAATAAAGAGAAAAAACTTGCCCACGTTTGCGCAAATGCACGATGTTTTAGTATACTTAGCCTACATGCTGACCACCTCCCTACGAAATATTGTATCCGCCCCTGATTATCAGTAAATTTGTCACATTCTAGGAATAATGGCATAGTTATAAACTCTATATATCGAGATCTCATCCTTACCTCAGTGAAGAGAAGAATATATTTCACCATAACATGAACTCAATTACACCTGAGAATATGATTTGTTTTGTAATAGATAGGGCCTATTCTTGGACACAAAGTCTTGTTTATATTGTAAGATATTGCAATTGATAGCAATGTACATGCAAGTTTCTGATAATATAGTTACAACAATATAACAACAACAACATTACAAAGAATACAGTGAATTAAACGATACTCAATATGATAATGATAAATAATGAAACCAGTTTCCCTACATTGTCTTAGTATCATACATACAACCAAACAACAAAAGTATATCAAATTATCAATATTCAATAATCTAATGGCACTGATTCACTGGTGGATCCAAAAATTACCTTAATTGATTATTGGCCGAGTTTTACATTAAAACAAACATAAAAATTTTCAGGAAAAGGGAGGCTCGTGCGCCCCCCCCCCCCAACCCCCTCTGCATCCGCCACTGACATTGCGATAAATTCACCAAATCATACAGATATTTGTGTCCTAATAAACAAAGTTGATCCCCATAACTTCATAAAATCACCCCATGTATAAAATGACGGTCCGTGGACGCTCTTAGCGGTAGCTGTATATTATGTGCTGGTGGGGGGTAGTTTAGTATAGACGAGGGGAGGGGGTGGTCCACTGCCTATCTATGTCATACACCCCCCACCCCCAACCACCTCTCGTATTCTGTCCGCCAGGCCTCTCCCCTTCACTGCCCCGGCAGAGAGGATCAGGGAAACTAGAGGGGGGGAGGGACGAGTCGACTGGAAAAATATTTGCCTTTGTGAATGGAATTTGGGGAGGCCTAGGTCTCTACAGCTTGGTTTGAGGAGAAGGAGGTTTAAGTTAAAAACGGACCGGTTTAGGCGCACAGGTAGCGGAGGGAGAGAGGTAATAGCCCAGTTACCGCCACACGACACCTGGTGGGGGGAACTGACAACTGTACTGTCAATGGCCCCCCGCAAAATTGCGCATATATATATACAGGGGCGAATCCAGAGGGGGGTTCCAGGGGGTCCTGACCCCCTCCTTTTGGTGGACCCCTAAACTAGGGAAAGAGGGGAAAATGTCACATGCATGTATGCGAATACATACATTTTTAGTACTGAGACTATATGCTGACCCCCTCCTTTTGGAAATCCTGGATCTGCCTCTGATATATAGGAGTAATGAAAACCATAGAGCAAGGTCGGATATAGGATTTTCGAAAGGGGTGGGGACAGCATAAAGGTTAAGTACTAAAATGACTTGCATTTGTGTATGCGAGTGGGACATTTCCCCCTCTTTTTGTAGTTTGGGGGTCCAGGAAAAAGGGGGAGGGGGGTCAGGACCCCCAGCAACCCCCCCCCCCCCCCCTGGATCAACCCCTGTAGATCGAGATGTTATATATACATGTTATTATATATGTCTATGTGAAAACAAATCAATGTATGTGTGTTGAAAGAAGGAGGTCACTGTTATGATGATGGGTCTCGCTGTTGATTTGTAGCTGATCTACTGCTCAATTGGTATTCTCTACACAATTATAGAACGAAGATATTTAGATCTAAAGGTCCTAAAAACTTCAGCTGAAAATCGAGCATCTTATGCGGAGAAATATGACAGGAAACCTTTGCACCATTTTTCGGTGTGTTTTTTCTTAATACAAAAAGGGGCCTTTTTTCAATATAAATCTCCTTCATCATCAATCATGTGTTTCTTCCCTCCATAGTCAGTGGTTCTAGGAAACTGTGGTGTATTTCTAGCTACTGACAGACCGGGTTTTGCTGACGAAGGGGTATAAAGTCAGTAACTTTTTTTGTGTGTAAATGATTTGACAGGGTCATACATTGACCATTCTTTATTATAAGCCAGCGTAGTTGAGGTGTTGGTACCTCTCATTGGCATTGGCTTTGAGTGGGTTCGAGTCTCATGCAGTGCAGCATGGAAAAAAGGACATTTGGATGACCCCTACACAGATTTGTGCTCAAATGCTCCACAGGACCGCAATGGGAGACTTGACACACTGTTTGAATTGTATCCTGTATATATATAAACAAAAAAACAATAATAAGCAATCTGATTTGATATCAAACAATTGAGGGTTAACTTTTGTATATTTTATTTATAGTTAACATAAGCTCGAGTCCTAGCCTTAGTGCCAAATGGGCCTTCCATTTAGTACATACGCACATTTTCAAAAGTCTCAGACCCCCCCCCCCCCCCCCCGACCACATTTTTGCAAAAATACTCATCGCATTGCCATATGTACTAAAACGTAGGCCTACGCATATTTTCACAAATCTCCGCCCCCCTCCCCCCCTTGATGCATACGTACTTAATGGAAGGCCCCAAATGACCTTGACCTCTGACCTTTAAATACTCACTGAGCATCAATCAATACCACCTGACCTCCACACTTAGCCTAGTTTAAAAACAATTGCAAAAATAAAACAAATCTACCAGTACACCCATCAAAAAGACAATGCAATAGGACAAAGAAAGAAGTAAAATATGATAAAATAAGAAATACAGAAATTGGGTGAGTCAGCCAGTGTGACTGAGCGGGTGCAGGGTACTCTCCAAGCAGATTTTGGGTTTGGAACAATAGTTATAGATATCCTAATAAGTGCATGGAGAGTGTACGTGAGAAACTAGATAGTCCGTGTGGCGGTGGCAACCAAGGTCGTTGCTAGGTAACTGCACCCCCGCGAAGAATTGTCAGGGTGAGTGAGAAAATTCAGGCTTGATCATTCTCCATACAGACCCCCATTATGATGACTTAATAGCGCAACATATACTCTGTATATGCTTGGAGAGTGTGTTCAGAAGAAGGGCAGGCCGATTATATATAGGGGACAGAAAGGTCACATTTTTGTTGACTTTTTTAAAGTGGAGTTTTTGCCTCTCAGTGTTTTAGTGGCGGTAAAACAAAGTGCACTCGGCTAAGTATACTTCCTAACTTGAGAATAGTTTGCGGCTATTTGATAACTGTCGCGTGGATGGCTATTGGAGGAGGGAGGAAGGTTCTGGGAAGGTTGACGTACCCCCCCCCCCCCGGCCCTTGACATCACCTCTTTTGGAGAATAATGTTAGAATCGTGAGGAAATGGCCGTGTTCCACGACCTTCCACGACCATTCATTTTAATATCATAATTGATGCATGGGTTACTGTATGATCCGAGCAGTATAGAATGATCAAGCTAGGCCTAAGGTTCAAGACAGACATATCATATTATGTCACTGGAAAGGTCTCACAATTATGGTGTAGGTTATACGGTTTCATGCCATGTTCTAAAGGGAAATTAAACAAACGCAAAATCGCCAGCATCAAAATAGGTAGGGTCTATGCAGAATATAGGTTAGTTCTTCGTATGGACATATTTACCAATTTTCCTTGCCACCTGACCTTACCTCAGTCACATTATATTCTCTATTTCCATTCATTTTGTTCATTTTACCTCTTGATGTCATAAGTCAACCAACACAACCCGAAGAACTAAGGCACATTACGTTTGTGTAAAGATAACATATCCTAATTTAAATAAAGTCATGCCAACATTTCAAAACTGATATAATGGCGACGACTTTCCAATACTATCCAATACCCCCCTTAAATGCCTGTGTTTGATTTCTAATAAGGGTCTATATGGGTATATATAATATTATATGCATCTTATCTAAATTGACCAATAAGAATCATATCTCCTTCCTTCAGCTTTCGAAATCATCCTGTTTTGTTGCCACAATTCTTGGACGTTTCTGTGGTTTCCCCCTCCATGCAACATTGACTTCTGGAACATATCCTGGACATTCAACATATTAGTTGATGTCTAAACTTGGCTCAATGCATGTAAAATGAAGGTTGGATACAGTGGCGGATACAGGAGGGTTGTCCAGGGGGTCCTGCATGACCCCCACCCCATCCCCCTTTGGTGGGGACTACACAAAGAGGGGAAACAGAGGGGCCAACATAACACTTACAGTTACCGTTCATTGCATGTGTGTGCATGCGAAGGTACCATGCTTTAGTGTTTAGCTTATCATCCATAAAACCCTTTGAAAATCCTGTATCCGCCCCTGAAATAGATTCATGTCCTACGCTTAGGCATATCCAGGATCTAAACATGAGTGGATGACATAATTATGATTACAGGGGCGGATCCAGAGTCAATGATCAAGTGGGGGGGGGGGGCAAACTATAAAAATTAAAATTAGAAACACCAGATTGACACAGATCTTTCTATTTTAAGATGCCAATATTTTCTCCCTGGGCTCTGCGGCGGGGGTCGCAATTGCCCATTTTGCCCCCCACCCCACACCTCCTAGATCCTAGCTAGGATTTAGATATGGGTGGATGCTGCATGAATATCTATAATATCCCGCAAAATATACTAGCTCCTTCATCAATAACATGTGTGCCCTTGACAAAGAACACATCTATTTATCATAACTCCGCAGCTGCATGAATATGAACCCAGTCAACTTCTGTGCGTGGAAAAAAACACCAAAAACACCAACAAAATAGAGAACTCTTTGACACAAACTAAAAACACCGTTAAAGTGCCTACGTCACGCGACAGGTAAAGCTGGCTGACCACGCACCCGCTCACACTCCCCTCCTACCCGTTACCACGTTCACGCTCCACTCTCCACACACAGTTTGCGGTCAGACCACCAGTCTCCACCCTGAGACAGACTGCTGCTGGTCGGCGGGCGATAATATGTGAATATTGTGAGGACTCGGGAACCAGCGCAATTAGAGCAGGGTCACGTGGTACAACGCCACCAAGCGGGTGAATTATACATTAGATTTAGCAAGTTTTAGTATTTTCTTTATACAAAAAATTATCATTATTTTTTCAATTAAAAAGCAGGTAAATTAATTATGTTTGAATAAAACTGGAATGAAATAAAAGGCGTTGGCAGACATTGTAGTATGATTGTAGTAGCTAGGGTGTGGACGACAATCAACCATGATTTCATAAGCATCGTTTTTGTCATTATTAAATGGCGGATCCTGGATTTTAAAAAGGAGGGGGGGGGGGGGTGGCTCTAGACTATTGGGAAAAAAATTCATTAAAGGGAGCCAAAAGCAAGGTAGGGTCAAATTTGGCAAATTCTGTGAACTATTGGAATATATTCTATGGCCATGACTTAGGCCTGTGGTGAATGCAAACTTAAGCCATATTGAATCAATGCCGCTATTGAAACATAAAAATTAGAAAGTAGCCTCTCTCAATGTAAACAAAGGTGCATATATCATTATGTCAATAATGTCCGTATTCTCAATTCAATCAAAGGTGAAATAAACCATAATTTACATTACATTTTCCTCTCTTACCAGCGGTGCATATTTTCAGTTGCACTTCTCTAGAGGTTTCTGACATCCTATAATTTCAGTCGCAATTTTCATGAGACCTAGCACAACCTACCATACTAATTCTAGGCATAAAATAAAAGGTAGCCCTCCATGCTATTAAAGGGAGAGTCGAGGGTTATCTGTTTATTTCACAAGCAGACCCCCCTCCCCCCAACCCTAACCGCCACCCCTGGCTGGGTAAGGGTTAAACAGTCTAACCCCATTTACTGCATGGGGATTCTGTATGCACCGCTCTACCTTTCGTCAAGTTCGTGTGATATTACACAATTTATATTCACCGGTGAATAATTTTAACACCTCACACCTTAAACAGCTGTTAAATCTGATATGTACCCTATATTCATCATAATCACAACAACTCACTGTTCATAGGGAGTAATTATGAGGGGAATATTATTTTATTTTGAAGGGTAGAATATTTTTGGGGGTGTAAGATTTGGTCGGCGGTGGCGGTGCAGGTTTGTATGCTTTGTGTGGTGTGTATGTCGACTGGTTTGTGTATTTAGAGCGAGGTGAGAGCGGGAAAGGGACCTGTGAACGTGTGTGTGGAGTTTGGGGAGAGGGAGAGGGCGTTAAGCCTATATTCCACTTACCGATTTTATGCACAATTTTGGTAATCGCAGGTGGATTAACCGCCGATTATAGTCATGTTACATATCATTAGAAAGGTCTTTGAATGCCCTTTCAGATGATATGTAACATGTATGGGTTCCTGTTAAATTCCTTCTAAAAATGTGGAAAAATCTCGGTATAGTCGAAATCGCCTAATGCAATACAGGCTATAGGTACTTAAAGGGGCGAGACTGCAGAGGTATATTATGTTTTTTCCATCTGTGGACCAGATCTTACCTGTAGGGTGAAATCATTCGATTCAAGCTTCCTTCGAGCTTCTTTTTATCCATCAGAACGAATTGATATGTTTTCATTTGAACCAAATCTCTTCTAGAGCTGTCAAATCTTGGGAGAGTTAGGAAATAACTCTCAGTGATATTATGTCTTTTTGTTCGTTTCTAACACCAAGCTAACTCTGTATTTTCTACGGTTTAGTTTCTGATCGGCCTCGTGGATTTTGAATTTAACACTGGTCGCTCAGCAGGGGCGGATACAGGATTTTCTAAAAGGGGGTGGGAGGGGGGTCAGCATAAAGGTTAGTTAATATAAACGGCGTGCATTTGCACATGTACATGTGGCATTTCTCTCTCTTTTTTGTAGTTTAGGGATCCACCTATTAAAAAAAAAGGGGGGGGGGGGTCAGGACCCCCTGGCCCCCATGGATCCGCCCTTGCTCATGATGTAAGCGATTTTGCAGAACCGGTTGCAAGGGCTCTGCAATCGCTAATTTATAACACCAATCGTTAGAATTGTAATGCGTAGATGTGGAATTATTACTTATTTAAAACCTGTTCGAATGATGTCCTGCAGTGGATGTTTTTTGTTTTTAATTTTTTGAGAGGAGGGGGTGGGGGTGGGGAGAGTCCCAGTGCCAGTTCACTAACCTATACGAAACTAATGTCAATATAATAAAACATTAAAAAATGATAATTACATCACACGGAATGGGGGAGTAGCAACTGTGTAAATAGTGTGTGGGAGTAGTAAATCTACTCTATGTATTCTAAATTATTTAGAAAAAGAGCAGTTTCATGTACTGAATAAAGAAAATAATGAGCTCATGAGGAAATATCATCTTTTTATTGAGGCAATGTTTCCGGTTACACAACAAGTTCTCTGAGCAGTGAAATCTATAATCAATTAAGCAATGTTTATAATCTTATTGAAACAGTGAATTCACATCAAGAAGATTATGGTAACACAATTATTCGAGGCAGATTTTAAACAATTTATTTTCCGATTTCTTGATGCATTTACAAAAATGTACACAGAACCAGTGTAACACTGAAAACTGGTGTGGGAGCAACTGAATTCAAACAGTTAGCATCCCAATTTATATAGTCACATGTCAACGGATCAGCGTAACCACGGCTACAGAACGGTTATGTCACTCGCCTGCTCCTGGAAATAACAATTTTAAGGTCTCGGAACCCAAAATATTACTATTTATAGAATAATATCAACATTTTTCAATACGTGTTTATTAAATGTGTCCAGGGAGTCCTGATAAATTTGCATCGTACACTAAACCATGCCCAGCCCTCAAATCTGAGGGGGTTTGAGATATATCTAAGTGGTCTCAAGCAGAACTGAGAAGGTTCTAGCCCAATCTGAGAGGGTGCCAATTAAATCTTAGGGGGTTCCAGAACAAATCTGCCATCTGTCACTTTCTTTTACCTAAAATTAAAATCTGAGGGGGGTTTGCGCAGACGCTCTCTGAACCACCCGAGAGAGGCACTGGGTGGACATATGTGACGTGAAAAATTAATTAACATGTGACATATCTTTTTAAAAATCGACATGTGACATGGGGACTCATCATCAATGGCCCCAAAAAGAGCCTGTTATAAGGCCACCGTTAGAAAAAATGTTTCCCAAAAATACTTGTTTTGCTTTTTTTTTTTTTAGGGGAGAGGGAGTAAAGGGATAACCGACATTTTTGATAAAAAAAAAAAAAAAAGAGAGAGAGAGAGAAAAAAAAATCATTTGGGCTTAAAATACTCGGTCGGGCGGTACGCAGGAAACAAACTTTTTTTAACGGTGGCCTTTATAACTATAAGGCCCCTATGCAGGATCTTCTGATGGAGGATTGTGTACACGTTACCCACTCACCCTTCGGAACCCTCCTGCTTAAAGCCCCATGTGCCGCTGCAAAGTAAACTGTGGTCTGGTGAAGGGTGTGAAGAAGGATGGTAGCAGGTAGTGATGGGGGGAGGAAAGAGGGAGCGTGGTGGGGAGGGGGGGGGGGGCACTGCATGAGGCCAGGCTAAAAAATAATTGTTTCCATTGGACCGATTGACCTATAAAGAACCAGTGAGAGGTTCGTAATTTTCTTTAGTTTTTTCTTTTCTTTTTTAGGGGGGGGGGGGGAAGTAGAGATATAGCAGACATTTTTGGGAGAAAACAGATTTTGAGAGAAAAATTTCATCAGTCAGCAATTGACTGGCCAGTCGGGCGGTTGACAAGAAACGCTCGTTTTTGTGCTTTGTCTGGAGGAAGATTGACGTTTTTCTTTAATGTGAGAAATCCTTTAACATTTTTGACCACCAGTTCCACCCCCCCCCCCCCCCCAAAAAAAAAAAAAAAAAAAAGAAAGAAAGAAAGCAAAGAAAACTAAAAACACTTCCCAGTTGCTTGTGTCCGGTGGGGGAAAGTGCCTGGTCATTGCGGACATGACTTGGACCAGCGAAATGTGTATACAATATAAGATGAGGTAGGCTGTTGGGATAGGTTGGGGGAGGGGGGATAGGTTAAGGGGGGAGGGGAGAAGGAGATAGTTGTAAAGGTGTTTGCCCTTAGTTCTTACCTGGGATTTCCTGGAAACACTAATGGATGAATTAAAATTGACGTTTTTTCTAAACCGGATGTGAGGCACAGTAGATTTCCTGGTATATATATCCAAGGACAGGTCATGGGAAAGGTTTTTATAGTGTATCATCGTTTTCCCTTTTCAAGTCTTTTGACAGTAGTCCCGTATTTTATCATAACTGTGGAATATATAAACTTTCTATCTTAGGGAGGCAAAACTGCTGTCAGCATTGTCTTTATTGCCGTGAGAGTTATTAACATAGTTATAACATATATATTACTCTTGGAGCTAAAATTTGCAAAATTGTACTGCTCAACCATCGCACGATCCTCGTCGTGATATTCAAATTTCCCATTGTTTGCTCTTAGATTTGTGCACCTAAAAGGCCTGCGTTAATTGTGGTACAATTTCTGGTCTTTTATATCTCTATATAGTTTTGCTCCTAACAAGAAGCATATCCATTTTTATCACAACTATTTGTGTGTGTTTTTGACTTATCATTTATGCTATAAGCTTCAGGGCTAATTTCAAAATGGACTATAGATGTGGGACGCAAGAAAGTCAAACAACCCAAAAACATTTTCTGTTACTTCCTGTTAATCTTTTCCTATGTTCTTGTAAATTCACGAAAATGCAACTCTAATGGCATATTCAGAGTGTAATGACAATAATGTGTTAATGTACAACATTTCATATAAAACAATATTTATAATATGTAGCTAGAACTCTTAACTACCGCTATGTCACAATAAAAGAAACACGAAATGAGCTGCATGTTTCTTGCTGACCAGAGCTATAGACGAATCAGGTTTGCTATGATTAGTGTTTCATGATTAGGGATTCCATATGTCACACACAAGTACTCACACTAAATCATCCTGGTCTAGGTTATCTCGTAATGACGTCAATAGAGCCTATAACTTTTTGTATGAAAGACAGATATCACTAATCATTCCAGATTCACTAATCATTCATAAGACACTAATATACGAAAGTGGTCTAACCTCATCATTTACAAAAGATATGATAGGGCACTGAATAGAACCTCTTAAGCCTATATTTCACAGGCCGATTTCACCGCCGATTTGAAAATCAGAACCGGGAATGAAGTTTATAAATGTATACACATATATCTTTAAAAAGGGTTTGTAATTCCCTTTTAATGGTATATAGCGTGTATGGTTTCCCCAGCCCAGCTGTGATGTTACAGAAACATTCTGCAACGATACTTTTTTAGTCAGTCTGCTACTTACTAAGATGGCACGTAACAATTACGTTATTTATGGTTAGGTTGAAACCTCACCAAATTAGAATGTTATTAAAACATTAATTTTGGGTGAGGTCAGGGCAAAACCAAAAAAAGAACGTTATAAGAACATTCTGTTTAGGTTGAATAACATAACCAGAATGTTCTAATAATGTCACAGTGAAACGTCGCAGCAGTACGTTGCAGTAACATTATTGGGAGCCATCAAAATAACGTAACAAATTAAGAACCAATACAGAACCAAACAGAGCGATGCTGCAACATTATAATAACGTCAAATACATGCTTTATGCTACCTAATATAGAGATATGCTACTTATCCTTGTCTAGATGATGTCACAATAACTCGGAGAGAAGGCGGATTTCGACATTTTCAAAGGGGGGCACCCTCATATAAAATTGTTGGCTTCCTATCAGGTGCATGAATTTAATTACAATAAAACAGGCAATATTAGATCCAAAAAAGGGGGCGCGCCCGCGTAAATCTGCCCCTAAAGTTTATGGCTCGTAATTATCAAGACATGACGCTTTGTGTTATTGTTGTGGATGGAAATTATAATTTATGGGGCGGAGCGGGTGGTAATTTGTATAATGACCCCTAATTAATATAATTTGCTATTTTCTCCGAGGTTATTTCCCCTCTCTTACAATTAACAGAGACGTTGGGAGGGAAGGTATGTCTCGGTCATGTTCTTTTTCCTTTATATTCTGTTTATTGATGAAGGTGGAAATGTATACTTATGGTATTGGTAATTGCTGTATTAGGCTGTTGAATTGCATGATTTGTATGGGCCCCCCATTGAATATAGGGCTAATTCTTATGTGTGTTAAAAATAACAGATAACAAGAAAGAAATATTCTATTAGGGATATGGGATCATAATTTACTATGTGAATGTAATTAATCATTCTACACAAATAATTTCATAAATGATTCGATCGACGCATAAATTTACACTTTTCAAAATCTGAGGGGGTTTCAGACACCTTTGAAACACCCTTCACACACACATACACACACCCAACACACACACACACACACACACGCACCCAACACACACACAGACCTAGCACACACTCACTCCCAACACACACACACACACACACACACACACACATGCACGCACACAAACAAACAAACCCATCACATATCACCCCCAACACACACACACACACACACACGAACCCATCACACACTCACTCCAAACACACACACACGTCACAAACCCAACACACACATGCACACACACACACATCACAAACCCAACACACACATGCACACACACACATCACAAACCCAACACACACATGCACACACACACATCACAAACCCAACACACACATGCACACACACACGTCACAAACCCAACACACGCATGCACACACACTCACCCCCAACACACACACATCCATCACATACTCACCCCCAACACACTTACACACACACATACACGAACCCATCACACATTCACCCCCAACACACACACACACACACACACACACACACACACACACACACACGACCCCCCCCCCCCCTGCCACACACACAACCCCACCCCCACCCCCCAGCACACATAACCGACACACACAATTCTTTTTCCCGCTACTATAGTGCCACCATGCGGCCCTCTCCTTTCATTAGAACTAACAGCTCGCACCAACTAACAAACCATCCGCAACCGTGTGGGAGGGTAATAAAACTAACCCAAGAAAACCGCCATTTTCTTTTTACCTGTTATTCATTCTGCTTCAAAAAACAAACAAAAAGAAACTAAAAAAACACTAAAAAAAAAAGCTTAAAAAATAAATAATACGTCAGTGGTGTGATGTTAATGTTGTCCCTGGGGCTAGTTGGGTGAATACAGGGTAGGTCTATAACCTACTTGATTCTGTCCCTAGGTCTGATGGTTTAGGCCGGGCAGGGGTGGAAAATAAAGGGCACATCGTGTATAATAACAAAGGAATTACGATGGGTGACGATACGGATCATGTACGTTTGTTCTGCAAACATTAATATTAACTGTGACGTGTCTGTGCGTGTGTGTGTGTGTGCTTTTCTGCAGTTTGATGGGATGACAGCAGTCATGGGTATTTATGTTTCATCTTGAAATGCAGTATCCATGAAGGAAGATCGTTGCCTGGCTCTTGGCTTTTGAAAAGGGGTTTTACATTTAAAAAACGCAAAATGTTCCGGGAAAAGGGCGAGGCAATCGCCCCCCTGGATCCCTCACTGCGTTGTATTTAGGTATTTGCCATATAATCTGGGGATTTTATGTTAAAATTGTGTAGGTGTTATACTGAACAGAGCGCACGTGCCCCCCCCCCTCCTTTGCTTTTACTAGTTGGATCTGCTGTTATGATATGTGGAGTCAAAACCAAATTCAGGTTTGTTTTTTATTATTTTCATTAAACACATCTTTACGTGCAAACATAAGTTAATGTTCTTCCAGTTGCTACATACATGTATATTTAAATGGGATGAAATAGATATAATGTATTGATTTACGTATATATAGAAGGCAGAAATTCCTATCATCTATGAAGCAATCATCTCTCGTTTGATCGTGTTTTTTTGTCAGTGCCACTATAATATTGGTATCGCAGGCAGTTACAGGAATATGTATGACAAACCAATGTGGTTCTGTCGGTTTATTACTTGTGGTAATTGTAATTAGAAGTTGTAATTGCCAACCATCGGTGGTTTAACTAAAATTACACTGGTATTCTAAATTGTATACGATTACAAATACGCTAACCCACACAATCTTATGCACCATGTCTTAGGCTAGTTTCAAGGAATTCTTACCAGCCTGGTTGGACAATATGAAAAAAAAATCTTTTTGTGGGTGGGTCTATAACGCTGTTGGGAAATCCCAGCTTTGTATAAGATTACATCAAATTTACTCGCGTCATGTTGATCTTTGCGAGGATCCTGTGTGTAGTGGTTAGTATTTGACAATCCTATGAACAAACACAAATGAAATGTTGTAATTTCAGAATAAATCTTATTTTGGATTGTTTTCCATAACAAATAAGATGGAGGTGTACGTTATTGTTTTATAATGTCATCTATAGATTATCTCTAGGTGATTGCAAAAGAAAATTTTGTTTAGATACACACTTTCTAAATAGCCATGTTTGATTTCTATGTACAAACACAAGCACACACACACGTACACACACATGCACGTACACACACACGCATATGTGCATGAATGCACACACACACACACATTTAAACACACACACACACACATGCATGCACCATACTCATATATACATATTTTAAAACTTTTATCAAACTACACTACTAAATCGAATTGTACATGACATTGTATTCATAGCCGTCTGAAGGTACACAAGATCATTCTACAATCAACTAATTAACTAAAGATATTATGATCACCTATTAGCTACTCCAACCCGTTAACACTCACTATAGGTGTTCCATTGCATCTTATCTCAACCCAATCAAAATTAAAAACTTGGTAATTCAAGAGCCACAGCCTATGGATCCTGAACATTATGGTCTGATGATCTCCCCACGTTAATTACTGTGTCGTTTTCTTTATGAGGCCTGTCAACATTCCTGTCTCCACCACTTGGCCTCCCACCAACTAACTACAAATCTTATCTCACATCAATGTCAACATATAACAAAAACAATACCGTTACTTTATATGTAATTATACACAGGTAATTATACACAGGTAATTATACACAGCTGTTAACAGTATTTAAAGCGCCTGCAGGCTAATTTTGACTAATTTTGTTGACAAAAACACATGGAAATATTTAGAAAATACACGAATATTGTTCATATTTTTATCTGCAATGATTTCATATCCAAACCAACTTGAAAAATAGTAAATATATATGAATATGAAATGAAAAAATAGTCAGTGCTAGTTTTTCATTATGTTGAACCCAAATGATTTCTTATTTATTGAAAATGTCTATACTTACGCCTTAAGACTTGTCGGCATATTACCCAGCATGCATCCTGATAAAGGCTAATCTGCAGGTAAAACTCACAAAATTGGCTATCCGTGGTAGGGAGAATTACTCATAATATTAGCAATGTTTATACTTTATGGTTGTAACAAATCAATTGGTTCAACGTTTACATGCGTGTATGGGAGTATATATATATATATATATATATATATATATTATAGAGGGGTGCATCATGTTTCAAGTGTCAAAACTAGCACATGTTATGGGAGTTTTGAAATGAGGTCTGGGCAATTAATTAGGATTGTATCATGGAGGCATCATTTCTGGTGACCTTTTTTGTGACAATTTGACAGATGGGTCTGGTGGGAAAAAATCCCTAAGTGGTTTGGATGAAAGGGGAGGGGACTCTGATCAAAGGGGGGTGTGACGTCACACCTCCAATAAATCATAATTACCCTCTGTGTGCCAAATACCATGTAATCTGTGTAACTGTGTAGTCACAGGGGCTGACTGTCAAATATGTCCCCTCTCCCAGCTAATATAAGCTTGAATAGATAACCATACAGCTGTGTGTTAAGTTTGTGGGTCTGTTTCATCATAATGAATTATGGAGAGATTATCAAAAGTTTGTGTTTCATAAGCTGATCGAACCCTTCTTTTTTCAGGACCGTAAAAGCTAGAGTTTCGTTTATGGATGTTTTAGTTGATCCTAATAGACGTTTCAGGTCCCCCAAAAAGACGGTGTTTTTTTTGTTAGTTTTTCTTATAAAATACTAACCTTTTTCACACACCCCCCCCCCTATGTTTTCAGTTAGGTAAGCATGAAATTTATCATTACGTCTTTATGAAACAGGCCACTGCTATACCTCTTAATGAATGCCCCATGCATTTTTAATGTCCTGTCAATATCATTCAAACGTTGATCACTTTAGGGCTTGAATAATATCATTTTGTAATATCTATATTTGAGTGAGTGAGGAGTGTTATGCAAAACCAACAGCATATGGTCATTTTCACAGTGAAAACAAGTTAGGACAAATTGTCTTTTCGTGTTTTGACTTGGTCAGTCTTTTGTGACCATATCTAATGAAATGAGGGTGACAGGGCGGGCAAACAGCAGGGGACCAAAACCTGGAAATCATTGTTGCTGTACCTCATCCCTTAGTAAACCTAGACACCTAACTGGGAATCGGACCCAATCAACCACTTGATCAGTGCTGGGTCCCCTCTATCATCACCTTTTACAATTAGCAGGGGCTACTGGGGCCTATATTCTTCCCAGGAGCAGAAGCACCAAGGGGTATCTATATTTGACGCAGCCGCGGTTCTGTATAGCCCTAGGCAGGAGGTCCCCATGTTTCCGGGCTAATTACATAAATGATCATGTCAACATTCATTTAATTCATTATCAGATGTCACGTTAACCATGTGTTTCCTTTTTTGATCCTTGTCGATAGACACTGACCAATGTGGCTACCCACGATCACATAATTATTATAAGTTAAATATGTCCTTACATAAATAAATATGTCAGTTATAACTTAATAAGTCCTACTTAATTTGAGAGTATCATTTCTCCCTGTGTGCTTTTAGTCAAAGTGGGTGTCCTTTTCTTAGCCTCGTTTTCGCCTGGCGCCATGATAGACATCAGACCTCGGTTGGAGGCTAATTAGCCTCGCTCTGGTCGTATTAATTATGATCATAAGAAAGACCCCGTTAGAGACTTGGATACATACCTTCCTGCTGCGTTTATAAAATACCTACCAAAGGGACCGATACTGCAACTTTCACATATGTATAAAGATATATGGTGTCTATTACATAGGCCTGCGGACCTAGGATTTAATATAGGATATGAAAAGTGGATAGGTCTATATCCGTTCTCTTCTGTTTTAGTTGCATAGGGATTAAGTATAGGACAAAGGAACCTTTCCTTCCCAAGCCTTATAAGGCATCTATTCCGTAGGATCTTAAAGCCTCAGAGCTTTATGATCCTTTCAAGGCAACATGCAGTTCAGTAAGTAAGTCTATGCGTTGTACTTGTCAGACCACACACACATATACATACATATATACATGCATACATACATACATACATACATACATACATACATACATACACATGTATATATACATACTCTCACATACATACATACGTACATACATTCATACATACACATGTATATACATACACTCACATACATGTACACATACGTACATACATTCATACATACACATGTATATACATACACTCACATACATACATACATACATACATACATACATACATACATACGTGCATACATACAAACATGCATACACATACATACATACATACATACATACATACATACATTCACACACACACACACACACACACACACACACACACACACACACACACACTCACACACACACACACTCACACACACCCTCTCACTCATGCATACACATATATAAATGGCACATAAAACTGCATTTATCATGTTCAATGATAATTATGCCAACTAGCTTGTTAGGAGACACTGATAACACATATAGCCTCTCTGACTTTAGACGAGGCTCTGCGAGAAATCCGAAGACCCATGTTGTACATTCTCCGATTACTGCTAAAGAGAGCAAATTTGAGGAAACTGAGGACATGCAGGGAAGTTGTCATTACAGTAGTGTCTCAGAGAGCGGAAGACAGAGACAGTATAGCAATGAACCGACTTTTAGAAACATGAAATAATACCATGCCCATATACAGTTAATATACTTTGACCACCGACATTCGTGTATTGCATAGCATGACATATCAGTTATATGTTATGATATGGTAGGTTGATGATACACCAAAACTACAAGTATTATTTAGGGAGATAAGTGGGTTGTTTTAGTTTTATATGTCCAACATTTGGACTGCTTTTGTCCTTCTTCAATGATGGCATTGTCAAATATGTAGTGATTGTCCTAGAAATATCCAGTGTCTGTGTAATACTAATGCTAATCGCCTAATGATTGTAGAAATAGCACTGGTAGGTTAAGGAAGTATATGTAAAGTTTTCAGATCCGGAGGGGGGGTTGGGGGGCAGCGGGGATTCTTTTACAATTGGGCGCCCCCCCCCCCCAACCTCCTCTTTGAAATCTCTGGATCCGCCCTAGAACATCATAAATGTAGTACATCCTGATATTAAAGGAAGCTAGCATTACTCAAATTCTCCACCCCACAAGAGTCTCATATATAGGAATTTAAATCTCTTGCTATTTTTAAATTCCGAAAATCTCCACTCATGATACACTTTGCCTTTGGCTCCCTTCAAACTCTATCCCTGAAACTACTATCTGCCAACCAGAGCTACTATTCTTGCACTACTACTTACATCCCTGAAATACATAGGCATTTTTTGAAATTTGACAGCTGACATAACATTTAATGTTATTTAACATTAAATGTTATGTCAGCTGTCAAAGTGTCACATTGCCAAAGTTAAGAGATAGCCCTGTCACTTGTTGTTGCCTCTAAAAATTACCAATGTTGTGTGTCAAATTTAAGAAATGAACATGTCTCTTGCTATTCTTAAATTCTGAAAATCTCCATTCATGATGCACTTTGCCTTTGGCTCCCTTCAAACTCTACCCCTGAAAATACTATCTGCCAACCAGAGCTACTATTCCTGGACTACTTTACTACTGCAGGCGGGGCGCGTGGAAGTTGTCAACCAGGCGTGGAAGTTGTCAACTGGTTGACAGGCGTACTAGGGAGGGGGGCTCCTGGTTTTATTTCCATGACAACAGAGGCCTATTATTTCACAGCTGAGGGGAGGCTGCTGTGTTTGGATCCAGTTTGGAAACTCGCAGCGACAATTATAAATACAGGGTGCAGATGTGGGGTAAAAATAGGCCCAGAAGCTCAGGGACACCCTCCCGCTTCTCTATACAATGGCCCTAGACCCTTACATTCGACATGGCGACATGGCCATTTCTTAAAATCGACATGCAACATAGGGCTTAGTTACACGAAAAAAAAAAGCCGCCATGACAGGGGCGCTTTCTTAACTTCGACATAAGACATGAGAAGTTCTTAGAGATGACATGGGACATGAGAAGTTAAGTGACAAGGGACATAATGATTTCTTAGATTCGACATGCGACATGGGGACCCGCCATCAAGGGCCCCTATACATGTAGCCCTACCAATAGGCTTTGTTCTAAGTAAAGTTGTCCAAACTATAATAAAATTGCTCTATTTCTTTTGTTTCATTTCTTTTTATTGTTCTAATGGGCCTCTGGTGAGCAGTACTTTCACGCCTCTCACAGAAGAGAGCGGGTCATTTGGCCTCCTTCTGGTTTTTAGTGGGATAAACAGGAAGTCAGCCTCGTTTTGACTTGGTGACTGGGGTCACGTGCTAACAGCAGCGTCCTAGTATGGGTCTAGATTCCTGCATTCGATAGCGCAACATGTTGATTTCTTAAATAAGAGATGCCATTTTTCCTACTTTTGTAAGATTTCTTACTTTTTGGCATAGACATATCTTATCTATGTTTTTGGTGATTTTAGATTGCGCAACTGATTTTTCCTACACCACAGAAATATCTGTTTTAGACTATTTTTGTGACAGTTTCAAAATATTCACATATAAATTCAGTGTCAGATCTCTTTTTATTGCTCTATATTCCTAAAGTTTATTTCCTTCCTATTTGCGCCTAGAAAAACAGTAGGAAAGGTTTCCTACTTTTCCTACTTTTTCACCGGTCAGGAGTGGTATCTCTGAAATTCGAAACACAACATAATTGGCATTTTTAGAGACAATGACAAGCGACAGGGCTTTTTTTTTTTTTTTTAACAAATCGACCAAGCCATTTTTTGAATTTGACAGCTGACATAACATTTGTTTAAAAAAATCACAAGAGACGTGACCATATTTTAAATTCAAGGCAAAATAAATCAGGACCACCCCCATCCAGAGCCCCCCTACGTTTGATACAAGGATGGGGATGAAGCTTCCACGGGTTGTTTTCTTTTGTTCTTTTTTGCTCTCATTATTCAGGTCACGTATGAAATGTAAGACCACTTAATAACTCCGGATGCTCGCATGTGCTCACCTCACAATTGGAATGGTCTAGACCCATATAATCAACATGGCGACCGTTTTTTCTGAAATTCGACATGCATAATCCAAACCATAGGAATAGCGATATATTAAAATAGTCATCACTCAAAATAGACATAACAGTGATTTCTTTGCAAAACTGAATTTAGAACTTTTAAAATCTTATTCTTTTTTCTGAATTTGTCCATTTATATTTACCTAGTCATAGTCTTAATTGTTTTACATTTTACTTTTTGTATAATTATACACATGTGTTTCCAACAATGCGGACACACACGCAAAGTATCACACTTATACATGTGTGTCTCCTCCACCTTCATACACAAACAAAGTACCATATTTATACATGTGGGTCTCCTTCACCGTCATACACACATAAAGTACCCCAGTTATACATGTGTGTTTCGTCCACCGTCATACACACAAAGTATCACAGTTATACAAGTGGTTCTCCTTGACTGTCATACACACAAGGAAACACAGTTATACACATGCATCTCCTCCACTGTCATACACACACAAAGTATCACAGTTATACATGTGCGTCTCCTCCACCGTCACACACACAAAATACCACAGTTATACATGCGTGTCTCCTTCACCATCACACACACACAAGGTACAACAGTTATACATGTGTGTCTCCTGCACCATCGCAAACATACAAAGTACCACAGTTATACACATGCATCACCTCCACCATCATATATACACACAAGGTATCAGAGTTATATACATGCATCTCCTCCACCTGCATACTCCCACAAAGTGCCACAGTTATATACATGCGTCTCCTCCACTTTCATACACACACAAAGTGCACAGTTATATACATGTGTCTCCTCCACCTGCATACTCCCACAAAGTGCCACAGTTATATATGTGTCTCCTTCACTGTCATACACACATAAAGTGCCACAGTTATACACGTGCATCTCCTCCACTGTCATACACACATTAGGTACCACAGTTATACATGTGTATCGCAGTCACACACACAGTCACTTGCAAAGTAATACAATATCATTCACATATGCTCCTACACTATGAAACAAGGGAACACAGTCATACACATAATGTCTTCTCCACAATTAGACACACATGCAACATAAGACAGTTATATACATGTGTCTCTTCAACTGTCAGACACACACAAGGTAACACAGTTAAGCCCCTATTACACTACGTTGGGTTTTTATCCAATGTGAATGCCAATACAACCCATTTTTTCTATATTACACTTTGCGTTGGGAGTCCTGATTCGCATTTGCTATTCACGTTGGCAAGAACGCGAATGAAAATACCCCAATGCGAATTCAAAAACGGGTAGTTTAATATGGCCTTTATACATACATGTTACCTTCACCATCAGATACACATGCAAAGTAACACAGTTCCACCTTCACACACATGCAAGGTGCTCCTGCCACCTCCCCCTGGCACCAAGCCATGCCTTCACCTCCCCTCTCCTCCAAGGTTCTTGTGTCTTATTATAGTAACCCCCACCACCATTCCTTCTACCTCACTAACCATACTGGACCAATCCCAACACACCTGTCCCAATTTCTCATACAGATTATATCATCCTTTTTAACTGATTCCACATAAACATATATACTTGATTGCACAATATAGGTAGGTTTTAGTTTCAGAAGCAGGCAATTTTAGATTTGGTGGTCAGAATTATATAAGCCAATGGTGATACTCTTTTGGCTTGGCTGGATTTCATACTGGTTAAGGTCTGGGAGCTCTGTGCGTTAGACACAGGTCGTAGCAGTGCCATGGCAGGTCCTCTGCCAACTCCGACCCTCGCAGCATGTGAGGGGATTCATGTAGGCCATGAAATCAGGACAAATGGGAATCAAGTTTCCCAGGGCCTTGCCATAATCCATATACAGATTGATAGATTCAATACATAGGCCTGATTATTATTTAGCATTTTTTACTTAAACTGGAAGTATTTCTTTTTCTGTATATAGATTATAAATTTGAAAGCAGCTTTTCTACTAAAATTAATGACAAAATCTAAAGTGTATCTATTTCATCTGATTTATGATAACATGAATAATGCCAAGCAAATTACTGCATTATCATGGAATAGATAGACCTAATCATATCAACATACATTACTATAAACATGATGATATCTTATAAAATAGCATTTTGTTTAAGGTCTATATGTAAAGTTTCCCATCAGGATAAGATTAAGAAGTAAGATATGGATATGGGTCACTGTTGTGAAAAAAACCTCTATTTTCATATGTTTAGATAATTCTCATTAATGCTTGGACTTTTCAGTTCCTAGCAATATCCCCTCAACATTCGTGCTGTACTGAATGTGGTAGCTGATAATTTATTCAGAAGCAGATGGCCCAGGGAATTTCCATTGAAAATGTTGTTTAGTTTCTTGCCGTCTAATGTCCCTGATGCCCTCTCGGAGGTCCTGCCCTCCGCCGACTGTCGCCAAAGGTCGTTGGGTGGTTAACCTGCTCTTAGAAGCAGTCTGCTCTGAGCTGCCAAGGCAACTGGGCGTCATGAGAGGCAACAGCCTGGCTTTTATTATGACGGAAATTCACAGCCAGAGAAATAGGTATGGTTGAATGCCTGAACATGCTAACGGTAATGGTATAGAATTTTGAGATAAGAAGGGATATACTTTTAAGACTTGGAAAAGTAAAGGCAAGATAAGGAAGTAAGGGAAGTATACAGTTGAATCAGAAAGCTTTCCCATGATGTATATACATAATAACATTATGTATATATATATATATATATATATATATATGTGTGTGTGTGTTTGTGTGTCTGTGTTTGTGTGTCAGTGTTTTTGTGTCTGTGTCTGTGTGACAAATTAATGTAAAACAATGTAAACATGTCCCAAAACCAGCTCTTAGACGTTTAATCTTAATATAAACTGAAAAAGTTCAGAGTGTAAGCATAAATAACTCTCGCTGTCCCTCATACACACACAACAAATAATTCATAGCTGACATAACAACCAAAGACAAATGATACACAAATTGCATGAAAATTGAGCAATTTGAAATTAAATAGTTGCATGGTAAGTCACCTTATACCAAAAGGTGTTACCTATTCTGTAATTAAGCTGTTTTTTCAGTATTTCTGTTATGATTTACTTTTAGTAATTTCATAGCAATGCCTACGTGACGACTGGCTTGAGTGCCCAGGCCATGGTGTCTCATATTTCTGTGATCTCTGTTTTTATTTTGGTTTATATTGCAGTATACTTATCAAGATTTCTTGTTGATCATTCAGTAGACGTCCTGTGTCTTGGGGTGAGGAGTATATAAAGTTAAAGTTAAGGGATAAGAAAACGCTTTCAATGTTAGTTCCTTTCAAAGTCAGTAGTATAAGACAATGATACAAGTATTTCTCACATTTAAAGGAAACCACTAAATCGAAAAACTGTGATACAATGTTGGAAAAAAGGTATGTGCCGTAAATGTGGCTATATCTGTATACACAATAAATACTAGTAGTCAGAAAATATATTTTAATCTCATGGTTAAAAAATCTCTGTATTGATTAACAATAGCTATTTCAGCTAAATAATACATTTCAGTTAAAGAATGCTGAAAAAAAGGGAAATGTTTTAACCTGGTTGGATCAAATACTTATAAATAAACGCCTTTTGAATGCATGCCTTTCAAACGCTTGTGGTAAATCGAGTTTTTCCTGAGAAGCTATTTTTGCTGTCAGAATTCACTCCGTTTGATTCGATCCCCTTTCATTTAGCGGTTGTCATGGTTACCACAAGGAGTAGTGACTTCATGCGTCTAGAATTCTCCACCTTCCTGGTCCTCATACAACCGTAAAGTCTAAAAATAAGGTCTAAAATACAGTTTGATTATTATAAAAAAAAAAGTAGGGAAAATAAGTAATAAATACCGGGAAAAGGTTAATATGGAAATACCGAAGTTATGTAACATTTGTTACAGTGTACAGGGATCTTAAAATGATGTAATTCATGTTCTAAACATACAATTTTAACAATCGATCTTTGAGGGAGTTGGAGAGAGAAAATCGGAAATTCGACAAACGTCGGAAAACTTACATCCCTGAGTGTAAGTTACAGTGTACATTTAAAAGGCATATATATATTGTATTTAGATCAATTGGTCTGTTTTGAAAGGAAGGAAAAACCAATGTATTACTCCAAATATGACATATGATGTGTATCAACATGTGTAGTAAGATGAGGCTAATGGTTAGTTTTCTACAGTTTATAATTATGTTTCCGTTGGTCTGAAATTGACACATGAGGACAGCATTTAAATTGTTTTTGATTTTGCTAGATTTACCCACTTCTCATAACTATGTTGATTAGAAGCGTCTTTTAATCGTCAAGAAGTGTAGATGCTCTATTAGGATTAGTTAAATAAAAAATGGATGCAGGTACCCACATGAATATAAAAGTTATTTGTAACACCCAACACTGTGCTCCATAAATGAGATGGAAACAGTGGCGGATCCAGTATTACAATCACTTGGATCAGCATCGATCCGTTCCTGGAAGATTCAATTGATATCTACATCCTGATTAGTGCTATCTATATTATCTTCCTAAGGATTTGGGGAAGAAAGAAGTTAGATAAGAACATATGTAAGGAAGAAATAATCCTATGTCTGTAGGACATGAAAACATGTTTATCTATAATTAGCTTTACACCTCTCCCTGTAGACTAGATGGTATTTCCTCCTTTAGTATTTTACTAAAAATATTATTATACGTGTGTGAAAGCTAATGTAATATCTTGGGATCAAGTATTTCTGTTTGTGTAATTTCCAGACTAGCCACATCATGAATATATCATACCAAGCTCATTCAGGACAAAAATGAAAGGAGATATTTTCTCTACTTTTTTGTTTTAGAAAATTTCTTGGAATATATATATATATATATATATATATATATATATATATATATATATATATATATATATATATCAATTAAATCCAAAAGTTGCGAATCTTAAAGGTCTTACGGTAGGAGGCCGGGATCGGGGATAATTACATGCCTCGAGCCTCGATCTGATCTGGGCTTGCTGACGTCACTGACGGCGTCCGTCACCCTTTTGGTCTCCCCGACATTCAATGACTTTATTTCTATGTTTATTTATCATTTTGTTCTATTTATTCTCCTTTTTTTTGTCGTCAGACCTGACAGTATCTTGGCGCTACCAGTAGGGGACAGACACGGGATAGGGAGGGAGGGGAGGGGGAGGTTTTTTGAATTATTATTTAACTTCTATGAAGAGGAGTATATTTAAGGGAGTGGAGGGGATGATTTTAAGTAAGATTATATTTTATAATTTCAATGAACCGTTGTGATGCCCACGTATAAGGGAAATATAACATAGTATCGCATGGTTTCATTACAGTAATAGCTAGTTATGCAGTTTTTCAGGTTTTATATATTATGCAAACCTACCAAATGATAAAATTGTTTTCTTTCTCACTGTTCTCATGTTGTTTCATGTTGTCATATGAATGATATTTTCTTAAACTTAAGAACTTCCCTTACTTCAGTGGAAACTTCCTATTTTTTGTCGCATACACAGTCCTATAGGAAACAAGATTATGTATTTCTATTTTCAGTTGCAACTACATTTTACCATACATTTCAAGGGTCATACCTTTGACCCTTAATGTATTTCCATAATTCTAATAGTTTGATCAGATATATTCGATTGATTATTATAACTGTATTGAATATCACGCTGTAAGATCTAATGTCCCGCTGCCGGACTAGGGTCCCTTTTATCTCACACTGCCAGATCAGAAATGTATCTGTCACCAGCTTAAATCTTAAAATTTTCATTATAGTCAATCAAAGGGCATTGGCAAAGATATAGTATTGTCATTCTATGGAAACTTAGGCATTAATTGAAAGATAAATCATCATGTTATCCTCCATATCAAAAGTGCTATAGAGTCCACAAGTTGAAGTTTTGAAAAATAAAATGCCCACTTTGGATTGATTTTTGTGTATTCTCCTGTAGTAAACAGAGAGCATATACAAATATAATTTTAGTTTCGTGATATTCTAGAAGCACGTGTGTAATCCGCAGGAGTATTACAGTGTTGAATACATAATCATTTCTAAATATTTAGTATGAGCTACATGTCGTAAAAATAGCTCTGATCCGAGGTGGGCATGTTTCAGATCCGAGAGTGTGATAGCTATGCCACTACAATCCGGCAGCAGGACATTAGATCTTACGGCGTGAATATATAAAATCAATAATTGTGAAATCGATATCTTTATAGCTTTTTTTTTTATTCCATATCAATTTGTTATAATTTTATTTACCTTTTCTTATTCTCGTTACCAACGTACCTAAATACCTAATTACCAATATTTACCCATATTTCAGTCGGGAGCATTCATAATTTTACACATTTTTTTTGTACATAAATACCTAAATTTCATAACGCAATTACATCAATACCTAATTACCTATCTACCAATATTTACCCTTATTTCAATCGGGAAAATATTTAAAATTTTACATAATTCCTTTTTACCTAATTACCTAAATTTCATTACCCAATTACCTTATTACCAATATCCCCCCTTATTTCAGTCAAGAAAATATTCATAATTTTACGTAGTTCCTTTTTAACTAATTAAATTACCTTCATTTAATTACCTAAATACCTAATTATCAATTTCTCCTTATTTCAGTGGGGAGCGCGGGATTCTCTGACCTAGTGGAGGACAAGGAGGTGGCCGCCCGGGCGGTAGCCTTTGTCGTCAACTCAACCCGTAAAGGCATCGTGCCCCTCTGTGCCGACGTCGCCAACCTACTCCGCTCCAAGAAAGCGTAAGTACTTTTTTAAATTGAAAGAAAACTATTTTTCTTTATGGAAAAAAATCATAAAAATACAATGTTTCCTGTCGGATGGGAGAGGGAAAAATTCCAGTCGGGCGGGATTATATTTGATAATCTTTGAAATTTAATTCTAAAGACAACCTTTTTGCATTAAGGAAACGAATGTATCATTAAGGACTTTTTTAATTCAAAGAAAACTAGTTTTCTTTATGAAAAAGAATAATAGATATATATCTTTGAAATTTAATTATAAAGGCAACCTTTTTGCATTAAGGGGACAAATTTACCATTAAATGATACATTTTATCAATTTTTATCAATACATCTATTCATGTATTCATTCATTTATTATCAATAAATTCGTCCCCTTAGTACAAAAAGGTTGTAACCTACACTATCAACGCTCAGTGATACAGCCTTTTTGCGCTTGAGAATATTTTGTAATGATATATAATAACCCACAGATTTTCTTCTTGAAAAAATCCCTCTTAGCGAACATTTCAAAGAATAATAATTCTCTTAGTCGGGTGCTGGCATGGAAACTACACTGAAAACACAGAGTTGTCAAAAGTGGTGCCAAAAACGACAACCCAAGGTTGTCACAGGCTGTGTCTGTGTCTGTTACACAAAAAATCTTATTTATGAATATTTTCATGTTGTAGATATCATAGTCATTATAATAGCATCCAATTATGTTATTACTAGTTATTAGGTGTGGCCATTACACATAGGAGGCCTATGAGTTGTATGGTTTTGAAACCATTCACTTACAACACTGGGTTGATATAGACAGAGGCCATGACAACCCTGGGCTGTCACTTTAGGCACCATTCACCTACAACCCTAGGGTAGTCAGGCAGGACTTTTGACTTCTGTGACAACCCTGTGACAACCCTATGACAACCCATTCTTCATTTTTGCTTCTCTGACGACCTTTTTGGCCCAAAGCAGTCGGGAGAAAATGACTACCTTTGGGTTGTCATCCAGCCTCAAAATTCACAATGACAACCCTCTGACCACCCCAAAGTTGTCAAAGGATTGTCACAAGGTAGTCACACAGCATTGATGGCCTGAAATGAGCCCTGTGATGACCCAAAAGTCACCTATGAGAGCCCAAAAGTGACCTGTGACAACCCTTTGACAACCTTGCAGTGGCTCTCTGACGACTTTGTGTTTTCAGTGTAGTTATTTAACTCAAGGTTTTTTTTATGAAGGCTGGGCGTATTCCTTCTCCTGTAATTTCTCTCAGAGGCGTTGCTCCAAACTAAAACCTTATCAATGGCCCTTTGCCAAAAGCTTTGGGACAAGGCCTGTTAATTCTAGGAAAGCTGTGTAAAAGCCAAGGCTTCCGAAATAAGTTGCAGATCCAGTGAGGGGTAAGGGTGTGGAAAGGAGGGAGGGTGTATTTTTCAGGTCCTGCCCCTTCTCGGAATATCCTCCCATTGCAAACACAAAAACACAAACTCAGAAACTGAGTATTCCTTAATATCTCGTGTGCATGCTTGCACGCAAAAATAACAAGTTCTTCCCTAAGGGGAGCCAAAACCGATATAAATGACAAAAATTTCAAAACTCAGATAATTATAGAAATATGTTAGACGAGTGTAGTTGAGGTCAATGGCAAAGTATTAGCTGTGAAAACTAGCTCGAACCAAAGTAGAGTTCCATGAGAGGTGGTGATATTTCCATTTGTTTTTAAACAAACCCCATTTTTGCGGTTTCCACATTAATTCAGTTGAGCACTTGAAATGTGTTTTCAATGATTTTTCGACCATATTTCCTGGTTTAGATTTTAACATAGGCCACAAATAGGCTCAAGGAAAGGATTTCCATGATTAGGCCTATTGGAGTTTGGAAAATTTTGTAGAATGTATTGGTTTTGGCTCCCTTTAACAATTTGGTGACGTACATCCTCCTTAGCAATTGATTTGTTTGTTTGGGGGTGAGCCATAATTCTAAGTACATGCATATGAGTAACATTGAATCAATGTATAATTGACACAATTTAATTGGTACTGAAGGGATCCTGTTTTGATATTGGGAAGATGATAAATGATCAATAAGTGCTTCGCTGCTTGTTTAGATGTCCATTTCAACATAGTTTAACCTTAATAACGTGGGGAAGCGTTCTACTTGTATTTCTTTAAAGCAGAATACAAAGAGAACCACATGGAAAGCTATTGCTTGATTCAGTCCCTATGCTCTTCACATTAAAGTCAGTAGAAATATTAGTTACTCATATAGTTTATTGAAGATGATTTCCGCATCAAAATATTGGTGCTTTTGTTCAAGTTTATGGGAGCATATTAAAATATCTGACTGGTGCATTTCGTATACATGCCACTCAATGCTGCAATTTACGCCGTGGCATATAGAATATCAGACTAAGTCCTGTTGGACATTGTACGGTCATTACATATCGTGGAATACGTTTCCTGTTTCTGCTATTTATAGTGGAACATTCCAGGCGACGTGCGCCCATCCCATATATGGCTTATCGAAATACAGGCAATCTTTATGTCAATCTGGAATCCATAATAGACATCAGTCGAAACCAAAACCAAAAACACTGGTCCTTATAGCCTATATAACCCGGGATCTGGGGGGTACTGACTCTTTGATGGTAGGTACCCACTGCAAAAACTACAGACCCCCCACTCCACAGATTTTGCAATATGACAGCCCTGTGTGATTCCCATAATTATGTGAGTTTACACCCTTTGTTTTCTGTAATGTCAAGGAACAGCCCCTTTGTTTTCACTATGGTAACTTTGATTGCCTCCATAAGAAATATATTAACCTGATAAACAGCTAAAACTTACCGTTGATGTTTTTTTCTGACGACAAAATCTGAGCACTACAGCCCCCAGGGGCAGATCCAGGAGGGGCGTCCTGGGGGTCCTGACCCCCCCTTTTGCTGGACCCCTAAACTATAAAAACAGGGAAAAGTGTCGCACGTGTATACACAAATGAAGGCCGTTTTAGTACTTAACCTTTATACTGATCCCCCCTTTCGAAAATCCTGTATCCGCCCTTGCCCCGTGAACAATTATGACTCCTGATTGGCTGAAAGTCGCGCTTGTCCACCCATAGGAAACTGGGTCAAAGGTGTGCGCATGCGCAGATCAGGACTCCCGATAATAACTGTTAGGGAGAGGCCCCAGTGGGCGCCGCCATATTGAACAATTGAGACTCCTGATTGGCTGAAAGTCGCGCTTGTCCACCCATAGGAAACTGGGTCAAAGGTGTGCGCATGCGCAGATCAGGACTCCCGAATGGGTTATAGAATAACCTTCTGGTTCACTCGCTGTCATCATGTGGCACTTTTTCTTTTGCAGCAGTGATAAATGGTTGATAGATGCCCAGTTAATGGCCCAACTTCATGGGTTGTCCCCTCTCATTTTTGTCCCCTCTCATACAGATGGGGTTTTAATTGTTACCAGGGGACCCCAAAGAAGGGTCACATTTTTACTGATAAAGGTCCCAGGATCCATATCAGATATGCTTGGAGGCCTTGCATACCTTCAGGACAGTTTTTTCTCAATAGGATCCATAAGGAAACATAGCAAAAAGTCATATCTTTGTTTTGAATGATTCGCTGGGGATCAAACCAACATAAGTCAACGTTATTTAGTGTGGATCATTTAATTTGATAGCAAAATGATATGTTAGTTACTTGACATTTATTATGACTATAGAAAGGTTTTGTTATAATATTATCCTGCTTTTCCCTGCTGGAAAATAGCTATTTCAAATTATTTCCTAGTAATTTTCAAAAAGTGTCTGAGATTATTATTTTCAGAGGATGACATAATACTGTTTGTTATAGTAGGCGTAACTAGTATAGGATATACCTTGCTGATATCAGAAGAAGATATCTGAGATCATTATTAGGCCGTTATTTTCAAAATATGAAATAATCTTTGCTTTGGTAGGATAACCGAGCGAACATTTTTTCATATTCAAATGAAATACTAAAGCTTATATTCCACATGCTGATTTTGCTGCTGATTTTAAAAATTGGCAATCGGAATAAAGGTCAAAAATAGACATGTATCACTAGAAAGGTCGTACAGTTCTCTTTTAAATGGTATGTAGGATGTAAGGTCTCATGTCATATTCCTGGATAAAATACAACAAATACAGAATTGGCAGCATCAAAATCGATAGGTGGAATACAGACCCAAAGCAATTAGATTATCATAGTCAATATCCCACAACGTGACAGAACACGAATAGTTACACACTCCCTTGAGTCGTCCGTCTATATAAGAACACGCGCTTTGTAAAAGACTAGACAGAAGTAAGTAAAAAGGTAAATAAATAAAAGGTGAAAAAGGAGAAAGATTCAGTAGCAGAAAGATCTGGTTTGGTGGGGTTAAAGGGTGAATTGTAGCGATGGAGACGTGCATACATTAACCTGGATGTGACTAAGAGGTGGGGAGACATTTGATAGACCTCTACCCCTCTCGCACACACACACCCTCCAGTAACCATCAATAAGATTCTGTCACATAGGTTTGGGAGGACTTGTATATCTGATCGTAAAATCTGACTAAGAAGATCATAGGCGATGAAGTTATTGGTATAGACTTTGTAGCGGCAGCTATATTAATTTGAGACATACGGATTAGGAGGACTTGAATGGATGTGATCTTAAAAACTAACTAGGAAGATCATCGGTGATGAAGTTATCATTATTGGTTTAGTATATAGCGGCAGCCATATTAATTTGAGATGTATGGTTTACATTCCCACAAGTAGCTATTAATAAGATTCTGTCACATACAGGACGTTTGGTGGGACTTGTATATGTGATCGTAAAATCTAACTAGGAAGATCATTGGTATTAAAGTTATCGTCATAGGTTTATTAGCATCAGCCATATTGATTTGAGATGTATGGTTTACATTCCCACAAGTAGTTATTAATAAGATTCTGTCACATACAGGAGGCTTGGGAGGACTTGTGTAATTATGTGGTCGTAAAAACTAACTAGGAAGATCATCGGTATTAAAGTTATCGTTATAGATTTAGTGCCTGAGATTATTATTTTCAGCCATATTAATTTGAGACGTAAGATTTGGGAGGACTTGAATATATTATATGTGATCATAAAATCTAACTAGGAGGATAATAGGCAATGAAGTTATTGGTAGAGATTTAGTAGCATCAGCCATATTAATTTGAGACATAAGGATAGGGTGAACTTCAATAGATGTGATCTTAAAATCTGACTAAAGCCCCATTCCCAATAAACGATTTTGGAATGATTGAGAGCCGATGTCAGTGCCACCATTAGGTGACTCCGGTTGGACAAGCCATACCCACACACAATCAGCGGTCCTGTCGGCATTGTCATCGGCATTCGATCAGCACCAACGGGAATGCCAATCCATATTAACCATGTTTGAAAAGTTGATGCCGATGCCAACAGCTGATGGCCGACGGCCATCGTCGTCTGCCATTGGTGAATCGTCTAGTGGGTATGGCGTTTAAGAAGACCATTGTCAATGAAGTTATCATTTCAGATTTAGTAGCATAAGCCATTGCACTGAGGTCCAGTGCAAAAGAACTAGAATAGACTTTAGAAGTTAATAATAAATATTGTAAACTCGTTCGTATTGGCAAGAACTCATAGTAAAACGTGTAACGCTGATACGTGTGCTCGACGCCAGGCGGTGCCATCGTTTAGTGGCATAGCTAGAATGTATGGAAGAATGGCAACGTCCTCAGGCGTAGGGATTGTAGTGGGGTTAGCTCACCTCCTGCAGGTACGCACAGGTACGACAAATGATGGAGAAAACCTGTAGGGGTACGTTATGAACCGAAAACATCTAGCTAAAAGATACTGAGGATAGCAGGCTTCGCCGTCAACATTAGTTTGTGTAATAGTTAGAACTAGTTATATATAGATAAGAATGGGAAGTATGAAAGATAGAGAAGACATCGTTATAAGTATTAGTGTAAATGAGTATAGTGCCAAGCCTTTGGCTGTCGCTATATAAGCGGTATGAGACTTGAGATAGACGAGCAGACCAAGATAGAGTTTGATCAGAACACATAGGAGCAATAGTCTGACATACGGATCACACGGGTAGTGTTGAGATGGTAGTAACCACAACGATTAGGTGATAGTAAGGATTGGGACAGCTTGGGCTTAGCCTTACGGACCACGTACTGGATGTGACGGAGATCCTACCAATGGTCTCCGCCACCGGTAGACGAGAGGTGACTCTCTCAACAGTGTTGGAGCGTATATACCTTATGAAAGGGGAAGCTTGACCATAGCTATACCTGGTTGGATTGTTACTGATGTGTTAGAATTGTGAAATGAAAGGAATGAACTGTATGGATGGAGAACTGTATACTTGTACCTTCGGAATATTGTCATGGATATAATAAACTTACCTCTTGCCAAGCGCGTGTTCTTTGTATAGGTTTGAGCCCCTTTACTTAGAATCTCTACCACAAAGAAATGAACTAAGGTCCAGGATAACGATCTACCTGGATAAAGCTAGCTACTTCAACGATTAATCACTAATAACTCCCCTTTATCTTAACATAACACACCTTTATTGACGTCTTCGAAGAAGTAAAACCTGATTGATAAACGATAAACATCACGCAGTTGAATAATGATGAAACGAACTGATATAGGATATGAATAGAGGCGAACTATAATAATGATACTCCCCTAGAAATAAACAAAGACAAATAACATCAGTCTAGCTCACCATATTAATTTGAGATGTAAGGTTTGGGATGACTTGAATAGATGCGATAGCAAAATCTAACTAGGAGGATCATCATCGATGAAGTTATCATTATAGGTATATTAGTGTCAGCCGTATCAATTCAAGACTTAAGGCTCACACCCTACAAGTAGCCATTGATATGCATCTGTCACATACAGGGGGTTGGGAGGACTTGTGTAGGCATGGTTGTAAAAACGAACTAGGAAGATCATGGGAGATGAAATTATTATATATATTTTTTTTAGAGTGAGCCTTATCAATTTGAGACTGCTTTAATTTTGTTCATTTATTGGCAATAGAAAGAATCACTCTTGCCTATCAGTATCATGCCCCTTTCACAATTATATACTAAATACTTATATGACACTTTCACTATGATTTCGTTGCAGTTTTGGCATGGCAGATGTTTATTGTTAATGTCATCTGCTGCTAGATAATTAGAAAACAAATAGTTACCAACAAGGTTAAATCAATTATTATTAACATATCATACATTGCTTTATCATCAGCAGCAAATCACAAAAACCCTTTTGCATAGTGGAATATAGCCTTCACAAAAGCATCGTGTTAAAGAGAAAACTACAGTTAATCAAAACAAAAGATGAAAAATAAATGACGTTGAGAACAGGAATTATAATGATATGATATTGAAATCTGCAAGTTCCTTTTTGAGATTGTCCTGACCATGAGTATTACAATTTTTAAGGAGTGGCGAGAGCAATTTCCCACAAGGCCTGTGCATCATGTAATGTCCCTTACTTTATCTACAACTCTGCATGTTGTTTATGGCATGACGAACTGCGGATGTGTCAAAATACCAACTTATGTCATTGAAAATGATTTAAATTTAGTAAAGTGTATAGGGTTCTGTCCTTAATATACAAATGGATTCAGATAGATAGTTTTTATAATTGAAAAAGTAGGATGCCACGTACAAATCGAGGGCTCGGTGCTTTGATAATCTGGAAAGGTTTATCTAAGTAAAAACAAAAACTTTTTTTTTTTTTAATTGCTTTTATTTGGGTTAGATGGGCACACATTTAACTCTACATGTATGTATTTACCAAAATTGTTTTCCTTGTAGGCATCCGTAACACTCTTTATTTCTCTAATTACCATCTCTAATTTTCCCTTCTGGCGTCGACGCCTCTAATTAGTTTTGCATCGGACCCCAACGTGTGTAGGTTAATAGAGATTGATCAAGGCATAATCACTTCAGAGTTAGACTTAATTGGCTCAAAGTTACTTCTCCATGTATTAGGGGCCTTCCATTAAGTATGTACGCACCAAGGGGGGATGGGGGGGTCTGACATTTTTGAAAATTTGCGTACGTTCCTGTACAACTCCATTATGTATTTTAAGCCAAGGGGGGTGGGGTGGGGGGTCTAAAATTTGATAGATTTTGCATACGCACTAAATGGAAGGCCCCTTACGTGTCCAGCGAAGCGGAACGGGCCCCAGTTGGCCATTGCTGGCTTGAGAAACATGTTGACACTTTAAGGCTGAAATCTATTAAATCATTCGGTTTTAGTATTGAAAGGCTGGCCAGTGAGGCTGTCTATGCCAGGTTCTACCGAGGTTAAAGCCTGTATTCCACTAGAAGATTTTGAGTTTTGATTTAGAATTTTGTAATTTTGTATGTTTTAATAAGAAATATGAGCATAACTATAGATCTGGGACACAAGGAACAACTCAAAAACCTGAATTTTCTGTCACCTCCTGTTAGTTCGTCTTTTTCTATGTTCTTGTAAATTCACCAAAATGCAACTCTGATGGCACATTCAAAGTGTAATATCAATATGTGTCCTGTTAATGTACAACATGTCATACAAAATAGCATTTATAATATCTAGCCAGAACTCTTACTATAGTTATGTCACAATAAAAGGAACACAAGATGAGCTGTTTCTTGCTGACCAGATCTATAGGGGTGTTACATATCATTTGAAAGAGGATTTCATATGCTTTCTAATGGTATATCATGTCTAAAATTAGCAATATTCATCTGTCGATTTCGGAAATCATGAGGAAAAATCAGCAGGTTGAATACAGCCTTTAGTAGTGTATTGAATGCAAGCCTTGGTTGTGAAGAGACCAAAAAGGTTTTTAATTTCTTACTTAGAAAAAACGTGCCAGACATCCTGAACGGTTTCGAGTATGTGTGTATAAATCTAACATCATTTAAAGTTATTTTATCATCTTTGTACTATAACCTTTTCAATTTAATCCTAATCACCTTATTGTTAATAACTTACCTTGGTAATAACAATACCATATCAACGGATATATCTAATTAAATGTACCAACCAATGTACTAAGTTACCTATTAGGGTAATTTATCGGTACCTTGGTAAATTATTGCAGACACTTAATTCTTACCAGCAATAGTAGGTTTTGTCATTCATAGGGAAACCTATCCTACAGTTGAGTTATATGAGGGTTCACATGGATATTTCTGTCGTTGTATTGGATTGAAATATTCCTTTAAAACAATGGCTGCTATTGAGTTAAATGATCGAAATAAAATACAAATTCAATGATTATTTCAATCAGTGATTCATAAGTTTGACCTTACTAAATACTACTTATCATTAGGTATACTTAGTGCTCTGACCAATTGCTTAATGAGCTTAAAGCAATTATATTGCTGTGAAATCTATTAATGGCTGAGCTATTTTGAATAAGCCGGCGTTAGGATGACAGTTATAGCCTAAATAAAAAAGCTTCTTTGTAAATATTCTTCTTTCATCTTGGTTTTACAGTCAAATTCGCATGTTATATACCCATACTTATAAACGAAAGTAGGTGATCATAAATGTTCCCAAACTTTGATAACTGTCTTTTAAAATTGAAGATCCTTAAAGACAAATTATAATGATATTCAGGACGTTAGGATGTTTAGTGTGGAGGTATGCATTGCGACGGCCTGTGCGGGGGGAGGGGGGACAGGGGGTAACATGGCTTCAAAATGCCAAGATAACTGTTGAAAAATGAAGGACATAGGTCATTTTCGGCCTCAAGTGAGAGAATGAGTAGGAGGCTCACTCAAAATCAGTATGAAACCAACTGCTTCAATTCGATTTTTATGGGTAAAGAATTTATATGTAGTGATAAAGAAAATTAGTGATACCAAATAAATTGCATATGAATTAAGGGAGGTAGATGAAACTAAATAGGCACTAACAAAGCTTTATGCAATAATGGTAAACATAGGTATGAAATATATATGCCAAATCCCTTCTTTATTGGATGGTTGAACAACTTGAGATGTCCTTCAAAATGGGTCTGTTTTCAAAACCAAGACACTAACGTCTATGCATTTAGAATGGAAGTCATCCCCCCCAACCAGGAGAGAAGGGGTGAAGCAGTGGGATAGGTACGTCTGGGGGGTGGGGGGTGGTGCAGGGGGCTGGGCTGGGGGGGGGTTAACATCAGGCAGGCTTTAATTCACCTGGTGTACAAAGAGTTAAAGCAGACATCTTGCCAGGCCTGGCCGCTCTAAGCGGATGTCTTTAAAGAGGTATTGGAGCGTACACTAGTGGTTTTAACTACTTCATATCCTGCATTACTCACATGCCAAACTACAAAATACTCAGGAAAAACCTCATAAGATTACAATAAAATTGCACAAATATTCCTTATAAAACATTATTTTTACATTTTGTAAATGGTAGGGTTTTGGGGGTATTTATTTGTTGTTTTCAATGGTTTTTGTTGTTGGAGATTGTTGTTGGCAAAGGGTTAAGTTTGTTGGATGCAACTGTCGAGGGGGCAGACGCTCCCAACAGAGCAGGTGCCACTGCGTTTCACGAGTGATTATGAATTGTAATCATGCAGCGGTAAAGTCAGCCCTCTTTTTCCCGACCAACTTCATAGTTACCCTCTATTTGCAGCCTTTTGTGACCACCTTTCCATTTATCATCTCTTTGTTTCTACCTGTTTTATGATACAGGTTTAAATGTCTATTTGATAACTGCCTATTGCAAAGTCCTTTGTGTGTGCATTTGTGGATGAGCCATCTATTCCTTAGACCATTGTAAACTAACTATCTATTCCTCACCCTGTGTACGTGAGCTATCTATCCCACCCCTGTTAAGACGCTATCCTACAAACTGACGCTATCCAACATTTGTCACTTAGCAGCAGTATAAAGACACTATCCCTCAAACAGCTGCTATCCAACAAAACATTTTGTTGGATAGCGTCAGCCACCTGCTGCTATCCTACATAATTATGGATGCTAACAAATAATTTTGTTATAATGAAAAGAGATATAGCTGGACAGGGGGATATAAATAATTATTTTAATTATTTACTAATTATCATTTACAATATCATAACATTAATTGCACTTCTTCTGAAGAAGGTTTTTTAGATTAATATGTTTAGGTTGGATGATAATATAATTAGCCCAAGGCCGGGCAGTTATGCAGACTGCAGTTATGTCCGAGCCTGCTATGTGCTCAAAGATTTTATTATGCAACAGTAGGCCTATATCTATGTCATGAAAAGTCTAGGCTGGGAGGTGTCAGCCTGCTGTTATGTAATCATACAAATACATCAAAGTTATCAACTGAAAGCTAATCAAATTCGCCGTCCCGAAAAACCATACTACTTCATTATATCTTGATAATGTTTGGTTACAGACAGGAATAGGTGATCTGGTGGTACAAAGGTTCTAAACATATTTGACAAATATTTTGTCACTTAGCGTCTCTTTGTAGCTTAGCATCATAGGATGATGCTAAGTGACAAATACTTTGTCACTTAGTGTCTCCTTGTAGTTTAGCATCATAAGAGGATGCTAAGTGACATAATATTTTTCACTTAGCGTCTCTTTGTAGCTTAGCATCATAGTTGGACGCTAAGTGACAAATATTTTGTCATTTAGCAGCAATTTTGTGGCTTAGCAGCTTGTGCAGCTGCTATCCTACAAAAAGATGCTAAGTGACAAAGTTTTGTTGGATAGCGTCAGTTTGTAGGATAGCGTCTTAACAACCCCTCTGCAAATGAACCATCTATTTCTCATCCCTCTGTATATGAACCATCTATCCATATGCCCTCTTTGTATGAACCAGCTATTTCTCAACAATCTGTATAGGAGTCATCTATTCCTCAACCCACTGTATGTACATGAACTATCTATCCCCCCACCCCTGTTCATGAACCATCTATTCGTAAACCCTCTTTATATGAACCACCTATTTTTCTATATATCTCTATAGGAGCCATCTATTCCTTAACCTTCTGTACATGAACTATATATTCTCTTACCTTTTGTAGGGGAACCAGTGACATCAATTTGTCAGGCCCCTTTTTGGAACCATCAATCCCTAAACCCTCTGTACATGAACAATCTATTCCTCAATCCTTTCATAAACATAAACCATCCTTTTATAAACCCTCTTTAAATAAACCATGTATTCCTCAATTATATTGGTCAACCGTCTGGGCATTCCTGATTGGCAAGTCCTTCAATTAGATAGCCCTTATATATCATAACATTTCTGTCTCTGACTGTCACTCACTCAAAAGATATATATCCCTCCCTTCATTCCTCCACTTACCTTTTGCTCCTTCCCCTTCTAGCTGTCTTTGCCGCAATTCTAACGGTAATTGTCTACATTTTATTTCAATTAGCTGCTCCCAAAGAGTATTTCCATCTCTCCAACACTGCTCCAAACCCTTTATATCTAACCACCCCTGATTCGTTTAGTCTTAGACCTTGAGGATATCTACCCCTTTTTTCAACCTTCTATGTACGATCTCTTTACCTAATTCTACGAGGCATCAACCTTTGTCTGTATAATTATATCACCCCATACTACACCCATGCACTGACAACCATTCCCATCCTCGAAATCCTAAAATGACATTAGTTTTAATATCACCAGCAAGAGTTGCATATCCAAGCTAGCTCACATATCACACGAAAAAGTAAAACCACTAAAAAACGAATTCTTTGGAGGCTGGGGTGCTCTAGTTGGAAGAAGTTTGTTCAATTCAACTCACATCCTACCCCCCTTACCCCACCTCCCCAACCTTAGAGGTGTCTCTAAGGCCCCTTTTCAGGGAGTTCACATGGTGTGGAGGTGGTTTGGGGAGGGGGACAGGGAGAAGGAGAAGGGGAATATGAGGAGCTAAGTGTAAAATAGCAGTATTTGTGAAAATATGAACCCACATCAGTGTTTGAAACTAACTTTTCAGGGCATCGGCCATCAGGGCCGAAGAGCCTTATATCCATGTTTAAATTGGAAAACTCGGCCATCCAGGCTGATTTTAATGCAATTTTTCTGAAAATGTTCGGCCCTGACACAAAATGTTCTGCCAATGGCTGTCGGGCTGGCTTTAGTTTTGAACACTGCACATCGTTTAAGCCATTGACACTGTTAACAGCGCTATTCGCAATGTGCGTTCACATCATTCACACTACCAACAATGTTCATCCACACCATTCACACTGGTGACAATGTTCATCCGTGACATTAACACTGCCGACAATGTTCGTCCGTACCATTCAAATTGCTGACAATATTCATCCACACCATTCACACTGCCAACAATGGTTGTCCACACCATTAACACTGCTGATAATGTTCATCCACACTATTCACTCTGCCCACAATGTTCGTTCACACCATTCACATTGCCGACAATGTTTACTCACACCATTCAAACTGCTGACAATGTTCATTCACACCATTGACACAAAAGACAAAGTTTTTCTACACCATTCAAACTGCTAACAACATTCGTCCATACCATTCACACTGCCAAAAATATTTGTCCATACAATTAACACTGCCGACAATGTTCATCCACACCATTAATTCATACTACTTACAAGGATGAGGTACAGCAAAAATGATTTCCAAGTTTTGATCCCCTGCTGTTTGCCTGCCCTGTCACCTGCATCTCATAGATACAATCACCAAAGGCAGAATTTGTCCCAACTTGTTTTCGCCGTAAAAATTACCCTGGCTGTCGGTACAGCGTAAAACACCAAACACTCACTCACTCATTACCCAACACTCTCTCACTCATTACTGACAATGTTCATCTACACCGTTCACACTGCAGACAACATTGTACCTTGAACTACTACACAGAGATCGTTCATAAAATAAAATCATAATCTGCAATGTAAGTTTTGGCGCACCATAACGATGAACGGTGTATGGCTATGGATGGATCGGTGGTGGTGGTAGTTTGAAGACTGGGGGAGTGGGAGGAGGGGTGGGTAATGCTAACATTCCTACCTGTCTCTATGCAAAGGGTAGGTACCTAGTGAGTCTACTGCTAAAGGCTCTATTGCATTATACGATTTTACTCGTGATTTCGGAAATTGCGAGTAAAAATGAGGGTACATTGTAGATAAGTTTTATTGTTATTAGAAAGGTTTTTGAGGTAATTATCTTTAAAATGGTGTGTAATTTGCATGGGTTCCTGTAATATTCCGAATGAAAATTTTGAAATGACCAAATTATCGGTATTGAAAATCACTTAGTGGAATTCAGGCTTTAGGGCGAGGGAGGGTGTGTGTGTGTGGGGGAGGGGGGGGGGTCAAGGGAGAAAAGAAGGAGGTGGGGGGGAGGGTAGGGGGATCAAGTAGGGGGGTATGGGTAGTAAGTGTCTAACATGATAAACCTCCGAGGTTGTTTATGTATATAGTCGATGCTGGCTCGACCAGATCCATATAGGTTCAGGTCCTACTATTTTTATCAATTGGTAATGCGACGTCTCATAGATTGTTTAATAAGATGTGAAATTGTGTCAGCCTAAGTTTATAGTAATAAAACGTAAAACGTATTCACATAAGATACATGCAGGATTATTTCTTTGTCTATTCTTTGTCCAAATCAAAACCTGGGATAGGACTCCACCTGCCCTACCCTGATTTTCTGAACTCAGGTTGCTTAAGTTAACATAAGACTCAGGGAGGGATCCATAGTGGACCTTCGTTTGGTATTACAACTTGAACTGCAAAAAGAAGGCCTAATATGCAATGTTTTATTACTTAGCTTCTATTTCTTTTCTTTTTATTTATCTAACCACATTCATTGATATGATCTTCCATATAGGTGATGACATAACATGACATAACATATTCAGCACATCAAATTTAAATCCATAGCTCCATATGTTTTCATAATTACATATTATAGGGGCCGTCCATAAATGGCGTCATGCTATTTCTGACAATGTTTGACCCCCCCCCCCCCCTCTTCGTCATGCTTTTACTATAGGAATGTATAGGGGACTGGACCCCCCCGGGAACATGAGTCATTTATGGACGGCCGCATAAACCTCTCCAATTCAAAATGGATAATACTTTCAAAGTTCATAAACTGCATATATGTTGCCTTCCCTTGTTTAAATTCTGGATCCGCTCCTCTGTGTCCTCTTACTTTAGTAGCTACTGTAGGAGACACGAGGGCGGTATGTTGGGGGAGGGGGTAGGAGGGGACAGTTGGGAGGTGGTGGGGAGGCTAAAGGCCCAGTCACATATAGAGACTGAACTCAATTCAACAGTTGAGTTGAGTTCAGTCTTTGATAGATTTGCTATGTGACATAAGGTTAAAACTGGAGTTTTAGGTTTTCTCAAGACTGATCAGTCTGGTCTCTAATCTTGAGATGTTGAAGATTTAAAACTGGATAGTCTTGAGTCTTCAGTAGTCTTAAAACCCGGTCTCAATATGTGACCGGCCTTAAGACTGGATAGTCTTCAGTCTCAAACAGTTTTAAGGCCCAGTCTCGAACCGAATATCCAGTCAGAAGAGGGAAAATAGATACACCTGTTTTGCCTACATGTTATAGGCAGGAGCAAGAAGACTTAAGACTATCCTGTCTCTATATGTGACCACTGGTCAGTTTTTCATTAAGACTGGTTAGTTTGCAACTGTCTAGTCTCAAATCCTTAAAGCTGTTCAGTTGAGTTCAGTCTCTATATGTGACCGGGCCTTAAGGCTGAAGTAAGGAGGGGAGGGGGTGCAGCAGGGGAGCTAGGCCAACTCTAAGCTCACCACCGATGTTCCGCATGACGACTCCACCAACCAAACATAGAATTATTTAGGACACATTTTATTATCTGTCTCTTCCCCCCATATATATATCCCACCCCACACTGCCATCACTCCCTGACTGCATGATGCCCTACCTACCTGCCTGCACCCCCACCCCTTAGGCACCCCCCACCCCCTGCAGACGTCTAGGAAATTACACTTAAGGCTGTATATAAGCCATTCACACTTTATATAGAAATTATAATTTACCATGAAATAATTTGAGAATAAAAGTGTTAAAACTGAACGCTCAAAGTAGTGGACTGGTAGTTTAATTTTGGATAAATTAAAAGTTTACATAATCAACATATTTCGGTTTTTCAACCTTCATCAGGATTGAAATAATTTGTATTAGATGTTAGCTTAAAATGGGCAGTGGGAATTAAGATTTACTAATGAAAGACATGTTATATGACAGGGGCGGATCCAGAGGGGGGGTCCAGGGGGTCCTGAACCCCCCCTTTTGGTGGACCCCTAAACTTCAAAAAGAGGGGAAAATGCCCCTCGCGTATGCGCAATTGCACGAGGTTTTAGTACTTAGCCTTTATGCTGACCCCCCCTTTCGAAAATCCTGTATCCGCCCCTGTAATATGTCACTAAAAAGGTTTTACAATTGGCTTTCAAATGGTAGATATATAGGATGTATGGTTTTAAGCTGTCAAAGCTGTATATTCTGGGAAAATTAAACAAATTCAAATTCGTCAGCATCGGAATCAGTATGTGAAATAGAAGATAAAGGCAAAATTCCACCAGCTGATATTACTACCCATTTCAAAAATCAACAGTAGGCACAGGAATAGAATTGTATATGTCATTAATGAGGGGTTTTGATTATCTTTCATATGGTACTTAGGCTTATGATGCATGGTCTTTTGCCATATTTTTGGGGAGAAAAAACATTACTGTATGGATCATTAGTCATTGCTCATCTTAATCATTTTATACTATCATTTGTAAATAATATATGTTCCAATGAATATATATTATATGCGATGCTACTGGAAGAACATGGTTGTACATGACGTGGCTAATAAAATGTTGATTTAAAAAAGAAGTTTTTACATTCCCCTAAATCTTGTTAGAATCATCATATAGTACTTGGCTGAAAATCACATTCTCTGATACAAACATGAAATGTACATGTATACAAAAAAATCTACCCAGCTAACTTATGGGTATCACTGTTTTACAAAACAACTTTTGAAGGCATTTCCTTGTGAAGTGTTCTAGGTGTCTTAGGATTAAGTCTGCTACAAGTATTGCCAATGCTCTGGCTAATCCCCCTTAGTTGACCCAAAGTCAACCTCTGAGCTAAGCCCCCTATATCCTCTATAACTGTCTGAGGAGGGATTTAGAGAGACTGCTATTCTGTCTAATAGCATGAGGATCACATAATAAAAAGGAAGTGATATAGAAGGCCACAGGGTACCATAACAAGGAACGAAAATCAGTATATATACATAGAAAAACAAACTTATGATTCAAATAATTATGTGAATACATTCGCATGAGGTTCTAACTCAGGCCCATGGTAATTTGTAAACTATGAAAACTTGCATAATATCAGTTGAGAAACGTTTTTCTTTTCACTCAATTCAATTATTTTAGATCACAAAAAGTGAATTACGATTCTGTTTACCAACATATGGAAATATTACGATTTCCCATTCTTAGCACTGACCATAGGCTCTTGCATTATAATTTTATAGTTCTATCAGTTTTCAAAACATTGTTGACCAATAATATTATTTTATGGACCCATTGATAGATTTCTAATGATATTGATGCAAAATCACGTTTCATGCATTGCACATGTAATGACATAACCAGCAACTATTTCTTCATTGATTCTATGTTTAGCAAAATCACGTCATTTTAATTAGAAATTACCACAAAGCTGTCTTGCTGATGATTATTTGCTGGTATAATTATAACATGCACTTCTTTCTTTAATTTCAGACTAGAGAAGAAGGTATCTCGGTTAAAATGTGAAAATGACTCGTTGAGAAGTTCGCGGGCAGGCAGTGTCCAAACCAGTCACTCGGCGAGTCCCCCTGCATCTGTCAACTCAGCCTACAGCGACCCCAGGCCACATGTAAGCATGTTATAATGGGTTTAAACATTTATAAGGGAATAGTATGATACTATAATATATGAATGACTCGTTGAGAAGTTCGCGGGCCGGCAGTGTCCAAACGAGTCACTCCGCAAGTCCCCCTGCCTCTGTCAACTCAGCCTATAGGCCTACTATGATGTGCTGTTATGCTAATAACATCAATATAACCTACCTTATAGCAAAGTGTGATAAGATACAGAGTATAACATAATGATAATATATATATGTGTGTGTGTGTGTCTGTCTGTGTTTGTGTCCTGTGATTGATAATGGGGAATGTGATGTGTGGTTTTAGCATTACTATGGGATCAGAATGCTATTTTACCAGCTGTATACATGAGTTTATCTCCCTCTTGTGACACCGCATGTAATCAACACGTAGACCAAGTATATTTTGGGGTTATATTGAAAAGTAACCACGCTTGATATAAGCTCAGGCATACAACTCATTAATTAGTAATTCTCCAACTAAGTAAATTGATGAAAGAAAGTATAGGCCTAGATTTATGTCTTAGGCAATACTAGAGTACAACTCCTACACCCCTAAAATGTTCACAATGTGACCATTTGAATATTTCACTAAAAGATTTCATTAATCATGGTAGGGGCCTGTAGCCTGGGGTTCAATGTTATTGCTCCATGAAACCATAAGGAGGGTCTAGAGCTGTGGCACCACCTGGTGTGACAGTTCAACACTACATTGTTGCCAAATATAATGTGTAGACTAAATGTTCTGTAGGAAGGATAACAGGAAAGTTAATATAATTTCCTACCTCTGATATTTGATCAAAGAATATTATGATATAATTAAACAAAACTATGAACAAAAGATATAAATCAAAGATTTTCCTGGGCTAGTTTACAATAATCCAGATGACTAAGAAAAGAAGGTCAGTTGTGAATATTCAGTGTCCTGCTAGTTCAAACTGGGGCTTCTTCAACTGTCTCTGGTTAGAATCAAGTGCAATGCTCATTCTTTAGAAAGTTATATCTTGATCTATCAGGGAATCAAAAGAGGCATATCTCTATATAAACAAAATACATTGTGTGTGTGTGGGGGGGGGGGGTGTAGACCCTTAAATTCGACACAGCGACAAGGCCATTTCTTAAATTCGACATGGCGACATGGCCATTTTTTAAATTTGACATGCGACATGGGAATTAAGGGACAAATGACAGTGATCTTTTCTGAAATTCGACATGGGACAGGAGCCTTAAAAAGATAGTGACCTGCGACAGGGCCATTTCTTAAATTCGACATGCGACATCTATACCCCCATCTATACCCCCATTGTGAATACATATTTAAGCCTAACTCAATATAACTGATGCAATATAAAGCACTTAAACTGGCATAACATCATTAAAGAAACATTAAATGATTAGGCCTAAAGGAGCAATCAACCATTAATAATTAATGATAACTCGTTATTCTAGTTTAATGTCATGAATACGGATCTGCAAAAAGTGTCACTTATATTGATGACTTTAGGGTCTTGAAAGAAGTTTCTCATTTTTTGTTGGGACATTTAATAAGTAAAACCTTTTCTTCTCTCCCCTAGGACCGGTCCTCTCGGCCCTGTTCTCGCTGCTCCAGCCATTGCTCCAGCCTGGCCAGTAGCAACTCACCCAAACTCGACAAGAACCGGCGGCAGCGGTCACCGCCATTTTCCTTCCCAGGGTAAGTTCCAGGCAGTAAACCATAAACTACCAATAGTGGTCAGCCACTACCTTGGCATCAACAAGGAAGACCGTTTGTGTACTCTATGCCAAAATAAGGAAATAGGTAACAAATCCCATTATGTCTTTGACTGTAGCTACTGCGCTGAAAAAAGAGCACTTCTAATTGACCGCCAGTACCTAGAAGAATGTTTACACTTATGAATGAACAAGTTATTTGGCACACAAAATATTGAACACCTAACAAAACTAGCAACTTTTGTATACCATATTATGGAAAGTTGCAGATCAAACTAGTCAACTACCTCTAGATATATCCACTGATGACACCAGTAGACTTGTCTGATACGTCCGATACTGAGTACAGTTTCGTACTGCACTAGTCAAACTTTAAAGCTGTACTTTATATTTTCTAAATTTTGTTTGTTTTTTTTTTTTTTTTTTTTATGAATCATACTCATGTAACACTGTTAATACTGTATATATCTATGTATTCCTGTGCCTCATGCAGGTTGTGAATAAAGTTCATTGTCATTGTCAGGTACCGCCGGTCGTCAGGGGAGCAAGGTCAAGGTCACCAAGTGGTGGTGACTGCCCTGGTGCATCCCAACCCTGGTGAGGAGGTCAAGACCTCCCCAGGGGGTGGGAGTCCACAGGGCAGTAACCATGGCCACCAGAGGAAGGGGTCCCTACCCCAGATGGTGTCTGAGCCAGAGGCAGGCCTGCCCAAAGTCAGGTAGGGGTCAACTATTTTGTTTTCTGTCTTTGAATTTTCTTTACTTTTCATATAATTAGGGGGCCTATATAAGACTATTAGCCTGTTTTTCAATGTATATTAAACATTAATGGTTAAGTGCACATTAATCTGATTGATTAAAGCAATTGTTGTACAACTAAGGATCATGGAACAATTCTTGGGCATTTTGTTAAAATTATTACCCTACTACTTCTAAAATGATGTTCTTTCACACGTTACAGTCTACACACTGAACTTACTTCAGGCCATACCAAGAACCAGCAAAATAGGCTGTTACAAGCCAGTCCATTTGGTTGCTGATTTGTTAAACAGCTTTTAAAAGGACCTGTGGGAACCAGCAAATTAGGTCATGACCCCATTGTTTAGTTCCCTCTGATCCTTCATGGTGTAGTGGTTAGCACACTCACCTCCAAACTCAAAGGTTGTGGGCTCGAATCCTGAAAGAGTTTGTCAATGCCAAGGTTTTTCAGCCTGGCGAAGCCACTTGTTTAGTAGTAAAATATGAATTGTATGGATTCATATTATCAAATAATTTTGAATATTTGGAACACAACCCACAACACAACCCAAGAGAATTGTAACACTTTGAAGTAGTATGATAATAGAAAATATTCAAGTCTTTGAAAAAAATTCTAAGTCTTTGTGAAAAAGATCCTATCCATCATTCTGAACTAGATTCCTGAGCCTGGTGGTTTGCTCCATGAGCAATGTACTCAATCTAAAAATACCTAATTCTGAATTGTATGTGTGTGCCGGGGCAGCCGTCAGCAGACTCTGACTGGACAAGCCATACCCACACACAATCAGTGCAGCTGACAGGCTGACAGCACGGCCATCGGCAATGACCACCTATGCCAATGCCAACAGCTGTGCCGATCAATATTAAGCATGTTTGATAATTTGACACTGACGCTGACACCGATGGTCATCGGCATCAGCTGTCAATAAGTGGTTTTCTTATGGTACTTTATCATTTAAAAAAATCAGCATAATGTATACATAATGTTCTCACCCTGTCCCCACAGCCCCCAGTCCCAGCGGGTGTCGGTGTCGGTGCAGTGTGATATAATGTTCTCACCCTATCCCTACAGCCCCCAGTCCCAGCGGGTATCCGTGTCGGTGCAGTGTGATATAATGTTCTCACCCTATCCCCATAGCCCCCAGTCCCAGCGGGTCTCCGTGTCGGTGCAGTGTGATATAATGTTCTCACCCTATCCCGACAGCCCCCAGTCCCAGCGGGTGTCCGTCTCGGTGCAGTGTGACCCTGTGGAGGACCAGGCAGCCCGCCTTAAGGAGACCCTGAGCATTAACTCCCAGCTGTCAGAGGACCTGCTCGCCGCCCACAAACAGATTGAGCAGCTCAAGTCTAGTCTCAAGGAGCTCGAGGTGAGTAAGGTTTATTATCAGGGAGGGATAGATTGCAATTTGCTATAGGTTGCTTAAAATTGCCTTTATAAGGTAGACTTAAAGTTTAATTCTGGTTCATTGGCTATTTCAAATAGAGTTCAATTAATCAGTAGCATTAGATTCTTTTGATGTCAGAAATCATTCACTTTTGAATTAAGAGAATGAAATGGATGGCCTCCATCTTATGGAAATATAAACCCTATACTCTCAGTCCCTTTAATGTGATTGTACCTTGGTAAAATCTTAAATCAATGGGCATGTCTTGTGACAATGCCATGTATTGTTTAAAAAAGAAGATGCGCAACAGTTGTAAAAAATCTGCCAGATTTGTGACGGATTAACAACCTATATTTATTTTGGCATATAATAGGGGGATATGAAAAGATTGAGCACTGATGACCAATGCCTCTAAATCAAATAGCAACAATGCCACACAGATACTTAAGTAAATGTGTGAATAACATCAATGACATAACAATAATGGCTCTCAAACATGTGATGCATTTCTTGCAGATGAAGCAGCTAGCTCACCAATGTTTGGAGGAGTATGAAGCAGAATGCCAGGAATCAGTTGAACGAAATTCTGCAGTAACAACAGAATTACCCCTTATACTGCCTGTACTGCAGCGCTCTGATTCTATGCGAAGCAGGTTTGTACAGCCCCTATGACCCATTGATATTCTATGATTTTTAGAATCACCATAATTATAATCTACTCATAGGAACTAGTATAGGTATTTCCCCTTACAATCTCTGACTCATCCACCAGTATTGGCTGTCATCTGAAGTATATAAAACAGAAGCAAAATATAAAGAATACTGACTTACAATCTGCTTGGGAGTGATCAGCTTGAACAGTATTCAACTCCCATACAATCTACTCATTAAATCATTTGATAATTTGACAGCCCATGTCTTTTGTTTCTGACATTTTATGACTAATAATATTCTTTACAAGCCATTGAAGGTTATACAATTTGTATTATCCTAATGAAGCCATATTTGTGATTAAATTGCTCACATGACATGTAAAACTACTGGGAATATTTTCCCTCTTAAGGTCCTCCATGGTCAGCTGTGATTTGAATTGTACTCATAATGTTATTCATTAAGCTTAAACTGATGTATCTTAATCATAACTAATTGCAGCAGGAGCAGCTTACGGCGTACATCGAGCCCGATCCTGATCCCGAGCCCGCTGGATGGTTGTCGGTGCAGCCAGTGTAAAGACCAGCCTGCAACACGGTCAACACTTGTCATCCCACCCAAAAATGGCCTCAGCAATGATGTCAGGTAGGCTCCCAATCCATGTTCTCTTAATTATGGGGTTTTGTATAGCTGCTATCAAATTCACTTGCCTGACGCATAAGAATGGGTCTAGAGCCCGAAAATCAACATTGTCATACACATGCGTAATACAATATAAGATAGAGGGCTTCAGTAAAAAAGAGACAGAGAATTTATGACATGTAATTTGGAAAGAGAAAATAAACAAGATGGACATGTGACAAGGTTATTCCTGCAATTTGACATTCAACATGGGGACCCTATGTCTAGGGCCCAATTATACATTTAATGTCTCCAATTGTCTGCTCTAAAAATGCACTGTATATGACCTTCTTCCTTTAAACTTATATCAAAGGCAGAGTATGTGATGCCCTTTCTATAGGACATTGCACGTTAAACATCCTTTGCCACTCTTTAAAAAGAGCAGGGTAATGATGAAGGTGGCGGGTTTCTCCTAAATCATATCATAGATACGATCACTCAAAGCTGAAAAGCATTACCTTGTCAGGGATGTAAGTTTTCCGACTTTTGTCGGATTTCCGATTTTTTCTCTCCAGCACCCCCAAAAATCAGTTTCAAAATTTTATGTTTAGAACACATTTTACAACATTTAAGGATACATTCAGATTTTGTTACTGTAATTTCCGACTTTTTCCCTCTCCCCAACTTACATCCCTGCCTTGTGCAATGATGAAAGAGCCCTGAAAGATAGGCCAGATGTTAGACTACCCCAACAAACAAACAAACTTTGAACTTAAACTATTTTGCATATGATTTCAGGGCGAGGCTGCAGCTGGAAGAGGGTGACCATGTAGTGGTTCGGGGCGAGCGGACGGGACATGTGTGCTATATCGGTCACCTTGACAACATCACCCCTGCAGATGCTATATTTGTGGGGCTTCAGCTTGATGCACCAGGTTGGTTACTCTTCTTTCAGACTGTTAATTTGAATCTTATATCTCTGGGAAAATTTGCAGGGTTCTCAGATGACCTGGAAAACCTAGAAATTGGAAATGATTAAGGAAAAGTCATGGAATTTGAGAAAGTGCAAAAAAATGGGTAGAATTCTTTCATGGGACATTTCAGGGGGCTAAGATTAATATAATATAACCAACCAGGTAGGAGGTTCAAGATGAGTATCCCAGATATCACCCAGAGGGAAAAGCTTATTTGCCTGACACACCTAGGGTAAATTAGCCTACCAAGAAGACCCAGACCGTTTTCATGTGTATTTTTCATACCCTGTCACAATATTAAAGTGACATTTTGAACTAGTGAAAACACCAAGATTAGTACCATCACTGTGTCAATGAGGCCTTAAACTCTGAATAAGATATGTATGATAAAGGACAATGGCCTTATCTAGTGTAGAATGCATGAACTAATGCATATATATGCCTGTTTTCAGTGGGACACCATGATGGGGCGGTGAATGGACACCGGTATTACCAGTGCACCAAGGACCACGGGGCCTTCGTTCCCCTTCAGGACATCCTGTGTATCATTGCCAAAAAGGTGGGTCATTTATTGTTGATACCAAAAAGGTTGGTCATCTACTTATCACTCAGTTAATTAACTTTGAATAATCAACTGATGCAAGGGGTATGGCAGTTAGTGATTTACCGTTATAACCCCTCAGTTATTTGCCATTGAGTACTTTTGTTGTTTTTCTGATTTTAGAAGACGTAGAAAGAGAGTTACAAGTTTCTTCAAGCCATATTGTAAACCTCAGAAATCAGAGAGATTATATATATAAACCTTAATATTGGAATCATTGGTATTCCCAACAGTTATTTGTGTAAACCATGCAGTATCTGGAGCCCACTAAGCATGACTCACTTTTCCCATGGTAATTCGAAAAACAAATTGTATAACAAAAAATGCATATTCACATGAATTTAGAGTAATTTAAAAGAAAATTGGATTCTGGTATTTCTTTGTAGTCTACAAAAAGCCCCCAGCCATATGAGAAGGTTAGTCTCACCATAGAAATGGAAAAGAGGCCAAGGGAACCAAGCGGTGACCTCAAGTCAGAGAAAATCTTCACAGTCACCAACTGCCGTGATCACAAACGTTATCCTTATACAGACCCACTCCTAATGCCCGCGTAAGTATTCAAGGTATATTCTTCATTTAGTAATTTAGTAAGTCAATACCACTTTAAAGCACTCAAAAAAATGCCACTTTTCCTACTTTTGTAGGATCAATTTTTCCTAAATCAGGTAAAACCTTGTCCTTGCTGTCCTATGACCTTCCATGATACATGGCGTTAAATATCTAAAACAATCAACATAATGTTGGTATTGAGAAAAAACTTTGGGTTAGGGTGATTTGAAGGGAGCCAAAAGCAATGGTTTGCTAAAATGCGACAAAAGTTTGCAAACTTAGATAATTATGAAAATACATTACCTTAGTTAGAAGCACAGTTTAAACCATGAAAATTTACTTTCATTTCACTTGGATTCCATAAAACTCCTCCCCTTTTACCTGTAGACAACAATGTTTGTAAACAAACCAATTTTGGTGGGTCACCAAAATTCACCAAGGACATATTTGATTGTGTTGTGATCAATTTACAGCCTGTTTTCACAGTTTGTATTTTATCATGGGCCTCAGTTGTGGTCATAGAATGTATTTCAATAGTTGAAATAATTTGCAGAATTTTGACCATACATTGCTTTTAGCTCCCTTTAAGGTTGTTGTAGGCTGACCAAACTCTGTTGTTGGCTGACTGGAATTAAACAAATCAAATTTATGGGGTTGTAATCCACTGTCTAATCCCCTCAAAACAGGGTTTCTCATCTCCCTTGCACCTGCCCTAGTCAATTACCATTGAGGTGCTCGCAGGCTGGTGGATCCAGGACTCGAAAAGGGGGGGCGCGCTATTGGAAAACTTTTCCTAAATTACTTTTTGGTCAAGTTTTACATTAAAAAAAAGCAAAATCACTTTTGACTCCTCTTGTGTTCGAGAGGACACATTTGTGTTTCTGTGAAACAAGGCATAACCAACCAACCTTTCTTTGTTCTCCAAACTCTGATAACAAATTATGAATGTTGGTTGTTTTTCAGTGATTCTGGTGAACTGGTGTAGCAGCGAAAGTATTCCGATAGAAGAAGATGACGCCTTTCACAGAATGGTGTCAGACCACATCGAAAGTCCTTACCCAACCCACTATGTAAGCTCACCTTTGGTTGGCTCAAGTCTGACCAATCATATGCCTCCTGCCACCTATATGAACCAGTCATCCACCTTGCAAGTCATCAGCCATTCTACAAGACTGTCTACTTGGAACAAAAACAGGCATGCCTTGGTTGATACTGGAGTGAATCACACAGTAAAAGCAAACAAAAGGCTGGACAACTTGATATTTCCAAGGATTATGGAGCTGCATCTTTGAGTAAGGTTTGAGTTTGCACTGTGGGCAAGTTGTATACATGGAGTCTAGATTTGGCATCTCATGAGTAACCTTAGGCCCTATACCCACTAGGGTGATCTGCAGTCTGCGGATTGTGTTTTAGAGTGATTGCTTGTAAGAAGATCTTATTGATATATATACACATTTGATCTGAATCCCTGCAAAAATCAGTGAATTATTAGTAAAAATCCTACTTATAATCGACTGATTTATGCGCTAACTCAGTCCAGTGGGTATGGGGCTTTAGGTTACAATTTTGTGCAGCAAGTTGATCTGGTCCGGGCTGTAGCCAAGCCGAGGCGGTAACGTGATAACATTTTGTATCATTATTGAATACTGCTACCAAGATTGTAATACCAGAAATAATAACACTTTAGCTTTTAACAATGGTCAGCTGCAAATCTTTGATTTGAACATATACTAAGAAACTGCATGTTTGTTATGACTATGAATGTTTTGGTATATCATCCAGATTTCGTTTAAGCAGCTTAAATGCCATATTCCAGAAATGACATACCTGCAATATTCATACTAATTGAGGCACAACATTTAGCTGTCTTATGCCTAAAAGGTAAGAAAAATGAAACTATGGTAGCGAATTGCACCAGAATAAGCGAAAAAAATTGTTTGTATACAAACTGGCCTAATTGACGTGTTCGGTATGATCCCGAACTAGTGACTGCTTGTATATAGTTAATTTAATGTCCCACTCCCTGTACATGTTAACCCTTTGTGTGCAGGGCATTGATGCCATGTTGTTGTTATGTAAATAGTGTTAAGTTGGTCAATATGGTTATGTGCAGATGAAAACGTAAAGTTAAGGCTTTTTGACTCATATCGAATCATAGATCAAAGATGAGATTTCTAACATGAAGAAGAAAAATGTATATAGATTTTAAAAAGCAATTAAACTTGGTCTTCTACAGATATATCTCTATTTTTGTATGTATTAAGATGTATGTGTACCATCTGTGCTACTCTTTTAACAGTACACAATGAAAATATGAATTTGTAGGTTTCGTCCCCACATCTTATTGACAATATTGTACTGGTTGTATCACTATAATAGAAGAAGATTTGTCAAACTGTTTTGAGACTTGCCATTTTGCTTGTTTTACTACTAGTAAACATGGTCTGCATATAACATGTTTCATGTACAATGTAGCTTGAGAATTCAAATAGCTAACTGCACTTATAAATGTTGTTTGTGTTGTAGTTTGTGCAACCATGTATGTGCATATATTGTTGTTGGTCAAGAAGTTTCCTTTTGTTTAGCCTATTTGTCTAATTACTTCAAAGAAAAAGACCTCTTTTTCATGCCTTTTCATTTTCAACTTGGGTCAAAGGGACCAATCATAAGATATCAGAAACAAAAGATATTTAAGCTGTCAAAAAAGCAAATGATGTATTGAGTATAGGGTATGTGAATGGAATATGGTTGAAGCTGATCACTCATGAGGTAGATCGCTTTGTACTTTGCCTCCATTTCACAGATTTATGTGACAGACAATATTGGATGATGAGTCAGAGGGGAACTACCTATGGTAGCTCATATAAATAGATAAACCCAATGTGAGTATTGACAGACTGACTCAAATGTGGAACTTAGTTTCTGAATGGTTTTACTGCTTTACAAGTAAAGTAGTTAACCTTGACCCATGTAAGGATGGTATGACTTTGAATAACTTGATTTCGCCTCTCTCCAGGTTTTTCATTGTTCGACCTTCTCTAATTAAAGTACACATCAGCTTTCGAAGACAATATGATGTGCTATTGATGGAAGGGCATGAAAAAAAGAGAAGTCTGTGGTGTATTCATTGTTAGTTTTTTAGTATTAAGAATCAAGTTAAAAAGAGAGCCTTTTGAGACCTGAGCTAAAATTTGAGACATCCTTAAGATATTTTTTCCCCAGGTGTTTTTTTCCCTCTCACTAGTTCAGAAGAACAGTGATTGGTTATGTGTAAATATCAACAAACATGAGTGCTTTTAGGCAGACTGATAGTAACAAACCAATAAGAATTCATTATGCAGTAAGGATAAAACATACACTTGTAAGCTTTTAGAGGCAAATAGTATATTTATTTTAGTAAAAAAACTGTATTGCGAAAATATATGTACTGGTGTTGCATTTTTGTTGGATTGTGTCAATTAAGCCATTATTTTTATTGGATATGAGGCACAGACTATTGTTTTTTGTTTTGTTTTTGTCTTGTAAAATTTGTAAATGGACATGTATGCATACTTGTTGATTTAAGCCTCCTGCGAAATAGTTAGCAACTGAACCCAGAAATGTTTTGAAAATATTTAAGCATTACAAGAAAAAAGAATGCTTTTGCGCTGTAATGCCATAGGAAAAATAAGATAGCTGATATAAGTGCTGACTCCCCTAAAAGACTTAACTACATGCGAACTATGTGTTATGTATTATTGTACATACTTGATTATGGGTGACCTATTGATGCATTACAATTAGTCAATCCAATGAAACACAACAAACCTAAAACTATTGTGATACAAAATGTTTTGTGTTTCTTGATTAACTGAGAAACGAAATCCAGCAGTTCAAAGCGATGCACCACAATTTACATATGCAGTGAAATTTGTTTTAGAAAAAGCTGCAAATAACCCAGCAAAATTTGCTTAATGTTGATACAATGAATTTTACTACATTAATTTTGGTTGTTAATCTGATATGCGTTTAATGTATACCTATTTTAAATACTATATGCCCAGTAATAGACCTTGGCTACTAAAATATGCTAATGTTTTCAATTTACCTTCCAGTAATGATGGACAGCATTGTCTTAATCACTCTGCATAATATTCCTAATTATATCTGATAATGTTCTGACACCCTTTGTATATAGATGTACTTTTGTAAAAAGAAGAAAATTTAACACATAGCAGATAAAGTCATTAGAAATTGTGTAATGAGAGAAAAACATCCAATCATATTCTACAATTTACAGAAATTGTTAAGAGTAATGCTGACTCTAGGTTCTACTTTTCTTAGCATTGTTGCTGCTGCCAACATAGAAAGATTGTCACATGCCTCTAGTTGTCTCATGATTGTTGTGTTAGCAACCATTGGCAATGTCAAAGAAATATATTTTCCAAGTAGTTTTCATTCGGTTACCTGAACCGCTTGCAAGCTTCAGTGCTTATGTGCCATACAAGAAAGTTGCTTGTTCAATAATAGTCTTGTTTCCCATACAATATTACATACTATTTTCTCTAATATATATAAGATTAACAAAATAGCAATTTTTGAAAAATATAAACTGCCTACTATTATGTACAACAGATATTTTGTGAAATAGCAGATGTTTTTTTTTTATCAATATAACATGTTTCTCAGCAGTCATGAGGTTCATTCAACCTCATTTACTGTAATTGGTGGTAATTTCATCCGGCACTTTTAAAGTAGCCAGTAGTAGAAAATTGATTTATAAAGTAGAATATATGATTCTATGACAGAATGGTTTCTCTTGGGAGTACACAATTCAAAGAGAATGAAGTTGCAATGGATAAAATAATAAGATTGATTCAATTGTCTTGATACATTTTTATCAGACCAACTCTATTCAAATATACCCATGATAGTTGTTACCATCTGTGGAGAAAGGTATGGAACAATAATAATTTTTGATAAAATATGTACTGCAAAATGTTTAATTCCAAAATTCAAGATCAAGCAAGACCTTTTAAAAATTATTTTAATACTGTACAATTAAGTTCAAGTAACATTCTTAATTTCAAACATCATCTTTTTAAATTTCGCATGAAGAAAAGTGGATTGCCATTTACCATGAAATTTTATGTTTATAAATATCTTTAGCATTTAGTTACATAGGCCTACATTAAGCAACACCTAAGATCTTATAATTTTGGTATGTTTCCATTTTTCATGACAAAATTTGCTGTTGACTTGCAAATTGCACAATTTATTTGAGGAAGTACACCAAAAATTGTTTGATCTTGGATCAAGATTATGAGATGTCATATTTCAATTTCCAGATATTTTCCTTGATGTAAAAATGAAACCTTTCATTGTGTGCTGAGATGTTGAGGAAAACTACTATTTTTTTAAAATAAAAACAATCTATGGATCCATAAAAAGACTTTCCACAGAAGATGATTTGTTTGAAAGAAACTTCTTATACTTATTCATCCTTGCTTTGAACACCAAGTTTGTTGAGGAAACCTTTGTTTCCACATCCCTGTAATTAATGAAACTGGTAAAAACTCAAGTTGATGAAAATTTCCCTTTAAATGTTTCTCCTTTAAAATGTTCTCTGTATACTTTGTAAATATTGATAAAGCGGTACAACTGCGAATGTACACATGCTTTTGTAAAGGGGAAATTTAGGCACATCCAAAGAAGCATCCCCCTTTTGATAGTTACAGTGGAAGGACATACTGTCAAGAGCATGGAACAGTAGTCCCATAACAGTAAATACCATTTTGTAAGTGGAATGTCAACTGAAATTGACCTGAGAGGAAGAATATACAGAACAAAAGTGATTAAGGGTACATCTCTCCTTAGACACCCTCACCATCAAGAGTCAGTGGAAAATATTATTTGTTTCCAGACATTTCTGACATACAATACATGAATATGTTCACCCACTTTCATATCAGTACCCAATTGTAAATTGTATGTCCTGCAAAGAAGATGGTAGACTTTTGTATCCAAATCTGTCCAACTTGTTGCCCAATGGATGTTTTCTTTTGTGAAGCAGTTGAATAGCTTCCAAATTGATCTTTCTAGTTTCAGCAAATCAGTAAAGCAGCATATAGCAACAAACTTCCCCAGAAAATCACATATAATTATGTGTAATGTAAATGAAGTATCAATGAGTCCTTATTTTGTAGGGCGGAATATGTGCGCCTATAACATTTCACGCTTACAGCGTGCAATTTGTCACTCACTGTAAACTGAAGTCGACCTTCATGGAAAATAAACTTGATCCAAAGAATATTGGGTTGTTGTTATATTATAATACTTTACCTTGATTTCTTATAGTTATTGACACACAATATCAAGGTTATCGATGGTTAGCATTGACGATCGGTTTGAGAAACCAAAGAGCTCTGGTTTTTCGATTTTATTGAAAGAATTAGACTTCCGATATAGATTTACCTTTTGGTAAAGATTTTTATTTAGTATTAGATCCAGTAAAGACATGAGAACTATTCAATTAGTTTGAGTATATCGATGTATCAATTAAACAATCAGTTTGAGTAAACCGAAGAGCTTGGGTAATTTTTTTTAAAAGAAATCCCCATGACATCTCAATGACATCCAAATGTCATTTCTATGACATCCCAGTGACATCATTATATGACATGCCAATGCCATTACTATGACATCCCAATGACATGCTAAGAACATCCCATATCTAAGAAATCTCAACGACATCCCAATTTACATCCTGATGACATCCCCAGGACATCTAAATGATATCAATATGACTTCCAATTGACGTCCCAGTGACATCCATATACATGCCAATAACATCTACATGACATGCTAATGATACCCCTATGACATCCCCAAGACATGCCAAAGATACCCCATGAGATCCGAATGACATCCCTATGACATCAGAATATCATTTTTTAAGAAGAATACTTTATCAAAGTGGTAATGTGCATTGTAGGTTTTCAAGTATATCCACAATAGAGTAGTTACAATTGGATTACGAGATGTTGTATCTTAAACATCGATATGATATTGCAATGAGATCAATATGACATCCAAACAACATCCCCATGACATCCAAATTACATCTCATTTACATCCTAATGACATGCCAATACCTCCCTATGCCATATCAACGACATCCCTATTACATCACCATAACATGCCAAAAACATCCCTGTGACATCCAAATGACATCCCATCAACATCCTAATGACATCCCTAAGACGTTCCAATGATATCCCATTGACATCCCAATTAGACATCCATATGATATCCCAATGACATCCCAACAATACCCCAATACCATCCCTAAAGCCCCATACCCACTAGGCAACTTTAGCGGCAACAGGCGACTGGGAGAATTGGCTGATTCTCCCAGTCACCTGTAAGTATAGTACATTGGAATGAGCATGTTTGATCTGAATCAGTGCTAAAGTCGGCCGATTCTAGGGGCATAATCAGCCGATTTTAGCACCGATCAGTCGGCCAACTTGGTCAAAATCGCCTAGTGGGCATTGCACTTTAGACTTCCCAATGACATCCCATTAACATTCTGATTACATCCCTAAGACATCCCAAAGATATTTCTATGACCTCCCTATGACATCAAAATGACATGAAATTGACATCCCAATGACATCCCCAAGACATCCTGCAGACCTCCCATTGACATCCCAATGACATTCAAAAGACATCCCAATGTCTTCTCTAAGATTTGCTCTTTCATTAATATTAATCAATTAATTACTATTAATTATCAATGATTGTTATGAGTAAGTAAATATTCAAAAAAACAATTTTGTTCATTATTTTTTAGCCAGAAATGACAAATGTATTCTGTTTTCAATGTGGAGACCTGAAAAGGATAGTTTCTCATAGCTTATGAAAATCTCATGAACTTTAGTTTCCATGGCAGCAAAATAAAATGAATTATGTGAATAACCAAAATATGGGCAATTTAGATAATTCATTATATTTCATAGATATTATTATCATTATGTTCTATTGACATTCAAAATATGGATAAATTCCATCATGATGGAATGTCTTGGGTATGTTAATGAATTCCACAGAAAAAGTTGGTTTAACGCAAAATTATAACTATTTTTCATAAATCTACTCATATCTCCTTAAATATTAGGTTAATGATAGCAATTATAGAAACTTCTGAGGACCCTTTTCCATCGGTTGGTCCATTTCATCAGAAAAAGAATGAATTCTAGCTCAGAAATTTAAGGGTCATTAGTGTCTCAATGAATGAAGGTTTATTGTGCGAAAACAAGACTTTCCAATTTCTGTTGCTTACAAAGAACTGTATGTAACAATTAACGGTTAGGAAGAGGCAAACTATTATTATATCAAAATTGTGAATAACATGAAGTTAGGCTTAGTTAACTTTAGAAAGAAAGGTGAATTACCTATTTCTTAAAGCCATACATACTCACCAATAATTCTTTTCAAATCTGCAAATCAACAAGTATTTAAATGTAGTCAACTGGGAGTAAAAGACAAGACTTATGTTCATCCTCATTTAAAATAACGACTTTATTACAGTTCAACAATCCTGGAATGCAGTACACTGGTTGTTGAACTTTGTCTCCATATAACTCTCCAATCTATATCATATTCACCTATGTTTTGCTTAAAAATATAGTATGTATATCTATATATTTTGTTTATCTTTAGATTTAGTAGACTATAATGTAACCTCACACCACCAATAGCATAAAAGCATCAGACACTTAACTATTCTTTCATCCTTAGGCAAGACCTTACACAACATAGACATTATACAGATAGTAATGTTACATGATCAATTAAGTGTTAATCTGATGACAAATTCATTATTTCAAATCTTAATTTTACAACACTCTCAGCTGGTCCTGTATGGTCCTACCATACATGTACTACCATCTATGGCAGAGAATAAGAAATAGGTATTCCTGGGGTTGCCTTCTACTGTTATTAACTCTTAATGTATACAGGACAAAATCCTTTGGGTCCATGGCCTTTGAGAAGTTGTAGACCAAACTAGGAGTAACCTGTGTGAAACATGCTTGGCAATAAGTCATAACCCTGAAGTAAAACACAATAACATTTGAACCCAGGACATTTAGATAGGCAGATAGGTGTCCTCCTTCAATCCTGATCAACTCAGTAACATGTCTGTTAAGATAGGTGGTATGCACTAGCAGTGATTCTTTTTTTTTATTCAAAACAGAATGCAGAAACTGCAATTTTATTCACTAATATAGAATCCCAATGATTTGATCATTTAAACCTATATGTGCAAGATCTATACTGCAAGAGCTTAGGTGCAACACTAAAAATAAGGATGTTAAGTAGTAAGGAAATTGCACTATCCCTTTTGGGGTAACAAAGAGTCAAAGCTATCTATTTCTCTTTTAGTACAAGGAAATAAACTGGAATGGATACTTGTCTGTGCTAATGCTGTTCCATTTAAGGTAAGTGGCAAGTCGAAGAACTTTGAAAAGCCTCCTAAAGCGTGGGAATGTATTGGGAGAAAATATCTTTGGATATGTATAGTACAATCTACACGGTTACTTCACAATGCTTAGCTTACCCATCAGTATCCTTCCTAGATTTTGGGGGTCTTCATCATAAAACTTCAATTTGGCCCCATTTCCCCAGCTTATTCATTTTCAATCCATGCAAATAGTACAATAGGTGGGGGATTAAAATGTAGGGCCTATACTTTTAGTAACTAAAAATCAGTCACTGATAACTTTCTTATGATTAGTGACTCACGATTAGCAATTCCTTCTGTCCCAAAAATAATGATCCTCAAACAGGGACTGTCATGTTAAAAAAGTTTTGACAGATGCAATTGCTAATTCTGAAACACATGTCATAACCCAATAATTAGTGACTGCTAATCTGATAAGTTACAAAAATATAGATCCAAATATACCAACATGATTGACGGGTGACGCCATAAGCGACACTATGACTCTGTAAGTATTGTCCAACTCTCCAGGGCTGGTGTGTAAGTCTTGTACAAGATTACCTACCAGCTAAATGCCCAAACATAAAAATACTCATCCCTCAAAGAAACATCAATTTACAAGTTTCATACTTATTTTTGCTTCAAGACAATGTGGGAATATGCTTATCATTCCGCACATAACAATTCCTTACTAAAGCAGCAAATCCACCAGGCATTTTTCATCTAACAGGCTGATAGACCTGTGCTAAAATCGCAGGTAACAAGTTTATTCCAAAAATAATCAGCTGATTTTTGTGTCAGTTTAGATAAAACATGTACATTTCAATACATCATTCTGATGGGCAATCAACTGAAATCATGATTGGCGAGGTCAAAATTGCCTTATTGGGTACAAAGCTTAAGAACCATCTTTCTTCATAATATTACCTAGACCTCTCTCCTAACCGTCTTTATAACACGAAGATTAAATAGCAAATTTTGCTCTTAATCTATCATCATGACCAACTAGTGGGTCAACAAGTTCTTACGATGAACTATAGTTCACTGAACTATAGTTCTACCATACAAAATTCAATTTAATGGAAGTACAGAAGACAAAGACATTCATATTAGAAATGGTAGCAACTTATCTTTAGATCAAAGGTACCTATTACTTGCATCCATATTTGTGGTGGTAAATGAATTACTTTCTGACCCCAGACATCCAGAGTGGAATAAAAACTTCAAAACAAACATTTTCAAAATTCTTGTGGTTGTAAAGTATCCTATATACTAGACTAGGAAGTACCTTGAGCTTACACCTAGAAATTCCTTTGTGTCACTGAACTACAGAACTAGAGGCTCAGATAGGCTTAATTGGAAAACATACCTTGGATAATTTTTGACAAACTCTATGCAGGGGCTAAAACAGAAGTAGGTTAATAGAATCTGCCACCCTTTCAGGGATATTCTACAAGTTGATTAGACTTAGACATTAATCTAAGAGAACCAGTGCTAGCCTTGGGCCTCAAAGTAAATGCTAAAATAGTAAGCCACTTCCAAACTCTGTATTATGTCTAAGTTTATGTAGGCATTAAACATTTGAACAAATTTTTCCTAGAATGGCATAGGACCCTTTGCTCCCAAATCACTTGTACAACCTTCAACCAAAATATGAATATATAATATAGTATGATAATATAGAAGATTTATCTTAATTGTATATAACTAGTCAACAGTCATTGAAATATATGATACCCTTTGGTGTAGAATTACAGCAGCTGTTGGCAGTATACTAGAAGTGTATAATACAGGAAAATATACTAGTGTCTTATGCAGAGACTTATAATTATAGAAATACATGTATGTTTGGAATTCTAAACAAAAATGATATGTGGTCTAGTTGTCCATACATTAGGACGCTTTTGCAAGCTTATAGTTGAACCTGAATGTTTTTGTCATGCTTCAAAAATATTGTATTTACAGTCCATTCTGTGTTTTACTTTCTAAATAACTATGCAGGAACCTAATTCTGATAAGATAAATACATAGAACATAATTGATAGTTTTAGGAAAATTATCTACGCACTTATGCTTTTTATAATCATCAAAAAATGGTTTAATGCTAACCGATACCTTATATTTTGATCCTTACTACATTGAAACTTGTATATGTTGATGAGGAAAAAGCTTTCCTCAAAGGTTTAGGAATCTTACAAACCTTTTAGGAATCTTACAAACCTTTACTAATATAGATTTTATTGTATACATATCTCACAGTGTATTCAAAATACTGGTGGTCCATGCATTGTTTTCTACATCAAATATAAAGGACTTTCATCATTTACATCTATCGTCCTGCATACTTGTAAAAGGCAGTTTAAGTGGCAGTTTATTGCTCCATTCCATCTCAATATACACATTGCCACCATGTGAAGAAATATGTATATACAGTCCAACCTGATTCCCAGAATGCTTAAAACAACATATCAGAATTTAAGCAAAATGTTCATATAATAAACCCTGTAAACTCTTGGGAAAAATCAAGTCAAACACTTAGTATCTGGAAAATAAATGCTATGTAAACTCTGGTCAGCTGTAATAATACTAAAGCCTTCAGTTACTGTACAATATGATTTAAGTAAAGTGCTTCATAAAACTTATAACATGAACTTGTAAAGTTCCTTGTCAATCTGTATAATATCCTGGGATTTTTTTTGCTCTATCAAAACAGTTCTCTATGTACTACATCATTACTGTCAGTCCATTTCGACCAATGCCTCGCGGTCACCGAATGTTTCGGCAGTGGATGGGCTGAAGCCATTCGTATGCAAATGAGGTTCATTTTTTGAGGTGGCTCCCTCTGGGGAGGGGTGTGAAGGAGAGGCATAGTGGGGCACATCCTTGCTTTGCCCGTTTGGTGGCGGACTGTTCGCTCCTTCCCCGAACGTCTCGTACATCGGGTTGCAGAAGTTGGTTGGCTTGTCTGGTTGTTGGTAGTCCAACTCTATTGGGCCCTGGTAAAGTAAAAGATGATACCATAAGCAACCTGGTGTACTTATAAGAGATGCCACTCCTGACTGATAAAAATGTAGGAAAAGTAGGAAACACCTTTCCTACTTTTTTTTCTAGAAGCAGCTAGGAAAGAAATAACCTTTAGGAATAGAGATCTGATATTGAATTTGTATTTGAATAGCTTGAAACTAACACAAAAGTAGTCCAAAAGAAATATCTAAGAGACTTGTAGGAAAAATTAGTTGTGATATCCAAAATCACCAAAAAGTAGGAAATCCTACAAAAGTTGAAAAAATGGGATCTCTGACTTGTAAATATTTTGTGTATTCATGACCCATAAACTCAGCATGGAAACATAAGGATATACATGTACTAGTTTATCTACTAATTAGACAATTTTGAACGGAGTTTCTCTACTTTAAATGGATAGATATGAATGATAAAATATTACTTACAAATACAATTCTTCTTAGAAAACACACAATCATCACTGCTTTCGCAATTTTTTAAGTCAATAAGACCAAACCTAAAGTAAAGTAAGTGACTAAAAATTTCATATAGAAAAGAAAATTTGCATTTGTTGCTTATTTTTCCTGCTTAAGTATGGTCTATTAGCAGCCACAAAAAACACACACACAGCATGTTCTCCCTTTTTCATAGTTTTGGTCTTCATTAGAAAGTGCGGAGGGTAAAGGCCATATTCCACTATACAATGTTTGGCACAAAATTTATGTAAATTCTGCTGATGTCTGATGAAAATTTCAAAGATCGGGAGGCCTTCCCAATTATTGGAGTGCTCCCCTTACATTTTGAGGTGGAATATACCTTAAAAAGCTCCCGATCTTTGGCATCCCAAAAATCAGGAGCAAAAGATCGGGAGAATTCCTATCAAAATTAACCAACACGTTCATAACTATCGGGAGCACCTACTCACAATCTTTCCTACCTAAAATGGACACACTCGCGATCTTTAGCCCCAAAACCTCACGATCTTGGGCAGTTTTGTCTGCCGCGTAGTGGAATACAGCCTTAAGGACTAACCTGACTCACATGAAATCACCTAAATATTGAAAATGTGTATACATACCCCTGCCCCAGGGGCGAAGGCTGGTGGAAGGGCAATGTTATTGGTGCCATGGAACGACACCGACCCAGGGTCTCCAGCCCGGAATGTGCCGGCGGTCTTATTCCGGAAAGGTGACATATCCTTCAGCTTTGACAGGTTGGGTCCTTTTCTGAAATGCAAAGTACAAATTTTTAGATTTCTTAAAGGGAGGGGCCAGTGTCTGTAAATTGATATATGGTTGTGATCTACATCATCAATGGAATTCCTATACCAAATTTTATACTTCTACCTCTGCCAGTTTTCATTTTTTGTATGTTTTTCTGAACCAAAATAAAAGAAAATGTGAAAAAAATGTTTTTATGGAATTTAGAAATTTGAAATTTGAATATAACTGTCATTTTGTGTGACGTCACACATAGACATCCATTTTCAGCTACACAGCAAAGCCAGATCAGGAGATAATAAGATTACCCTGTTTTATATATAGAACATGAATTATTTGGGTAGGAATATTATATATCTCTATTTCAGAATCATGTCTAAAGTACTGGATGAGAATTTAGAAAAATTTTAATTTCACTGGCCCCTCTCTTTAATTCATAAGAAATTTAAGGGTTCAAAGCTTGCTCTGTTTGCATACAAACTATATGCCTTGAAAAGGAAAACTTGTCCACAAACTTTCCATAATGCACATTGATTTAATCTGCAACTCAATTTTATTCAAGGGAGACAAAATTATCTATGGGAAAGGGACCCTCAAACCCTAAATGCTTGTAATGTACCGTAAATTTTGTCTATATTTTGATATTTCGTGCTAAATAATTGTAATGATATTAACTGATAGTGAAATATGATGCAAACTAGCATGTATGTGTATGTCTTTATTGTCAGTCTAAATAAGAGAATTAAACACAAAAAGTCCTATATTACAAGTTTAACATATCTCCTGATCCAAATCATCATCATTCTTCATGCTTCAATGAATGGATAGAAATATTCCACTTTCAGAAGAACACTTATGTAAGACTTTAGAGGATCATTTTTTATAAAATTATTATCTTTTTCTTTTATTTCAAAAAAAAACTGGGTAAAGTTTTCATTAAGATAATTCCACATGATAATTCCACATGCACTTACCCTGTCCTTTTCATGTAGAATAGTGCTGCAATGAGTGCCGCCAATAGTATTATAAAGAACACTATGGGGATAACCACTTTAGCTATGCTTTCTGAAATACAAAGGGTGAGACATAGTAAATCAAGTGTTTTCGCATGTCATGAGACATTGAATAAAAACTATTCGGAGAATTTGAAATAAAAAACAATGCTATGATCCGATGGGGAAATAAGGAAGTAATAAGAACAATGGTTGTATTTCATATATCAAAAATGTATTTACGATTTGTCATACTTTCGCTGGTAGCACTACACAATTACTGACATCATCACTACCTTTTACTAAATTGTTGGTAAATTTTTCCTGGGCCCATATCTCCGTAACTAATTTGGCTGATCAGGGAAAATTTGATCAGGGTCCCATGATCAGAAATTCTGTCTATCATGAATAAATTTTACAAATAATAATTCCTCTTTGACACTTTTTTGCAATAACACAATAAATTTTGGTAAAAGGCAAAATCACTTATCATGGGACCCTGATCAAATTTTCCTTGATCAGCCAAGTTAGTTACGAAGATATGGGCCCCGGTGATTATTTATTGGCAGCCAATTCCTTACGTGTATGCCAAGGAGGTGGGGGGCTCTGAAATTTCTGGCAATGTGTGTTCGTTCTAGTACAATCCAATATGTACTTCAGCCACAGGGGGTGGGGGATCTGACATATTTTAAATGTGTATATATACTTAATGGAAGGCCCCATAAATGAATAATAAGCGGCAACTCACTGTTTTCTGCAGATAACGCGGCATGCTCACACCGATCGCCAATGTAACCTGGAAATAGAAATATTCAGTTTTACAGATACAAGTAGATATTCGTTACATTGATTGAATATTTAGGCCTGGTCACACTCCCCAAATTAAAGTCCAATACTCACTGGTTGGCCAACCGATGGGTGCTAAAATTGACCGATTATATACCAAGATAATGGAAAATCTCTGCACCGTATAAAATCACCTGTCTGTATTCAGTATGAAAACAAAAAGGTTTAACTGGTCAAATGGGTGTAAATGATGGCTGATTCTACCAAAATAATCAAATGATCTTTACGCCCATCAGTCAGCCGACTTGGCAAAGTGGGTGTGGGACTAAATTCCAAGCTAATTCCAAAAAACAATATCAGTAATAATGGCGGTATCATAAAATAGTTAGCACCATTCGAAAGCTTAATCCTTAACTTAAGGGAATAAGTCTTTTTGTATATGATGAGAAAATGATGGCTGAAGGGGTTAAGATACAGTTCAGTATGAAATATTTACAAAGATCTAAAGGTACTTCGAGCAAAACTGTAGAGCACTTACCTTTTGGACAGCGGCAGAGGATGATGTCATCATCAGAGACCGACGGAACGCATTGTCCCCCGTTCAGACAGCCGCACGCCCCAGGAAGCTTCAGCCCCGACTCGTGGACTGCATGTACAAACAGGTGTATTTTAGGTATATTTTAGATACACTTTTGATATGTTTAAGCTATATTCTAGATACATTCTAGATACATTCTAGATATATTTTAGATATATTTGAGATATATTCTAGATATATTTTAGATATATTCTAGATATATTTGAGATATATTCTAGATATTTTCTAGATATTTCAAATAGGTTTTTGATATCTTCTAGACAAATTTCAGTTATTTTTCTAACATACATTATATATGTTCCAAATATATTGGGCTGTTCTCTTTTGAATTTGTTTGGACTCACCTGCATCACAATGTTTCGTGTTCCCGGGTAGGAACTCAGCCCGGTTCGGACAGATACACTCTGCCCCATCAGGTATGAGTACGCACAGCGGCCAGCACTCCATGTCCAGACACCGGTTCTTTACTGTGAAAGAAATTAGACATGATTACCTATGTTACATATGAACAGGGTACCAAACAGAATTCCATTTTCAGATTCCCTGTCTTTTCCCGGAGATTTCCCTGTCCCGCGTCAATTTTTGCCGGTGTCATATCCAGCAAGTTGTTTAAATTTAAAAGCTTTTGCATGCAGAAAAAATTTGGACAACCCAACAACAAACTCGAATCCCTATCTTCGATTCTTGAGAATCAGGAATTTCAGAACCTGGCCAAATGAAATTCCCACTGTTATGGCAAAATTTTGCAAATTCCCTGTTTTATCCCTGTCAAGGAATTCTTTTTGCCAATTTCCCGTTTTCCCCATGTGGTTGGTACCCTGTATGAAATAAGCACTTAGATGAATCTAATGCACTGAATAATTCTTTATATCCTCCAGTGCTATGAGCATAAATACACATATACTTAAGTCTTTAGGTTCTGTCTGCAAGGAGGAAATCCAATATATTAATGAGCAATAATCATCAATAATATTTTCTACCAGCTGCCATTTCATAGCAGATCATTACTACAGTAAAACCCATTAGACACAAAAAGGCCTATCTATATATATTGATCCTGCCCAGTGGGTATGGGGCTTAAGTTAGGTCTTTTATTTCATAATTAATTGTTTGTTGGGGTAGTTTAATGTCCCGCCAACCCTTCAGGGTTCTTTCCAGACTGCACAAGATAATGCTTTTCAGCTAGTTTTATGCCACATGGGCGGTGACTGAATCTATGAGGGAGATTCAACTGTAGTACTCACTTGTTGTATTGTAGCGGTGAGGCTGGTAAACCTTGATGTCGTGAGGCATCAGTAGCCCAGACTGTAATGTTATGTTGACCCCGCGACCAAACTTGTCCATGGTGAACACCTTGCCCGTCTCCCGCGACAACCAGTACAGCGAGTTCTCAAACACATCTAGTGCAAACGGCTGCACAATGCCTAGAGAATAAAGAATTAAATAGTATTACTTATCTCCCGTATCTGCATTAGTTTATCTTTCATTTTTTAATATATAGATGTACATGTGTATATTTGAATAGAAGTGATGCTTAGAAAAATTTATGAAGAACTAAGAAATCAGGGAGGTAAGTCGGGGTTAATGGAAAAATCTGAAATAGCCAATCAGCGATGGATATTTATTCACTTCCCTGAACCCTTTCAGATTTTGTGGAAATCTGAACTTTGTCTGAAAAATATATGACCCGTTTTCCGAAGGTTAATGGCGTTTTTACAATTGTAAGCTATTTGGCTACAATCGTAATCGTTTGGCCGCTTCAATAGCCAAAGTCATTTAATTAAAACCATCCCTTTCATAACGTATACCAGTATAGCATAGTGGTTATTTAAAAAACAGGGCTTTGTCAGTTTGGATCTTTATTTAAAGAAATGGCTATCACGTTTCCCTATAGCACATCCCATACTCACCTGCATTAACGAGCACCCTATCAGTACCGTCAGGGCTCACACTCTCTATCAGATTTTCCTTGTGGTCGCACAAGTACAAACGGTCGCCATCATAACCCATACAGACAGTATAAGTATTGTCTGTTAAAATCGTCAAGTTTAGTACACTTTGTACTCACCTGTGCTAACAATGAGCATCCTGTTGGTCCTGTTAAATTTAACACTCTCCATCAGTTTCTATTTGTGGTCACACCAGTATAAACGGTCCCCACCATAACCCATACAAAGAATTCAGGAGAAAATGTGTATGCAATGTAAGGACAGCCTCAATCTGCTGTAACTTATACCCTTTATACACTCTGTACCCACCTGCGCTAACAATGAGCACCCTATCTGTCCCGCCAGGTCTCAAACTCTCTATCAGATTCTCTTTGTGGTCGTGCCAGTATAGACGGTCCCCATCATAACCCATACCAATAGTATGTCTGATATAACATTTACGTTTAGTATGTCCCATACTCACTTGCACTAACAACAAGCCGCACACTCTCTAACAGATTCTCCTTGTGGTCACCAGTACAGATGATCCCTATCAAAGCCCATACGAATAGTATATTATCTGTTGTAATGTTTCACATTTAATGCATCCCATACTCACCTGCACTAACAACGAGCACCCTATCCGTCCCGTCAGTTCGCACGCTATCAGATTCTCCTCATGGTCACACCAGAATAGATGGTCCCCATCATAACCCACACAAATAGTATAACGTCTGATATAACATTTACACTTAATACGTTCCATTACTCACCTGCGCTAACAACGAGCACCCTATCCGTCCCATCAGGTCGCACACTCTCTATTAGATTCTCCTTGTGGTCACACCAGTAGAGACGGTCCCCATGATAACCCATACAGACAGTATAAGTATTGTCTGTTAAAATCTTCAAGTTTAGTACACTTTATACTCACCAGCACTAACAACGAGCACCCGATCCGTCCCGTCAGGTCGCACGCTCTCTATCAGATTCTCCTTGTGGTCGCACCAGTAGAGACGGTCCCCGGTCTGGCCGTAGTCGATGGTCAGCCCGGTCGGGAAGCCGAGCCGGGACGTTACGATGTTGGTGCGGTTCTTGCCGTTCATCCAGGCCCCGCTGATCTTGGGCTGCTCCAGGTAAGTGTCTGTCCAGTACATCCAGCTGGTGGGAAAATACAAATTAAAATGTTAAAATGTGTTTGGTTTTATTACAAACACTTGGTGTGATAACATAAATCAAACTTGAAATCATTTTGTTTTTGAAAAAGCATCTGGTGTGAAAATACAAATTAAAATGTTTAAAATGCTGTGTCGAACTGGTGTGAAAATATAAATTGAAATGAACCTGTGCAGGTTTGGCAAAATAGTGAGTACTGTACGGGAAAATCTGCCTAAACAAACTCCATGTCTGGGCAACATTGCTCCGATAAGAACCCTAACCTACCCTAAATTTACTGGGCAAATTTAGTCCGGGCTACTTTTGCAGTGCTCTGAAAACAGATGTACCAAGCAGGTACTGAAGTCTCAATATCATTGGAAATATCTGAGATGTGTTAAGGCAACTACCTAAAAGTCGCTTGCGGTAGGATACAGAAAGGTGGAATATGGGTACTACTTGCATTACTTGTTGTGCTACTTGCTTGACTACTTGCTGGTTTACATAGGTTTTCTATGAAATGCTTGCAGTTTTAGATACAGACATGTTGGTATCAAAACTGTAAACTCTTGCGGCACTTAAAAGTGGTGACTGCAAATGCCAACTGGCCTTTAATCTTAAGGAATTTGTTGTCCATATCATACTATTTTTTGTTTTTTGGGCGTCCCCCTGGTGTGAAAATACATTTTTATCTTACAGTAACTTTTGCTTTCAACATCTACCTGGTATGAAAATACAAATCAAACTTTGAAAAATTTGTGTTTTTGGACGCCCACCTTTTGTGAAAACACAAACGAACACATTTTTAGTGATCTGAGTTTTTATGAGTTAATGCGAGGCAAAGTGTGTTTTGCATAGCGCTGTGTGTTGTATCATTTTGTTGTAATATCATTTTGCTGAGGTATATACCGAATGATTTTTAAGGGAAAGATTCAAGGAAGTATTTTGCTGAGGTATATACTGAAATCATTTTTAAAGGAATATTAATAAACAGAATTATTTTTGTATCTTTGATTTTTTTTTGTATTTTGATTGGAAGTACCACAGAGAAGTTAATCTTTAGATATGCGATGTGGTATCCATATTATACTAAAGCGTACCCGGTGCGGGGGTTGAGGGCGATGGCGGTAGGCCTGAAGCGCTTCTCCTGGATCAAAGTCCGCTTGTACCGGCCGTCATCTGTGGCCACATTAATCTCCCCGTACTCTGTATCCGTCCAGTACAGATTCCTGAAATAGAGTTACAAGGATGTAAGGGTTAATCAGAAAATCTGAAACTCCAGACAGAAATGTGAAATCATTTAAAATGATGTGGAAAGAGATTTTGAAAATTCATTTTGACAATTATTATTACAGGTGATTATGTGAAAAAAATTCTGAAATCCGAAAAAAATCCGAAAATTTACATCCCTGCAGTCATAACAGAAATAGTACACAGTGAAGGTATATGTTTTTACGCTGCTAAATTTGCGTTCGTTTAGTAGAGTTCAGTTCACTTGGGGGTCTTTTTAAAATTGCCAGGAAAAGAGCTTGTTTGAAGAGGGTTCCCATCCCCTTTTTCGAAATCAATTTAAGACCTTTTAAAGACCCATTTAAGACCAAAATCTGACGAATTAAAGAACTCTATGTAAAACAAAATCCCTGAAATTCTAAAGTCGACTCACTTTGCGACCCAGTCGATGGCGATCCCGCTGGGCTCCTTGATCCCGTCCAGGCTTAGGTCCTGCGGGTAGCCCACCTGGCCCGGTCCATCGGGGATCGCTGACCGCTTGATGGTCAGTAGGGAGGAGTCTGACCAGAACACCACCTTACGACTAGGGTCGTAGTCGATGGCCTGAACACGCCGCTCTGCGATCACCACATCATCGTACTCGAACTGTGACGTGGCCAGCGACATCTGCCGGATCTCGTGTCCCACCGCGAACAGCAGCGTGGCCGGGCCATCTGGGGTGAAATAAAAGGTATTGTTATTATTTGCTTTTTTACTTAGTTTTTCTCTCTATTTTTCATTTTGTTAAGGTTTATATCGCGTTTATTTTTTTCAATTGTAAACGTCGGAGATGCACTTCCGACTGACAAAAAAGTAGGAAAAGTAGGAAACACTTTTCCTACTTTTTTTCTAGGCGGGAAATAACCTTTAAGAATATAGACCTAACCTTAAATTTGTATTTGAATAGCTTGAAACATACAAAAATACTCTAAAACAGATTTTAGAGTGACGCAGGAAACGTCAGTTGTGCAATGCAAAATTACTAAAATGTATGAATTCCTACAAAAGTAGGAACAATGGTATCCCTGGAACGTCCATACTAAAATGCTATTTATGGATCTGGAGGTCCTGGCCGTTGAAGGGTAAACAAATCTTTTTCTGATATGGTTGCCTAGTTCGGGGAATGATTTTCATTTCCAATTTCCCCAGCTAAATATAGTTGATATCTGGTTGTTATCAAAAGAAAACACAGAAAAACATTAGAGATGATTCTGGGGCTGGTACTGAACCATAGAGGAAGGATAGAGTAGTCCGATTCCGGAAAGAGTGGTTGTTGAAATTTTGGACGTGGTCATCCAGTGTTAAACCTATGATGACCTCGCGTCCGTTTCTATTTTCATTTGTTTGTTTTCTGACGCAGATACCGGTTGGATACATGTGAATGAGAATGGTTTTATGACTGATGAAGCTGCAGAGTGGTGGAGATACATCTCGTTTTATTTAATTCCTGGGCTATAGAAGGTTTCTACCATCGAACGCGCTTTGGAGAACGGATCAGTTCTTTTAAAGAACAGAAACAGTCAAACAATGTCTAGTCCATCAGAAAAGCTTGAAGTTATTTAGAAAAATAAACTCAAAGTAACGGCTGAAATTCTGGACGCGGCTATCTAGTGTTAAGGCTATGACGACCTCGCGTCCATTTCGATTTTCCGTCAATTTCACTTCGGTTGAAATTTGGACGCGGAAATTCAATGTTAAACCTATGGCGACGTCGCGTCCGTTTCTATTTTGAATTAAATGGTCGAAATCTCACGTATCTACTGAATGGTCGGTGACTGGAAAAACAAAGTAGATGAGGTTTGACTGAAAGATAATTTAAAATGAAATTTGTAAGCGAATTTCTAGTTTTAAAACTACAGTGACGGAGTATGTATTTTAAAATTCCTTGAAAAAGTGTCCGGGAAATCTGTTTGGCAACGTTGGCACTGTAATGATTATCAGGGTAATCTATACATGAGCTATCTTAAGGGTATGGAAGTCAGGTGTATAACCACGATAATGTAACAGCAGGCCGTAGGAGCGCTGTCAAATTTGACGCGGCGGACTAGTGTTAAACCTACGGCGACCTCGCGTCCGCTTCAAATTTGAAATTTGGGGTTGATGAATATTCATATCTGTGCCAGCTTGGTTGCTTAAGAACCATGACCATCATTTTCTGAAGCGTAAATGTGTAGAGACTGTTTGAAATTGCGTGTTTGATATCTTTTCATAAGCATGTTGCAATTTGAAAATTATCGGACGCGGCTAGACAATGCTAAGTCTATGGCGACACCGCGTCAATTTGAAATTTGAAATTTCAAAATTGTATTATACCTTTCAGCATTATTCCTGAATGCGAATTTTGTTTCGAGGAAATACAAACATCTTTAACCTTTAACAACAAAGCACCCTGGCTCTTTGAGCTGCGAAAATACACGCGAAAATATCAACGTTAACAGTGAATAAATTTAGGGACTTTCGCAGCCTCCAAGGCAACATCAAGTAACGCATACGCAATATACCTCAGTTAAGATATTTCATCTTACAAAAGAATATATATATTTCAGTCCTCTGAACTGAAAAATCTTGCATTGGTGGCGAAAAAAAATTTCTATTTCGATTAATAACTTCTGCAACCACTCTTGCTGCCCACTATGATAAAGCCTAAAATAAAACAAAAGTTGTTGTGTTCAGAATCTTACTAGGGAAATTGCACATACGTCAGCGTATCGAAAATCGCTACTACATTACAGGAAACTCACATTTCGCCTTGCAGTTTATAATTAAATAAATTTAAGACACTTTAAGACTTTTTATGAATAGCGCGGGCACCCTGTTAAAAAAGCAACACTCACCTTTGGCCCTGCAGTCTGTCCCGGCGCCCCCGCTCCCATCCTCAAAGCCGTCAAGACAGCGACACTTGTACGCCCCCTTGGTGTTCTCACAGGTCTGCGGGCAGTACGACCCCCACAGTACGCACTCGTCCACGTCAATGCACGAGGTCCTGTCCGAGGGCGGTATGCTGTAACCCTTACCACAGTGGCAGATGAACCCAGACTCGGCCAGGTCGGTGCAGTTCTGTTCACACTTACGGGCCGCCGTAGCGCAGGTCAGGCCGCTATCTTTGTCTGTGTGAGTAATTTAAAGGTGGAAATTCAAATGGTCTGTCAGGGTTGTTCCAACTGACATATCTTTGCTACGGTTAAGCCTGTATTGCATATACCGATTTTGATGCTGTCTGTTTTGTATTTTCTTGGGTTTCTCCGAGGATATGACTTTTTAAGTTTTACACCATTCAAAAGAGAATTGACAACATCACTATATTTGTCTATGTGAGAGTAAAGGTGGGACATTTGTGTAGGTTGTTTTATTTCAATAATTTTATTTTTCAGCGGTAGGTTTTCACTATTTGTATATTGATTTCGGTAGATGAGGTCAATCTGTGTATTCGATATACCAAGGTTTATAGATCTAGTAGTTGAGAGTTTAATGTAAGGTTAAGATTGAAGATTACATAGTTTTAATGCTCCGGGAGCGACACCGAATAAAAAAGCAGACAGTAGAAAGTAGTTTCGCTAGTACACTTTGTCCAAGATTGAAACATTCTATCACACAGAATATTGCAGGGATGCCACTTCAGAGAGATCGAAAATCCGGAAAAGTAGGAAACACATTTCCAGACTTTCTCTTTTGAAATTAGAAGAGAAGTCTTTGACAAGAAAGAGGCTATTTCGTACTTAAATGACTCAGGAATACTGCTAAATACAAAGAGTGGTTTAGAGAAAAGAATAGAATAATTGAAGCATCAAAAATCCGGAATCCGAAAAAGTCGGGAATTACAGGTGGCATTACAAGTGTTGGGGTATCTTTAGTAAACTTTACTTCTGACGAACACTACCTAGGGTGGACTAATGTCATCTGGATTGACAGAAGTGAGAACAAACAGAAGAATATAACTTACGACAGCCGGCCTCGTCCGACTGGTCCCCACAGTCGTCCACGTTGTCACACACCTTGTCCATAGGCACACACTTCTCGTTGATACACTTAAAGTCGGATTCAGTACACGCTGTTGGCTTTGCCGCACCTAAAATTAGAAGGGGAAATGTTTGAGTTTTTGTAATATAGTTTTTTCATGATGAGACATAGGCCTCGCATGACATAAAATTAGGAAGAGAAATATGCTTAAATTCTTGGATGCACATTCAGGATATATACATAAATCCGTGAAATAAATATATTGACGAAATGTACATTTACGTTATAAATATACCCGTTAAATTAATTGTTCTTGCTTAGCTACAGATAAGAGGAAAATTTAACTAGAGTTTGATGCAGACTTAAAACGTAATCAACTACCAACTGGAGCTGGAAATATAGTAGAAATCGCAAATTCTTAAGCAAAGAGTCAAATGTTTAACATATGAGAATCAGGAATTCCAGAACCTAGTCAAACAAAATTCCCTACATTTTCGGAAAATAGGCAAATTCCATATTTTTTCAGTGACAAAAATTTTTGGGGAGACAGTTTTTCCTGTGCAATGGCTATCTTGAATAGTAATCAGTAGGCCTACTAGCAAGAACAACAAAATATCAGGGTACAAACCGAAATTCCATTTTTAAATTCCCTGTGTTTTCTCTGAGATTTCCCTGTTTCGTAGCAATTTTTCCCTGTGTCATATCCAGCAAGTTGTTCAAATTTCAAAGCCTCTACATGCAGAAAAAATGTGGACAACTCATCAACAAAAGGTCAAATCCCTAATATCTTGAGGATCGGGAGTTTCAGAATCTGGCCAAATGAAATTCCCTGTGTTTTCCCTGTGTTTTGGCAAAATTTGCAAATTCCCTGCTTTCTCCTGGTCGGGGAATTTCTTTTGCCATTTTCCCTGTTTTCCCTGTGTGGTTGGTACCCTGTGAATAACAAGGTTTTGCAGCAGTGAATCAAACCCTAATACCCGTCTTGCTGCCATGAGGAAGAGACCATACTAGACTTGACAGCTGGGGCACAGGACATATGGACCAGTGAGGTCAAAGACAACCCTATCGTTGCCTTTTACGGTTAGCAGGGCATACCAGAGATACATTCTTTCCAAGGGAGCCCCAAAGGGAACTCCCATCCCAGATCTCAACAGGGTTTAAAATTTAACTAAGAAAACAGAAACATTGTACTCACACATGGTATGATTGTTCTCGTCGCTGCCGTCCCCACAGTTGTCCACTTTATCACACATCCTCCAGCGCGGGATGCACTTGTAGTTGTCACAGCGGAACTTTTTGTCGGCCGGGCAGGTGATCGACTGGCAGATGGCGGGCGTCTCGTCCGACCCGTCACCGCAGTCCTCATCTCCGTCACACCGCCAGTCCGGGTGGATGCACACCTACATATATGTGAATAATTGTAAGTAGTTTTTTTGTTTTCTTAAATAATATTGTTATCGAACGCCTTCAGATTTATCGATAAACTGGTCTATGAATATGTAACATTATAAGAAATCCATACATATATGCAGGCATGTAAGCAATGAAAATTCATTTCCGTGGAAAATGATAAAATTGCTAGGAAACAAATATAAACCTCAAATAGCAGGGAAGTACATGTTTACTAAGGCAAAATATCATGGATTTGACTTTAGAATGCAGAAAGAAGTTACATATTTTTTACTGTTTTTTGCATGAAATTCTTCAGTGAACCCCCACTTCCTAAAGAAAAAATATTGTCTCCTCGGATTTGGACTCAATTTGGACTCATTTGAACCTCAAAAACGATCAAAAAGGTCAAAAAGTGCGGAATTTCACGTTTCCGTGGAAGTCTTATATGGATGATATGTTAATAATTGTAGGTTTTTTTTTGTTTTTTTTAATATTTCTATCGAACAACTTCAGATTTATCAATAAACTGATCTTCTAGACAAGTTAGATGAATATGTAATAATATAGGATAGCTCAATTATACATGTCATATGGCCCATATCATTAAAGTTACATACAATAACTTATGGATGAGAATGATTATAAAGTTAAAAGTTATAGACCCATTCCCAAAGGGTAAATGATTTTTACAGCCATACATGAAAAAAAATGTAAAAACATAAGTATCCTTAATTTATAAGTTGATTATCAAATACAACAGAACTCAACAAATATAATTACTCCTTGATTCTAAATACTCCTTAAAAACACAATTTAGTCCAATTCAACAGAATCTAATTGGTAATTCACATGAAACCCTAAGCTCAGTTCATTAACACATCGTTCTATCCACAAGAGTACAATTAACATTAAACTCACCGAGTTGTCACACTGGAACTTGTACGGTGGGCAGTATCGTCCCCCTGGATATCGCGTGGTACAGTTCTTTTCATCTGATGCGTCACGACAATCACGGTCACCGTCACACACAAAGTTGGCCATCACGCAGTGGTCACTATCACAGCGGAACTGGCCATTTAGACACGCACGCTCCCCTGAAATACATGGGATGCAAAGTCATACCAATTGTTAACTATTACAGATTGGAGGGGAAGTAGTCATCAGACCAGTGGCTAATCCCCCCATGTTTACTTTAGGAGGGCCGTCCATCTGCCTTCTCCTGGGAGGGGGCCCTCGATGGTCAGTTCCAAAAGTCCCGTTTTGATTTTAAGAATATATATATAAAATGAATTCAATATTTATACATTCACTTTCCTCCAGAATCTGTGGAATAGGGATGAATTAGCCTTTTAGGTATGAATCCTACAGATCTATCAGAAGAGAGGGATATATATTTAGCCTATTCCCGATTAAATATTTATCAGAATTTACCAACTGTGGAAGGGGCGCCCAGGGAACCCTGAATTCAAAGACCTCAATTAGGACCGGGGGCCGCCGACCCGTCGGCCCAAAGCACAGAACAACAAGATCAGGATTAGCTCATTGGTCAGGCGATTGACAGCCGATTGCAGTAATAGAAAATGTAGGCCAAAACTAGTACCATAAGCACATTGCATGCAGGCACTGATGAAGGGGAAAGGTATCCACTTTCTTCTTATCAGGTCCTGCAAGAAGAGAGCTTATGCAATTTCGCTGGAATTTCTGTGACGTCAGCCCTTTTGCGAGAATAATGATGAATACTGATGAATAAATAAGGTTTTTTTTTTTTTAGCAAACCTTCGCCATGCCCTACACAATGATGAACAAATAAGTGTCAATAAGATACTTTTTCATTCTATTTTTTTTAATGTTTCTGTCTATAAATTTCATTATCCAGTAGAATTCATACTACATCACCAAGCCTTAACCCTTACACTGCCAGAGGCCTCGTATGGGGCCCTATAGTAAAATCCCATAGGAACACCATTGAAAGAATGCAAATTATGCTTTCAGAATCTGAAAGAATTTTTCAGATATTCCAATTAGAACCAGAGATACAGGTATTTGAACATCAGACTATCAAGTCACCCAGAAATGTTAGAATTGTGATTCAAGAAACCATAAACAATGTATTTACATTTGAATTTGCCATACTAATTAAAAAATTATGAAAAATAGGTAAATTCATGTAAATGACATGATTTTTAATTTGCTCTAACTTTTCTTTCATTTATGATAATCACAAACTGTCTTTTGCACAAAAAAGATAATGTTTTCATGTTATTTTTATAAAGAGTGTCATAGTTATTTTATGAATTATCGGTTACCATGGTAACCTGAAAATTAAGATAGTACGAACAATTACTCCACACAAGGAATTTGCCTTATTGGCACAGTGCCAACATTTGGAACGTTTATATCAAAATTATTGAAAAAACTTGTCATCTTAAGAATCTAAACTGAATTTGAGTTTTAGGGAATTTATGCACTAATTTTTGTATTTTGGGCAATATTTCAGTAAATATCAGTTACATTGTGATATATCTGGCAGTGAAAGGGTTAATGAAGAAGCGCAATTTAAGTGATATTCTAATCTCCATTACGGGTATCATATATAATTCTTATTTAGAATTTACCTGACCTTAGACCAATAGCATCCATCAATCTAAATATAAGGTGCATTTCTTGTTTTTCTCTTCATATTCTTGACTTGATAATCAGGTTTACTATAGACCTTGTGCAGAAGTGGTCACATGATCCCATTTTGGTGATCACCATGTGGTTATCATGACAAAATGGCCATACAATGAATTCTAAATCTACAAACTCTGAATGATAATAATTGTTGATTAGGAGTCAGAAAGTTTGTGTAAGGAAAATTTTGCAAAAATATTTATTTCACGTGGTCCAAAAGTGGGAATAATAAATATCAAAAACTGATCACCAATATGGTGGCCATCCCATTTTCAGAGATGTGATGTCATCTGCACAACGTCTATAGTTTGTACGCTGATAACTTACTTTTCACTTGTAACTACAGCTATAACAACAATCAAAAGTATGTAATAAACAAGTCCTTGACTTGTTCATAGCACTAACTCACCACAAGCCTCCTCGTCAGACCCATCGCCGCAGTCGTTGTCGTGGTCACATCGCCACCGCCCTGGGATACACTTTTTGTTGCCGCATGAGAACTCGGACTCGGAGCACGGCCGATACATGGAAGCTGTATTTTAAAGAGAAAATTACTAGATTACTAGTCAAGTGTATACACATCGGTTGGTAAAGTATTCACTAGGTTCATATAGATCTTAATATGCACACGTAGCCTTACCCATTTAACAAACCAATAAATGCACTGATTTATAAAACAAAACTTAACTGCAGATGTGCCCACACTTTTTCAAAAAGACCTTCTTAGTACAAGGTTTGGAAAGAGTTTGCAGCTACTTGATACCTTCTTTTTCTGAAGTATGCTTTTCTAATGATTTAATGAATTTTCATTTTCAAATCAGATTCAATCTAAGACCTTTCTATGACCTTTGGTGAGAAAATGGTCAAATCTAAGACTTTGTTAAGGCCTTAAACTTGAAGAATCAAACATAAGACCTTTAAAGACTTTGTAAGCCTTGAGTGGGCTACCTTTCCCCCACCCTTGCTACTCACCACACATAGAGGGGTTCTCGTCCGAGCCGTCCTTACAGTCGTCCTCGAAGTCACACCTCCAGCGGACCGGGATACACCGGTGGTTACCGCAGCGGAAGTCACCTGCACATGGAAAAGAGATATTTTTGACTTTCACTACAAGCAACCCAATGAAACAGGAGAAAGATCCTACCACATCATATAGGTATTTCTTTTGGACGAGGCTAAAACGTGCCCAATCTCTTTTGATGCTACATAATTATAGATTGATTTTTTTAAATTATGAATTATAGATTTTAATAAATTAAAGATTTTGTTCCACCTATAGTTAGATAGTGTTCCCAACGAAGACATTTTTAAGGCTTTTTTCATGCACCGATTGCAAAATGGTACAATCAATTCAGAACAATCAATTTAGGGCTTTTAACACCTTAAATTCAGAAAAATAATTTGAGACTTTTAAGACCTTCAATCCAGAAAATCAGACTTCAATGAAGAAAATTTAGATTAGGACCTTTTAAAGGTCTGAAATTCAGAGATAATCAATTTAAGACTTTTTCGGACTTGAAATTCAGAAAAATCAATGTAAGGTGTGTTAAGACCTTAGTGAGCACCCTATACGGACCTGTGGGGTGGCATTGCTTAGTCTGACAACTGGCCAAGCTTTCGTCGCTTCCGTCCGAACAGTCGTTGGTGCCATCGCACTGGGCATAAGTTGGGATACACTGGTATGTGGTCGCACAACTCCACCAACCCGCCTGGCACGTTCTCTGAGCTGAGAGTGGGGTAGAGAGTAGACTTAACATTAATTATATTAATACTACTTTGAGATATTACTATCATTAGGTTAAATGTGGTTTAAATAGGCTTTGACTGTTCACTGAGGCTGACAGTTAGGTAAGGACTTACCATTTACAAGAGACGTCATATATTATGTGACACAAGCTTTTCTTAAACAGGTAACAGATAGTGAATAATAATAAAAAAAGGTAAAAAGCTCGTCTGTAAAATTTATGGTGAATGTTGTAACCAACCCAACGGGAAATTAATTCTATAAAATATTTTACTGAAAAAGAATTAGTTTTCGCACTGTACACATTTCAAACTTATCATAAATGCACAAAAATATCATGCGAGTAAAAAGGAAAAGATGTAAGAGAACGCAAAGAATTAACTGCAATGTGTGTGACATTGTGACAGTGCGAAAATGCGTCTAGATTTACTAAGCGGAAAAATGTGAATTGTATGTACGTTTAGAATAATACAATTATAATTGTAAGTTTATATTAAAAACAAATCTAGCTGTACAAACTCACCACAAGAGTCCGGTTCGTCCGACCCGTCGCCGCAGTCGTTGTCGTGGTCACACACCCAGGTCTTGTCGACACACCGCCCGTTCCCGCAGGTAAACTGACGGTCAGGGTGACACGTACGGGATGCTGCAAGGGACCAGCAAAAAAAAGGTATGAGAGCTAGTATATATCTTAAGTACCTAAATCTTTCTATTCTCCTATGGTACTGTTTTCCATATTCAGTTCTCCAAGCTAGGATATTGATTAAAATACACAGTTCGTACCACCTATGGTACAAAACATTTTGGCAATGATTCAAAGGAAACAATTTCCCAGAAATCTCATGCAGTTTTTCAAATTCAAATTTTCAGGTTATACATATAAATACATTGATACACCCATATATAACATGTACATACATATATATATATATATATATATATATGTATGTACATAATTATAAACATAAAATTATTAATATGATGACAGGCCTAATCAAATTCAGCATCCTGGGTGTCCTATCCAATCCCTAAAGGCCCAAGACACCCTGACAGGTCCTTGCTACAAGTTTCAGTAGGTTTTTACTCATATTATCAAATGAAAAAAAATCAGTATTCCCTTGGACAGTAGTTAACTTTTAACGGCTGAGTACGTACCACATTGTGTGTTGGTGGGCAGCTCGTCCGACCCGTCCCCACAGTCGTCGTCGTTGTCACACGTCCACGACTTGGGTATACACTTACCGCTGTGACACCTAGAAGGGGAAGAAAAACACATCAAATTGTAAAACGGGTACAAAGAAAAGAAAATCACAAAAACGACATGGAATAGGGGCCTTCCACTTAGTACATACGCATCTAGGGGGAAGGCGGGGTCTGAGATTTTTGAAAATGGGCGTGTATTCTAGTACAAATCCATGCATATTGTTTCCCAAGGTGGAGGGGGGGGGGGGGAGTGAGAGTCTCAGGTTTTTGAAAATGTGCGTACGTACTAAATTGAAGGCCCCAACCCTCTATCGCCATCAGTGGCGGATTTGGAGAGGGGGGGGGGGGGGGGGGGCACAGAGGGCGTGCGCCCCCCCCCCCCCTTTTTTTTATTTGTAAAATATTACGTTTTTTAATTAAAAATTCTTGGAGCCGGAGAGTCCAGTGGAAATGTTTACATAAGGACGCCCCCGCTTTTAAAAATGTTTGGATCCGCCCCTGGCCGTATTTGGCTTCTTTGTGTCAAATATTGGGTCTATTTCTTGATTTTCGTAGCCTAACCTGGCATTAATGCATGCTTTTGATTGGGTATAGACTTTAAGAATATTTTCTTATTCAAAGTTTATTTTCCTTTCGTGTTATACCTATTCTCCCCGTTAACAAGGACACAAATAATAAAGCCACGTATAAATGCATATTGATTCTTTCAACACAGATGAGTTCTGACGTATGAGACCTATAACCATCGGCCGTTTTCAAAACAATCTGAGATTCAAAATTTAAATTCTACTTTCAATACAACATGCAACTTTTTGTTTTACAACATGCCTCATGATCATCAGTACCAAAGCTAAGGCGACTCAACATATAAAATTGAGTATACATATGGAATCCCAGGCTACGAGTAGTTTCAATACTACACATCGCGTCAAGAATAGAATTTCAATTTTCAAATGCAACTTTTACTGGGACAAATTTCGACACTACCTCTAAAACATTATTTCAGATATCTTTCAGCAATACAGGAGTGGTTTGCGACGACTCATTTCAGTGCTAAACCTATGGCAACACTGCGTCCAAATTTCAAAATTTTCCTGAACTGCCGCTGGAAAAATTCAAATCTTTATTAATTCGCAACTTGGCATCTCAGTGCTAACCCACGGCAATATCACGCCCAAGTTTCAATTTTTCGAGTCTGTAAATTCTTGGACGCGGTATTTCAGTGCTAATCCTACGGCGACACCGCGTCCAAATTTAAAATTTTCAAATCAGTAAATTTGGACGCCGGATTTCAGTGTTAATCCTATGGCGTCGCCGTGTCCAAATTTCAAACCTTACCTGAACTGCCACGGCTCACACTCGCGGGTGTCGCAGCCGCTCTCGTCGCTGCCGTCGCCACAGTCGTCCTTACCGTCACAGATACGGAAGGGCAGTGAACAGTTGTGGTTGGCGCACTGAAACTGGCCGGCGGGACAGTAGCGGAGGGCTGTTGTGGGAGGAAAATATAAATTAAGAATACACGCATATATCAATATTTTGAAATACTAGTATGAAATATAGATATTCAAATATAGATATTCCAAACGAGTGTCGTATGACATATTGGTAATTAAAACCATCTAAATGGAAACGCTAGTATTGAATGATTTATAATTGTGTATTATTAACAGTGTGGCAGAACGAACCTACATACCCATTTGCATGCAAAGTTGGCCAACATTTCTCAGAAGCCGGTATTGCTGATTACATTATGATCTAAGTAATATTTTCTTTCTCTTCCTGGCATTTAGTCAGATTGATCGCTTTATTTACTAATTAATTCAATCCCTTTAATAGAATCTGGGGGTAGGGGCTCAGGACACCTTGGGTCCGCATCTGGACTAAATGGTTCAATTGTCCCAAAGGTAGTCCTATGGTTCGTCCAAACCATCCTTACAGTCCTTCTGCCCATCACATTTCCATAATACCCCCATCATCTACTACCTTTATCCCTCTCTCCCACCCTCCCTTGTCCCCCTATACTTACGGCAATCTTCCGGTTCATCCGACCCATCCTGACAGTCCTTCTGCCCATCACACTTCCACAGTCCTGAGATACACCGGTCGTCGGTGACCCCGCACCGGAACTGGCTCTGAGAACAGTTGGCTATGCAGGTCCGGTTGTCCGGGGCGAGAAGGAAGTACTCCGGGCACACGCAGGAGTAGGTCGTTCCTCCGGGGGCAATCAGACAGAGGTGGGAGCAGCCGCCGTTAGTCGTACCACACGGGTTGTTACCTGGCAGATAGATCAGATTATTTTTCTCAACCTCCTTGAAAAATACAGGGATGTAAGTGGTATAAAAATAATCTGGAAAAAAAAAATCCAATACAAATTCCATAATCTCAGTGTGGCTATTTTTTCTTGACAAAACAGGTTAGATTAGATTATTTTCCCCAACAAAACGGTACTTGGTGAGTTTAGAGGGTTTGAAAAATGTAACAGAATACCCTCAAGACCAGCTAATAGAAAGGAATCTTTATTCATTAGACTTGTAGTGAAACCCTACATTTGAGTCGTCTTTTTTATGTACAATGGTAACCCTATGAACCCTATTTTTGGGTTGTCTCAGTGGCTGTATCTACAGTTTTCAGAGGTCATTTGGGAACCCTGCTTTATCTACACACATTACTGTTGCCTTATCATTTTGTATTGCTAACTTCTATACTCCTGGAAGATCATACTTGTATGAAGTGGTTTGGAAAAAAAGCAACCTTTTGGTTGTCTCAGTGGCTTTATCTACAGTTTTCCAGGTAGTTTGGGAACCCTGCTATATCTACACACATTATAATCCCTACCTTTGGGTTGTCTCAGTGGCTGTATCTACAGTTTTCAAGGTCCTTTGGGAACCCTGCTATATCTACACACATTATAATCCCTACCTTTGGGTTGTCTTAAAGGCTATATCTATAGTTTTCCAGGTAGTTTGGGAACCCTGCTATATCTACACACATTATAAACGCTACCTTTGGGTTGTCTCAGTAGCTGAATTTAAAGTCCTTTGGGAACCCTGCTATATCTACACACATTATAAACGCTACCTTTGGGTTGTCTCAGTAGCTGAATTTAAAGTCCTTTGGGAACCCTGCTATATCTACACACACATTATAAACGCTACCTTTGGGTTGTCTCAGTAGCTGAATTTAAAGTCCTTTGGGAACCCTGCTATATCTACACACATTATAAACGCTACCTTTGGGTTGTCTCAGTAGCTGAATTTAAAGTCCTTTGGGAACCCTGATATATCTACACACACATTATAATCCCTACCTTTGGGTTGTCTTTGTGGCTGTATCTACAGTTTTTAAGGTCCTTTGGGAACCCTGCTATATCTACACACATTACAAACGCTACCTTATAAAAGCAATCTTTGGGTTGTGTCAGTGGCAGTATATACAGTTTTCAAAGTCCTTTGGAAAACCTGCTACATCTACACACATTACTACTGCCTTATCATTTTGTATTACTAACTCCTATACTACTGGAAGATCATACTTGTATGAAGTGGTTTGAAAAAACAAATTATAAAAGCAACTTTTGGATTGTCTCAGTGGCCGTATCTTCAGTTTGTAAGGTCATTTGGGAACCCTGCTATATCTACACACATTACTGTTGCCTTATCATGTTGTATTACTATACTCCTATACTAATGGAACATCATACTTGTATGAAGTGGTTTGGAAAGAAAAAAAAAGAATTATAAACCCTACCTTTGGGTTGCCTCAGTGGATGTACCACAGTGATCCCGTTGGGTCGCTGGGTGACGTTCCTCAGCATCGTTCGGTCGGCTCCAGTAAACCGATTCGCCTTCTCCACCGCCATGTGGTTCCAGTCGGTCCAGTACATCCAGTCCCCAAATATTGTAATAGAGAAGCCGTGGGCCACGGAATTGGAGAGAACCGTGTGACGGTTACTGCCATCCAGGTCGGCGAAGCTAAAGAGTGATGTAATAAATATATTTAAAAGTTTATAGATAATGGGGAGGTAGATATTTTAACCACTCTTCTACTCAATTACATAGTTTTTGACAAAGTGCGAATAGGTTTTATGGATTGACCAGTTGATCACTACTGCACATATTCTGATCTTCAATAAATTTAGAATTATGGGTTATTAAAAGGAACAGACTGGTTACCACTAGACAAAAAAAATATTTGTGCTCATTGAGATTCTTGGAAAGGTATGAAAGGCCAGAAATTCTGATACCTTTGATAAACATTAAAACACATCTTTACAAATTTAAAGTTCAGTAAAGCCCTATACCCACTGGGCGATTTACCCGGCAACCGGCGGTGGCGACTGACAGAATTGCCGGTAAAATCGTCACCGATTCAGATCACCAGTTAGTATGTGATATTGAAATGTACATGTTTGATATGAATCGGTGCTAAAGTCGGCCAATTCTACCTGAAGAATCGGCTGATTTTAGTGCCAATCAGTTGGCAGACTTTGTCAGAATTGCCTAGTGGGTTTGGGGTTTATAGGTCTTATTCTTTGTACCCTCGATACTCACTCGATGTAGTCGAGGTGGGCATCGACCCACCAGATGCGGTCGGTCAGGTAGTCGATGGTCAGTCCGTTCGGCCACCCCAGCTTCTGGGTGATGATCTTGGTTCGGCCGGTCCCATCCAGGCCCACTCGGCCGATGTAAGGTTGGCGCGACCAGTCAGTCCAGAAGGCATAACCTGGAATATATATACTGATATTTGAGGGCGTTTCCAGTGGTGTAACTTTAAGATATTAAAGGCCGTACTCCACGTACTGAAAGTGCACGCCGCCAATACTGAGCATTCCCATCGCAACGTTCTTTATCTGCAGGCTGCACTTTCGGCGCAATTTCGGTTCAAGCTATTGTAGTTTTCCACATAAATGCTTCTATTGACCCCAATCGCTTTTTTCTTTTTCAAATATTTTTTTTCTATTGCATCTTCATTTTCACCACAGATGTGATGTAGATGAGGGATGTTTCTGCTTAACTTTAAATATCTATCTGATTTTGCAATAATTTCTTAAATTTATTTATTTATTTATTTATTTTTTTTTTTTCTTAAATTTAACTTTGGTCACATTTGTTTTGCTCCAACCACTGATATTTATGTTGGCACATATTTATCATTGTTCAAGGCTCTTTGTAATAAATTGAAAACAGGGTACCCACGCTTTTTCAAAATCAAATTTATGACCTATTTTAGACCTAAATTTGGCAAATTTTAGACCAATTTGGCACAGGTTAGGACCAATTTGACCACATGAATATTTTTTAACCAACCCTAGGTAAAATGCAACAATTTTGTTCATCCTATCATTTAATATTCATTCCCTAATGAGATCCAATTTAAGACCTTTTTAGACATCCAGCAAGAAAAAAAGTGAAATTTAAGACCTTTTGAAGGCCTTAAATATGAGAAGAAAAAAAAACAATCTAAGCCCAGAGATGCCACTCCCAACTGACGAAAAAGTAGGAAACACTTTTCCTACTTTTTTCCCAGAAGTAACTAGAAGGGAAATCTGACACTAAATTTATATTTGAATAGCATAAAACTAACACAATAACACTCTAAAATAGATACTAAAGCGATGTAGGATAAATCAGTAGTGCAATCCAAAACCACCAAAAAGTAGGAAATCCTACAAAAATAGGGAAAATGGTATCTCTGAAGACCTTTTAAGACTTTTTACCCATTATATATCACTCACCTTTGAGTGGGTGCACAGCTATGGCACGTGCATTGCCCATCCACCCTTCAACGATAGGGGCCCGCGATGTGCCGTTTAGCTCTGATACATACATCCTGTTCCGACTCACCTCCAGCCAGTAGATCTTCCTATGGGAGCAGTAAGGAGCATTGCATGAAAAAACTCCGAATAAACTTATTTCATAGGTTCCCTAAAAAAAAACTTACAGCAAAGCACACAAGGCGATTTTTTCAAAAAAGGAAGAAAAGGAGAAGACACTTTTATCTGAGTTTTTTTTTATTTGATGAAGACACTGTGAGCAATATCATAAACTAGAGGAATAGTCCTGACCCAGCACTTGAATGGCCTACAAATAAACCAATTGTACTCTATTTTGGATACTAGAATGATGTGGAGAAAATCGGCCATACTATTTGAAATCATTAAAAAGAAGGAATTCCAAAGGGGCCTTCCATATAGTACATACGCATCAAGGTGGGAAGGGGATCTGAGATTTTTGAAAATGTGCGTACGTTCTAGTACAAATCCAATGCGTATTTCTGCCCAAGGGGGGGGAGGGTCTAAGGTTTTTGAAAATGTGCGTACGTACTAAATGGAAGGCCCCAAAGAAGAAAAGAAGTTGATGAGGAAAAATCTCAGAAGAAGTTGTTTAGAAGAAATGTATGCATACAAGAAAACGAAAGCGTATTACCTGCCAATCCAGTCAACAGCCAGTCCCTCGGCCCGGGCCATATCGTGCCACACCAGCGTCTCCAGTCCAGTACCATTAATATGCATTCGCAGAACTTTACGGGCTACGTTGTCGATCATGTAGATCTTATTGTCTGCGTAGTCGAAGTCAATTGCGAGTACGCTCTGGAAGCCATCAGCCAGGAGGTTGTAGTATTGTCCGTCTATGGCTAGTTCGCGTACGTAGTATCGGTTCGCGAACACTAGCCAAGGCTCAATGTCTGAAATGGGAGAAAATATCAAGGGACATAGAAATTGGGATGTAAAATGTTATGTATATGAATATCGTGATGTCTCCAAGTGGAGAAATTATTTAGGGAAAAAAAAGCAGAATGTAAAATTTGATGCCCGAATTGAGGACAAATACGCAGGGTGATATAAAGGTGGGATGTAAGACTATGATTACACTAATAACGTCATGAATGTTATTTTCTTCTCTTCGAAACATTTATGTAACCCAAAATCTCAGATTGATAAATATCACATTTTACATCTGACGTAATATCTCCTTTATCCAACCCCGACAGATAGCACTTAAGACTTTCTAAAAAAATAAAAAAATCCCCGTTCTGCGGGAAATTCTTCCTGTGACACCTTTCATAATTTATTCACTTCTAAAAGCGTTTTAGCACATTCAAAATTAGAAAAATCCTTTTGCCAAAACTCTTACGTTTTGAGAATTAGGAATTCCAGAAGATGGTCAAACAATTCTTTAAGCTGGGACCATGATGGATCTGCGCTAAAATCAGCCGATTCTACGTCAAGAATCAGCCGATTTTAGCACCGATTCAGATCAAACATGCACATTTCAATATAATATACTAACAGGCGATCGTAAGAATCAGCCGATTTTAGCACTTATCCGTTGGACAACTGTGTAAATGTTGCTTAGTGGGTATGGGCTTAACCCTATTCGCCTTATTACGGTATCCCATAATCCCTCACGATTCGGCGTTTTGGAGCAGTTTCCTGTCCTATGCTGGCAGGGTTAAGAATTTTGGGGATGGGTCTAGCAATTCTACATCAGGTACACTTAGATAAAACAATATGATTATGACAATATATATACCTGATCTACAATATACTAAAAAATAAACATTTAATATCCAGCAGTTTCTGAGATATTGAGGAAAGAAGGGCGCCCCCAATGCTAAAGAATAGGCAGGAGACTGCTTTGGCCCTGCGGTGTCACGCGAAATAATAACCCGTATCGGCGGACCGTAATAAGGTGAATGGAAGGCCCATTCTGTGTACGGTACTCACCGTCGACCTTCTTGCAGGTCCTGCCATCGGGCTCCTTCCTGTAGCCGTCGGCACACTTACAGATGTACGACCCGGCCGTGTTCTCACACATCTGAGAGCAGGCGCCCGGCACCTCGTCACACTCGTTCACGTCTACAATTAGTATCATATCAAAAACAATTAGCATATCAAGAAAATTTAGTATCATATCCTAAGACAATTAGTATCATATATGAAAAAAAAAAAAAAAAGTATATCAAAAGGAAATTTTCATCATATAAAAGACAAATCTTCAAAATTTAATAACGTTAAAAAAGAGAAATGATTGTTTTCTTTTTTTGAATATTTACAAGGAGACGACTAGTTTTCGAAATATCATTAGAGCGGACTTTAACCGAGAGACATACAAAAAAAGCAAGTTGTACTCGAAAGGTTAAGTAACACCTTTGCTATTTGTTCCATCCTGTTTGGTATCGGTTTTCAGAGTAAACCATTAATAGATGTTTGGGAAAAGCAAAAATGTACATACCTATAATAATCTGGGTAACCTTGCTTAAACTTGATTTTGGTAGGGGACTCCTTAATAATTTTAAATGGAACCCCCTTTGATTTAAAAAAAAAATTAATTTAAAAAACCAACTTCCACGAAAGAACCCTGGTCTTCCAGAAGATTTATTGCTGGCTACAACCCTGATAGGCTTTTAATGTGTCTTGATGAAGGATAAATCCCATCATGGCTCTTACCCCTGCAGGTACGCCGGTCGGTGCGTAGCTTGTAGCCGGGGTTACACGCGCAGTAGAAGCTGGTCAGCGTGTTGACGCACGTGTGTTGGCACGGACCGGGCGAGCTGTCACACTCGTCCACCACTGGGAGAAAAGTTGAATTGCTAGTAAGAAGATTCCAATTGACTAAAGGCGACCGATCCATCTGCACTAAAATCAGCTGACTCTACCAGAATAGTCCACAGATTTAAGTGCCGATTTTAGCACTCATATCAAATATGTATATTTCAATTTTACATACTGACTGGTATTCACAAGCATTCAATGAAACTTAAAAACTGTGGACAACTCAACAATAAAAAGTAAAATCCTTATCATCCTAAAAAATCAAAAATTTGCAAATTTCCTGTGTTTTCCCGGTTAGGAATTTTTTTTGGTCATTTTCCATGTTTTCCCTGTGCGGTTGGTACCCTGCATTGTGAATATTTGTTTTAAAACAGCTATTGTAAGAAACTTATTCCTTACTGCAGTGCTGCTCGTCGGAGCGGTCCCCGCAGTCGTCGTTGTTGTTACACACGATGCTGAAGTCAATACAGTTGCCATTGCCACAACGGAACTTGCCCCCAGCACACGTTGGAGTGGATGTTACTGAAATAGAGGGTAAGCGTAAGGTATGAGTTAGGAATATGAACACTTTTTATGGACTATGTATATAATCAGAGATGCCACTCCTGACTGATGGAAAAGTAGGAAACACATTTCCTACTTGTTATCCAGAAGTAACTAAGAGCATAAATGAATAGATTCATGACAAAAATGTTGTTTGGATAGCTTGAAACTACCACAAATATACTCTAAAACAGATAACAAAGTGACAAAGGAGAAATCGGTTGTGTAATCCAAAATCAGGAAAAAGTAAAAAATGGCATCTCTGTATAATTTTATCAGAAAATGCCATTAAATGTGTCCATGAATTAATATATTTTATGATTAGGTCTGTGAAAGTAAAATTGGAAAACTTGCATTATATGATGACCCAATAATATGCTTTCCTATTTTCATAAATACTTTTTAAATGTATATAACAAATTACATCTCAAGAAAAACAGACGCAGGGTAGGACATACTTAGTAAGAATTATCGGGAATATTTTCTTACAATCATCTTATTTCATGGCTTTGCAGCTAAGGATGTGACGTCACATAACGTTCTAATAACCTCACACAACATCAGCGAACGTAAGTAGAACTTAAAAGAACGTTATTGTTACGTCTCTCCTTGCCTGGGTTGGTATACAATGCATTAAAGTAAAAATAATTTGTACTTACGACAGTCACCCTCCTTCTCATCTGACCCATCGCGACAGTCGTCGTCTCCGTCACATTTGTAGCTGGCCGGGACACACCGCCCGTTGTCACACGTAAACTGGTCCGCCTCACATGTTGGGTACACTATATGAATAGACATTTAATGATACATAATTTTTTTTAATGTATTTTTTTAAGATTTTTTTTTTAAACACTTTTTTTTTTTTTCTCAATTTTTATCACTTCCATCCCATTCCCCAGATTATAAGCCAGGGTTCGAAATTAACGTCAGCCCCTGGCTGATAGTTTTGAATCAGGGCTGACAAATTTTGAGAAAATTACATTAAAATCAGCCCGGATTTTTCACACTAGTAGTAGGTTTTAATATGCCCGGGCTGACTGAAAAGTTAATTTCGACCCCTGTAAGCCAACTGATGATGCCCGTAAAAAAAACTTGTCAAAATCGCTATCATTGTGTTTCAACTCCTGGTTAACTCACCCACAGTTGTACCCTAACCCTGAGCCTCTCAGGTCCCTGCACAAACAACCCTCCTCAGTCTTCCTGTGCATCCCTGGTGCCTGAGAACTCCACTACACTTGGCTCCTTTGGGAACCATGGATAGGCAAAGGACCTATCAATTACAGCCGGATCGCTAGATCTAGGCACCAAAAGTGGTAGCATCCAAGAGATCGGACACGTTTTGCCTCGCTTCGAATCATAAATCATATATAAATGATATGTAATGACAGTCATTATCTCCATCACAATTGTAGCTGGCCAGGATACTTTGTTTGTTGGATTATTTTAACTTCTGGCCAACCCTTCAGGGTCCTTTCCAGACAACACAGGGTAATGCTTTTCAGCTAGTTTTATGCCACATGTGTGGTGACCGAATCTATGAGATGAGGTGCCTATTTGAAGCAGTAGGACCCAATGCCTTCTTTATAGTGCTGCCACACTTAGATATCATGTCATAGGCCCACATAATACCCACAGGCTGGGATACAACCCCTGTAGTCCACTTAGGAACTATACTATAGGAATACACAGTAAACCAAACATAAAATAATGGCACCTTTTAGGTTTTAGGATCTCAATAATATGTTTATAAACGTAAAAATTGGCCCAAAACAGATACAATTCAACAACTGGACCTGTCATTGCAGCTAGGTCTCTGTTTTGAGACATGGTTTTGTTCAATAAGTGTTCTGCAAATCGTTATGCGATTGACCGTTATAAATTTGTCCTACACCCCTTACCGCAGTCAGCCGGTTCATCTGAACCGTCTCCGCAGTCATCATCGTGGTCACACTTGTACCTCGCGGGCACGCACAGCCCCGTATTACACCTGAACTGAGTGCTCGAACAGTTTCTGGGCGGACAGTTCTGCTGCTCGTCTTCGGCCCCGAGACAGTTGCGCTCCCCGTCGCAGACCTGGTAGGGCGGGATACAGGGGTACCGCCCGGCCGCCTTGTGGGAGGTGCAGTAGAAGGAGTGCGATGGCGGGCAAGTCAAATCGGCTGGAAGTAGGGTAAAAAGATCATATTAAACTAAAAGAGATGCCACTCCCGGGACTCATGAAAAAATAGGATAAGTACGAAACACTTTTCCTACTTTTTTTCTAGAAGGAAATAAAATAAAACCTAATGGTATGTATTCCTGACATTAAATTTGTATTTTGAAAGCTTGAAACTAACACAAAATTAGTCTAAAACAGATATTAAAGTAATCCAAAATCACCAAAAAGTAGGAAGTCCTATAAAAATACGACAAATGGTACCTCTGAACTTAAAGATTTTTCTACTTCAAATTTAAAATCTAGAAAAAAAAATTAATCGATTGTAGGGTTACCAGACTGTATTCAACTTAATGAGTTCATTTGCAATTTTTTCCATTTTTTTTCCTCGAAGCAACTAGGAAGTGTATCACCTTTTCGAAAAGAGTCTTTTACTTCAAATCTAAAATTTAGAAATTATAGAATCATTAGTCGACGATACATAGATAAAATTGATATATTTTCTATACATTTTCAGTGTTTTGTTGACAAAATTGGTTCAAATTAAGTTGCAGGTGCTTAAAATACTGTAAATCAGCTATCCGTAATAGGTAGAATTGCCAGTAATCCACAGTAAACTTACCACAAACTGCGGTCGATTCGTCCGACCCGTCCCCGCAGTCGTCCTCACCGTCACACACCCACGAATGGTACAGGCACTTTCCGTTACCACATGTAAACTGGTTTCCGTAGCACGTACGGTTAGGCCGGTCTGAAAATAAAATGCATGAGATTTAGCTTAGAAATTTATTTCTTAACTCTTGGAGCAGATCCAGAATTTAAGTGTGAACTTTTACGTCATGTGGAAGGATAATATTTGTATAATTTTAAGAGCCATTGCCACTGAAAGTTTATATTTGGAAATACATTCGACATACATACATACAAAGGTTCACACAGATATGACTATCACATAAAGGAACAGACAGGTATTAATAACACACATGCAATTATTGGTATTTAATCATTCCTGATGAAGGTCGTTACAAGCCGAGACCACTTAGTTTGCCAACTATTATCAGAATAAACAACAACTCAACCACACTTCGTCGTTGAGTTCATTGTAGTTTCAACAACTTTGCAAACGCACATTGATACTCTAAAAAATAGGGACATAGTGTTGTAATTTCTTTTTTTCATTAACCATACTCACTCACAGAAGAGTGATCTTCCATATAGGTACAAACAAAGTTGATAATCAAATTGCTAGATATTGTTACACTCTAACATCACACTTTTTCCTAATGAAAAAAGTGACTGAAAATATATTATAAGAGTACTGACCATTTGAAATGTACTGTAAGTTTTGCAAACGGTTACAGAAATGAAGTAAACCACTTACTGCACTCCTCGACCGGTTCATCCGACCCGTCACCGCAGTCGTCAGCACCGTCACAGTGCCAGTGGGCCGGCAAACAGCGGTGGTTGGTCTGACAGCGGAAATCGCCTTTAATGATAACAACAAAACATTAATTAAATACCATGATTTTATCTAAATTTCACATATATTATTTCACGAATATGAAATATCTAAAAATAAATGATTAAAATTTGAACAAAAAACAAAAATAATTATTTCATATCCTTTACTCTTCTACATTTTATATACGCTGTAATGAAAAGTATGTGGCACTGCCACATCTAAAGATATAATGTTATGATCCAGGGTGTTCTAGGGGCCAGGCACTTTATTTATCACTTGCAGAGTCGACGAATAGGGATGTGCGTATTGACAGGTTATATATGGCTCCTTGTTTTTAGTATCTTATAAAGGCTTTTTAATATTGCTTAGGTGATAAGACAAAATAATCTTTGGGGTTGTCCTAGACCCCATTGGAATCGTACGGCCCTTGGGGCATGTAGAACCCCTCTGGGTTGGACGGCCTATAATAATAAGAATTGAGGGGGCGTCCGAGGGTGGCTGTATGACCCATAGGTGATTGTCACATACTGAGGGCTAAGCCCAAGGTTTGTACGATCCCCATGGGTCATATGGCCATTCGATGACGACCCCAAAGGTGCTTCTTTATTTTATCACCCAAACATTATTCAAAATGTGTTAAAACAACACATAAAGCAGAGCGCCGCATACGGCCTGGCAACACGCCCTGCCCCCAATACACGTACACCGCTTGCTGGCCGCACAGGTGATAAACTCTTGGACGTCCCCCACGGTCAGGGTACCAACCGAAGTTCCGTTTTCAAATTCCCTGTATTTTCCCTGAAATTTCCCTGTCCCACAGCAATTTTTCCCTGTGTCATATCCAACAAGTTGATCAAATTTAAAAGCCCCTGCGGGCAGAAAAAAAAAGGACAACCTACAACAAAAAGTAGAATCCCTAATATCTTGAGAATCCGGAATTTCAGAAACTGGCCAAATGAAATTCCCTGTCTTTTCCCTGTGTTTTGGCAAAATTTCCAAATTCCCTGTGTTTTCCCTGTCAGTGAATTCTTTTTGCCATTTTCCCTGTTTTCCCTATGTAGTTGGTACCCTGACCATTCTTATTATATTAGTCAACATTATCTAACTCACCTGGCGTGCAGGTGGTAGCAGCACAGAAGGTGGACGACTCATCCGACATGTCGCCGCAGTCGTTGTCTCCGTCACACAACCAACGCCGGTGGATGCACAGGTTGTTACTGGCGCACTTAATCAGGGTAGGAGGGCAGGTCGCCGGGGCTGGAGGGGGAGAGTGAAGTTAAATTCATTTAGGCAAAATCAAACATAGTTCAGGTAACATAGGTCCGACAAAATAGGGTAGGCAGGTCGAAATATCTTTTTTTTTCTTGGCTCTTTTTTACTAACCATCAAAGAGAGTCAGGCAGTTTTGGGAGTAAAACAAAAATTCCAAATATCCTCCAACAAATTTTTAGCATCTAAAATACATGTCCTGAGCATCTATGGGCTGTTTTATAGTTTTCCATGCTATTTTAGGTCAACTCTTTTGGATTTTGAAAAATAAAAAATGTTAGGGTAGGGCAAAAAATTTAGGGTAGGTAGGGTTATCGGAACACAACAATCTTTTATTTTTGGCTATGAATTCATTATTTTCATACTACATATATATATATAGCGTCGAACATGTCCAGTGTAATGATATGCTTTAAATATTGAGTAAATCACAACTATAATGCAGGAAAACACCTTGCCAGGGATGAAAGAATATAGCGAATCTAAGAATGATTTCATCTTTTTATGACAAGGTTTTTCAGACTTCGTTAAGCCATATATTTTCTATGAAATATATTACATATTAATGACGTCTTTATTATGATTTGAGCCAAACTGAAACAATCAAAGAGAAGTTCAATTAAATGTGCTCTTTACGCACAATATATTGTAATATTTGATAATATGTTCATGCTGAATATAACATTGAAAAAGGGCATTGCAATTTCTCCCTGTGTCATATCAAGCATATTTTAAAAGCCTTTGTGTACAGAAAATATTTGAACCCAACAACAAGAAGTCCAATGCTTACTTTTTTTGAGAATCAGGAATTTCAGAACCTGGCAAAATATATTGTTGATATAAATCTGTTGGAAGATCTTGTACACATGAAACAGAGTCAATGAAAAAAAAAAAAAAAATCCCTGTGTTTTCGTAAATAAAATTCCCTGTGTTTTAATAAAATTTGCAAATTCCCTGTGTTTTCCCTATCGGGGAATTATTTTGCCATTTTCCCTGTGCTGTTGGGACCCTGAATATCATAAAAGCTCAGAAAGAGACCCACAGGTCTGGTTTGTACTCACGACAGCCGATCTCATCGGTGTGGTTCTTGTCCATACAGTTCGGCCGACCGTTACAGCGCTGGTCTAACGGGATGCACCGTCCGTTACCACACTGGAAGCTGTCAGCCGCACACGTTGGGAACTCTAAGGTATAGATTATTGATCAATGTTTACATTGATTTGCATATCAATATGAATGCAAGGTACTCCTCTTTAGAACTCTTTAGGACCAATTTAAGACACAGATTTAGAAAAAAAAAATTAAGACCTATGGACCACACGCAAAGACAGAATTTGAGAACACATTGTATGATTTAATTTTGAAGTATGTGTACTTGTTTGGTATCAGGATTTGAATTTTTCATGGTTTCTTCATTTTGAAAATTTTTATTTAGGACCTTTTTAAGACTTGTAGCTACGAAAATTTCGAAAAGCGTAAATTGTAAGACCTTTATAAAGCCTTAAATTTTAGACATCAATTTAAGACCTTTTCCAACTTTTTAAGCCCTGTGTGGTAACCCTATTTATACATTATTCTTTCTATTTGATTTTATCTATATATCATACTCCAATGAAGTTTGAAATAGACAAGTACTGACTCAATATGACCGACACATAACATGATAAATACAATAACCCCATGAATGGCAATGAATAGAGTAATCTTTGAAGCTGTACATACCACAATTCATCTCATCAGAGTTGTCGCGGCAGTCGTTGTCGAAGTCGCAGCGCCAGTGTTGGGGGATGCAGCGACCGTTACCACACACAAACATGGTGGGGTCACACGTTCGGTCAGCTGGGAGGAGACAAGATACCTTTTTATGACTTTTTTGTAATTAAGGACTTTTTTAAGGCCTTAAATTTGATCTTTTTTTGTTTGTTGGGTTAGTTTAACGTCCGGCCAACCCTTTAGGGTTCTTTTACCAGACTACACAAGGTAAAGCTTTGCAGCTAGTTTAATGCCACGGGGACAGTGCCCGAATCTATGAAATTAGGTGCCTATTTGTTGCAGTGGGACCCAATGCCCTCTTTATATTGGGTCCCGCTGCAACAAATAGGCACCTCATTTTAAATTTGATCAAATCAAACAAAAGACCTTTTAAGACTTGCGAAAGCAACCTGGATAGAGGAAAATAGTACCTGTCAGTTTATGTACCATTTATACATATGGCACCTTTGGTAACAGACATATGGCAATTTGTCTAATATTGCCGAAAGCTTTAGTTTACACATAAATGCTGCTGATAGGGTCACTTTCATGAAACAGCTTTCAAAACGAGAACAATTTCAGCCTTTCTGACTACACTAACAGTCATATTGAAACAGGATTGAGGCACTGTAGGATGCCGGAGAAATGATGGATAATTGGATAATATACTATACATGTAGTACTGGAATCCTGGATAAATGCATCATCCCTGTATCATGAAACACAGATATGAACCTGTATTGCATCAGTAATATGGAAAAAAATATTATTCCCTTTAGAGAAATACAATACTATTGTTTTTTTTCTTATTAACCATATTCATTAATAAATGTTCTTCCATGTAGGTACTTATCACATAATTACATACTAATTGATTACTTTTATTACCAGTTGGTGAAAAAAATTCATATAATACCAACCACAGTAGATGCTGTCCTCATCGCTTCCGTCTCCGCAGTCATCGTCTGTGTCGCATGTCACTCGCTTGTGTACGCAGTTCCCATTACGACATACGAACTGGTCGTCAGAGCATGCATTCGGGAAGGGTACACACATTCGGTCGCCATTGTTGGTTGACAGTTTGGTGCCGGAGGCGTCTGGACAGTGGCACTCTGTGGTTCCGTCTGGGCCCGCGTGGCAAATGTCGCTACAGCCACCGTTATTGTTGTCACACGGGTTGTCACCTATGGGTTGCGAAAGAAATTTTTTGTTTTATATTTGAATTTGATGCCTGAAGAGAGACTACTCGAAACCACAGTTTTTCTCTGTTCCCAATAAGAGAACAATTATTTTACTTGGTAAATTTCTTCCATTAAAAATTCTATTTTCCCAGAGTGATTTCCTTGTATTTTATTCTTGTTTTTCCTTCAGTGACCTTTCGCCTTATGGGCCACTAGGAAATAACAAGAGTAACACCTGGGGAGACTTTAAGAGTCTTACCCAGAGCCCTACCCAGTTAGACAGCCTGTCACTATGTCACCATGGAGACTTGACTATAGCCACACTAACCGGTCCCCCCACATGACCGACCCTTTTACAAGGTAGCATCAAACCAACCGCCAGCTCTCAAGCCACATTCTATATATAGGGGTAGGGAAAGAATATTGAGCACATATTGCAGGGTCCCCACTCAAATTTCATTTTCAATTTCCCTGTGTTTTCCCTGAGATTTCCCTATCCTGCGGCAATTTTTCCCTGTGTCATATCCAGCAAGTTGTTCACATTTAAAAGTGTTCATGTGAAGAAAAAATGTGAACAACTCAAAAACAACAAGTCAAATCCTTAACATTTTGAGATTCAAGAATTGCAGAACTTGGCCAATTGAAATTTCATCTTTTCCCCGTGTTTTAATAAAATTTTCAAATTCCCTGTGTTTTCCCCAGTCAGGGAATTATTTTTGCCATTTTCCCTGTTTTCCCTGTGCAGTGGGGACCCTGGCACATATTCGTGGGGTTGGCAAAGGCCGTTGCTGGGCACAGGATCCTTATTTGTTTATAAGGTCACCAATGTGGGTGATAAAAACTCCCTAACAACTAGTGATAAACCTATTGGGAGGAACGGCAGGAAAAGACCAAACAAAATATCCAAAAACAGTTAATATTTTACCAAATTTTACATAATCTTATCAAAAAAATGAAAATGTATGTTAATGTTTTCAATCTCCAAAATTGCTGTCTGTAATTTGTGATTCTAAATATAATCTTTTTTAATTCTAAATTAAATTTTATTTTTATTTTTCTATTCGTTTAGTTTGAATGGAAAGCGTCTCTACTGATACGAATTCACCAACTACTCAAATAAACCTACACTTCTCCTTCATTGTTGCTGTCATAATCCTGATAATAGTCGCCTGGTAGGCCGTGTCGGTCATTCGAACCTGGTTCGCGCCCGTAAACTTGTCAACGCGGTATATGTGACCTGTAAGAAAATGAGGGTAACTAATCAGTGTAACTCCCAAAATTGATAATGAGCCGATTTTAATCTTATTCTGAGAGTAGATTGTAGGTGATTTTCTTAAAGATTTATTAAAAAAAAGAAAATCTTTATGATTTTTGCACGTAACTTAGGAATGGTTCATATTCTGATTAGAAAATTGCTTGAACAAATTGGTTTTAATAAGAGACAAAACAAGATGTAGGCTATTCTTTTTCCATTCCTAAATTTCTTTTATGAGTGACATCATGCCATGTTTTTGATACCCACAATATCCGCAATTAAAGGGAAAACTTTTGTAAGTATGAGAAAGATATTGACAGAGATGTTATAAAGGTTTTATATATATATATATATATATATATATATATATATATATATATATATATATATGAGATGCTATAAAGTGATGTCACACAGAAAACAATGCATACGATGTCACAATGCAATAATTCCTGGGGTCAGTATATAAGACAACGTTAGTTAGCCTTATCCTATATTACAAATCGTGTGAATATTCAATTATGACTATACATGTATAACACAGTTACACTTCAAGTATAAGTCGGACTTGTGTAATATAAACATTTATTATATCTGTATCAAATTACCTATGTGCTTGATAAAAGTATGACATGTTGATATACTGTATAAACGGTAAATGCTAATTTCCGAGTGGACTGTACATCAGGAAAGGTGTTAGCATTTTGGCAAAAGTGGCTAAGTTGTTTCCAGGGACACAGACAAAATGGTGCTTATTTTCAAGTCAGTTTTCTTCTGTGAAAAAAAAGATAACTTCTGATTTGTGAATCAGAATGTGCAGGGTTATATACATTTATGACAATGTAGAGACTTTGTCAGAAGCTCACGATAAAAAATCCAACGTCCGACTGGATATTTTAGGCCCAAAAAAGCAAGTGTTTTTTCCCCTGTTTTTGAGAATTTCTTTCTCACCAAAGGTATCTATTAGACTTACCAAAGAACAAAACACCACAAAAATAGTTTCTAGTCGCCCATATATATATACATCTTTTTGGTGACCAAATGGACAGGAAACAATGTTCTTTTAAGGATCGCCTTATGAAACATTACACAGAAACATCTTGATGTGTATCAGAAACATCTGACAAATATTTACCTAAAAAAACAACAAATATATACAACACCAAACACTCTATTTTTCTCCAAATGAACGAAGATCACAATGACAGGTTAAATGTACAGATATTGACAAGGTTTGTTTGTTGAGTTAGTTTAACATCCGGCCAACCTTTTATTTTTAGGGTTCTTTCCCGACTGGGATAGATATTGACAAAGCCGTGAGACATGGCAAGTAGTACAAAGTGTGAATGCTGCACCGGTCGGGACATTAAAACCCCATACCCACTAGGCAATTTTCTGACCGATCAGCACTATAACCAAGCGATTCTATTCCAAGAGTCGACCGATTTTTACACTGATTCAGATCAAACACACACATTTCAACACAGAATATAGAACCAATCGATCATAAGAATCTGCCAAGTTTAGTGCCAATTTGTTGGTAATGTATAAATTGCCTCGTGGGTATGCGGCATTACAGAACCGCTTTGAGATAAGTCACTGTACATCATGCACATTTACAACTCTTACACCCTTACAGACTAGCCTCAGAATGGGCATTAAACTTTATCTCCATTCATCCATCATAAGTAGTCTGTTATCCATTTCACGTCATCCGTCATATATTGCTCTGGGAGTGATTTACAGGGTACCAACTCCAAATCAATTTCCAAATTCCCTCTGTTTTCCCTGAGATTTCCCTGTATTGCGACAACTTTTCCCTGTGTCATACTGAGCAATTTAAAAGCCTTTGCATATAGAAAAAATTGGATCCAACAGCAAGAAGTCAAATCCTTACTATTTCGAGAATCAGGAATTTCAGAACCTGGCAAATGAAATTCCCTGTGTTTTCCCTGTTGTTTGGTAAATGGAATTCCCTGTGTTTCCCTGTGTTTTAGTAAAACTTGCAAATTCCCTGTGTTTTCCCTGTCAGGGAGATTTTTGCCATTCTCCCTATTTTTCCTGTGTGGTTGGTACCCTGGATTTATGATGCATGACGGAAAGCCAATGGTAAACGATAGGATGCGTCAATGTATGACAGATGACGGATGACGGAGGCCAAAACACAGACGAATGGAAAGGTAGCTTTATACTCTCAATTTATGGCCTTCCATTAAAACCCCTATTTCAAGCCGCACCCAATTTTAAGCCACATCCTGACTTTTGAGTCAAGGCCATATTCAATATACCCAAAGTGCACTACCGATTTGCAGCCGATACACTTTCTCCATTGCCGATACATTATCGACAGCACTGTCGATTTTGTGCTGGTTGCCGATATTGCACTTTCGGCAGCCGATTTTGTACTTTCGGTGGACGAAACTGCGCTGAAAGTACAGGCCATTGGTATAGAATGTTACCATGGTGAGGGCCACTATCAGCAGCCTGCATTTTCGGTATGTGTAATATGGCCTTTACATTTTAGGCATTTATTCAGAACTCTTTTTGTAGAAGTGACAAAGCATTTATGGTTTGGCAAACCTTATAATTAAAGCAAAATTGAAGCCCAATGAGTTTAATTTCTGAGGCAAACCCTAATTTAAGCCATTGCTTGAATTAGGGGTCTTGTGGTAGTCTGTAATGGGAAGAGGTTTGAGGCTCCTACCGGTCGGTCGTGAATAGCGATATCTGGGCCCCCAATACGGCATGAATCCTAGACAAAAGGTTCAACGATCTTAGTCTAAAGAACTCATATCCATGAAGACAGTGGATGCTAGTTCCTCAGAGAAAGATAGATATACGGCATGAATCTTAGACAAGAGGTTCATCGATCTTAGTCTAAAGAACTCATATCCATGAAGACTTCTCAATGGATGCCTGTCCTTAGAGAAAGATAGATATATGGCATCAATCCTAGACAAAAGGTTTAACGATCTTAGTCTAAAGAACTCGTATCCATAAAAATGTCTCAATGGATACCAGTTCCTCAGAGTAAGATTAAGACTAAGATCCTTAAATCTAATACATAAAATGTCATGATCATTATTGGAGAAGTTATCCTGACCATAAGAGTATGCTACTCGTAATTGATGAAAAAGGTGGGGAAAGTGTTCCTTTTTTTTCTAGAGGCAACTAGATGGAAAATAACTGTTAGAAATAGAGTTCTAACACTGAATATGCACTTTTACTCAAATCTAAACATCAAGTTCACTAAAATACACAATAAAAGATGCAGAAAAGAAGTAAAAAATTAAAAAAGTAGAAAATATTTCTGAGAATAATGAGAAGTGTTATGATGTATAACATTATGGGAAATAAAAAAGAAATGCACAAGTGTATCGTTGGAAATGCTGTGCGAACCAACTGTAAATTACTTACAAACCGTCCATGATAAAATTTCTTAGATGTATCACTGATTTCTAAACTATATAAGGATGAAACCTAGCCTAGTAGCATGCATTTAACAACTAATAGATGTTAGCATTAAGAAAAAAAGACTAATAATCTACCTTTCTAAATGTTGTTCTTTTTATGAAATTGACTTGCTTTAATAGTTTTTAGCAAAAAAGTTTATTAAAGCTTTCTACCAAGTTCCGGTTATCAACAATTATTTCCGCTTTCGTTGATTGACTCAATCTTCATAAGATATACGCTGAAATCGTTTATGTCTCAAACCACTTTTCACTTCTAACCTCACCTTATGTTAATTATCAATAACAGGAAGATCCTACTGTGAAATTGTTTCTTTATAACCAAAAGTGCAAAAAAAAGGAACCCTACCAAATGTAGAATTTACTGTAAAGGCCGTATTCCACTACACAATGTTTGGCAAGATTTCAATTTAATTGGCGATTTCTGGCAATGTTTTTTTTAATTAAAGATCAGGATCCACTCCCGATCTCTGGACCTCCTGCCAAACATCTGTTAATGGAATTTAACCCCAAAGACTCACAATGTTTTGGGGGAGGGGAAAAGATCGGGAGCGTTCCTACCGATAGTAACCAACACGTTTATAACTATCGGGAGCACCTACTCACAATCTTTCCTACCTGAAATGGACACACTCGCAATCTTTAGCCCCAAAACCTCACGATCTTAGGCAGTTTTGTCTGCCACGTAGTGGAATACGGCCTTATAAATAAACAAAGTAAAAAAGAATATAGCTTACCACTTGAGGAGGAGGCCCAGTAGAGGTAGTGGCTGTAGAGGGCCAATGAAGAGGCAGACACCAGGTTACTAACAACCACTTCTCGGTAACGCCCGTCCAAAGCGGCCCGCTCTATCTTATCACTGAAAAATAACATTGATTGATGCACTGTTGATTTCAATAAGATGGACAATGAAGACTCAGACACCAGGTTACTAACAACCACTTCTCGGTAACGCCTGTCCAAAGCGGTCCGTTCTATCTTATCACTGAAAAATAACATTGTTTGATGCACTGTTAATGTCATTAAGATGGCCGATGCAGAGGCAGACACCAGGTCACTAAAAAACATTGCTCAGTAACATCTGTCCAAGCTGGCCCGTTCTATCTTATTCCCCCAAAAAATACCACAATATAACACATGGGAAATTCCACCACGGTCCACACAAGCTGAGTAGTGACTGAGATTATATAAATCTGGGTGCCCCTGCTGTCTGAGATTTATATATATATTACCTTCTAATGTATATCTTTATGTATGTTCCAGGTGGCCACCTGGGTATGTTAATCTAATAAAAGACCTGCTACAACATAACCTAGTTGTCATTGACACACCTGCCTTTTCAAAAATCAATTTAAGACCTTTTTAAGACCAAAATTTGAGAAATTTAAGATATACTTTTCACATGTAAAGAACAATCTGTTCGCGATTTTTATTTTCAAATATGATATCATTTAGGTCCTTTTTCAGACCTTCTGCAAGAAAAATATCAAATCTAAGACCTTTTTAAGGCCTTAAATTTGAGAAATTCTATGTAAGACCATTAAAGACTTTTTAAGACTTGCGTGGGCACCCCGTAAAGGACATAAGCATAACTTGAAACAATATACGAGAATAGTCTATTCTACAGTGGGACAGAAAATAGGGATAAACCATCCCTGTTATCACAAAAATTAATGTGGAAATGAAGGTAAATCTAGGAATCACAAGACGTCCACAAATCATAATAAACCTTAAATTCTGCACTGCTCATATCAAGGTACCAACCAAAGTTCCATTTTCAAATTCCCTGTGTTTTCCCTGTCCGGTGACAATTTTTCCCTGTGTCATATCCAGCAAGTTGTTCAAATTTAAAAGCCTTTGTGAGCAGAAAAATTCAGACAACCCAACAACAAAAAGTCGAATCCCTAATATCTTGAAAATAAGGAATTTCAGAACCTGGCCGATTGAAATTCTGTGTTTTGGCAAAATTTCCGAATTCCCTGTATTTTCCCTGTCAGGGAATTCTTTTGTTGCCATTTTCCATGTTTTCCCTGTGTGGTTGGTACCCTGTCGTATTGTGCTGCATCTTGTGTAAACAGGTCTTTGCCTACCTGGTGATCCAGTAGAGTTTCTGCTGGTCGTAGTCTATGGCCATATCCTTGATAAAGGAGTCGATGTTCTCAATGATCGCGGAGGCGTTGCGCCCGGCCAATGTGGCCTTGACAATCTGCGCCGGCCGGCTATATCGACCGTAGTAGAGATGTCTGCGAGAGAGATGAAAACTGGCTGTTAATGGCATATGTGTGTGTTTGGGGAGGGGGGACACTCAAGGCTGTTTTCCACATACTGAAAGTACGGGATGCCGATATTGACCCTCGCCATAGTAACATTCTATACTGGTGGCCCGTACTTTCGGCATCAGCCACCGAAAGTGCAAAATCGGCCACTGAAAGAGTAATATTGGCAACCAGTCTAAAATTGGCCAGAAATAATTGCCAACAAGTTGTTAAATTTTATCGGCAATGTAGCCGAAAGTATATCGGCCCTGCCAAAAGTATATCGGGCATCCATAAGTATATCTGCGGGAAATTGTTAGTACACTTTTGGTATGTGGAATACGGCAATTAATTTCATTTCTTTTTATTCCTAGTGCAGGGGTCATAACGGCCTTCGACAAAAATATAGGGATTTTTATAGGAATTTTTTAGCAAAAATATAGGAAAATATAGGAGTTTTTAGGGCAAAAATATAGGAAAATATAGGAATTTTGGACATCTTTTTCAAAGATATTCTTTGATTATATAAGATACAGCCATTTCATATGCTTTTGGTCAGTTTACAGCGAAATTTCAAAATTACTGTGGGGTCTGGGGGGCAACCCCAGGGAAATTTTGAAAAATTAACCCCTCAAATATGAAATCTTGGACCCTCTGAGTGAACTCAGATATCTACAATCCACAGGGATGGAAGTTGGGGACAGTGAAAAAATCAGAAACAGCAAAAAGGAAAATCTGAATGTATCCTTAAAAGATGTGAAACTTGTTCTAAATATATAATTTTGAAACTAATTTTTGGGGCTGCTGAAGAGAAAAAATCGGAAATCCTACAAAAATCAGAAAACTTACATTCCTGAATCTGATTAAGAATAGCACCCATTCTATGAAAACTTTTTTTTTTTTTTTTTTGAATTCTTTTATTTAGCCAGACAAGAAATAAGTTTACACTTGTTTTCAATTCTCATCTGGGTCAGATAGCAGTTTGGCTCAGGCACACTTGGGCACTCTTAACCAAATATGATATTGAATCCTTAATGTTAAGATTTACTTCTACCTTTTCAGAAAATCTATTCACTGGGGGGTCTGGGGGGCCACCCACAGGAGAATTTTGAAAAATTAACCCCTCAAATATGAAATCTGGGACCCTCTGAGTGAACTCAGACATCTACTATCTGATTAAGAATAACACCCATTTATGGAATCTTGGGCACTCTTAACCAACTATGATATTGCTTCCTTGAAGTTGAAATTTCTATCCACTCATGAGAATGTCTGATCACTGGGGGATCCGGGGGCCTACCGCACCAGAGAATTTTGAAAAATTCACCCCTCAAATATGAAATCTGGGAGCCTCAGAGTGAATTCAGATATCAATAATCTGAGAAGAATAACACCCATTTTATGGCATCTTGGGCACTCTTAACCAACTATGATATTGATTCCTGAATGTTGAGATTAATTTCTACCTTTTGAGAAAATTTATTCACTAGGGGATCCGGGGGTCCCCCTCCAGAAATTTTTGGAAAAATTAACCCCTTAAATATGAAATCTGCGACATTCTCACCAGTAGGCTAGGCCCTAACCCTCCCTTCCTGCCCTAGGGGTACCTTGACCCTGACCTGGCGACCCTTACCCTCCCCTCAAGCTCATGCCCTGACGATCCCCTGACCCTGACCTGATGGCCCTTACTCTCCCCTTATGCCCTGAGGATCCCCTGACGCTGACCTTTAGGCCCATACACCTGTATTCTACTGGAAAGAAAAACAAGAAGCAAAAGACCTTCAAAGTTCCGCTCATGTATAAGCGATGGTCGTCCCCCAATAATCTGAATTAATTAAGGCCTTCCTACAACCAGAAGACCATAATGGGCTATTAGCACTGACCACCACCACCACTCCTGCTGTCACACACAACTCAGGGAGAGGTTTAGGAAAGGGCCACTACTAGAACCAGGTCCCTGCTCCCAGTACTGAGTGACCTATCACTCACCCACCTAGACCTGCCCACCTGCAGGTGACAGTGGAGGTCCTAATGTAGAGGGGTGAGGGCAGTTTGGCTCAGGCAGTCTCAAACTGCCCGACTCTAACAACCATTGTAGGACAATGCCCTTCAACAGCTGAACATGAGATGGTGTAACTGGTCATTGAGAACAAAGAGAATTAAATGGCTAAAGGCATGATTGATTGAGGGAGTCTCTACCAATAGCTACAATACTATATAGATATAATTTTTTTTTTTTTTTTTTTTTTTTTTTTTTTGAGTCAAACTTTTGGATACAGAGGATCATTTTTATGACAATCTCTGGTTTCCATGGAGACGTTGACAAGTCACTATAAATATCCGGTTCCCCAAGGCACCGGCCCACTTCGCGGTAGCATCTACAACCTTTGAGTTCTCAAGCCACGTTTTATTCATACTATATAGATATAACTAGGGACTCCCAAAAAACAAAAATACCAAAGATCAGGAGGGGGGTTAGGGCCAAACACTGCGAATGTGTCAATTTCATTTTTACACCTCATGATGTTTGTCATGTGCCAAAGGGCCAGAAGGGGAACCAGAGGGCTCGGAGGGGAGGCACAAGGCTGGGATGGGATTTCTCCCTCTTTTTACTTTTCTCTTTCTTTCTCATGAGATTTTGTGATATCATTCTGATTGACTTCTCAAAATATTGCAATTATAGGCGGAACATCGGACTTTTCTGACAAAAATATAGGAAATATAGGAATATTTTGCAAAATATAGGAAAATATAGGAGTGCCAAAAAAAAAAAGGAAAATATAGGAAATATAGGAAAATATAGGAACGTTATGACCCCTGCTAGTGTTTTCCTTGAGTTAGTCTATTAGAAACGAAGCATCATACTTTTAGAATAATAATGTTGATAGTATTCAACTAATATTAGAATGTTTTGACAACCACAAAGACCCAATTATCCAGTCGTACATTTTGAAAGAAAATCTTTAGCCTAACAGGTTTATCGTAGAAAATGCGACATTTCAAGTTGAAAGCCAGCCATACTTCAACTCAGTACCCGGTCAAGTAAAGTTCAGTTAAACTGTTTGATCAGGGACCAAATTTGTGTAACTGATTCGGCTAATCACATAAATGTTTATTAGGGTCTCATTTTTTTGAGATTCTGTATCTCAAAAAAATCTTCTGATGTCATTGCAAACCACGAGAGGGATTGATTAATATATATCTTTTTTTCATCCTTGACAAGATTACTGATAACAAGTGGCTTCGCCAGGCAAAAGAAACACTGTCCAGGACAAAATCCTTTCAGGATTTGAACCAACAACTGTATAGGGGTTCGGAGAGAGGGCTGCTAACCACTACACCATGTAGCCATATAGGGGATGAGAGCGGAACTAAATAATGAGGTCATGACATAATTTGCTGGTTCCCACAGGTCCTTTAAAAAGCAGTTAACAAATCAGCAACCAAATGGACTAGCTAATAAGAGCCTATTTCGCTGGTTCTTGGAATGATCTGAAGTAAGTTCAGTGTGTAGACTGCAACATGCAAAAGGAGATGTTTTAGAAGTAGTATGTAATGAGATCAAATTGTCTCTAATTAGTCTAAAACTTTTGTGAAAAATGGCCCTGGGCCATTGCAGTAATGCCATTTGTGATTGGTGAAAAAGTAGGAACAGTAGGATACACTTTTCCTATTTTTTTTCCTAGAGGCAGCTAGAAGGGAAATAAGCTTTAGGAACAGAGACCTGACATTGGATTTGGATTTGAATAGCTTGAAACTATCACAGATATTAAAATATATATATATATCTAAAACAGATATTAAAGTGATGTGGGAAAACCTTATTGTGCAATCCAAAATCACCAAAACGTAGGAAATCATATAAAAGTAGGAAAAATGGCATCTCTGGCCACTTTTGAATGCTTCACTTACCCGCGGCAGGGGTCGAGGACCACAACACGTACCGAGCCGCTCCATCGAACAGCATTGATGAGTGTAGTCATATTAGAACCATCCATGTTGGACACGTACAGACTATTAGCGGCAAGGTACACCTTATGAGACACCCAGTCGTACGCCATGCTCTTAATTTGATAACGCCCTGTCAACAGAAATTTGTTATATGAAGTGAAGGTGTACAATAAGTGTCATGTGAGTACCATCCATGTTAGACATGAATAGTCTGTTAGCGGCAAGGTACACCTTATGGGACACCCAGTCGAAGGCCACGCTCCTAATTTGATTATGCCCTGTCAATACAGATTTGTTATATAAAGTTAAGATGTACAAAGGCATTACAATAGTGTAATCTCCTGAGAATTAAAAAATCCAGAAAGTAGGGAACAACAGCAAAGTTTCCTGTGTTTTCCTTGGTGAAATTTCCAAATTCCCTTTGTTTTCTATAAATTGAAAAAGACTATGATACTTAAACTATTTTCAGTGATTATATAACCATTTTCAGTGATTATATAACCAAACAGAGGTATATGCTTACAGCTGGTGTTAAAGCCGGTGCCAACCGTCTTCGTGTTGAAGTTGACGGTTGTGATGAAGGGTGGGTTGGATTGTCCGATGATGGCCTGCTTGTTCTGTCGGTCAATGTCCATGGCGTGGGGGTAGCCGAGACCGGTGATGGGTAAGAACGGGGTGGTCTGAGACCCCGGCTCAAGGTGAAGACTCGCCAACTGGTTCCTCTGCACATACACTAAGTAGTCTGGGACGTCTAGAAAGTGAAAAACAGGAAAAATACATTTTTTTGAAATTTAGAGAAATTTAGTGAAATGATCTGTTTTTGGATGCAAACTGATTCACCACATAGTTGCAAAATTGTCTTCCGTGTGACATCGGTGACTTTTGAAAGGATATTGAATCAGGTAGTGAATAACTTTATTAACATGGACTTCCCTTGGACTTTATTTATCAAAACTATTTTATGAGACCGGTCACGATATTCCAGCTACATGTTTTAGGTTTTTCAATAGCTTGCTCTAAATAACTTTTGCACTTTTCCCCGTGATGCATTTGTTTTGATTTTTGAGGAAAACATCCATAATCAGTCGCTTACTGAAGAAAATTTAAAAGATTCCACAACTATTTTTCACATTTATAAGTTGTGCAGGTAGTTTGGGAATGCTATTTTGGAACCCAACATTGTTTTTGGTTCCCTTTATAGTTAGGTGGATGTAACAGGGTGCCAGCCGAAATTCCATTTTCAAATTCCCTGTGTTTTCCCTGAGATTTCCCTGTCCTGTGGCAATTTTTCCCTGTGTCATATCCAGTAAGTTGTTCAAATTCAAAAACCTCTGCATGCAGAAAAAGATTTGGACAACCCAACAACAAAAACTCGCATCCCTAATATCTTGAGAATTAGGAATTTTAAAACCTGGCCAAATGAAATTCCCTGTGTTTTCGCAAAATTTCTAAATTCCCTGTGTTTCCCTGTCAGGGATTTTTTTTGGGTCATTTTCCCTGTTTTCCCTGTGTTGTTGGTACCCTGTTAGGTGGATGTAAAGAAGTAAGTCTTGTGTTACCTCTGCAGGTCTTGCCATTGTCGTCGAGCACACCGGCCGCACAGTGACATTTGGGAGCGGTCTGGCCCGGTAACATGAAACACAGGTGTTCACAGCCCCCATTGTTGTTCATACAGGCGTTGGACTCTGAAAAGACAACGCGGGAAAAATATGATGATGATTGTTGGAGTCCATCAGCAATTCTCCCCACCACGAAGAGCTCATTCATTGTAGTTAACCTGCAGACTAGCCTTAATCAAGGTGCATGTTGGGAAATTTGTAGACAAGTTTCACTGCTTAAGTATATGAATTTTCAATAATTATGGCATATCTTGTGGTCTATTGTGAGGGAAAACTAGCATGGACTATTTTTCTATTTGGTATCTATATATATTTGATATTTTTCAAGTTGGTTTGAAAAGCAATTCATTTCAGAAAGATATATAGAAAATAGTCCTAAATTTCATAGTTTTTATTTAGCATTGACTATTTTTAAATTGGTATCTATATATATTTGATATTTTTCAAGTTGGTTTGAAAATTAATTCATTTCAGAAAGATATATTGAAAATAGTTTGTAAATTTGATTTTTTTTTGTAAAAATGGGCAGTAAGAGCGATCTTTTTGCAAAGGCGACAGAACAAAAAAATGTTGATATTGGATCCTTTAAACGTTGGACATGAGGGCTGTAAAGAAACACATTAATTTTATGCTTTTTATTTCATTGCATATGTAGTTTTTTCTTTTCAAGACTGCCTTTTTATCTCATTTATTTTGCATATTTATCACTCTAAATCTGAAATGAAATTAATCAAAGATTTTTCAAATAGAAAAAGAAAAAGAAAAAGTTTACCGGTTGGTTGCATGGCCTTGTTGAAGATGGTAATGTCCCGAAGCTGGACGAGCTTTGACCGGACCACGTCTGGCTGAGTAGTCTGATTGGCATCTTTACTGATGCGGAACACCTGAAAAACCGATATTATTTGAATGAGAACAATATTGGTTACGCCAAACAAAAAGTATTGTTTCACAATGGGGTTATGTATATGAGTTTGAGGACAGAAAAAGTGTCCAAAACTTGGGGAAAGACTTAAGCCCCATACCCATTAGGCAATTTTCCCGGCAACTGGTGACGGGAAACTGGCAGAATCGCTGGTAAAGTCGTTACTGATTCAGATCGCCAGTCAATATGTCTTATTGAAATGTACATGTTTGATATGAGTTGCTTATAAAGTTGGCCGATTCTCCTGTTAGAATCGGCCAACTTTAGTGCCGATCAGTCGGCCGACTTTGTCAGAATTGCCTAGTGGGTATGGGGCTTTAAGCTTACAGTACTGTGCCCCCATTTGGAAATTACCATCCCTGTATTTATCTTTTGAAAATCGAGCATGGAACATGAGGTATTTTGTCATTACTTATCGACAACATATTCTCAGATCCAGATAAGAGAATACACAAATTGATTAAATTATGGTAATCGATATGAAAAATAAATTCCTGACATACCTTGCCGATAGTTCTGTCCACCCAGTAGATGTTGTTAGCGAACACCGACACGCCGTATGGGTTGGGTAGGTTGCTGCGAATGTAACGACGGTTACCACCTGAGAATGACACAGCCTGAAAAAGATTGGTTTATAATCAAACAATTATTCAAAATGAGCTATTCGTCTTTGAAATGGTGAAAAGATTGGTAGAATCTACAGGTAGAATAATTGCTTCTATGAAACCTAAACCCTGGCCGCCCGCAAGCGAGGCGACCATGCCAATCACCATACCACCACACGCCCATCGAAAACCAGGGGTAACCCTGAATGTAATTAGCATAGACATGTATAAAAATCTTACGTATCTCTATGGTAATTACTAATAAATGAAAACAAAATTACCTGGATGGCATCGATAACCCTGTCGACCCAGTAGAGGTCGTGCGTTGACATGTCGACCGACAGACCGACTGGTATGCTGATTCCGGTGGTCACGATTTTGGTACGGTTTGTACCGTCCAGCAATGCCTTCTCTATACAGGGCCGTTGACCATAGTCTGCCCAGTACAAGTACCTGTGGAGACATCATAAAGATTTGCTACTTTCATGACAGGGCACTGAAGCAACAATGTATTTCTTTCTTGGGGCCACAGACATGATGACAATGCTGATTTGCTTATGACAATACATTCACACACAAAAATACTACAGCTATAGATCTATAGAAACAAACACAAATGAAAATTGGGCTGAAATCAGAAGGATTTTCAAATTTTCAAATTCCATGATCCTTTCATTTTCTGTCAATGTCAGCATTTTCTCTCAGCATATGGCCTATTCTATATGGCCTAATCTATAATATTCTAAAATGGTAGACGTCTATTACGTTAGACTCACCGTTTGATGGGGTTGACCGCCATGGACCGGGGCGAGTCCTCTTGGCTGCTGATGAGCACGGTGCGACTCGTGCCGTCTAACCGACTCACTTCTATGAAGGTCTCTGATGCGTGGACATTGGTGAAGTACACGTTCCCTGGAGGAGCAATAAGGTTAATGATTTTTTTGATTTTTTTCCCCTATAAGGGCTACATTTTACAATGTCAGCTATACATGCAGATATTATGGTAAAATTATACAATCCATAACAAAGATACAGTTTTGAGGAAAAAGTGTTAGATTTGATTATTAAGTCTCACATCTGCTTTCGCTTTGCTATGACCAGTTTTCAAAGTAAATATTTGGTTTCTCCAAAGAGAATGATAGAGTTAGGCCTTATATTTGTATTGGGATTTCATCCGCTTTTTCTCTCCTTTTTTATATGTACCTGTTTTCCTGTGAGTAATTTCCTAAAGCCCACTTTTGATAAGAACAAATTATCTTGGAACATTTTCAATTGATCTATGAGACAATGCATACTGTTTGAGACACATGTCCAAAGAGGGATAACCATACTAGCAAGGTAAAGAAGCTTTTCTTTATAATTCTGAAAGCTTATATATTTGAAGAAGGAACAAATGCTGATATGACGCTCTTGCTGATTCAGGAATTTTAAGTTATCGTCAGCCCTTTTATTAACAATAAATAAATGAATAATAATAAATAAATAATAAATAAAAAAAAACTGACACATAACTCTGATTTTCGAAGAAAACACGAACAAGCTGCACGACAGGGCATGAGTTGAGATTGTACAGGACCTATATAATGTCCGCAACTACAAGAATCAGTAAAACAATCTCTATTTACCTCCATAAAGTCACCTGTCGAAAGGAAAGTTACTCGCACGACTTCGGGCGCCATGTTGACAAAACTAACCGGAAGAGAAGCAGGTCCGCAGAAAATGTCGGACATATTTTTTGATAATAACTCTTTGAAAAACCTCAAAACAATTAGGTTTTTGTTATAAGAATTATCAACAATATTTGATAAGTTAGAATCATCGGCTAAATCGTTTCTTTCTAACAGGAATGAATTTCCACAAAAATGACCTTGACCTTTGACCCGTAAGTCCGTATCATCAACATGGGAGACTGTCAGTTCCGGTTTTCCGACAAGGCGGACACAATTTACTTTTTCACCTGTTTCAGTAATTCCAGGATCAAAATGGACTTCATGAATCAGTTTAGTGGTGAACATATTGATATCATGGTAAGTTCCAGCCGTATTTTCAACTGGGGGGGAGCACAATTCAAAGTTATGGCAATCCATATTTGGCATACACCCACTCGGGAATCCAACTCCTTCTGCGCTATCAGAAGCGTTCTGCTTGTGGCCCGTACTAGACGCACAATTCAATTCAGAAGTAGTATTATATTGGACATTGGCATAAATCCTAGTATCATACAAGAAGCACGAGCCCGGCCATCTAATAGCCTAGCTACCCAATCGGCGATCCCTGTATCTAGGGTTTGGACTCAATTTTTTATCATAATTTTAAATCAATACAAAATTTTGAAAATTTTCCTGGGCAAACAAAAAGGATAGGTGATTTTTTTTTTTGGTAGTTCTTACTGACCTCAAGGTCTAACACTTTGCATATTTACAAGATCACAGATTAATTCTTTTGTGGATCAATTCATGTAACTTTAAAATAACTCTATTTAATTTTCCTGGGTTACCAATTTAAGTTAGGGGATTTAAAAAATTGTGATAATTTTCTGGGTGCTTGGGCTTATGAAAAAGTAGAAACAAACCAACAAATTTCACATGTCAAAACCATGCAAAGTAGTTAGATAAGTAAACTGTATTGGTTGATTTGGTTGTTTCATCTAAGTTATTTTCAGTATACATGTTTACCAAAAGACCATTCACTAGGGTCATTGTTTGTATAAGATAAACAGTGTAAGCATCAGTAAAACACCCATGCCCAGAGGGCAACATGTGCTAGATTCACTAGAGTAATTGTTTGTATAAGATAAACAGTGTAAGCATCAGTAAAACACCCATGCCCCAGGGGCAACATGTGCCAGATCAATTGCCCCCAAGGGCATCATGTGCTAGATCAATTAACACACATGCCTTTCTAATTGTTGATAAACAGTCTGGGCCTTTGATCTACTGAAACCTGGAAATGCTAACATAAAAGCAGCAAGAACATTTAAATTCACTAACAAAAAAGGCTCATTTATCATGCTTTGAGAAAATAGTTTGTTTCAGTATGCCCAAGTTCAAACGTTGAAGTGTTTTCCAATAGTGCTTTTATGTTTTCAATAAAATTGTACAGTAAACTTTACCTCCGAATTTGGTGACAAAATGACATTACAGACAGCCAATACTATAGGAAAACCACTGTCCAAAAAGGTCTTTTGTGACATCACAACTGTTGCAAGTGACTTAAGGCCCAGTAAAAGGCTCCCGGAGGATCGCCTTTTAATAGTCAATCCTTGCTCTGCTTTTTCACATTAGGACACTTATCTTGGCGATGGTCGTCTCCCTGGCACAGGTAACAGACGTGGAGTTTCTGGCAGCGGCGGTTGTTGCAGTATTTGTAATTGAAATACCAGCACGCACCTGTTTTCTTGTCGCTCGAACTAGTCGCCCCCTGCTTCGCCTTGGATTTAACCTTTGAAGAGCCCATCGTCGCCTCGACACCTAGATGCTTGTGGATCGACTCGGTCACACCATACTTGAAAGCCTTTCTCCCCATCAAATCCGCTTGCTGGCGGACCTCAGCGTCGTAGTTGATCAAGGCTTCTGTACCATAGACCTAGGTGGCTGCCTTGTCACTCAGGAATCGAAGGTGATCCAACATACCAGCAATATTAACTCCAGCAGTGAAGGCAGCCAGAATCAGTGCGACAAGCGCACTGACCAAAGCAACAAAGGACAACGGACGTTTCTCACCGTGTTTGAGGTAGGGACGCAGGCTGAAGCGGTGCTTGGATCCCTTAGGCCTAAGAGGCTTAACACCGAAATAACTTGTCGCCCTCTTCCGCCTGGTCGCCACAAGGTTCTTCTTCAGATGAATCCAATTCAGGTAGGTTTACATCAGGCTTCTGTGTTATATCCTCCTCGACACCACCCGCAGCAGTATCTAGCTTTTGCGCTTCTCCTTCCTTGTCGCTCATTTTTTCAGCAATAATCCAGCATTTCTTACCTCTAGGGGCAGCGTGTCGCTGGTCGCACGAGCGACAAAGCGCAATATGGGACATCCAGCCTGAAATCTGTTGAATCTATTTGGTAAAGTGTTCCCAAAAAATAATACAACAAATCGATCCGGCTGAGGCTATGGCGTCCCAAGGAATCTGAATTTGGCGCCTTAGGTCACATTACCCTAATGAACATTAATTAGATAGCCTCGAGCCGGTTCCATAAATATATATCCATATAATAATAATAATAATTATATATGCCATAAAAGAAAACTAACCTGCTATCCAATCCACAGCCACTCCGCGAATGCCCTTTGGCCCGATGCCCGACTCCAGGATGCTGGTGAAGTTTGACCCGTCCGGTTTGATGGAGGTTAGCGACCCCGTTGGCTGATTCTGCTCACCGCTCATGGCCCACAGAATACGGCGATCCTTCAGGTACATGGAGAGCTGCTGAAGGTTGGGTCCTGTGGGAATTTGAAACATTATATTAGAATCATTATGTTTGTTAGTTTGTTTTAGATTTGAATCGTACTCCCTCGTCATGGGTTTGGGTCAATGAACAACCAAGGTAATAGTTACCCTACTACTTCTAAAATGATGTCCTTTCGCAGTTACAGTCTACACACTGAACTTAGTTCAGGCCATACCAAGAACCAGCGAAATAGGCTGTTATAAGCCAGTCCATTTGGTTGCTGATTTGTTGAACAGCTTTTTGAAGGACCTGTGGGAACCAGCAAACTAGGTCATGACCCCATTATTTAGTTCCCCTCTCATCCTCTATTTGGCTTCATAGTGTAAGGTTTAGCAATCCCCCCAAACACCTATGTTGTGGGTTCGAATCCTGGAGGGACTTGTTAAACAATAAAAAGGCATCACACGTCATAGAGTTGGGTCCATGTTACGCCCAAGTAACTACTAATACAATAATGAGGTTACTCACTGGGCATAGGTATGGGTACGATGGTATCGTCATGAGATCCGTTGAGTTTGAAGCCCCGGATAACACGGCTGGTCGCTACCAAGATGAAGGTTTCCGTCCCTGAAAGGTTTGGTGACAGTTTGTAAAAGTGTATCTTAACATCAACAACCACAGGGGAACGAAAACCTGGTGAGATGATTTCAATATACTTGCAATTCTCTGGTTCATTCAATGTCCTCGAACTAAATGTATGTCATATTTTGTTTAAAAAATGAAAACAAAATTAAGTCACCGTACATTCCTACATATTAAGTACTTCCATAATATTATTTAGTTATCTATTACATTAGAAACTTAAGCCTTTGTCGTATTACATGAATGACTTTCTAATGTTATAATTTTTTTGTTCTTTTCATTAAGGGGTTGTCCATTAATGATACCCATTAATTACATACACACAAATGAGGGTGGGGGTGGGGGGATGTCGTATATTCCTAATACGCAGTACAGGCTAAAGGGGTTGGGAGCCTAGAATACATGTAAAAATGTAGACGTTATTAATGGACGGCCCATAACTCTTAAGCCCCATGCCAACTAACCGACGGACCAACGGCCGACACCAACGCCGATGGCCATCAGCGTCAAATTATCAAACAGCAGTCCCATTGGTGTTGACTGCTGACGCCGATGGGACTGCTGATTGTGTGTGGGTATGGCTTGTCCGATCAGACTCAGCCAACAGGGGCACGTACGTCGGCATATACATCAACAGGCATACCGCCCTACCAAAAAAGATGAAGGAATTTAAAGGACGTTTTTTTCGTAAAAATAAAGGAATTTAAAGGAATTTGCAGGGATTTCTAGGAAAAATAAAGGAATTTTAAAGGAATATTTAGAGAACTTTTAGAGAGTTTAAACATGAAATAAGGCAAATAATATTGTAACAGGACTGCCTTCCTATTGATTATTTCTGTGCAGCACTGCATTGACCCGCATCGATCAATGCGTCGACTCATGCCGATCGACACATCGACCTGGATCGATCGACAGCTAGAAAATTTTGCAATTTTATCGGTAATAATATGGAATTCTATGCATCTTATGAGATAATGTGATATTTTCTTACTCTAGAAAAAAAAAAGGAATTCAAAGGAATTTTTCACGAAAATAAAGGAAAACAAAGGAATTTTGCCTATTTTCACAAAAATATAGGAATTTAAAGGAAATTCCTTTAAAATAAAGGAACGGTATGATGCCTGCATCAGTGCCAATTCTTCTCAAAATCAGTTAATGGGTATGGGGCTTTATTGTCGGTTTCATAGATACGATACCTTTGCAGGACTTGCCATCCAAGTCGAGGTCAAAGCCGGTGGTACAGGCACATTTGACCGTCTTTTTAGCGTCCTGCAGACACAAGTGTTCGCAGCCGCCATAATCCTTGGTACAACCGCTTGTTGAACCTTAAGGGTAGAAGAGCCGACAATTACTTTACAATTTCTAATGGGTTAAAAGCCACATTCCCCCTTTGCACTGACTAGCATTTGTGCTGTCATTTTTAGCTAGAGCAAGGAATTTGCGTTTCAAAGGCAAACATGTTGGTAACTGTCAATACAAGCATTTGTAGTAAAGCTACGGTGAATTACTATATAGGTCTGCTGGTTAAAAAAAGAATGATTTGGTCGATGTGAATTTATTCTACAAAGAATCAAAGGAATATGATTATAACACTACAAATCCTTAAATATACCAAAAGGACAAAATGTCACATGGAAAATATGTTTGAAAATTCTCAGATATAGTTTAGATATTCAAAGAAACATATTACAACATTGCAATCACCTTTCATTATAGGGCATAACACATTTTAAGTTTTAAGCTTTTGGGTTAGCACTTACACTGACCCAAAACAAGTGCCAACGGAAGCAGATGTCTATATTCCACCTTGCAGTGCTAGATATTACTTGGGTTGGTGCAATCTCCTCAAGAAATGTACCCAAGGCAAGTCAAATAAGGTATAATGGAATATGACCTAAACCCAATTTTATAGGCAAATATTTTAGTTGGCATACCAAGGGTTATTCAGAAAATTGGCATCAACCTAACAGAAAAAAAACTATAATATTTACTACCCGCATGTAAAAACAATAGTTTACGTCTTGGTATTTACTTAGAAATTTGGACTGTGACTTTATAGTAAAGCCCATATTCAACGTACCGAAAGTACTTTTTGCAGATTCTGAGCATCTCCTTGGTAACATTCTACACCAGGACAATCCACTTTTGGCATAATTTCGGTACCAAAAATATGTCTGATATACACTTGTAAAATTGGCTGCCGATATATAATCAGCAAAATAAATACACCAACATGTTGGTAAATTTTTTCGATTATGCTGCCGGTTATATATCGGCTGTGGCAGGGTATAGCGGCTGCAAATCAGTAGTGCACTTTTGGTATGTGGAATACAGGCTTGTGTTACTCAAACTGCTCTTACCCTTCTTGTGCCTCTCTGAGTAAGCCTTCATCACATCCACACTGTTGATATTAGACTTCACCACTGTCTCATTGGACCCATCCAAACTGACAGCGGTAATTCGTTCGTAACTCTTGTCCGCAATGTAGAGCCATCCGCCATGAACAGCCAGCCCACCCGGGTTTTCGGCATCCGCATAGAACACGGAGTGAGTCTTCGTAGCAATATCGTACTTATTTACCTAGGAAAGTATAAAAGTGTGAATAAGCCAGTCTGTTTCATTTGGGATTAAAAAGAATTAACAGATTCGTTTCACAAGCTAAAACTTTTCTAGGTCAAGATTTCACAGGTTTGAGGGCCTTAACATAATTTTAGTAAACAACGTTTTCATGCTGCATTTCTACTGAGGAAGCAAAACATAGGTTATTAATGCAAGTTTTGGAGAAACAGGCTCCTGGGTTCGAAATTCCTATCTCTAATCCATGCGTGCCACTGTAGAATGCTCCCTATGAGCTAAAGGAAAGTTCTGATAATTCCGAATAATCCCTAGAATATAACTAACATAGTTATATTTAAATATATTCTAACACATAATTTTAATTCTCTATTCCTTGTTTCAGGATTGATGGAAATGTCTAATACAGTGCAACACTGCACAGCTTGTCTTGAAAATGTGTCCACATCCTATGCAATGCAGTAGAGTTGCTTACTACTTCTAGAAAATACAGGGATGTAAGGCAGGGTTAATGAAAAAATCTGAAACCCCAGAGAGAAAATTTAGAAAAATCTTAAAATGCCATAAAACGTAAGGAATTCCGTTTGAAAATTATTATTCAAGGTGATGAAAAAATCTGAAATCTGATTAAAATAAAAAAAACTTGCATCCTTGAAAGATTTCTAATTTTGTCACACCATACACCATCTACTAAGAATATCTAAGTCTAAAAACTTACTTTCTGGGAGAAGGCCTCAGTCCAGTAGACAGTCTGTTTCTCCAGGTCAAGGGTTAAATCATCCCGTAGCATGGGGCGCAGGGCGACCAGTTGCTCTGGGTCGCTACCGTCTAACGACACCCGCCCCAGCTTAGCTGCGACACCATGACTGCCCCGGTCCAACCAGTACAGCTTTCTGAGAGAGAAAAGTATGGGTTATTCAGCTTTTTTAGATAAATTAGTTATTAGACACAGGACTTTATAATGTCCCGTCTTTCATGGTGGACATAAAGGTTATACTTAACCTTAAACTCTGAAGATATAGCCAAAGTAAAGCTCAAATTTCAGATTGCAACTTAAAGGGAGCCAAAGCCAAAATATAAGAAAACTCAGATAACTATAGAAATGTGTCAGATGAGTCTAGCTAAGGTAAAGTATTAGCTGTGAAAATCAGCTCAAACCAAAGTAGAATTCCACAATAGATGGTCAAATTTCCATTTGTAAACAAACCCCAATTTTTTGCAGATCCACATTAAATGAGATGAGCAAGGAAGATGTGTTTTTGATGATTTTCTACCATATTTTATGTTTTAGATTTTAACATAGGCCAGAAATAGGCTCAAGGATTGGATTTTGATGATTATGTGAGCTTGGAAAATTTCTTCAAATCCATTGGTTTTGGCTCCCTTTAGAATAGGGTGTAGCTTTGGTTTTCCAGTAGTCAAACTATACCCACGCATTGTCTGGGTCAACGGCCAGTGAGATGGGTTGGGCCACACTGCCGTTACCACTGTCGGCCGACAGAATCACCCGCCTGTGTTTGTCAGGACCATCCATCCGGATCACCTGGAACAGGGAGGTTTGGAAAATGTTTAATGTTTTAACAGAAAAAATTGGGTGAAGAACTTGTTTAAATATTTGTAAGATAGTTATCAAATACCCTTATCCAGGGTTCCCACAAACTGCGACAATTTTGTTTCCAAGACTTTTCAATGAAAAACAAAGATTTTTTCAGGCAGCTTCTTGCAAATTTAGCCTTAGCGGTACTTCATTGCAATTGTAGGAAATTGAGACATTCAGGACTCATGTATGGTCTTTGAATTTTAGAAGAAAACTGTCGAAATCGTCGATTTCTGGAGTAAATTCAATAACTCCTTAAAAATTGGCCAACTTGCAAATCATGGTTAAGATACGTTATCAAAATATGAAGAGTGATCACAGAGATAGTGAGGGCATCTGTGCTGCCCACATGCCTTATTCAAATATGTTTACTGATTGACTCACAGTCAGCGAGGGTTTCAGAGCTGTTCATGTACATGTTATCAAAATATAATACTGCCCATGTTATGATATCAAAACATGAACCATGATTAGCTCACAAAGATAGCGAGGGCATCAGTGTTGCCCACATACATATTCAAATATGTTAAGTGATTGTCTCACCAAGTTGGCAAGGGTGTCAGTGATGCCCATGTTATGTTATCAAAATATGAACAGTGTATATTACATGAATACAAAGATAGCGTGGGCATCAGTGCCACACCTTATCAAAATAAATTTACTGATTGACTCACAAAGTCAGCGAGGGTGTCAGTGATGCCCATGTACATGTTGTGTCAAAATATATTGTTACCCATGTAATATTTTCAAAATATGTTTAATGATTTACTAACAAAGATAGTGAGGACTTCACTGATTCGCAAAGATAGGGCGTCAGTGCTGCCCAAGTAAATGTCATCAAAATACAGTTCTGCCTATGTAATGTTATCAAAATAGGAACAGTGATTGACTCACAAAGATAGCGAGGGCGTCTGTGCTTCCCACATACATGTTGCGGTTGACCCAGTCAATGGCCAGGGAGTAGGGGGTGCCCACTATGCCCGGCGGGGGCAGGAACGATGTCGTGTTTTCACCATTAAAACTCGTACTCTGAATCATAGTCTGAAAAAAGGGAAACAAAACTTATCAAAAAGTACAATGATTCCAGATTCAACATTTCCTGGGAGGTGTGTGACAAAGACTGCTTAATATAAATTCTAGTATTCCATGCTTTATGTGAAAATACTTTTATTTTTGTCTTAATGAAGAATCTGAAAGTAAATTTTTATTTTTGTCCTAATGAAGAATCTGAAAGTAAATATGTTTTTTTTACAATTGGGAACCTTGAATGGTTCCAGTGATACATGGAGAACGTTTTGACATCACAGAGCAAACAGAGTAGAAAATGATGGCATAATTATCAAGACAACAGAAGCAAAGGGTTTTAGGTTTTTAATGCAAAAAGAATTCGTTAAAGTTTGGTCCTAATGTATCGATGTATGTTGGCTGCAGCTGAGGATTATTGAAGAAGAAAAAAGAGGGTAATGTGAAAAAAGAGAAGATTTTTGACAATGAGTGAGCAGAAAGATGTTCAAAGACAAATCTTTGTGCTCACATCACAATACAGGAGTCTGAAACCGATTTGAGATTATTTGAAAAGCAACGCATTCTTTTTCCTTGTCTTTCGATAGCATCCTCTTTGAAAGAAACCTATATTACATTTTCTATTATAGGATCTTTTTTTTTAATTTTTTGCCAAAACAGGCAAATTTCCTTCTATCTATAGATCAGCAAAGCAATTTTACTGGCCCACCGATACTGACTAGTTGCTATAGTTGTAGCTTCAAGGACAAAGGACACGAAGAGGTCAATGGCGTAAATAACTATTAACTATTACCCCGGTAGGCTGTATATTCCGATATAGACTATTCTGTAGCCAGCTTTACCACAGAGAATTGTATAGATTCTTTTTCAATCGTGCATTGGCAATCAAGAAATGGTTAAGTGGTTAATAAGAGCATTTTAGAAAGCTTTGCGTCGCCGCTGAAAAGAAAGAATCTGTAAGATAAGACACTGTAAAGCTTACATGTAGATGCAGAGATGCCATTCTATGAACATGAAAATCCGGAAAGTTGGGAGAAGGACGTTATAGATGTTAAGCAGGAGAAGTCAAGGGATGGACAATCATGTAGTATCTTTATTCTGAACTTCAAGAAATGCTCTTTTTCATTTGATAAACCTAGTATTGTTATCATAATTAACTGCATTCTGAAAGTATGTAATATAGTCCAGCCAAAAATCCGGAAAAAGAAGGAACAATGGCAACTCTGTTAAAAGGTGAAATCTGAAAAAGGGATGAGAACAAGGCAGATTAATCAAGTGGAAAAAGGTGGCAAGGAGCCTGAAAGGGGATTTGGGGTTACATTTTATCTCACCAGCAGTGACCTCCAGTATCTCCACATCGTCCACCATGGCAGGCGAGTGCGCCAGGGCAGGTTCTGATTAAAGGTAAATAATTTCATACCCAGGTTCAACAGACAATAATTACATGCAGAGGTTCAATGAACAAGCACTTTCTAAACTGTACACAGTAAACAATGACATGACATTATTATCATAGACATACTTATGTATCTCTATGTTATTATAAAAGAAATTTGTGTGTGTGTGTGTGTGTGTGTCTGTATCTGTGTGTGTCTGTATCTGTGTCTTTCTGTGTCTGTGTCTGTGTCTCTGTATATCTCTGTGTGTGCGTCTGTGTGTATTACTTTGAAACAAATCCGCATATCTTTATCTCGAGCTTTCACAAATCAGGAATATATGTCAGATTCAATGAACAACTCAGAAGGAGTATTAACAATATCTCTATTCGCTGTACGAAGCTTCAAAATGTGACAAAACTTTTAATCTGTAAGTATTTTCCATGGGCATATAAGTGGGACACAAATCTGAAATCAGACAAAAATCTGCAAATTAAAATCCCTGATAAACAGTTAAAGCTCCATATCATCAATTGCTCAACAAATATAGCTTTGATCCCATCGTTAACTACATTAAGTCGAAATGTAGTAAAAAGTCACTATTATTCTAAAGGGAAGGGGGTGATATGGAAATCTAACTATAGGCAAATCATTTTAGCATTGCGAATCCGAAGTAAACTGGAAACATTTGAAAAAAGCAAATTTCCTCAATGCTGTGGGTAAGTCATCGTTGTTTGGGTTTATTACATTGATTCCTAAGCAGTTAGTTTTAATACTCCTTTGAGAAAAGCAAATTTATCAATATTTTCAGTAAGCTATTGCTGTTTGGGTTCACTACATCGATTCTCAAGCAGTTTTGCTCTTGTCCACACAGAAACAAAGGAGAACAGCGGAGAGTCAAAATTGTCAGCAAATACATTTAAATGGAATCTTCAGCTATTAAATCAGAACCCCGTCCATTCTATCTACGGCAGCGTTTTGGTTGATGAGAGAGATGACCAAAAAAGCTCTAGATAAGAATCCTAGGAGAAAGGCAAATAGAATCAAGAATAATTGTGAGATGAATTGTCGAGAAATTGCACTACTTCGTCCAATGAGTCTTGAATCTCACACAACTTCAGATACTTTTGAGCAGTTACATCTTACTTAATTTTTAGGGTACAGACATATGGAATACACCGAATTTAAGTTTATTTTGTAGTCGATATAGAATGATGACCTTAACTCTAAGTTTGATATTCTTTGAAACACGTAGAAAAAGTGAAGAAATTATTTCACTTTCCCTGAATATTCTTCTCAATTTCCTCCCAAAGAGAGGTAAAGACTTCCAATATAAGTTAATAAGATACCTTTTTAGGGCAAAAAGAAATTAGTTGCGTTCAGGTTTCATGCCTAAAATAAAAAAGGGCCGGTAGGTCGGCATTTTTTTTTAGTATTTTTCTTAACTGCAATGATAGACTGGGGGCTCATTTTAGTCATGTTTTAATGAATTTTACCCCAAATTTTCTCTCTAAAATTTAGGGTCGGGCCAAAATAATAGGGTCGGTTGGGAAACTGGAACACAACAATTTGGCCTAGAATGAATTTTCCTACTAGATATTTAATTTTTATCAATTGCGTGAGTTCAGAACATGAATTGATTGGACTTCATCTCTTACTGTCTCAGCAGCTTGGCTCGGGGTGAGCCTCCTTGGCGGTCTTGGTGGGCGTGTTATCTATTGATGAATGACACAAAAGTTTGTTTCGACCTTTCTAATATCAAAGTACTCTCTAGATGTTTTCCCATCAATCAATTCAGAGATGCCATTCAGGAAGGGTGAAAAATCCGGAAAAGTAGGAAGGACATTTCCGGATTTTCAGTTATAGTTACAATAGGGTCAAAATATCCAGTAAAAAACGTAAATTTATTATTTAAATGGTTAAGAAACCCTAAAAGAACAATTTGAAAAGCAACATTTTTGAGTTAAGTAAAGAGAACTGTAAATTCCACTTTTATATTGAACTTGCAAAAATCCGGAAATCCGGAAAAAGAAGGAAAAATGGCATCTCTGAAATCATAAAAACAAATATAAGATATGTGACGAAACTGTAATATCAAGTATGTAAGTGAAGGTGCAATAAACATATATATTCAAGCAAAGTAAACATAATATTATATAAAAAGTGTAAATAATAGGGGCGGATCCTGGATTTTGAAAAGGCTGGAGGGGGCCCATAATATATAAGATGAGTACCAAAATGTTGTATATTCTAACACTTATACATAAATGCAGATGATTTTCCCTTTTTTTTGTAGTTTTGGTTCCCAATTAAAGGGAAAGTGGGGGGGGGGGGGGGGTCAGGACCCCTAGTTTTGAACCTTGGACTCCCCCCCTCCTTGAATAATAGAAGAATCCTTAGTTGATGAAACCCTTCTCAAACAATTGGTCCTGAAAACAATCAACTGAAGATTGAAATGGAAATTAGCCACTTATTGTGTTTGATTAATTGGTAAACAACTACTGTGAATTTTAGTTGGGAGTTTCAAAATTGCAATTTCAAAATGTACTATGTGCAAATGGCTTATTGGAGTCCAGAATTCGTGGAAAACATCATCAAATGAGCCAAAGGCTCTTATATAATGTTATCATTAGGTGCAACCTTAACAACTACACTCTCCTTCTATAAGAAGAAGAGACAAAGGAGACCTCTTCTCCTTGAAGGAGTCTAAATTCTTACCCCAACTTAACATGAGGCTCAAAACTGAGACCTGCTTCTTCGTTGTGTGAGACCAGTTCACACATCTCTCCTCGAAGAAGCAGGTCTCAGCATTTGAGCCTCATGTTAGGTTGGGGTAAGAAATTAGACTCCTTTAAGTAGAAGAGACCTCCTTTGTCTCTTCTTCTTAAAGAAGGAGAGTGTGTCTTATTCATAATGCTAAAAAAAAAGCTTTACCCGGCTGTTGATGTTGCGGCTGATATAGTATATCCGTTTCTCCTGGCTGTCGTAATCGAAATCGGTGTTGGCCCTGAGTCCCACTATTGGTACGAATGAACCGGCCAATAACTCCCGGTCCATGGCATCGTACGGTAATCCAGCAATCAGAGCCCCTGCCTTAACCATCAAGAACTCCTGGTCCTCTGTATGAGACAAGCATTGTGATTGGTTAATATTAATGGATAAATTAAAGGCTTTAAAGAAACAAATTTGAAAGGGCACTGCCCCTGGCTGGTTCATCAGTGAAAGAATAGAGGCCAAGGATGATGGTATTAGTGGAGGATTTTAGTTTTCAAATGTGATCTATGTTCTACATTCTGATAGGTATTTCAGAAAGTATCAAATTGATGTGACCAAAAAGATGTAAATTGATATACAATAGATATTTGATAGAGGATGGGGGTGGTAAAATATGAGTTATGCTTTAAAAAACGCAATTTGGTACTTCCTTTGTAGTGCATATACTTATGCTCCATTAGAAAAAAAAGCATTTTGGAGATTTTCTATCTAGACCACATAACATACTGATAGATCATTTTAGTCATCCGGAAATTTCTAATGGAATTGAACTTAAAGTACTCTGATGTTTTTTGTCTTGATTCAAATTGCAGATGTACTTTGGTACTTACAATATTCTTACAATATTCTTATTATGACTAAAATCTGAAGTCACATTATTTTTTTCATCAATTTTTTTTCTGAGTGCATTAGAGTGAATGGGTGATGTATGTTTTACGGTGTACCCACAGCCAGGATCATTTTCACAGCAAAAATGGGTTGGGACAAATTCTGTCTTCAGTGATTGTATCTATTAGATGAAGGTGAAAGGGCGGGCAAACAGCAGGGGATCAAAACCTGGAAATCATTATTGCTGTACCTCATCCCTTAGCGAACCCAGCACCAACCGGGAATTGAACCTAAAGAACGACTTGGTCAGTGCTGGGTCTCCCCTTTCGTCGCCTTATACGATCAGCAGGGGCTACTGGGGGCCTTTATTCTTCCCTGGACAGAAGCCCCACCCCAGCACCCCCACTGGCCCGTTGGATAATGGGTCTCACTGTAGGGACGATTGGCACACATAAAAAGACCTGTCTCTGTTCAACAGGGAGCAAATCCACCTTTCATCCTTACAGGGATGGTTTGACCACCCCTTTTTTTCATGTCTCGGGCATTTTGGGTATGAATTTTAATATTCTGTTTTTTTTAGCAAATGATAGCAGTGTCCCTTATCTTATGAAATATATAGGAGGTAAGTGGCAGAAATGTATTTATCAATCAATCAAATTAAAGTGTGTGCAAAACCATCGCAATAGGCACGATTGGCACATGAGGGAAACAAGGATAAAAAAACAGGGAGAGAAAAACTTAACCATCCTTAACTGCTCGCTGTTGCGAGCGTTTGGTTATGTGGGGCGGCACACTGGTTTTCTGAGTGCATTACCTGAGACACAGTTGTGCATGGAGGAGTCAAGCTTCATTGATGGTGGGCATGCGCATGTGTAGCTAACGTCGCCCGGGGACAGCAGACAGAGGTGGCTGCAGGCCGACCGAGCGCACGGGTTGGGCGCTGAAAAACAAGAGCAAAAAACAGTCAGCAGGGTCCCCACATACTTTTGAAATCCAATTTAAGATCTTTTTCAGATTAATTAAGGACAAGGGACGTAAATCAGGGCAAATGAAAAGATTCTGACACTCAAGATATCTTAAAATGCTATTAAACTCGATGTAAGATATATATTCTGAAGATTATCCTTTTTAAAGCCCAAGGTTAAGAAAAATTAAGACCTATATACGACCAAGATTCGGAAAAATTATGACCCATTGATTACATACAAATTTAAGAAATAACTCTCAGCACATTGCTTAGGTAAATTTGCAGAAGGTGTACTTGTTTGAAAGGGGCATTTGAAATTTCACATTCAAAACTTGACAAAGTGTTCCTTGATTAATTTCAATCTTGACCTGTCCAAATACAAGAAGCACGAGCCCGGCCATCTAATAGCCTAGCTACCCAATCGGCGATCCCTGTATCTAGGGTTTGGACTTATCATAATTTTAAATCAATACAAAATTTTGAAAATTTTCCTGGGCAAACAAAAAAGATAGGTGATTTTTTTTTTGGTAGTTCTTACTGACCTAAAGGTCTAACACTTTGCATATTTACAAGATCACAGATTAATTCTTTTGTGGACCAATTCATGTAACTTTAAAATAACTCTATTTAATTTTCCTGGGTTACCAATTAAAGTTAGGGGATTTTAAAAAATTGTGATAATTTTCTGGGTGCTTGGGCTTATGAAAAAGTAGAAACAAACCAACAAATTTCACATGTCAAAACCATGCAAAGTAGTTAGATAAGTAAACTGTATTGGTTGATTTGGTTGTTTCATCTAAGTTATTTTCAGTATACATGTTTACCAAAAGACCATTCACTAGGGTCATTGTTTGTATAAGATAAACAGTGTAAGCATCAGTAAAACACCCATGCCCAGAGGGCAACATGTGCTAGATTCACTAGGGTAATTGTTTGTATAAGATAAACAGTGTAAGCATCAGTAAAACACCCATGCCCCAGGGGCAACATGTGCCAGATCAATTGCCCCCAAGGGCATCATGTGCTAGATCAATTAACACACATGCCTTCCTAATTGTTGATAAACAGTCTGGGCCTTTGATCTACTGAAACCTGGAAATGCTAACATAAAAGCAGCAAGAACATTTAAATTCACTAACAAAAAAGGCTCATTTATCATGCTTTGAGAAAATAGTTTGTTTCAGTATGCCCAAGTTCAAACGTTGAAGTGTTTTCCAATAGTGCTTTTATGTTTTCAACAAGAAGAGAAAATATGTTTTCCAGTCCTCTGGACTGAAAAATCTTGCTTTGGTGGCAAAAAATAATAATCTATAAACTAGGCTGTGGAGGAGGGGGGGTCAGAATGGACTTGTCTGCTCCACCCACACGCCCCCCCCCCCCCCTACCTCCTACCTACAACCCTGCTTGCAACCTGGACAACTCGGACAACCCCCGTCATACTGTCTAGATATTCCAATGCATTTAAGGTAGGAAGATGATTAACATGGTGGGGATGGAGGCTGTGTGTCTTTGAGGGGGATTTCTGAAGTTATTTCACAGTTCAGGAGTGAGAGGCTGTGTGACTTTGAGAGTGGTTTCTTCAGTCAGAGGTGTCAGGTGGACTCCTGCCCAGGCTACGCGACTATTATGTAACAGCTGACACCGCTCAGACCGCTCAGGTAGCGGTGCGGTACAGGGGCGGGAACCAGCCGGGGGGGGGGGGGGAGGGCAGAACGTCCTTCTCCACCTGTGTGCTGGGCTGGTGTGACCAGGGCAGTACTGGTCAGTTAGGGGGAGGGGCGGGGCCCACACCACCCTCACCTGTCAATCAGGGCCAACCAGAGGGGACTGCCTTGACCAATCAGGGGCAGGGGCAGGGGCAGGGTGGAGGGGAGAGGGCCAAGGGTCCAATTAGCACCAATTTCATGCCTATTGACTTTACACAATAGAAAAACCTCCGACAGTAAGGCTTTGGGGGCGTGTTCCACCAATAAACACTAGATGGCGCCCCCAAAGCAATAAAATTGTACAGTAAACTTTACCTCCGAATTTGGTGACAAAATGACATTACAGACAGCCAATACTATAGGAAAACCACTGTCCAAAAAGGTCTTTTGTGACATCACAACTGATGCAAGTGACTTAAGGTTAGACTACTGTGATGAGGGACCATTTCGCAGGTCTCACAAAAATGTAGAATAATTATTTTGCTCCTACCTATCTTAATATTTATCATATATCATTAGATACATGTTAAATCAACTATCTTATGATATAAATTGTAAAATTATGGATGAGAGAATAGAAATAGGAATTGATTGGAAATGTAAAAATCATGTTTTTTACTCATTTTTTTTTAACTGAAATATCTCAGTAAATAATGAAGGGAAATGTACAATATTTCGTATTCATGTAGATAATGTTCATATGGAGGGAACCGTGTCTCAGATTCTTTATATAGAGCCTAGTTTTGATTTTGTGAAATGTAGAAAATTAAGTTTTAAAAAATCTTGAAAAAATACATAAAGTTTCCCGATTTTTATCATAAAATCAGAACTAAAGCCTCAATAAGAAATCTGAGACACGGTTCCCTCCAAACGGATGTTTTTGACAATATTATCAAGTTTCAAAACTATGAAAATGATACTAAGTAAGAAATTTTGGTTCAAAAAATAAAAGTGAAAAAATACAACTTTAATTATTATTTTTTCAAATTCAAACCTATAAATGTAGTGAGAAATATCATAAGATGGAGAAAAATCTGAGCTTTTAAATGACATATAACATGTCCAAATATCATCAGTGACCCCGGAGATATGGCAGTTTTAGTGAATTTGCTACCTATCACCGTAGTCTAACCTTAAGGCCCAGTAAAAGGCTCCCGGAGGATCGCCTTTTAGTAATCAAATATGAAAATATTTCAGGGTAAATATTTAGGAAAATCTCTATAAAAAATCAAAAATATAAGCAAAACTGCTCTAACCACTGGGTTGTACGACCGGGTGGAAGATTGCGAGTCCAAGCGGCATGCGGATGATGTTTTGAAGCCTGGTCTTGGAGTCACAGTTAAACTTGTTACAGCCATGCACAAGGCCCTGATGGCGGTCGGTCCAGTACACGAAGTCTCCAAAGACTGCAATAGAGTGTGGATGATGCAGCACCTGAAATACAGCAATTTTTCCCAGTGTCATTTTTGGTAAATTGTTCACATCTCAGATTCAGTCCTATGTCAGACCGATTCATTCCCTAGTGTATTACCTAAGGGTGGACCGACCATTTGGTAGTTATAGAAATCTGATACAGGATTTGGGGCTCTCAACTGCTAGTTTTAACAGTCAGTCAATGAGTACTAAGTTAGTATGCTATGGTAGTAGCTGTGTATATAATCATTAGTACTGCTTGGGGTAGAGACCCCTAAAGTTAATCTGGTCCTAGGGGACCTTACTGGCAACTCTGATGTTATGACTAGCTCATTCTGAGGAAAGGAAAACTGGTCTGACATAGGAGTGGATTGTTCAAGAGCTCCCCCCCCCCCTCCAAAAAAAAGAAAGAAAGAAAAAAAAAAGAAAATAAAATAAAAGGGAAAATCAGGAGACAAGAAGTCCACTCTTACACTATGAGAATCTTGAATATCAGAATCTGGTCAAACATGTATACCATTTCTTAAGTTTTTGACAAACATTTTCAAACAGTAAAAGAAGTACCAACCTGAGAATCAGCAACCACTTGGGTCCGACCGGTCCCGTCGTAATTACAGAACTCAATGAAGTCCAGCCGGGCATCTGCAAAGTACAGCCTTTTCATGGGTAGGTCCAAGCTCAGCCCGTTAGGCCAGAAGAGTTTGTCAGTGATGATGGCCTTACGACCGCTACCATCCATTCCTGCCGTCTCGATCTTCGGGTTCTGGCCCCAGTCAGACCAAAACAGCCTGCGCTCACTGAGAACAAAAATTAGTAAATAACCATCAAAGTTATAATTTCATATTGATTATAGTTTCTTTTGTTTTTATCTTTTATCAATGCTTTTGGTGATGGTTATCCCAGTCAATGTTGCTTCTCATATGTATTTCATAGAAATCTGAGGATGTACTGTAAAGGCTAAAGATATCCGATAATTGTATCGATTTTGTGTTGAAGTTGTAATGCTGACATGAAAAAGGTAGGTAAGTGGCTCAAAGGTTGGATAATAAAAATGGTGAGGTTATTTCTTTTAAAATTCTGTTTCATCATTTCAAGATATTGAGATATACAAACGCAATATCTTGATAATCCAGAAGGCAAATCTGAAAGCTTGGGATTCAAAGCAAACAATTGAAACTATTTTACAGATTACAACACCAAAACACACATAACAGAGAAACACTGTTTTGAAATAAGGATATAGCGGTATACGGTTGACAACTCAAGCAGATTGACACGTGAATCAAATGACATACTTACAGCCCTGTTTAGTGAATGCACAATGAGAAAAATACATTGTTAATCACCCACGTATAAAGAATAATGCCATCTATGAAAGATTCTGTATTTGTAGAAAAGTACATTTTGATACATTGTGAACGTCAAATCTTCTATCTGCAGGACTGATTAAAGAAATTTGAATTAAGGCTGTATTCCACTAGACGATTTTGACCACTGGTAATTTTGTAATTTACTACTTTTGACCAGTAATATGGCAAAAGACCATACATCCTACATATTATTCTAAAGAGAATCCCTGTCTAATGCTATATAACATTATTACGATTAACTGATTTTCCGTCGGCCGATCTTTGAAATCAGGAGTAAAATCGGCTCAGAGAATACAGCCTTGAAACTTGAATTTTAGCATTCAGGTATAACACTGCGCAAAATTAGACCTTTCATTTTGTAAATGGGGTCATTGAGGGTCATTAAAGGCTTAGAATATGTCACTTTTCCAATACCTTTGCAAGATCTTGGATGAATTTTTAAAGGTCACCTGAAAATCTTTTTGGAAAGGTGTAAAGGTGACCTTTCCATTATCTTTAGCAAACCTCAATGGCCCCATTTACAGAAACTTAAAGGGTCTTTTCTTGTGCAGTGTAAGTTATCCGGGAAAAGAGTGATCCACCCCAGAAGTCTCATTTTGACACCTACTCAGCTGAAGGATCGAGTACGATGCCCCTCGGGTTTTTGAGTCCCTCAGAGATGAGCGTGGTTCGATGTTCGCCCTCGATGGTGGCCACCTCTATCACCTCCAGTATGTAATCGGTCCAGTAGATGTTCCGCCCTACCCAGTCCACCGCGATTCCCTCCACCGTGTCAGCGCCACTCGTTACCACCTGCAGGGAGAGAAGAGTGAGTGAGTGAGTGAGTGAGTGAGTGAGTGAGTGAGTGAGTGAGTGAGTGATGGAGCTTTTACACCTTACCAACAGCCAGGGTTCTTTTCACGGAGAAAACAAGTTAGAACGAATTCTGTCTTTGGTGATCGTATCTATGAGATGAAGGTGACAGGGCAGGCAAACAGCAGGGGATCAAAACCTGGAAATCATTTTTGCTGTACCTCAACCCTTAGTGAACACAGCACCAACCGGGTATTGAACCCAAAGAACGAAGACTTGGTCAGTGCTGGGTCCCCCTATCATTGCCTTATACGATCAGCAGGGGCTACTGGGGGCCTATATTCTTTCCCGGAACCACCACGCCGTCCTGGAGGGAGAGAAGAGAAAGAGGCTTTCCATTAAGTGCAGATACAGACGCACCTTTGAAAAATTTCACACTCCTCATCCCTCAGGATACCAACCGAAATCCCATTTTCAAATTCCCTGTGTTTTCCCTGAGATTTCCCTGTCCCACAGCAATTTTTGCCACTGTCATATCCAGTAAGTTGTTCAAATTTAAAAGCCTTTGCGTGCAGAAATAATTTGGATAACCCAACAAAAAGTTGAATCCCTAATATCTTGAGAATCATGGATTCAAGAACCTGGCCAAATGAAATTCCCTGTGTTTTGGCAAAATTTGCAAATATCCCTGTGTTTTCCCTGTCTGGGAATTTTTTTTTGCCATTTTCCCTGTTTTTCCCGTGTGGTTGGTACCCTGATCCATGTTGGGTCTAAAGCCCCATACCAAATAAGCAATCTAACCATTGCCGGGCAAAGGGCAACTGGAAGAATTGCCAGTAAAGTCGTTTCAACTGATACAAAAAGTGGGAAAAGTAGAAATAGACACCTGACATTGAATTTGTATTTGAATAGCTGGAAACTTACACAAAAATACTCTAAAACAGATATTTAGGTGATGCAGGGAAAATCATCATGCAATCCAAAATCACCAAAAAGTAGAAAATCCTACAAGTGTAGGAAAAATCCCTCACCTCGGTCAAGTTCTGGCGAGAGATGTGGAAGCTGAAGATGTTGTTGGCGGCTGTGTTGCTAACGAACACCCTCTCCGTGGCCATGTCTACGCCAACCGCCACAAAGTTACGCCTGAAGCCGACTCCGGCCGGGGTGAGGAAAGTCTTGGAGGAGAGCTGCTCCTCGATGAGCGTGGAGTACATCGCCTTACTGCTCGCGATGATCAGTCGCGCAGTCTCGTTGCCTGAAATAGTCAAAGGGAGAAATAACTGATTTGAGGAGTCCATATGCTAGGTTATATCAAAATAAGAGTTTATTATGGAATATTATTCTAGTCATTCCCTTTCTATTTCTGATATAAGGTAATATAGAGCAAAATAGGGAAGGTAGTTTTTGTTGAAAAATATCATCTCATCAAATTATTATTTGTATTGCTTTTTTGTTTATTGTTTTGTGGAAGAACTTGCAAGAATATGAACTGGTTATAAAAATGAAATGAATAAATAAAAAATTAATAAAATCTAAGTAATCAGTAAAATATAAAGAAAAAAAGAATACAACAAAAATTAGTAACAAAAATGTATAATATATATATAAAAAAAGTAATGGCTGTATTACCTTCGACGGAGCAGGTCTTGCGGTCAGGGTTGAGGAAGTATCCCTCAGCGCAGGAACACTTGTAGGAGGCACGGGTGTTGGTACACTTCTGACTACAGCTGTCCGGCTTCTCACACTCATCTATATCTGTGGGGCGGAACAAGGAAGAATCTAAAGTCCCATACCCACAGGTCGATTTTCAGAGTCGGCTAATTCTCCCAACCACAGATAGCTTAATTATTGAAGTGTACCTGCAGACTAGCCTAAATCAAGGTGCATTCTGGGAAATATGTAGACAAGTCACAAGGCTTAAGTATAGAAATTTTTGAAAATCATGGCATAACTTTGGTTTAAGATAATGGAAAACTAGCATTCAATGGTTTTCCATTTCATGCCTATAAATATTTAATATTTTTCAAGTTGTTCACTTTGCATAGAAATATAGCAAATATTTGTGAATTTTCTATAATTTTTCCTGAATTTTAGTCTACAAAATCAGTGCAGATTAGCCTGCAGGTGCTTAAATACTCTAAATCAGCTATTCGTGGTAGGGAGAATTAATTGACACTAAAATCTTCTGATTTTAGCCAAATAGTTGGCCAACTTTTGCACCGATTCACATAACGAAAAAATATGATCAGCAGTTGGCAGATTGACCTTGTGGGTGTGGGGCCTATGCCTGTGTTGACAAGGCAATTTTGATTAACGAGACCTTGATAAGTTTTAATTATTACCTCCATGCTAAATAAAACGAGCCCACATGGACAGTCACTATGATTTATAAATATTTTGATAAAACCGAAACTATTGTAGATAATGCTTAATGAATTTCACTGGTGACTTCTCAAATTATATTGAATAACATAAAATCAGAAATTGCAATTGCTAGCCCCTCCCTTTAACCAAAGACATACATAACAATAACATTTTATGTTGTCTTTTTTAAATAGTTTTTTTTTTTTAATATTTAATTCTTAATTTTTTTTAACCTTTTTTTAATTAAAAAAAAATTTTGAATAGCAATAATATTTTGAATAGCAATATACTCCATCATTTTATGTATCTCTATACATTAACCTACCCAAACAGATGGTGGTGCCGTTCAGCTGCAGGCCTGGCGGACAAACACACATCGCTCCTTGCGGTGTCATCCGACAGAAGTGGCTGCAGCCCCTCTCACTGCAACTGTCCTCGTCTGAAACAACCAAAATATAAGCCATTCAGCGTGAAACAGTTCCTGCTTTTTTTCCCTTTATCTTAACTACATTTAAACATTAATTGCATTTTTCAACAAACTTCATACCCCAATCTGACCGTAGTTGCCCGGAAAAACAGGCAAAATTTCCATATTTATCTCTCTTTTTTCTTAAGAGAACGTTGGTTTCGATATATCTGAAAAATTATGAGGTTATATCAAACCAACTAGGAAGTCCTATATGCCAAATGAAAGCTAATGTACTTTCTCTATGATCCAATAGAATACATTATCTTTTGATAAACTCATAAGCAATGGTAAACTTCGCAATCATGATCGATTTTCCAAAAGAAAAGGGAAATATTAGCAAGGTTTCAGGGAAAGAAGGCTTTCTTATCCCAGTTACGTGGTCTAAAGGGTTAAAAGACTGTAAAAGCTATATTCCACTATATGGTGTGTGTTTGCAGTACCATGAAAAGACGCAAGCAAACTGCTGCAAACTTGCTTGTGGTAGGGTACCGCAAGGTGGAATGTAGGTACTTGCGGTACTTGCTTGCAATACTTGCTTACAGTACATAATACTACAAATGATTTTATATAGGTTTCCTATTGTTTGTGGTCGGGGATACAAACATGTCGGTATAGAAACCACAAATTGCTTGCGGTACCTAAAAAAGCGACCGCAAATGCTACCTATCGCAAAGTGGAATAGAACCAAGCTGACTGTAAAATAAGTGTCTTACTGCAAAGTGGACTCTCGTCATGGCCGTCGGGACAGTCGGGCGATCCGTCACACAGCTTGGTGAAGTTGACGCACACCTGGAGCCCGCCCGGACACAGCCACTGGCCCAGCGGGCACCGGAACGGGGGAGGCGCTACAAGCGGGGAATAGGAATGTAAGTTTGGGACAGTGAAAAAATCAGAATTAGCACTAAGAATATCTGAATATTTCCTAAAATGTTGTGAAGCGAGTTCTGAACACCATTGTTTTTAACATCTTTTTTGGGGATGCTGGAGAGAAAAAATCGGAAATTCAGCAAAAATCAATAAACTTACATCCTGGGGAATAGTTTAATGAAAATAGATTATTAGATTTTATTCATAATAGCCATACAAATCTAAATAATTATTAAAACAGGGTACCAACCGAAGTTCCATTTTCAAATTCCCTGTGTTTTCCCTGAGATTTCCCTGTCCCACGGCAATTTTTCCCTGTGTCATATCCAGCAAGTTGTTCAATTTTAAAAGCCTCTTCATGTAGAAAAAATGTGGAAAACCCAACAACAAAAAGTCGAATCCCTATTATCTTGAGAATCAGGAATTTCAGAACCTGGCCAAATGAAATTCCCTGTTTTCCCTGTGTTGTGTAAATGAAATTCCCTGTGTTTTCCCTGTGTTTTGGCAAAATTTGCAAATTCCCTGTTTTTTCCCTGTCAGGGAATTATTTTTGCCATTTTCCCTGTTTTCCCTGTTTTCCCTGTGTGGTTGGTACCCTGTTAAAATATCATAAATCTATAAATGTCCCTGTCCAAGCAAGAAAAATAAGGAAGTTTACGTCACCTCAATTTTTCGTTTTTTTATTAGTAAGTACCTTTCATTGAAACTATACTTCCACTGCTGATTTTTGAAATATGCAGCATAATTAGCCTGTGGAATATAGGCCTTAGAATTCCAATAGCATGGATAAGATGTTTACGCAATAATTTCATAACACTTACGACAGGTTTGGTCCGCGTCTTCATCACTCATGTCCCCACAGTCGTTGTCCCCATCGCAGATCCAGCGGCTCGAGATGCACCGACCGTTCTTACAAGCGTACTGTCCAATGCCGCACGTTGCTTCGGCTAAGACAGAGAAGAAGATTTTATATTTATTCCTTATTCATGCATGTAAGTAATGGAAAGTCATTTCCACAGAAAAATAATAAAATTGCTTAAAAGTAAATATAAACCTCATTTTTGAGGAGGGAAGTCAATGCATTACAAGTAACATATGGCAAAACACGATGAATTCATCTTCAAAATCAAGAAAATATTCAAACATTTTTTTAATTTTGGCGAAACGATTTTAGGGACCCCAACCTATTTTCTCCTCAGATTTGAACAAATCTCAAAAGTGGTCCTTAAAAACCTTATAATGTGGAATTCCGCGTTTCCACGGAAATCTTACATGCCTGTTTTTATCTTCTGGATAAACAAAAGGTTACCCTGAAGGTGACTCAGAAAAGTTTTTTAAATTAAATTTAAAATTTCAGTGTTGGGGCCCTGGGTTTACCAACTGTAGTGCACAATTGGACCCAAGGAACGTCTGAGTAAATATGTGAAATTTTGAATGTTCTGAAAGGTCCTAAAACAAATAGCCTTAAGGATTACGGTTTGTACCTAAGGTTAATTTTTACAGATTCTGATCTAATTAAATAACAATACTCAAAAATTGTGAATTGGATTGTTTTCATGTGCTTTTACTGTTATTCGGATCTCCTAATATTTCTTTCAGAAATGGGAAAAATCATTATAATCAGATCAACAGGTGTCATAATTATTTTCAAAAAAACCTCCGGTTTTTCAAAGGCTCGAGGCCTGACTGGCTCTTTGCTTTATTAAGTCCATCCCACATTTGGTATATTCTAGGTTTGGACAAAATTACCGTATACATGATCTTTTTTCCTCAAGAGTTGGTGTTACTGGAATAAGCAAGAATTATGTTTTTCTATATCCTCAAGGACTGTTTCAACATTATGATTTTTTAAATTTTATCAGGCTTGCCAGCCAATTAAAATGCTGTATTACAGGGCAAAATAGGGTCGGACATTGTAGGCTAGACTGCCAGGCTTTAACATTGGTTCCTATGGAAAAAAACATCAAAATAGAAAACTGCATTTTACCAAATTTAGCAGCAATCTATCACCCAAATTGCTTTTGTTAATTTTGTATTATGCAACTATCTTCAGGAAATAAGCATGAAGGCAATTTTGAAAATATTTCACAGTAAACGTTAGGGATGGTGTAAACTGGGATGGGCTTATTGTACCATTCTTTTTTGCTGCTGGCTATAACAGACTGGGTGTACTTACGACAACCCGACTCATCTGTGGAGTCTTCGCAGTCGTCCTGGCCGTCACACTTCCACGACTCCGGGATACACCCGCCGACCCCGCACCGGAACTGGTCATCCGCGCAAGTGTTTGCTGACCGGGTAGCTGCAGTAAAGGGAGAAATAACAGAAAATTAAAGGGAAACTGAAAAATCTAAAAAAAAATCCAATGAGATGTTTTTTTTAATTTTTTTTTATTATTATTAAACTATACTGAAATACACGAATTGATTTTCCGTATAAGTATTAGGTGACAAATAGAAGACATGAAAAACATCAATATAAATGACTCAGATACATATTTTTCAAATGTCTGTAATAAACTACCGTTAATTCACAGGTTACTGATTCTTAAATATCTATAGACACTATATAGAACTATTTAAATAAACTAGCAGTATTATAGAGATATCAGAGATAAATAGCGGGAAAAGGATTTTTTTGTGTTCATATATTCAGGCTTAAAGCGGAGATCAAGGAATAAAGATTCCTTTACAAGGTCTCAATTTGAGCTAATAAAAATAAGAGCACAATCTTTACTAATTTCATGCTGAAAATATACATAATGTACATGTTTGTGATTGCTACAGTAGACTTGGCTGAGACGTGTGACGGCAAGGAATTGTTGCAAAAAAAAAAAAAAAAAAAAAAAAGTTCTGTGTTTGCTTTATGATCTAGTTAAGTGCAGCTATCTTTATAGGATTCAGTGTTAATTCATTTTTCTTTTAAAGAAATCAACATACTGTCTAGTACCATGAAATTTTAAAGAAAAAAAACTTACGACAATTCTGTTCATCAGACATGTCCTCGCAGTCAAAGGCATTGTCGCAGCGGTAGCGGAGGTCTATGCACACTTTGGTGGTCGTACACTCAAACTGGTTGGCCGTACATTTCTGACGCGGGCACTGCTTCTCGTCACTATGGTCAAGGCAGTCGTTGTCACCGTCACACACAAACCGGGCGGAAACACACGAGCCACGGGTACACCGGAACTGGTCCGGCCCACACGTGTATTCATCTGAAATTATGAAAATATATGTCATGATTATATATCATAGCAGGGTCCATATCTTTGTAACTGATTTTTGTTATAATGCAAATCAGCTGAAATATGATTAGTGTCTTGTAATGCCTGATTCTGTCACATTATTCTGTTGCCAAAAGTAAGGATATCATTTCAATATTTCAATGAAAAGGGATTGTTTGGGGGATTAATTTGATTGACAGACAGAATAAATGTGGAAAAGACACTAATCAAAATTCGCATGATTAGCCTAATCACTTAAATCAGTTACGAAAATATGGCCTCAGAAGTATTACAGCCTGTTTCAGAACAAATTGGAGCGAAATATGACAAAAGAGTTTCGGATTTTTGAGTTATGATATAAGGTAAGCTCTGGTCGTAACTAGATACCACAGAAGTTTTGCTGTATGTTGGGGAAATTTGATGGAAAGATTCCAATGTTTTAGGGCAAGTTAAGGGTCTTTTATCAGAGGGTTTTAACATTTCTATTGGTTTTCAGTAAGGGTTGTCTGAAATCTCCATAGGTATGGAGGTTTTATTCGGTGGGCCACAGATGCGAGGTTTAAAAAAATAACTTACTGCACAAACTATCAGCCTCGTCCGACCCATCCCCGCAGTTGTTCATGGTGTCGCAGACCATCGACCGGCTAACGCATCGCCCGTTGTTACACTTAAATTTCCATGGACTGCATGTTATGTTACCTACAATACAATGGAAAAAAAAGAGTGTGAAAACACATGAAACTATAAGCTGCACGCTAATGTTTTCGGGTAAGGAACCTTTGAAATGAGAATCGCAAATAACAAGGTTAAATATTATAAAGTGACCATTCAAAGTTCACTTTCAAATTCCACGTACTGTTGTAAATTTTCGTCAAATTTCTCAAATTTGAAAGCAAAGGGGAACTAAGAAGATCTAAAATTGTTCTGCAAAAACTCAAATATTTAACATTTTTAGAGTCAATTTCAGGACCCGAGAAAACTATAATGCTTTTGGTCTTCGCTGTCTCTTTTCTGTGTTTGGGTCAAAATTTCTAACTCCCCTGTGTTTTCATTGAAAACAAAATGCATATGGCCATGTTCCGTTTTCTTTGGGCAGTGGTCACCGTGTATATATATTATTATATTCAAAAGACCTACTTAAACAAATAACACAACTTTAAAAAACAGAATTTGGTCTGAAAGAATTGTCTGACCGATAATCTTATTCATGGTTCCCCCACATTTTTGGAAATCAATTTAAGACCATTTTAAGGCCAAGATTCAGGAAAATTAAGACCTATCAACCACATGCAAAGAATTTATTTACAATAATTATATCATTTGATTTAAATTTCAAGTTAGCGTACTCTTTTAAAAGTAGGATTTAGAATGTCCATATTTCATTCATTGTAACTTTAAGACCTCTAGCTATAAAACTGTCAAATTTAAGACCTTTTTAACGCCTTAAATTTCACATCAATTTTAAGACCTTTTAAGTCCCGCATGGGAATCCTGTTATCGTAACGTACCACAGTTGCGCTCGTCGCTCATGTCGCCGCAGTCATCGTCACCATCACAGCGCCACCGATTGGTGATACACCGGCCCGAGTCGCACTGGAGCTGGGACGACGAACATGTATGTGCTGAAAGAAGGCAAAGCAAAATGTATTATTTATAATGTATGTAAGAAAGATATATAGGGCTAGATTCTGCAGGAATTTGAATTTCAGGGGTGAATCAAGAATTTCAGAAAGGGGAGTTGTGTGTTTGATATAAATTTCAGACCACGTCACTAAGTGTGGAACTTGGGCCCAGAGGTGCAGGTCGGACAAGCCAGGGAGTATTTTCTCTTTAAGCTCATGCATATTGGTGACTTTTAATCACCTGCAACTTTTTATACACACAACGTTGAAAAGTGCCAAGATGATGGTGGTATAGTGCAGAACTTGACCTTTTCATTGATACAAGAGTCATGAATGTGAACATATGCCTTAATATGTTTTATAACATTTTTCAATATTAAGTTTTGATTTAATTCCATCCAAAAGGAAGGGTACCAGAGACCTTATTGGCATTACGTAATAACTCCCCACCAATCAAGTGTCACTCTACCCCCACCACGTGCACTTGTTTGTCCAACCTCCAATTAATGGACTGTGACCGGTGTGCAACTCAAAGTCTGGAACAAAGTCTATTGATCACCAATATGGTGCTTGTAGGATCTGGCACATAATAATGACAGTGGGGGGCGTCCGTGGGTGGCTGGACGACCTATAGGGGATCGTCACATACTGAGGGTGAAGCCCAAGGCTTGTACGATCCCCATGGGTCGTCACCCACCTGAGGACACCCCCTTAGGTCTTTCTTTATTATCACCCAAGAAATCTTCAAAATCTTTTAAAATTGAGTATTCAGTGAGTGGTGCATACGACATGTCAATACGCACTGCTCACAATACACACTGCTAATTGGCAGAGCGGGTGATAAAAGACGGCATCCATACGTCTATTAGAGCACATCCATAGGGACAGGGGAAAAAATAACTATTGGTTACTTACCTTCGCAGCCCTTCTCATCCGAGTTGTCGAGGCAGTCATCGGCCCCGTCACACTTATAACTTCGCGGAACACACCGACCATTGTCACAGGGGAAGGCGAACTGTGGGCACGGGGGAAGGGGCACCTCGGTCGGGTCGTTAATACAGGTACGCTGGTCTGACGGGTCAATTTTTTTACCAAACGGGCAACCGCACACGCGTCGCATGTTACCGTCCCGGTTCACGTGGAAACAGAAGTGGGAACAGTCGCCGTTACGCGTACGGCACGGGCTGTCAGTCACTGGTTTGGGGAAGAAAAGAGGATAGTTTTTTTTCTTGGGTTGAACTGTGGAGGACATCCAAGATTGGTCGCATGACCCAAAGGGGATTGCACAAACCAAAGACAAAGACTGCAAGGTGGAATATAGGGATTTTCTTACATTAGTACTTGCATTGGTATTGACGTTGGGTCAACACAAGTATCACCGCAAATGATGTTATATAGGTTTATTATGGAGTGCTTGCAGTGTGGTATACCAACATGTTGGTATCAGAAACCTTACTTGCTGCAAATGGTCCCCCATCGCTAAGTGGAATATGGGCTTTAGGTTCTTATGATAAGGATGTCTCCAAAGCTTCTTCTATATCTTATTACCCTAAAAACATCTTTGTTCACTGCCCACCTACCCCATATGCACAGCCCAACACGTATAATATTTGTATAGACAAACAAATAAATATAAACAACATGCATAATTCTTAGATATTCAGGAATTCAGGAGCTTTTCAATTCAGAAACCAACGTAAGTTTAGTGCCAATGGACAAAAACCTTTTCTTAAATTGGCCTCTTACATACATCACGGTATTTCAAATAAAAATCCATGAAGAAGATTTTAAGTAAAAATACATTTAGATAATAAATGAAAAGCATCATAAAGTTCCACTCAATGTCATTGAAATTTCTTTTTAACTTTTATTTGTCCGAAAAACTAGCTTTCGCTAGTTTTCATTGCATCTCCAGCATATCAATATACTTATAAATTCCTGTCATAGTGTAACCGAGAGGCAGATAGGTTAGCATCTAACTAACAACAAAATCGCTAAAATAATTTAGTGTACAAAAGCAGTGCTTACCCGGGGGCTGGGATTTGGAGGAGTACATCCGTAAGTTGTGCATCTTGTCGTCGGCATGTCTGATCACCGTGCTTTGAGTGGGGTCGGTCTTAGACAGCCGCATGAGTGCTTTCTGCCTCCAGTCAGTATAGTAGACATACTCTGAAAGAAATATTGATACAGTAAAGCCTCATACCCACTAGGCTTTTACACAATCAGCCGATTCATTTACTTTATCTTTATCTTTATTTTAATCGAATCCAATTTCAGTGATCTAGTACTCTCAATCAAAACGTTACGAGCGTTAATTGCTCCCAGAATATTGTACATAAGTTGCATGTTTATACATTTTAAAATTCTATTGTATTTCTCAACATAGAACCCAGCTGATCTAGATGTACTTTACGCTGGATGGACAAAGAATACTGGCGTGCGCCAATGTTTATCCAGGATAAATAAAAGAATTAAAAAAAAAAAAAAAAAAATTCATTTGCACTAAAATCGGCCGATTCTACTGGTAGAGTTAGCCGATTATACTAGCGATTCAGATCAAACATGCACATTTCAATATACCGTACTAACAGACAAATATAAGGATTGGCTGATTCTCCCAGTTGTCCGTCGCCAGTCGCGGGTAAAATTGCCTAGTGGGTATGGGGCTTAAGACTATGGTATGACAAGGCCTTAAAAGATGGTTGGTTCGGGTAACTCGACCTACCCTGATATTTTGGTCCTACCATTCTTTCCTTTTTTGTCTCACAGCGGAAGCAACAGATCTGTACACAACAAGCCACTTATCCTCCAAAGTTCCAATTTTCATAACATGTATCGACCATGGGCAAAGACAAAATTCTTAACATATCGTTTTATGTTATGTGCAGTTAGTTTTGAGCAGTTATGTTTTGTTTCAAAACGCACCTGAGAGCTTACGATTATTTAATTTTCAAGACTTCTATCTACAAAGCAGGCAAATCTAAGACCAATTCCCGACACCCAAAAAGGAAAATATTCTGGCATATACGTTGACATACAAATAATGGGTTGCAAGCGGCATTTTGTATCCAAAGATAACTCATTTTTCATTTTCAAATCAGATTCAATTTAAGACATCTTGGTAGAAACCTCTATAACTCAAAACTTTTTTAAAGCCTTAAATTTGAAAAAAGAAACCTAAACAAGCCCATCCCACATTGGATATATCCCTGGCTTGGACAACGGTTGGACAAAATAGACATAAGCCATCCTTGTCTACTACAGTTGGGTTTACTCAATAAGTAAGAATTATATTTTTCTATATCCCCAAGTACTGCTAATTCATTATAATTTCTTAGATTTTATCATTTGACAGGTTTGTAGGTTTGCCAGCCAATCAAAATGCTGCATTTCAGAGCAAAATAGGGTTGGACATTACAGGTTGGATAGGTTCCTGTGGGGAAAATTAAGATCACATTATACACATTTTAGGTGCAATCAGTCAACCAAATTGCTTTGGTTGATTTTGTATTATGGAACTTTCTTCAGGGAATAAACAAGAAAGCAATTTGGAGAATATGTCACGGTATACTTTATTGCTGGTGTAAACTGGGATGGACTTTACGGCTACTCACCCCCTTGTAGTGTCAGACCGAATGGGTGTGTCAGCTTGGTACCCGCTAACGTCTGCAGGTCGGCGCCATCGTACGTAGAACTCTGAATCCTGTAGGACAAACACGATCACATATCTGTTGATACTTTCAATTCTTTTGAATAATCTCGGATACGAGACGCCACTACCTTTTTTGAAATCAATTAAAAAACATTTCACATCAAAGAACAAATCAATTTCAGCTTTCATCTATTTGATATGGAAAAATTGCAGATTTACCGTGTAAAGACATTCGGCTGTGTGCAACATATTGTTAGTCACAATGCATTTTCTTTTTTTTTCTATAAGATCGTTTTCCGGGCTGAAATTTGATCGAGTTTTTTAGCCTTGCGTGGAAAGTATGTGTAGGTATTCATCAAAACCTAGATATACATACATTAATCATTATTCCAGGCACGGTTTTGTACCAGGGTCACGGATTATGACTTGGATGCCTGGGATTATGTGTATTACTTCTGGACTAGTCAGATACTAAGCAAAGTCCCTGTGTTTGCAGGGGGTGACATCAGCGTAAAGTTACTAGTACTGGGTACTAGTAAAATCTCTGCCGGGCTAGTGCATTTCTGAGAAGATAGTCGGGTGAGCTAGTAGCAGTCCATAATTTTGAAGTCCAAATTTTACATATGTGTTCCAGAAAATTCATTAAACATGGTCCTGAGCTAGTGAATTTTGATCCAGGCTAGTGCCTTTTTCAGGACAACTAACCCGGTAGGCTAGTGTACACAAATATTTGGATCGTGTTCTCTCCATGAAAAAAAAATCCCAGATTCCTATTCACATTAAAAAGAGCAGGGGATACCCTGGGATTTCTAAAATCTTGTCTTTTAGATAGATCAAAGGAAACTACCTGAATGGCAACGGGGGTGTCTCGAATCCAAGGATATGTATTATGATAGTGTGATTCCAGTGAAAATGTTAGGGCCGCGCCATGCGCCCTGTCGCATTAAAATGTTAAATGGCACATTGTTTTTGAGATCAATGCGCCCATGGAACATTAGGAATTTTAATTCAATTGAAATGTACCAAAAATGGCGCATGTCAGTGAAATATGTCTCATTTAATTTGATAGGCAGTGCGCCATTGTCGCATTCTAAGTTTTTCTAACATTATCACTGCTGTGATTGAAAATTCTTTTCTTTAAAATGAAATGATGGCGCAGCATCATTATTTTTACACAAATGTATAAATAATTTTCTCCCTGAATATTTTTATGTATCATAGTGTAAGTCGTGATTTACCTGTCAAAGAAGGCGTCACACCACCAGATGCGGCTGACAGCGGGGTCCAGAGCGAGCCCGTTGGGCCAGGCCAGCTGGTGTTGGCGGATAAAGGTCTTCTCTGATCCGTCTCCTGATGCGCGCCCGATTCGCGCATTGGCCTGACTGTTACGGAGCCACTCCGTCCAGAAGATGTACCTGGGGAGAAGAGATGAGTATTTATGTACTGTTCCAAAATCAATATTTTACAACTAAATAATGGTGCTGTTTGGTTATTGTCCGACCCATCAATGGGAGCCCGTCCAATTCAGGTGTTCGCTTGGCTGTTTCGAAGCCTCTCAGTCCAGAAGATGTTACTTGGGAAAAGAGATGAGTATTTAGGTACTTTTTCGAAATCAATGTCTAATAAATAGCAGGGATACGTGGTTTTGTTTGTCCCATCAACCGATTTGGACATTGGTCTCACCCTCATGGAGTCACCAAGTATTTTATGTCAGTATCACATTTTTTTGTTTAATTTGCATTTTTGATAACAAGTCAAAACTAAAGACATAGGTAAAGGAATATATAAAAGTGTGGCTCACATCTAAGATTCTATGGTATCTTGGTGTTTTTTTAAAGGAAAATTATCATCTTCAAAATAATACAGCTATGTAAATAAATGTTGTAGCTGACATCAGACGCTTTACGTTAAGCTTTAAACCGTTCCTCACCCATGAGCCGGGCTGGTGGCGATGGCCCGGGGGTTTCCGAGGCCGGTGAGGATGTCGCGTCTGTCGGAGAACTTTTTGCCGTTCTCGTTGCTGTTGAGTCGCACTACTGATATTGTCCCGTATACATTGTCGGTAAAGTATAGATTCTTAGCCTCATAGTCTACTGCCAGGCCTTCGCAACTACGAAGTCGGCTTGGCACCACCATCTCTTTGCCTAAAAATCAAGACACAGAAATGACAAAATATAAACAAGAACAATCCAGGATTTTGTGAAAATAGAATTTCGAATTTTAAATAGAATGATTTAAAAGGAAGAGAATCTTATGGCATGGACATCCAGACCAGTGACATTAGGATAGAACCTTTAGAAACAATGTGTTGACTGAACTTAAATACAATTTTGTTCTCCAAATAATTGACTGTCCTGTCTGTCGTCTTTTTATGTTGATGTATTTAACCTTTCAGTGTGGTGTCCCAAAATATAAAAGAAAAAGAAAAAGAAAAAAAAACGGAAAAAAATTAACTTTCTGAAATATAAAGCCTATGTGGCCACTATTTGTCAGAATAAATTAACCCTTATTACCAGTGCCATTGGGGTGGATCCTGAAGATGACGTCTTGCCATACGTCGGAATAATAGATGAACTGTTCAGATACGTCTACGTCCAGCCCGACAAAGTTACTGCGGCTGGAGATGATCGGAGTGATCGCATCCACCACCAGACTGGTTTCGGTTGGTACTGGGATGCCGCGGATACTTTTCTCACTCGCGTATACAAGGAAGGTGTCCACAGCTTGAAATGGGAGAGGAAAGTAGGAAATTTAGTTACACAATAAAACATGGTGTCCAATTCCAGCCTGGTTTCAGTCGGCACAGGGATGCCACGGATACTTTTCTCACTCGCGTATACAAGGAAGGTGTCCACAGCTTGAAATGGGAGAGGAAAGTAGGAATTCCTGGAAATTTAGCTACGCAATAAAACATAGTTTCCAATACCAGCCTGATTTTGGTCCGCACTGGGATGCCGCGGATACTTTTCTCACTTGTGTATACAAGGAAGGTATCCACAGCTTGAAATGGGTGGAAAAAGTAGGAAATTTAGCTACACAATAAAACATGATATCCAATACCAGCCTGGGCTTGGTCTGCACTTGGATGCTACAGATTTTTATCGCTTGCATTTACAAGGAAGGTATCCATGGCTTGAAATGGGAAAAAACATAGGAAATTAAAAAAGCAAAAAGCAAAAAATATGGTATCCAATACCAGCCTGGTTTTGGTTAGCACTGGGATGCCACGGATACTTTTCTCACTCGCATATACAAGGAAAGTGTCCACAGCTTGAAATGGGAGAAGAAAGTATGAAATTTAGCTACACAATAAAACAATACCAGACTGGCTATCTTATTTTCTCACTTACTCATAAACGTAAGGGTGTCTACAGCTTGAAATAGGAGAAAAAAGTTTGAAATTTTGGCAGGTATGTGTATTATGGAAAATTTAATGTTTTTGTTTTCAGTTATTCTACCTTTAACATAGACAATAATCAACAGAGAAATGCACTGTGCACGCTTCACCGGGTATGGACTGGGAGTTTTAACTATGATTTAATGAAAAGGTATCAAATTTGGTAAGATGACTCTATAGGTAGGACGAATCACTTTGCTCTACTTATATACGTTTTGAGGGAAAATTAACACAAGGGGCCTTCCATTTTATAGTATGTACGCACATTTTAAATAATCTCAGATCTCCCCCCCCCCCCCCCCCTTAGGTTTCAATTTTGTCTGGACTGAATATTTGAGTGGAGTATGTTGGCTGACATTGAAAAAACAAACCCTCCTTTCTCACTTTGGAACTGCTTTATTGCAGATTCTCAAATCAAATTATGTCTTTCAGATCTTTCAGACCTCTGTTTTGAGATGTTAAAATTGTAAATTTTGAGATGTTGAATTGCGAATTTTTTGGGTAAAATTTGCTAATCACTTGATTAATTTAAGATTTTTCAGGAAAATTTTTAAAAATCTATATGTTTGTTGCTTTACCTTTGCAGGTGGTGAGGTCCTCGTTGAGCTGGTAGCCGGTGTCACACTGGCAGCGGGCTGCGAGGCGGTCGGACACCAGCGTAATGAGACAGAGATGTTGACACGTCATGTTGGAGCACGGGTTAGAAGCCCAAGGCTGTCGGAGTGGGTGAATGACTGCTAGGTCCACCGCCTAAATGATAATAAATAAAAAACATTGATAAAAATTTGAAATTTTGTGGATTGATTTTCATATAATTTTCTTGTAGATGTTGATACGTCATGTTGGAGCATCGGTTAGAAGGCCAAGGCTGTCGGAGGGGGTGAATGACTGCAAGGTCCACTGCCTAAATGATAATATATTAAGAATATTGATCTGAGGCAGCTCATGGTAGCTCAAAAATCTGAGGCAGTTCATGGTAGTAAATCTCAGAAGGATTACATTTATTTAGGGGAGCTGCAGTTGCCAATTTAGATCAAAGTTGTTGTATGCAAAGAAGTAAAAATTAGGCAACAGAAAAAAGCAATCTAAAGTTTGCCTGCTTCCTTTATTTTTCTATAATTCTTTTTATTTCAATTTCCAAGAATTGCAATTCATTCTACGCATAAATAAGGGTTGACGAGAGAGCTATAATAGATTCTGACGATGTCCCTAATAGACTATAAACTGTTGTGCCCAACTTCACTAGTTCACAAATTTCAAGACTTCTTTTTCATGAGTCTGCACAGAGCCCTTTCCCCTACACACCTTGATCTTTTGTCAGGGTCCATTGGAATCCATACCCCAATACATTATTTTGAGGATAATACACTAGTAGGGCGCCACACCATTGAAAAAGGTCTATAACGTCCTCCTAGTAGCAGAACATAGAAAAATATTGACATTTTTGCGGAACATAAGGCCACCTATAGAAAAATGTTTGTTTCTTGTCCAGCACCCGGCTGACTTTTTCAGATTTTTGGATTTTCTTATTTCTCAACAAAAGTTGTAGTTAAAGCCTTACACAAAAAGAAAAAGAAGGAAAAAAAAGATTTCCCGACCTCCCAACTGGGTTTTTCCCTGTCCACCCCCTGGACAGGAAACGATTTTTTTAAGGGTGGCCTAAGTCTGATTACTCACCGTTTTGGCGACGCTGACTAGAGTTGTGAGGTCGCTGGAGTTGTACATGTTGGCCCTTCGTACGGCCATTTTGGTGCCATCTGTGAAGAAGAGTTGGTCCTCGAAGACGGTGATGGCCTGAGGGTGGGGCAGGGCGCGGGCTCCGGACAGCACCAAACGCCTGAAGCAGAGTCACACAGAGAGAGTAGAATCAGGGTTTTTACAGACTATGAACAAATCTTTTCTCCAAGAAATACCAATGAAAAACTCCCCCTTCTTACGCAACTGGAAGAACACGTATGACTGTCAGTGAAGTGGTTTGATTAATGAAAAAAGAAATAATAATAAAAGAAGACTTTATAAAAAGAAGGGTGCACGGTTACAAGAATTTTTCAACTTAAATGAGTTAAACATCAAACATTTTTTGTCCAACCAAAATACTATATTTTTCACATATAAAATGGCATTTTTGTCACCTTCCATTATACCAACAAGAACCAAATAGCTACAAAGTTATGCTCATGCATGAGCAATGGTATTTTTCCCTGTGTCATATCCAGCAAGTTGTTCAAATTTGAAAGCCTATGCGTGCAGAAAAAATTTGGACAACCCAACAACAAAAAGTCGGATCCATAATATCTTGAGAATAAGGAATTTCAGAACCAAGCCAAATGAAATTCCCTGTGTTTTGGCAAAATTTGCACATTCCATGTGTTTTCCCTGTCAGTTTTTTTTTGACATTTTCCCTGTTTTCCCTGTGTGGTTGGTACCCTGAAAAGATCTCAAAACTCACCTGTTTTCTCCATTGTAGTCGACACATGAGATCTGGTTGAGGTGGGTGTCGGTCCAGAACACACGTTGTGTTACATGGTCTAAAGCGAGTCCCTGTGGGTTGATGAGTTTGTTTTGTGACACCAACGTACGCCGCAGGGTGCCGTCCAGAGCTGCTCGTTCTATTTTTGTAGGGAATAACAACGAGTTGGAGGAGTCTTCTATATCAGCAAAGAACATCAGACTGAAAAGAATCAAGAATAGAAAATGATTGTTAGCAACTACTTATGGTATTGATTTAGGATTTAACACGACCGTTTCACTAATATGTATAAAATCTAACTGTCTAGGAAATCTTATAATTACATATACGGCCTAAAAACATTTTGTATTCATGTAACCTGGCCTCAGTTTAATTTTGGGACCTACCCTAACTCTTTTGGATGTAATTTTTTAACACACAAAATATTAGAATTAAAAAAAGGATTGATAAAAAAAATGGAAAAGACATAATATATTTGAGCAGAAAATGTATTTTAGCAGCTGGAAAATTTTGTAGAGGGTGGTCGGTGTAAATTCATAACTTTCGACAATGCTTGATCAAGTCAAGGTGTGTAAGTTTAAAAGAATCTGAAAAAAAAGGGAAAAAATGTATTCAAGATAACTAAGACGACTCACCCAGCAGTAGGGTCTACCACCACGTCAGTCGGGTTCGACAAATAGTCGACTATAACAGTTTTGTGGTGAGCACCATTCGGTGTCAGTACGTCGATTGTCTTGCCCAGTCGGTCGATGACGTACAGGTTCCCAGTCAACCAGTCTACGGCTACGTCGTCCGGGTACTGTAACCACGAGGTGCCCAGAGCCTGCTGGTTACCCGCCGTGTTCAGGTCTCCGGTGTATAGCTGCCAGGTACAAGCAATGCAAGCTGTATTATGATTGTTGTGATAAATATTCAACTTTTTTAATTTCTGAAGACCATGACGTAAGACTTTTTGATGTCGTTCTTTTTAAGAATTATCCTTTCAATGTGAAACAGCGTGATATACCGTAAAACGAATAAGTCAATCAACACAAGCAAATGGCACTATATATGACTGGGTGAAGTGATTAGAAATGAAAGCTTTAAATTGCTAATGATTTGAAAGTAAAGACGTTTCAACACATACATTCACAAAGGTTTTCAAATGGGACTCTGTTATGGGCATTCAGTTGCTATCTTGGTTTCAAGCGGTTTGTGACTGTTTCTATTTGATCTCTGATATTTCTTCTTTTTTTTTATACTGACATATTTTCTCACATTCATGAAAATAAGAAAAAGCTGATACTTAAATGAGAAGAACTGCGGGAATCGTCAGAGGGTGGCCCTACGCCCCAGAGGGATTCATTACGGCCATAGGGTGAAGCCCAAAGGACATATGGTCCCCATGGGTCGTACTAATGTAAGAAGACCTGCGGGGGTCGTCAGAGGACCGCCGGACGAACCTTCAAATCAACGCATGACCCAAGGGCGAAGCCCGCGGGTCGTATGTTGATCCAGAGGGTGATACAGCCGTGCGGGTGATAAGCCACCCGAGGACGACCCCAAAGGTTTTTCTATATTTTATCACCCAAACTTAAAAGTGTTGAAAACAGTGTGAACAAGGAAAGGTGTGTACAAAATGTCAATACGGTCTACCCCTTATACGCACTTCAGCGGTTCATAAATCATACATCACGTTCAGAGTAATCTGATCTTTTCCCCAGCCTACCTTGTTGTCCTCTCGATTGATCCAGTAGATCTTGCGCTGCAGGTAGTTAAAGTCAAAGGCCACGGCCTCGGTGACCGCGCCGACCAGGCGGGGCTGGGAGAGGTTCAGTTTGGTCGAGTTGAGCTGGTCGGCCATCAGGTAGTACAACTGGGTGCTGATATCTGACAAAAAACAGGCAAAGTTGTCAAAAATTAAAGTTGTAGGATTAAGTAATGGGGTAGATGCCTTTAAAGTATAGGGCAATTATAACACCCAGGAGCAAGGCTTGGTCACTTAAAACAGAGGTTTCTTTTGGTTTCTTGCAGCAATTTTTGTTGTTTAATTTCTGACTGATGTTTTTACCAATTGTAGAGCATAATACTGATAATTGCAGAAAATGTGTGATGAAAAGTGAAAACTCGGCAATACACATTAAAATCATTTCAATTTCTCAATATTAATACAATTACAAGAACTATAGTCACGGAGGCCAGTCGAAACTAAACTACTTTTAAATATCATAAATACGTTTATATTATATTCTTTTTTCCGCAATGATTCTGCAATCACGAATTTTAAGTACTTCGATTAATATTAAATGGCGAGTTTTTAAATTTTAATGGAAACAAATATCAAATCATCCGGACGCTGGCAACCCTTCATATGAACTTTGATGAACTATGACGTTCTTTGTATGTTATGTTATAATTCTTGAATACTAAATGTAAAGTTCAGAGATGCCACTATGCACATGAAAAATCCGGAAAATTGTTGAAACAGACTTTCCGGATTTTAAGCAGGAAAATCAGAAGGAACATAATTACATAAGAATTAGATATTTAGTACATTATGATATTAAAAAGAGATTTTAGAGTGATGCTCTCTATTGCCAGAACACAAATGTAAGGATTTTTTTTAAAAAAATTACCTATGTCTGAAAAATAATGTTATAGTATAAAATCCGGAAAAAGAAGGAAAAGTGGCATCTCTAAAAGTTATATTGGTATATTTGGTATGTTGGTGTGTATATAATCACTTGTAATTCGATGCAAGAACTTGCACAGAAATCGGAATTTGAATTTAAAAAAAAACAGTTATTTAAAAAAGTGTCATCCTTACCTCCTGCTGCTTTACAGGTGCGCGTCCCCCGTAGCGTGTAGTTGGCTTTACAGCCGCAGGAGAAGGCCCCGACCCGGTCGGTACACGTCTGGTCACATGTCCCCCACTCCGCGCACTGGTCATAGTCTGCACAGAGACACATTTTATGTATTTAATACATTTTTATGTACGCATTTTTAGTACTCATACAATACTATTTTCACTTTCACTATAATCAGAGATGCCACTCAGATTAGTGAAAAAAACGGAAAAGTAGGAAGGACATTTGCGGATTTTCAGATTATACAATAAAGGCTTGGAAGATTTAGCCAGATAACACAAATGTATGGCTTAGATGACTAAGTTTTAAGAAAGGATATAGGAATAATATGGAAATATGGAAAGCAAAATTTTGATTTTTTTCTATTCTGAATTGGCCAAAATCCGGAATCCGGAAAAGGAAGGAAAGATGGCATCTCTATATAACAGAATTTCTGGGGGGGAAAGTACAGAGTAAAAATCCCACCGGGCTAGTGTATTTTCAGGAGCACATAGCCTAGGCTAGTGATAATTCATGCTTTAATGGTTTAAAATCTTAAAATTTGTGTCTTAAAATCTGTAAGAAATCGATCTGGTCCAGTGAAATTCGATCCGGGCTAGTTCCTTTTCTTCTCAGGTAGAGCCCAAGAAAAGTCCAAGAAAAGAAATATTTGTATTCTGGTAATCCGCCCTATCCTAATTTTTTGCCATGACTCTATAAAGCTTTTAAAGACTTTAAATACATTAAGAGATATATCAAAAATAGAATAAACAAAATGCCGAACTTCTTACCTTAGATTTTTTGGACTAATGTTACAAGAACAATACAATTTTTTCCTTGGCCTAGTCCGGTGGAGTAGTGAACCCCCCAATAAATAAAAAAAAACTTAAAATAATTTTGAAAAAAAAGAAATCTAATTTTTTTCTAAAATCTGGACTGCTGTCTTATGACTTACCCACGCAGGTCCTGTTGTCGGCCGGGTCGAGTCGGTAACCCGCGTTACAGTAACACACACCTCCTGAGGGAGTTGCCTGACACTGATGGTCACACGACAGGGACCCGCAGCGAGAACTGCCTGAATTACGGAGAGGAAAACAATTCAATGTAAATTCATGAACATTATTAAACACATTTTCAGACAGCAGTATCATTTTTGGTACCCAGGGGAGTTTCCAAGTGTGTTTGGAATCCCTCAGATATGAATAAATGTTAGGTTATGTGAATTTTAAACAAGCTAAGCGGTCACGGCTCTATAGAGCTGTAGAGCACAGCTCCAAAAATAGGCGATCGCAGTATATGACCATGGTAACAAATGTCACTGTCGCGATCGTAGATGCCCCTGTAGATCATATATGGCGATGACAGGAGTGAGCCAGCACTGACACAGTAGTTATTGGGATTCAATTCCCAGTTGGTGCTAGGCTCACTAAAGGACGAGGTATAGCAAAAATATTAGTATTCGGTCTGAATGTCCTTCATTATCCCTGAAAGGGGAGTCTTTGGGTGATGACCACCAGTGTAACTGCAAGCATAACCACAAGCATAACGAAAGCATAACTGAAAGCGTAATGTCCTTCACCATGAACTATTGTCGTTGTTAGTTTAATAATACTTGAAGTATATACTTGTATCCATGAGTTGTTTGTCCAAGCTATCGAGTCAATCAGCCTGTATTAAAAGTTAATACATCCATTCCCCAATAGTTCAAAAGAAATGGACGATGAGGGAGCTGGTAAAGTGAAAGGTCTTTATTCAATTAACATCTCATCCCGAGTCAAAGCCACAGTGAATAAGTCTCTATCAGTCCACCTTCCCATCTCCTTTCAGCAACCAACCACATTTAAATCCAAGTTGTTCCAACCTAGTCTAGACCGCCCTAGCGCTCAGCTCTATCACAATTCCTTGGCATGAAGCTGTTGGTATGAGTAAACTCCAGTATACTGCGCAGGAGCTGTAGGTATTACTCCAAGCAGTTCCTCTATTCTATGGTTGAATTCTAACTCCTAACTAACTCGCTCCCCACCTTAGCAACACCTTTTATACTGGTTAACAGGTGGCGCTGGGAGCGCAAAATATCTCCGTCTAGAAGTAGACTTGCTAGGCCTGATCATACAGAAGATGATAATATATTAAAAGTACTAAGCTATTAGTACATTCGACGGCGGTCAGATGTTTGAGTCTGAAGAGGTGGACGATATAGCTCAAACCTAATAAAGTTTATTCAATCAAATGTCTTGTGTTCCCAATTTGGATTACTGGATATATTTATTATTATTATTCTTCGACATAGAGAATTCAATGTGGGGTGGCTTTGACTCTCGTGGTACATTCAGCACAGTGTCAATATAATCAGAAGTTCTTCTGTTCACTTTTAGAAATATAAACAAAGATACATTCATGTAATCGAGTTTGTTTAGTACATAACACATGTTGCTGGTAGTCTCATGTTGGGACTCAAAATCTGTGAAACCATTCATAAAGTTTCATGGTAAGTGTTAAGAAATGATAACATGATCATTGGTATGATAAAGTAATGATGATATAATCATGGTGACAAGGTCAGTTTCAGAGAATGAAAAACATCATTATTGCGACACCCGTGCTTAAGGTGGCAAAGTTAGGTTTTTAACTTAGTACATGCATGTACAGTTTCTGATAATTATGATTTGTAACGCAAGTCAACAGAACTCAACATATATACAGTGTAAAGTTGTCTTAACCTTTTAAGAGTAACAAGTACACATCAAATCTAATTTCAGAACAAGTTTAACACAACAGAAATCAATGCGGAGAATTCGGACATTTTGAACGAACAAATTTCATCGTACATTGTGTGTCAATTTCAATCAAACTTCAATCAGAACAATCATTATATACAATAAATACAAGGTCTCTGTATCAGGTTTAGCAATACCGAGCAGTTGGAACCAGAAAATACCACCATTCCTGTCACGCGTCCGCCAGCCATACTTAGTACACGTGTACTTAGCGGGACGCTTGACTGGAGTTCCCCCCCAAGGGTTGACCTCGATTTGGATCCTCCAGGCGCGAAGCGCCCGGATGGCAAATTTCTGCTTCGATCAAACTTTCAAGTTTGATTGTTCGACCTGATATTTTGGGCCGATCTGAATTAATTCTGTCGTTTGATTATGTTGGTTGGGGACCTAAACTTTAGTTTAGCACAGATTTTGTAAGAAATTATACGATGGATTGATCATGCTAGCCGATTTCAAAATTTGGATCTTTTGGATCAAAAAGGGGTTTCCCAAATTAGCCTCGTTTTGACGTCATTTTAATCAGTGCCGATTATTCTTTTGTTTGGTGCGGACGTACCTCAGTTTTGTCTTAGCCAAATTTTAACTTTTTTATTCTCTACGCCTCACCATGGTCAAGCTTGTGATTTTTGGAGACGAGAGGGTCGCCGGCCTCACAGACTTTCTCCCATTAATTGAGGCGGATGGTGCGGAGGCGGAGATTGTCAGCACCGAAGAGGCCACCACCGCCGACCTTGGAGGTCAAGCCTTTGCCCACCATACCGTGTGGCCCAAGGATGTCCTCGTCATTGTCCCGTCGATCTACGACCTTTTTACCTGGGACGAGGACCTGGAGCTTTGGTTACCATGCTTTTCCAAGGTGGACACGGCGGCGGCACACTACGTGCAAGTGCTAAATGACATTGTGGCTAAACTCAAGTGTCATCCGGCCTCCTGTCAATTCACCATCGCGCAACTGACCGGGATTAATTGCCTGGAATGGGAACGACTTTGCGATGATTCGGTCGTCCAGCGATGGATGAACAAAGCCGTCCCGAAGATAAACATCGAGCTGGATGCCATCAACGCGTGGAACCGGACCCCCAGCGTTAACTTGGCCCGGTTCACGCACGTCACGCGGAGGACCACAGACGGGACGATCACGGTCCACGACTACCGGGAGTTCAACGATGGCATCCTCCCAAGTCGCCGACAGCTACGCCGCTGGGCCCGATGTTTTAGTGACCTGGCGCGGTGCTACCCAGCCCAGTAGCCCGCTTCGTAATTTTTTCTCTGTATATACTTAATTCTAGTGATTTTAAACAAGTAATTTTCTGGATCCAATTCCCGGCCTGTGATTGGAACACTTAATTTCCGGGTTGTTTTCACCGAGTGATTCTGGTGATTTAATTCCCGATCAGCACCTAGTCCACTAAGACGTATTTATCCAGGACACCCCAGACAGTGTTTTTTTCTCCGGAGGCCTTTGGCCAGATGTTCATCAGGAGCCGCAGGAACATAAGACTGTTGCCACGGGACCCGTTGTCTTCCTCGCTCGTTGCCGGGCCTTCGTCCTTCTCGTGGAGCCGCCCTTCTAACCACCGCTCCGAGATCGGGTAAGTTCCGCCTCCCTTCTACAGTTCTTAGCATGTTAGGCAGGCTACTAACCCGTAGGATTTAAGGAGATTGTTGGCCAAATTCTTCTTGGTGGTTCTCGGCTCGCCTTCACGTGGTTGTATTCCGGAAGCTGACGTCACTCCCGGAACCAGAAACTGTGTTTCGCTGGTGATTTTGGTAACGGGTAGTGCAGGTGGCCACCTAGTGTTTACTTTTGGTTCCAAGATGGTGGACGCGGACCGAGAACTAGGATCTTGCGTACTAAACTTATTATCTTTCCAGGTCCTGCGGTATGTTAGGGTGATGTAAATGAAGCGATGTGACACAGTTGGCACTGAAAAGCGTCAGGCTACATAATTTTAGTGGGAAGATTGTTTAGGCTAATATGATCAATCATTTTTACTTCGCGCGTGGTTGGGCGATAATAGGAGGTTTTCCTAACTAGTGGTTTGTTGACATTACCGATTCAAGCAGGCTTTTTGGAGTGTGGGTAATTTGTATCGTATTGTTATTATTTAATACTATTATCTGTTGGGGACTGACACTGCACATGAGAATCAGGTATGGGTGACCAGAGATTCCGGTCTGAGTTGTACAACACTAGATTTGCTGTAACAGAATTCTTTGATGAGTAGTTCCCCTTACAGGGTACAAGAAATATTGACGTGTCGGCCACGTGAGGCGACACCATAGGTGGAGCCGTCCAACGAGTTGTTGGCGACTTCCCATGGTAAGTTTGAGATGTAGTGGCGAAGGCCACAGATACCCATCCCATGTTTTAGTCTAACAGCAAGACTGCATCAGTGCCATTGTGTTAGAATAAGTTTTATAGGAGTATTATTGTACAGAGTCGTCTCGAAGAGGAAAAAATACTACTGTGAGGAGACCGAGATGAAGTCTCTAAGACACTGAATGAACTCCCAGCTGAGGATTCTGTATGTGTCGTTTGTGAGAAAAGAATGGTGTCCTTGTTAAGGGCTAGAAAGGCACCAAAACCACAAAGATTACCAAGCGTCTCAAGCAGAGATACACATGTGGACACTGCGGCAGCTCGTACGTTCATAGATCGGGCCCAGGTGGGCACCGCTCCATTGAACACAGAACCACGCCTATCAGCTCCTGAGATTTCCAAACACCTCAGATAGTGATACCTTTGCGTTGAATGCGTGAAAGCCTATACCCACAGATTGGAGTTGAGCCATCACAAGAACATCCACCTATAAAAGTTCCACGAGTGCCCGAAATGTGATGCAAAACTGCTCCGCTCAGATTCCCTGACCGACCTCATGAGGAGATTAGAGTAATGATAGGTACTGGATCTATTGGGGTTTACTTAAAACTACTTTGGGTATTACTTAAAAGCCAATACTTGAACGGTATGTTCCTTTGTTATTTCTGAGAATACTTTATCAATTCATTTCGAGGATTTGTAGATAATATGTTAACATCCCCTCAAGGATAATTCCTGTTCCAACTTATCTAACTTCGTTTTATGAAGTACAATTACGATCAGAGTCTCTGTTCTCATTGAGTGGACAGTGACGCATAGTGTGTTTAACACCAACTGATCCGGCGCTGTCTTTAAATACTACTAGAGTCGGCTAGGCCAAATAATAGCCGACCAGTAGCCCTCAAGAGAATCACTCCTACAAGATCTTGACCGGTGACGTTACACATCTTGGTCTTTTAAGAATTATATAAAATAAAATCCTTTCCCTCTTTGTTAGCTACAGGTGGTAGCTCGGTGTTCACCCCTTACATTCTGCTTGGGGTTTGAAGACCGAGTTCCACTTTATATTGGGTAGTGGCGCCCTTCTAACAATGCAAACGGGTGCGCCGCTAACTCCATACGGTTCACTGAACAGATATTATACCTACGTTAACAGTAACATCTCACTGTCTACCCTATACTTTATTTCACATAGAGGAAACTACCATGGCAAGCGGTGGGGTAGTACTTCATTCCGTAAAGGTATAAATGTCATTAAAGGACATTAAGTATTAACTATACAAAGGAAGGCGAGATTATTCGTTACTTCTAGAGAGTTATCACTAGAGGATCGGGTCTCAGATTCAGATTTATTTCTGGTCCGACTTCCGATTCTCATTAGTTATACGTGGGTTGTCGGCACCCCCCATCCATGGTTACAGGAATGGGTAGTACCGAGTCTCCCATTGTTATAATTGGGAGCAAACTGCATACTTCTTTTTAATATGTAGCCTGCCCCCCCTTTAAATTATATAGACATATAAATGCATTTTTTTAGATCATCACTTCCAGACAGCACCTAGTCCGGGCTTTTGCTGAAGTATAGTATCAGGTTAAACCCGTCTTCTTGTTCAGGTCTATGCCCGTTTTTCCCTTGCGGAGAGTCGAAACTTCTCCAGAAAAGACTCCGCCCCCAGCCTAACCTAACTATGCGCATGCAGGGCAGGAATAGGTAGTGCTAAAGACAGAGTTAGAACTTTTAGCTCCTTTCTAATAGATCGGGTAGACTTATTAGCTCTGGGTGTCAACCAAGTTTATCGCGTTAGAGTAATTTCCCAACACCCTCCAACGGTTAATATTAGGATGAGCCCCTTCCTTACTTTTGTTAGTTACGGGTGGTAGCTCGGCGTCCAAACCCTATACTCAATCTGGGTTTGGATACCGAGTTCCACTGTTATACTGGGTAGTTGGCGCCCTTTCATTGCAACGCAACAGGCAGGTGCGCCCCTATCACCAAACAGTTTCATAAATAAATCTCACACATCTTCTAACAGTGATAATTCACCGTGTAACTCTGGTTAGAGCTATATGTTTCGAGTTATGGAGTGGCAGCTTGACGTTCATCCTCACTTCATACTGGGACATGAGCGTCAGCTCCACTATCTACATTAATCAGTTAACCATCCTACTCCTAAGTAGATGGGTGTATCCTGATATTTTAGTACAATTATTTTGTCGACATGCACAGCAATAATTTACCCTTATGATTTGTACAACACATAGTATGGGGGTGGGGTGAACATTTCATCCCGTAAGTATACATGCCTTCTATGTTGGCGCTGATTATTATCTGTACATGGGATTTCGATTATAAGTTGCTAATTATCACTTGAGAGGATCGGGGCTCAGACCCGGGTTATTTCCGGTCTAAACACCAACCCAATCAGTTACACGCGGTTGTCGGCACCCCCTCCCTGTTTTGTGAAACTAAAGGGGTTGAGTGCCGAGTCCACATAGTTACAGTCAGGAGCAACATGTATATTATCTTTTAATATACACGCTACCCCCCCTTTACACCTGAGATTCTAAATGCATTTCTCCAGAAAGACAGCACCTAATTAGTCGGGCCTCCTTCCTGAAGTGTAAATCCAGGTTAAACCCGTATTTCATTCAGGTCTTTGCCCGTTTTTTTTTTTTTGTTGTTGTGGAGAGCCAAGACTACTCCTGAAAAGACTCCGCCCCCAGCCTATTTTAACTATGCTCACGCAGGGCAGGAATTTTTTGTACTAAAGACAGTTTAGAATTTTGACTTTTCTAATAGAACGGGTAGACTATCTGCTAAGGGTTTAACCAAGTTTGTAACCGTTCGTCAGGGAATTAGCACTCCGTCTCCCCCCTCCTCAGCTCAACTGTTGAGCGGGGACCCGGTTACTTTGATATGGCGGTCGAGACTGAAGTTTTTCTTTTTCTCGACGGCGGTCAACTCTAAAGCCGCCCGTCCTTTATATATTTTTACCCGGGTCGAAACTTGGCTTTTGTTGTTTTGCCTCAATCCCGGTTAATTTTATTTAAACTTGGCCTAAATATATTAGTCTCGCGTCCTTGGGCAGCTGTATTCTTTCTATACCGTTTCGCTGGACCCTGATTTATAGAAAAATCGAGGATCCAACGACTGGGGAATATGGTGACCTGGCAGACATTACACATGGCCAAGAGAATGAGACTTCTAGAGTGTACAGTGCCACGTCCCACCCCTTGTGGGTTTTAGCTACAACTCCCCCTCACAGGGAAAGTCGCCTTTATGAAAAGAGAGAGTTGAGCACCCTGTGAATGTCGCCAGTTCCCCGTACATGCCCGTTACGCCAGTTCCTTGTGACCTCCGTTATACAGAGATGCCAGTGCTACTTGATTTCTCTGACCAGAATGAAAAAACATCAACATATGACGTTTAAAAATGTTCTGAAACAATTAGACCGTGATAAGCCTGGACCCTTCTGTATGTTTCAGCGTGGGTTGCAGGTTTTGAGGTTGGTGGCTGAGAACCCATTATACAGAGACTGTCCGGTGATGAGGCCCGGTAGGAGAGGGTGGGGCAGGATCCCAGTATTCTCGTAGGCGACCCCCCCCCCCCGGGTCAGACTCTGGAGGATTCATACGGGAGACCTTGAGGGTTCCTTCAAGTCAGCCGTTTCAAAATTACTCTGAATGATTTATCCATTTAGTCTTTTAAATTTACACTTTTCAGACTTGTCTGAAAACCTGAGATAATCTGACAGCTGGCAACTCTGGATATCCTCTGTTTAGCATGGCTCGAGCAGGAGTGGTACGTCACTGCTCAGTGTTGCATGCATGTTTCAGAGGCAATCGAGCCACATATATTGTGTACTTCTCGTGCACTGTCACGGAGTGTCCCACGCTTTCGAGTGGCACTACAAGGCGACGTTTCTATTTCACTACAGCTTGCCCGTATTCCCTGAGGAAGGGTTCTTAGTTAGATAAATCTCGGTGTGTATTATATCAGTTTTTTGGTGGGTTCCTTTCTAGATATTTATATTATTATTATATTTTTTGTGATGAAAGAACCGCTGTCAGGAGCCGTCCCACCCCGGGGCATATCGACTGCCATGTTCGGGCGTCTACCCCAGTGCCTCCCAGAGCGTCAGCGACGCGTAGCCCCACACGACCTGCCTCCTGCCAGGCACCACTGACGCCAGGCTTGTGGGCGGGCTCCCGTCATTGTTGCGATCCTCCCATCTTTCGAGAGTGTATATATATACATTGAAAGGACAGGTTGTAGCTTTCCCAAGTGGCTTCCTGTACCGCAGCCTCGATCCTAGTGGTGACTACAGCACAGGAGCCATTGTTGGTACTTACCTGGGGAAGCCACATCGCTCGTTGGAAACGTTGGTTCCGTTGAGCGCACATAGATTCGTTATAGAATTTTGTGTTCTTTCCCTTTTTTTTTTCGGTAAACATTAAGAATTTTGATACTAGGATCGGGTCCGAATGATTTCTTTACCTTAGGATAGTGGCCAAATCTTAAGAGAGTAGTCGAAAGTTATTAGTGATTAGAGTATTGAGCTAGGCTACCGGGCATGGGACACTCAATCTGAAAGAAATTTAGATAACCCATGGGTCCATAGAAGATGGTCGGACCAGCCTACCCGACTCAGGATTCTCCTGAGAGGCGAGTTAGTATTGAATGAGTTAATCGAAGGGGTCCTGTCTTTTCATGCTGACATGACTCCGTCGAGTTTTTCTCAACCCAACAAGCTCAATGTTTTATAAATACGATCCCTGGGTCTACCTGTCACCCTTTTCCACAGACCTTTTATATCAGCCATAGTACTTGTTAACCTTTTGTTCATATTATGACCTCATAGACTGTCCCTGGGTCTTTTTCAAGTACCCCTGATCTTACAGTTCTCTGGGCGGTTCCCGTTCCGGTTGTAGTGGAGGTGGATGGAGTTGATCTAGGTGGGGCGTTTGGAACAGCGCTGTGCCTTAGCACCTGCTGGGGCCAGTCCGCTCCAACATCGGACCAGCCAGCGTCGACGAGGCGTGGCACTCCCATAGACACTGGAGTGGCTAGTCCTGACGAGTATCTCAAGAGTCTGGCCCTAGTGTTGTACTTCAAGTTACTCATCATCAATCGGGCAAACTTCTTGGAGACTCTCAAGGTATCTGGCAGTGGCACATTAGATGGTCGTTGTCCCGGTCTGGTCGCCGCTCCCATTAGTTGTGCTCCCCAAGTGACGGTTAGAGTGTACTTTAGGCACAGTTGGTTCACCAGCACATCCTTGATCAGTACATAACCCTCGGTATACGTATGATCGGCGGGCATGGCTAGTTCTCCCAGGAAAATTGTCTCCATTAAGTGCGGATTTACAAACTGCACATATAGCCCATCCACGGTCTTCCGCCTGATGCGTTTCCATTTGCGCCATACCAGGACCACGATTGCGATGACCAGTATAGCCAGCAGTATAGCTAGTACGGCCACCGCAGTAGGGTTGGCTGTAGTGTTCGGGCATCCAGTGAGGGTTTTCTCCTTGATTAACAGTTCCCCTGGGTCAGCTTTCTCCAGGGCCACGGCCCGTGGCAGAGTCATGGCCAGCCCAGCGAGAGCAGCTTTCCCTTGGTGCCTCCTCCAGCATTTCCAGAGGATACACCCAACTACCGTTACCGCCACTACGATGCAAAAGATTGTGAGGAGACCGAAACCACCTCCAAAGTTTCCTATAGAGAACCACGGGGCGTCCTTGTTTACCTCATACCGGTCCGTGGCCTTCTTGATGCCCCTGGCTAAGTCTTGTCGATGTTTCTGGATTCTTTTCGCCAGAGAGGTCACAGGTATTCTGACCTTAAGACTTTCCTCGAGCTCTGCCAGCTCCTCCCTGATTAGGTCGGGAATGGGATCGGTTTCTAGGGTAGTAGGTTCATACTCAGACCTTGTAAAGTTCGTGCTCCACCCTTTTATACGGCGCGCTGCCTCCAGCAGGTCATTTTGTGGGTACATGACCGTTGTGATTTTGGTATGCCGGTCACAGTTTCTCAAACTATACGGGATCCACGACCCCTGTGTCTGAAAGGCACAATCACATTTGACTTGGACACGCGCATAGTTCTCTATATTTACCTCCACCGCAGGTTGGTTTCGGCAGATCATTTGTCCTCGCGTGTCGGCGCTGACCACTAGCATATCCCCATCGTCTAGGTACACAGCCATTTCTCCAAAATCTGCTTCCAATAGATAGTCCAACTCACATTTGTCCTGTATGGCAACGTCATCCCGCCTCAGCAGTGCGGCAGTGCAGGTATTGTCCGTGATCTTTTTCATATAGGGCAGATCCTTGCAGAGCGTGATGGTTTGCCCATAACACCCCGACCAACTGCCGCTGGCCAGCGGTACATAGTACTGGCGGGACATGGACATAGCCACACTTTTGGGTAGATTAACTATCTGGAGAGCGTCCTTTTTCTGTCTTCCTTTGACTGGTACCGGCACAGGGAAAGTTAGTACCTCGTAGACTCTAAACAAGTGTTCGTCAGCCACAACTGGCACTCGTACGTACACAATCAGTTCTTGAGTATCCTCATCAAAGTCAAACGTGGGCTGACTGTTTTCGTAATAGAAAGAGGGGTCAGAAAACGCCACGTGGAATCTGGGATGGATTCCTTTCAGATACCTGTTGACTTCCAGGACCGCTCCTACCATATATTGGCGTGGTACCAGATCCATAGTCAGCTGGCCCCGAGTCAAATGTTGCACGCCCTTTCTGAACACACGCGTTTGCTCTACTATTAGCTGGAGATAAACCATTTCTCCCAGTTTGTCCTCAAGAGCTACAGGTATCATGTTCAGATACAATTCCATCCAGTCCACCTTATGCTGGACTAGTTTCATTCTTCGCCGAGTGGTATTATGTGCCTTGTTTAATGACCTTAGATTATCTAGTAAACCAATCACGACGTGGTTAATCTTTTGTACAGCCACGTCATGTTTATCGTTTATCAGCGCCAGGTCTTCCATCATTTGATCGGAGGATTCTTGTAACACCCTAATTAGTTCCCTATTGTATTTGACGTCGGCCGAAAGCCCCCTGTTCCACTCGGCTGGAAGTGGAAAGGTTGGCCACCCCGGGTCGTCGATCATGAGGGGCAGCTTTTTCATTCTCTTGACTCTTTCACCGGGCTCTTGTCTCGGTCCCTGGGTCTTAGGCTCCTGCCGGGTGTTCTTAATTAGAGAGCTTAAAGTTTCATTGAGAATTTCCCTATACCGACCTTTGAGCGCCTGCGACGTCTGATCCATCCAATTCACCAGCGACCTGACATGATAACAGGCTCGGTCAAGAGCGTCTCCTCCGTCCAGGTACCGATGACAGACTTGGCCAAAAGTAGCCTTGATGAAAGAGCGCTTCTCGGGAATGGTGATTAGAAAACCTTGCCGGACGTGAGTGATATCAGCAGTGGACATTAATTTTCCTGGTTTTAGCACCACTCCATACTGTTCTAAGGCTATGACCTCGGCATTAGGGGCTAACTCATTAGTTGGACTAGAGTCATTTCGTAGCCCCCCAATGGCTCCTACAATGAACATGGCGAAGAGCGTTAAGACCCTCATTGTCACAGTTTATAGTACGTTTTTCAAGGAAGCCAAAGTTTGTAACTTACACAAGGACACTATCACAAGTAAGTTGTTACCGTTCTTTTTCGCACAATTATTAGCCACGCGCCAAAGTACGCCTCCCTTGACATCCTTTGAATCCGCTTAGTTTGGGACATGTTCATAAAGGCTCCTCCCGTTGGCATTCACAACGCGTTTGATGTTTCCTTTCTCGTCCTTTGTGACTGTAATCCTCAGGTTTCTCATACGTTCGCAGGACGAGGCGCGCATTGCTCGGAGGGGTTTGGGGCCAGGAGGCTCCAGTCCTGGGCGCCCCCCGTTGGTTCGTACGACGTTTGGCTAAGTGGAAACAGTTGCGGTATCTGCGGGGGATTTGATGTCTGCGGTTGGTTCGGCCACAGGGGTCCCCCCGGTGGGTTGCTTGGTGTCCACTGTTGATGATTCCATATCAGTTGCGACGGACTGACGTTGCAACTCTGCGTCAAGCTGCTCAAGTCTAAACAGGCGGGGTCCGCGGGCTGCAAGTGGTGGAGGAGGGGAGTCGTTGTTGGTTCGGCTCCCACCGGTGGGGTTGGTGCGTGTTGCTCGCGTGCTGGCTCCACTCTTGCTCCCGGGGCGACGGCGGCCAAGTGTTCTGGCCCCACTTGCTTTTCCTGTGTGGGCAGAAGTTGACCGCTTCTGGTTACCCGCCGTCCGGTGTCTTCCCCGACGCATTTAGAAGTCTGACTAGGGTTTTGTACAAATGGAGCGACCTGGGCCTTAACCTCAGCTAACTGTTTGTCCAACTTAGGCGCCTCCAGCCCCACTGTCCGTCTAATTTCGTCAACAGTCTCAAATAATTGGAACAGTGGTCGAGTCAGGTCCCAAAACCATCCGGCCTGGATTTGTACAGGTCGGGCGGCAATGTCCCCTCTTTGGGTCGGCCTTGCCACCGCAGTCAGCTTTGGCTCGGGCTCCGAGTCACTCACCTCAGACAGACAGTAAGAGTCTTTGTTCACCGTCTTCTTTTTGGCTACTGCTGATCCGGTAGTTTTCTTAGATCCTCCGGTGGCTGTCCTGCTGGGCCGCCGGGCCGGTGTCCTTGGTTTCTTCCGGGCAACTCCGGTATCGGTAGAGTCCGGACGGACGCCGCCCCGGCCTGGCCAGCTCCACCGCCTAAGGTTCTGGGGTGGCCGCTTCTTGGTACCTTCCTTCTCAGTTGCCTTTTCTTTCATCTGGCGCACGTTAGAAGAAAGGTCCTACAAACATCCCTCGAGCGGGCACCGCCCTCCGGTATGGGCGGCTAACTCGTTTCCTTCTCAAAGGGACTATGATCCTTCCCTCCGGGTCCTCAGGGAAAGTTGTTGTTCCCTTTGGAGTACTGTGGGGCCGGAGGGCCAGGCAGTTCCCCATGAGTCGGAGGGATTTGTATTCCGGCTTGGAGTTCCGCCTATCTGCCCTAGGAGAAGTTGGGAATTGAAAATTGTCAATCTCCAACTTTCGTCCGGGGATAGAGTCAATGTCTATCTCCGTTTCCTCCGGTGGTTGGGCTAGGCTAGGCAATACAATCACTTGAAGTGACTGTACAGGATCAGAGTTGCGGGCCGACTGCTGGGTCGGCGCGGATTCCGCGAGATTATAGCAGATCCGCCTGTTCGTGTTGCCTCCTTATTTGGAGTCGAATTTTGTTTCAGGTGGGGAGCGCTTGTGTCCGGTTACAGGGGATGACGCCAACCACTGGTTTCCTCCCCGATGTGCGCACACACCCCTTCTGGTTTCTGCCACGCCCCTGGGCGCGGCGGGGTGACCGTGAGGTGGGCCACCTGTTCCATTAGCGTTGCTGCTAACGGTGCCGCTCCGCCGACGGTTTCCTGTGTTAATCTTGTAGTCCATGTCGTCACTTTCCCCGTCGTCGAACAGAGCGGCGTAGTCAGGCCGACGGTTCCGACGAAGGTTATAGCCACCTTTCGTCGGGACATGGCCCTCATCTGTTTTTCGCTGGCTCAACACCGACGTTTCCATGATCGGTGCATCACCACATGGCAACTTTATGGGCTTGTTGTTGTCTGGAGGGGATCTCCCCACCAGCGGCTGGCTTTTGCCCCTTCGTTTAGCTCGTTTGCGTTTCCTCTGTCCATTAGCGCCGGCTGTTCCCCGTCCACAGGCGGCTTTGTTAGGAACAAAGGATGAATTTGGTAACAGTGCGGGGTTCGCACTGGCGCCCTGACCATCAGTGAATTGCCCATCTGACTCTGCTAAATCAGTGGGACTTGGACCAGGTTTTTGTGTAGGTACCTCCCCGGCCATTGGAATTGCATCATGCTCACGGGGACCGGTCGTTCCCGTTGAGTTTTCAGTCTCAGCACCCCTAGTTTTGCCGTCCCTTTTGGCAATTTCACCCGGCGGAGTGTGATGCAATTCAGGGTTTCGGTCAGGATCTGCCCCTTTTGAGTTAGTTGCTACTGTTTCTCTCACCAGTTTGGGGATAACATGAGGGACAGCTGGGGACCAAGGCCCATGTGCAGGCTTTAGTTTCGAAATATTCACCAAATGTGGTATTTGTTTCCCAGTTTTCAGCGACACTAGTCTAACGAGATGATCCCCTTTAGTTTCAATCACCCGGTAGGGCCCAGTGTACCTGTTTGAGAACTTGGACGCTTTGTTTTCGCTAGCTAAAGGGTCATACATGTATACCATATCACCTTCGTACATCTGAGTGGGCCGCGCCCGCTCATCAATTCGCAGCCTCAGATCTTTCTCATAATTTTGAACAACCCGTTCTGCCATATTCCTAAACATGGCAATGTTGTCCTTTGTTTGCATGAAGAATTCACAGTCATTCAGCGTTTCAGGGATTGTTCCCTGTTCAGGCATTCCCATACTGATTGGATCTCTGCCAAACAGTAGGGTGTGAGGGCTGTACCCCGACCGCACACTGATCGTGGACCGAACCGTCCATAACGCTACGGGAAGTAGATCAGTCCAATTACAGTGATCATCAGGGATATAATATGCGATCAGGTTCTCGATTGTTTTATGTAACCTTTCCACTCGAGCATTGCCTGTTGGCATTCGCCCAGTGGTGAACGTTTGTTTGCACGCTAGTCGTGTGGTGATTTCCCTGAATAGCCCTGAGAGGAAGGCTGCTCCTCGGTCGGTATGCAGGCGGTTTACCCGTCCATACCGACACACTATTCCGGTTAGAAAACAGTTGGCTGCTGTCTGCGCGGTTGAATCTTTCGTGGTGAAAGCCTCCGGCCATCCAGTTAGTAAGTCTATGAAGGTCATGATGTATTTTGACCCATCCCTAGCCCTCTTTAGTGGCCCGATAAAATCACACTGTACCACCTCAAAGGGTCGAGTCGGCCTTTCCCAAGACTTTGCTAAAGCCTTGAAATGTGGGGCCCGCCTCCTCAGAGAGCAGGTCTCACAAGCTTTCACATAGTCCACTATGTCGGCGTTCATGTTTCGCCAGTAGAATTTATCAGAGATTTTGGTAGTAAGGTTACTGATCCCTACATGTCCCCCAGCTAAGATGTCATTATGTAACAGTCTCAGGACTTTGGGAATTAACCTACCTGGAACTATCATTCTGGGTTTTAGTCTGACCAGTTGGTCTTGGTGTTTGTTATACCTTTTGACATTGAACCTACAAAGCACTCCTGGTGCTATCATTCCCACAAAATCAGCTTGGTCCATTATTCGTCTAGCCTCAAGGGGATCTGACGGTAGGTCTCCGTCCTGAAGGTAGTCGATCAACTGCGCGCACTCAGCATCTTGGAGTTGCGCGTTTATTATTGTAGCTACAGAAAGCTCTTCATCCTGAATTTCGGCCTCGAATAATTCACATCCCACAGCGGGTTCATATTCTTCACCTGGGACATGTTCATGATAGACCCTAGACAAATAGTCCGGTAGAAAATGGGTCGCTCCTGGCTCATAGATAATTTCAAAATCAAAATCTGATAGCGCTAAAGCCCACCGTCTCAGCCGGGCTGACGGGGCTTTGTAGGCACTTTGCAGCAGGGGGATCAACGGTTTGTGATCTGTCACTATTGTGATTTTAGCTCCCTGCAACATGTCCTCATAGTTCTTAATACCTTTAATTACTGCCAGAGCCTCTTTCTCTGTTACCGAGTAATTTAACTCAGCGTCACGGAGTGTGCACCCCCAGAAAGCAACCGGCGCTTGATCCCTTCGGTTTTCCCTTATGTCATTAGACATAGTGGATTGCAACCTGAGCTGGGATCCTTTCCAGCCATAAGGCTCTCTCTGCTTCCCAGAATGTTCTTTTCAAACTTATTCTGATCACAGAGAGCATGGCTCAACTAAATCCACAATATCCAATAAAAGGGTATTGGACATGCAGCATTTAGCTTTACCATGGCCTGACTGTACATTGAGCCCTCTCCGCTACCGGAAGATCTTGGACCTTCCAGCAGAACAGAGACGACCGGCCAGTGACCCAGTCGATAGCGATTACCGGTCCCAAGTCACCCTGGGTGGTCACCGACGGTCTGATCCAGGTGAATCGTGCAAACCCACACTGAACTTTGACCGTTTTCACTGGCCTCGCCTGTTCACTCCTGAGTGATGATACTACTGTCAGGAGCTAGGTGGGGTCTGTCAACCCCGTACCACGTACATACCACTTACTGGCGGGTGCACACCTAATAGACCTTGATTTAGTTGATTCTGCCGTATGGGATTGGCCTTCCCCGCACCCATTAGCTCTGAATCGGATTTAAATTTTAGTCGTATGTGCCCCTTGTGACCCAGCAGCCCGATATGTACGCCGACTAGACGGTACCACAGTAGGATGTTAATTCATCCTTCGCTAGACACGGGGGCCTTCAGTAATGTTTTCTGCCCAGCACTATAGATGAAGTTTAACGTGTCCCCGGACTCTCGCGAGCCCACTGCCGCCTGTTTACTGCTACCCGTTGAGGAGCTCATCCCTCTTGGTAACGGTAAATTTCATCTAGTTTGTGACAAACCGCTGCACCGCACGCGGCGTCTGATGCGTCGGTTAGTAAATAGAAATGCCCTCCTATATCTGGATGAATTAGTAAGGGTGGCGAGGTCAGCAGTTTCTTTAACTGTTGAAACGCCTCCTCGCAGGCCTCTGTCCATTCAAAAGAGACTTCTTTCTTTAGCAGCCGGTTTAAAGGCTTTGCTAGATCGGCGAAATTAGGGACAAACGGTCGGTAGTAGTTACATAGCCCCAGAAAGGACTTGATGGTCTTTACATTATGCGGGCGGTTAAAGGCTGTGATCTTTTCTGTGGTAACCTTTTGTGTAGCCACCCCTTCGGCATTCACTACATGACCGAGGAAATTAATTTCACTGCGGCACCACTCACACTTAGACGGTTTCAATTTGAGGTTGGCTCTCGCTAAAGCTTGGAGGACCACCTCAACACTCGCCAGGTGTTCGTCAAAAGTGGTGTCGTAGACGATTACATCGTCTAAATATGCTAAGCATGTTCTTGGAATCAAGCCTTTTAGCGCAATGGCCATCACCTTGGTAAACTGCCAAGGCGCGCCTACCAAGCCGAAAGGTACACGCTTATATTGATACACACCCATTGGGGTTTCGAAGGCAGTATATTTTCTACTGTCTTCTTCGATTACACACTGATGATAGCCACTCAACAGATCCAAAGCGGTCCACATGGTGGGTTTCTTGTAAGCCATATATAAGAAAAGTGATCGAGCTGTGGGCATTGGAAATTTGTCTTTGAAAGTGACTTGATTAAGCATGCGAAAGTCTGTACATAGTCTAGGCTTACCATCTTTCTTTTGCACAACCACCAGCGGGCTTCGCCAAGCCGACTCGCTGGGTTCTATAACACCTATATCTATGAGCTGCCTGACTTGTTCATCGATGATATCCATTTTCTGTGGAGAGTACCGATACGGTCTAGAACTGATTACTCCCTGCGACTCATCCACAATGATTCTCATCGGCGCTATTTCACAGTGACCTAACTCTTCCATCGAGAACGCTAGTGCATTTCTGTTGTTATTAAGCATCTGTCTAAACCTTACCTTTTGTTCTTCATCTAGACACGACTCGGTTAGATCTATTTTACCTACATTTTCATCCATTTCACCTCGGGATTTTTCCTCAGAGGTTTGGCTTTCCATTTGCACTGCGTCTTTCATTATTTCTACAGAAATCCTACAGATGGACATTGGGGTCTCTGTTTTAGTTAGATAACACAAGTCTAGGAACTCTTCGATCTGATCTTGGTTTACCTCAGGCACTGCGCATTCTTCTGCAAAAGCTAATACTTCCTGTGGGGTGATTTCTTGCATTTCATCTAGCGGATTCATGACTTTAATCCACCACTGACTTCCCACCGTATTCACGCACCCCTCCACTAGGACAGGTGCGGTTACTGCCGGTGCGCAGTAAGCCACGGGTGAGTCTAACCCCATCGGCTCTCGGGTGGTAACCGGTATGATGCATTCATTTCCCGGCGGAATTTTCACCGTTTCTTTGCTAACTATGGGGTTCCCACAAAACACTTCTATCTTTGCGCCTGGTAAAGACAAATCTGAACGAAGCACTGTTAACAGGTTTCTACCGATTACTATAGAGTGACATAAGTTGTCCACTATGTTAAAGTCGTAGCAAACCACTGATCCCTGGATCGAGAACTTACACCTGATTTGTTCTAATATCACTTGAGACGAATTGTCTGCTAAACTGATGTTTCCCTTCGATACTTTCCACTCATCTAGTATACATTGTTTAGGAATCTGCTGTTTGCAAAAGGTAGACATGAAGCAATCACTCGCCCCAGTGTCTACCAAAGACCTAACCTCTTTCAGATCATCAAATCTTAGCGTTAGGAAAAATGGTTCGTCTCCTATCTCTCTTCTAGCCGGTCCGTCCACTGCGTCTAAGTCTATTGTGGAATGAACGGACCCACCTCCTAGTTTCCCTGGTTCTTTTGTTCGATACCACTAGGTTTCCCATCTTTATACATCCGCGGTGGTTTTTCTCTCAACCTATTCTTCAACCATAAGCACGCCTCAGTAGAGTGGCCATGCTGTTGGTGAATGATACAAAACTTACTTTCATCAAACGGTAACCTAGGCCTCTCTCCTTTCTGCTGAGGTTGCACATTCTTTGGTTTGTCCACCTCTCTGCTCGGGGTTTTATTGATTTTGGTCTTCTGGTCTGAATTTCTTTCATCTTTCTGACTTTCATACTTATCTTTCCTTTCATAACCTTGCTGTTTATAACCACCACTGTTCTGGGGAGATCCACTTTGCCCCGGCTTTGGTTTCTGAAACCATGGGGCGGCCTCCAGTCGGGCCAGCACCACTCCAAACCGTTCAGAGATGGAGTTTAGGGCTGCGGTCTCCTCTGACGCTTGGCTCCCAGCCAGCTCACTTACTGCATTAGATATTTTAGTTCCCCCTTTGCCTTTGTCCAACGATTCTAGTCTCGTGGCACAATCCACCGCTTCGGTGAACGACTTAGGGTCCAGTATGGCTACTTGTCTGGCTACGCCCTGCTTTAATCCCTCTAAAAACACGGCTAACATCATGCTTTCACTCGCTTCTGCCTTAACTTGTTTTTGTTTTAAGACACCTGCAAATTCAATTACACTCTGGTCCTTTCCTTGTTTAAGGGCACAGAACTCTGCGTGTTTCTGCCACTTAGCTCTTCGATCACCGAAGATCTTGGTCATTTGGGCTTCTAGCTTCTCAAATGAGTCTTTCTCACTCTCAGCTAGCGCTCCTGCCCAGTCGTCGGCCCTTCCCTTTAGGCCTAACAGCGCCATATTCAGGAGATGGGCGTCCGACCAGTCATAGATAGCTTTCAGTCGTTTTAATTCCCTGAAATACTTTTCTATTTGCTCGTCTTCTTTTCCACTAAACCACGGTAACCTAATGTTTGGTCCCCTTTGGTGACCACCGTGAGTCGTTTCACGCACTGGCGCTGGTGTTTGCCCCAGTGCCAGACCCAACTGTGGTAGAATTTCCCAAATATTTGGTTGATTCGGCGGGTTTGGAGGGTTGTTCTGACCGGGTGGGCCCGGCGGACCTGGCGGACCCGGCGGTCCCGGTGGTCCGGGCGGTGGAGGATTCGGTGGGTTTGGGGGGTTGTTCTGACCTGGTGGGCCTGGCGGTCCGGGCGGTGGAGGGTTCGGTGGGTTTGGGGGGTTATTGAGTTGGTTAAGGAAAGGATTGTTGTTCTGGTTTGGGGGAGGGTTATTGGGTCCTGGTGGATTCGCTTGATTATTCTGGCCTACTGGGGCTTGCTGACCCTGCTGGTTACCCGCTCTTCCTCGGCCTGCGTTAAGATTGGCTGCCAGTGCCATCGCCTGCCATAGGTGAGGGAGCAGGTTTTGATCGACCCCACCTCCTGCTGGCACGGCTCGGCCGGGCTGTTGGCCGGGTTGGCCTCCCCCATCATTTTGCTGCGGTCCCCCAGGGTTTATCCCAAGATTGGGTTGATTCGGAGGGGGATTATTAAGAGGGTTTTGAGGAGGGTTGTTGAGTGGGTTTTGAGGTTGGTTATTAAAAGGATCTTGAGGGAGGTTGTTGAAAAGGTTTTGAGGTTGGTTAGGTCCTTGTGGGTTGGCCTGATTATCTTGGCCTGCCGGGACTTGTTGGTTAAGAGGAGGGTTAGGCCCTTGTGGATCGGCCTGATTATTCTGGTCTCCCAGAGCCTGCTGATTTAGAGGAGGATTAGGCCCTAGTGGATCGGCCTGATTATTCTGGCCTCCCAGAGCCTGCTGATTTAGAGGAGGATTAGGCCCTAGTGGATCGGCCTGATTATTCTGGCCTCCCAGAGCCTGCTGATTTCCCCCTCTTCCCTGACCTGCTTGCAAAGGGTCCCCCATTGCTTGCGCAAAGAAAGGCTGCCACATATTTTGTTGTATAGGCCCAAGGTTTAGCCCACCTCCTGCCGGCGCACCTCGGCCCCGTGGCCGAAGTCCCCCAGGATCTACACCACCAGCTCCCCCCTCGCCGGGTTGTTGGAGTTGGTTTTGGTCATCCCCTTCACCTCCTAGATTTACCAGAGGTACGCCTCCTACCGCCATATTATCTTCGTGGAGGTTTTGTATATCGTGATCGTCCCACTGTTCTTTCACAGGTATTTCTTCCACACTAATTTCGTCCTCTCCTTTTAGTTTAGCTTTCTTACCTGTGTCTAGAACATCCTCGGTAATAATTTCGTACGAAGACGAGGTTGATTTATCTTCTCTATCTAGTTTTCTATTAGGATTACCTTCTCTGACACTCGCGATAGCTTGTTCTAATTCCCTATCTTCTTCTTCGTCTTCACTTTCGTATTTATCATACAATTCTTGAGTTAGAGTGTTAAAATCTGGTGCTTTAAGCGTTACATTTTCCTCACTATCCTGATCGCTTAGCCTCTCTAAATCTATGTGCTTTTCGGGGCCTGAGCCCGCCCACTGTTTTAATATTTCGGTTGGATCAAAGGCCCGAGCTTCCGCTCTTTTACCCGCTTGGTCTAAGCTCGATTCTACACCGTAAGTTAATCGATAGCGTTGTAAATTATCTATTTTCTCGCTGTTTCCTTCTGCTTTCCTTCCTACTTTATCCTGATCGCTTAACCTTTCTAACTCTTCATGCTCTTCGGGGCTTGCTTCTACTAACTTCTTTATTATTTCTGTCGGGTCAGGTTCATACCCTCCCCACTCCAAATCCCTGGGTAGAGCTCCTGCTCCCTTATTAGCGTTGTCCAAGTTCTCCCCATCATCATAGGTTAACCGATAGGGTTGTAATTTGCCTACTTTGTCGCTGTCTCCCTCTGCTCCCTTCTCCACTCCCCTGTCCCTACCTACTGTTTTCCTTTTAACTACAGTGGAATAAGGAATGGACACCCCCGGGTTAGGGTGAGTCGGTGTTACCAGCGGGTGACTGGTAGACTCAAGTCGTTGGGGATGCGGATAGGTGAGAGAACTCCCATCAGGTTGAATTACCGGATTTGCGGGGCGACTTCTCCCTGATGGGCTGGAGTTATCCGCGGTGTTAATCCGATTTTCCTTGTCCCCTAAGGGGAATAAGTGATCCTCATCGAGAATTTCCTGTTCACTTAGTCCTCCTGCTGCAGGTAGTAAACGATAGGGAACTCCTTGATTACTCCACGGATTGTTCGCATCGTGTCCATAAGTAAAGTGAGAGCTAGCACCAGGTTCGTGGCCCGTAAGTGGCACATACCCCGGATTCCAATATTGCTGATAGTTTTTGAGATGGATCCACCCTTCAACTCGTCCCGAGTGTGTTAGGGTTTCAAGTCCTTCGTCAAGAACCGGCCTATCTTTGGACCCTAGGTGCCAGGAAAATGGTTTACCTCTGCCACGGGTTTGGTGATTATGAGTACCTCCGGGGCCGAGCTGCTTGGGTCTGGCTGAGACCCCTTGTCTCGGTGCCTCCCCGTCTAAGGAATCACCTACCTGGTGGCGGTTTTCCACATTTCCTGTATATGATGTTGACACATCGTGTCCTGCGGGCCGCAAAGATTGAGGCTTGGCGTTAGAAGAAGCCTCAAAATCACCGGTGGCTGACATCAAGGATGAGCAAAACGATAAAAGTCATGTTTCGGGTAATCTCCACCAAATGAACTATTGTCGTTGTTAGTTTAATAATACTTGAAGTATATACTTGTATCCATGAGTTGTTTGTCCAAGCTATCGAGTCAATCAGCCTGTATTAAAAGTTAATACATCCATTCCCCAATAGTTCAAAAGAAATGGACGATGAGGGAGCTGGTAAAGTGAAAGGTCTTTATTCAATTAACATCTCATCCCGAGTCAAAGCCACAGTGAATAAGTCTCTATCAGTCCACCTTCCCATCTCCTTTCAGCAACCAACCACATTTAAATCCAAGTTGTTCCAACCTAGTCTAGACCGCCCTAGCGCTCAGCTCTATCACAATTCCTTGGCATGAAGCTGTTGGTATGAGTAAACTCCAGTATACTGCGCAGGAGCTGTAGGTATTACTCCAAGCAGTTCCTCTATTCTATGGTTGAATTCTAACTCCTAACTAACTCGCTCCCCACCTTAGCAACACCTTTTATACTGGTTAACAGGTGGCGCTGGGAGCGCAAAATATCTCCGTCTAGAAGTAGACTTGCTAGGCCTGATCATACAGAAGATGATAATATATTAAAAGTACTAAGCTATTAGTACAACCAAAAGCGTCACCGGAAGCGTCGCCGGAAGCGTCGCCGGAAGCGTCGCCGGAAGCGTCGCCGGAAGCGTCGCCGGAAGCGTCGCCGGAAGCGCCACTATAGGCCTCCAAGCGTGGCCTCCAAGCGTGGCTTCCAAGCGTGGCCTCCAAGCGTTGCCGGAAGCGTCGTCGGAAGCGTTGCCGGAAGCGCCACCATAGGCCTCCATAATAATAAGCAACCACCGGGAGCGTCGCCGGGAGCGTCGCCGGAAGCGTCGCCGGAAGCGTCGCCGGAAGCGTCGCCGGAAGCGTCGCCGGAAGCGTCGCCGGAAGCGTCGCCGGAAGCGTCGCCGGAAGCGTCGCCGGAAGCGTCGCCGGAAGCGTCGCCGGAAGCGTCGCCGGAAGCGTCGCCGGAAGCGTCGCCGGAAGCGTCGCCGGAAGCGTCGCCGGAAGCGTCGCCGGAAGCGTCGCTGGAAGCGTCGCCGGAAGCGCCACCATAGGCCTCCAAGCGTCGCCTCCAAGCGTCGCCTCCAAGCGTCGCCACAGCGCCACTATAGGCCTCCAAGCGTCGCCTCCAAGCGTCGCCTCCAAGCGTCGCCTCCAAGCGTCGCCTCCAAGCGTCGCCTCCAAGCGTCGCCTCCAAGCGTCGCCTCCAAGCGTCACCTCCAAGCGTCGCCTCCAAGCGTCGCCGGAAAAGTCGCCGGAAGCGTCGCCGGAAGCGTCGCCGGAAGCGTCACCGGAAGCGTCACCGGAAGCTTCGCCGGAAGCGTAAGTGTAGGCCTCCTTTGATGCCTTGCTTACACTACATTTATATCATTATATCTTTGCATAGCGCAAGGCATCAAAAAGTGTCGCCGGAAGCGTCTCCGGAAGCGCCACCATAGGCCTCCATAATAATAAGCAACCACCGGGAGCGTCGCCGGAAGCGTCGCCGGAAGCGTCGCCGGAAGCGTCGCCGGAAGCGTCGCCGGAAGCGTCGCCGGAAGCGTCGCCGGAAGCGTCGCCGGAAGCGTCGCCGGAAGCGTCGCCGGAAGCGTCGCCGGAAGCGTCGCCGGAAGCGTCGCCGGAAGCGTCGCCGGAAGTGTCGCCGGAAGTGTCGCCGGAAGCGTCGCCGGAAGCGTCGCCGGAAGCGCCACCATAGGCCTCCAAGTGTGGCCTCCAAGCGTGGCCTCCAAGCGTGGCCTCCAAGCGTGGCCTCCAAGCGTGGGCTCCAAGTGTGGCCGGAAGCGTGGCCGGAAGCGTGGCCGGAAGCGTGGCCGGAAGCGTGGCCGGAAGCGCCACCATAGGCCTCCAAGCGTCGCCTCCAAGCGTCGCCTCCAAGCGTCGCCTCCAAGCGTCGCCTCCAAGCGTCGCCTCCAAGCGTCGCCTCCAAGCGTCGCCTCCAAGCGTCGCCTCCAAGCGTCGCCTCCAAGCGTCGCCTCCAAGCGTCGCCTCCAAGCGTCGCCTCCAAGCGTCGCCTCCAAGCGTCGCCTCCAAGCGTCGCCGGAAGCGTCGCCGGAAGCGTCGCCGGAAGCGTCGCCGGAAGCGTCGCCGGAAGCGTCGCCGGAAGCGTCGACGGAAACTTCGCCGGAAGCTTCGCCGGAAGCGTCGCCGGAAGCGTCGCCGGAAGCGTCGCCGGAAGCGTAAGTGTAGGCCTCCTTTGATGCCTTGCTTACACTACATTTATATCATTATATCTTTGCATAGCGCAAGGCATCTAAAAGGGTTGAATGAGTCTCCAATAAATAATTGTCAATCAACAAACAACCCCCAGTGCAGAGCCCTACATTTCCCCCGGTGATGCAAGACCACAATCAGAAATCCTACCACATTGCCTCCCACAATCCATTGGGAACTATTCTGTGTGGCTGCCCCACCCACCAGTGAAAAATCCAACATTTCACCCACTGATGCAATACCACCATCCAATATCCCTACACATTGCCTCCCAGCATGCTGTAGTCAGTACAACACTTTCTGTGCCCAACTTTCTGTGCCTATTTCTCAGCAATGACTCACACCATACCTTATTGGCTCTAGTTCTGGTTACACTTCACCATTATCAATACATATCACCCAAAAAAAGTAAAATCTACTGATAATGCCAATCCGAGAAACACTCACAAACTTTCTCTTTTTTCAGCATGCAATCTGCTGATATCCAGCCTAGAACAAACACCACCCCCCTCCATTAGTCACCACAAGTCTGTGGCCGCCGGCACCCAGCTGACCTCATCCCAAAATAAAGGTGACTCAGACCTCACGCTGCTCCCCATTACAAAAGAAAGGCGATCACTTACAGTGATCGCCTATCTAAAAATCTAATTTGGAGCAGCCTTGAGTATCACTTTAGCAAAAGTATCACTTCAGCCAAAAGGGAAAGCCAATGGGCCTGCTTGATATCAAATAGAGATTTTTGACAACGTTGCTCAGATTATTGAGGCTCAAGTTTAAGAAAGAAATGACTAAATATATGACGTTTATTCTGATTAGCCAGACTGATCCAGACCTGGGGAAAATTCTATATCCTATTTGATCGTATTTGAAACGGAAAGCCTTTACTCACAAAACGAGATGTGATGGGTTTTTTAAGTAATGAAAATCTGTTCTCAATTGATTATGAACTAATTGCATTTAGATAAGAAATAATTTGATTTTCGAGTTTGCAACGCTGGCAACCTTTATGCTATAGCCTGGTTGTCATCGGACATCGTGCCTCTTCAAAATCCTGACTTCTAGACTGTCTCTGTATACATATTATCATCCTAAATTTAGTACATTAAACTCACTGCAGGTGGCGCCCTCATCGTCTCCGCCGTCGCAGTCATTTTGGTGGTTACAGACTTTGGTGATGTCGATACACTGCCCACTGCCACAGGCCCACTGCTGGGGACTGCAAGTGTGGGACTCTGAAACACAAAACAGCGTGTTGATTTATAACTTTGTTTTTTGTGGTTGCAGACTTTGGTGATGCACACTTCAATACACTGGATGGGTGGAACCAGGGGTGGACATAACTGGGGTTGGGCCCCTAGATTTTCTAGGCTAGGGGCCGATCTGGCTCCTGGAAAGTCATGAATAAAAAACATTAGTGTATGTAAGGGCCCCTAGATTTAGGTGCGGGCCCCTACATTTGGAATGCTAGTGGCCCGACTGGCCCATGGATTTTTAAACTTATGTCCACCACTGGGAACTCTGAAACATAGAGCATATACATATCCAGGTTGTAAAGGAAAGCTAAAGAAAACAATCTGAAGTAGCATAAAAGAAATATGAATTCACCCCTAATGTTCCATAACATTTTTGCTTTCAATTTTGATACTAGTGATTAGAACTGTTTGATGATGATATTTCAAGTATCAAAAAAACTTATTGAGTCATTGCGCTGAACTTTAGAGGGCTTTTTCCCTTTACGTGCAGGCCCTTATGTTGGGCCAATATAGCCATACATACGAGGGAGAGCCCATTAGGTCTAGAAGTAGTGAAGTTCGGTGCTGTTTATATTTTTTTGAATTTTGATGGGCTAGTGCCGCATTCCGTACACCTAGGAAAATCTCTGACGTAGGATGAAACCTGTACAACACACAAACTGACTAAGGACGTCTTCAAAAGAAAAAGCGAACAATATCTGATTATAAACTAGCAGATACATGCACAGTTGAAAAAAAGACCTCCATCCCCCTTTAGTACATACATTGTAAATACATTCTTAGTGGAAAGTTCTTCTGTTGTTGGAAAATTTAAAACTTCGGAATCAAAACAAATAGTGTATCCACTGACCATTGTATACAATGTGAAATATTTTTTCACCAAATAGAATTTGTAGACGTTTTAAAAGACATTAACCAGAGATGCCACTCTCTGATACTGAAAAATCCGGAAATGTCCTACACCCTTCCGTACTGTGAATTAACCTTTCCGGATTTTAGGCAGGAAACTTTCCAGATTTTAGGCAGGAAAAATAAAAGAAATAGAATCATATTCTCAAAGACAGGTGTGTGTCATATCCTTATCTAAGTTAGGAAAGTCCTTAGTTACGGTCATGCATGGGTGACTGTAACTAAGGCTAGAGGGGGACAGATCAGGTTAGAGATAATGACTGACCAATCACAGCTAAGTAAAACTGTCCCCCTTGGGGTCGCTAAGCAACTCTGGCTAGGGATTCCCCCTACCCTGTCCTTGAGAATATCATTTTCCTTCTGACACTAAAAAGAGCTTTTAGAAAACATGATTGGTCGTCTGAAAACAAATGTCATGTTTTTTGCGTAAAATTTGTGACTAATGTAAAAATTATGATGCAGAGAAAAAAATCTGGAAATATGGAAAAGGCGGGGAAAATGCCATCCCTAAATTAATTTATCCGAGACTTACGGCAGTTCTGTTCGTCGGACCTGTCCCCGCAGTCGTCGACGTTATCACAGCGCCACTCCTTGAGCACACACTTCTGGTTGGAGCAGGTGAAGTGGTCCTCCGTGCACGCCGAATAAGCTGGAACAGAGAATGGATAATATTCAATTTTAATGCCTGAGGTACATAGAAACTAGCTAACATTTACGAAATGTGAATTGTATCTTTTTTTCAAATATGTTTTTATTTCTTATTCTGGTCCATCACAGAAAGTTAGGTATTTATCAGAAGCAAATAAACTTTTATTCATTTACAGTGATTAATTATGTCAGCAAAAAATAGGATACAACAACGGCGCATTCCTAATTATAATAGGCTAACCTAAATAAGGCTAACCTTAAAAAAAGTTAGTTTCCTGTTTACCGCCCGACTGTGTATTTTAGAGCCGACAGGAGATTGTTTTTTCATTATTTTTTTCCCCAAAAGTTTTAGTATTAGCCTTACCAACAACAACAAAATAAATGAAAAAAAAAAGATTTCCCGACCTCCCGCCTGGGTATTTTTCTAGGCACCCTTTGGACAGGAAACAATTTTTTAAAGGTTGGCCTAAGACATTTCTTTCACAGAAATGCTCCTTTTTTGATACATTATGATATATTCTAAAATCCCTATCGATCGTTGCATTACTTAATTAACAAATAGTGCGCCATTTACTCGTCCAGCTGGCCTATACCAAACATAATTAATGTACCTTTTAGATGATGATATAAGCAGAAGCCTGAACCTTATAAGGTCCTCATTTTCGAAATGTAGAATAGTACTGGAGTGTTACTAATAGAGGCGTACGTTACAGTGAGTGTATTCTCTAAACTTCCTGAAACGTTGGGCATTCTGCGTCCGATGATTTAGTAGATTACGTCAGACATTTCCGAGCCGCAATATCATACCTAGATTCATATTAAGAAGAACTCAACCAGGGCTTGGTGATGACACAATGCAGTTTAGTAAAAAAATATATGAAATCATCTTTGGACAAAACACGAACATAAATGGAAAAGCCGCAGATATGCTTGGAATGGAGACCAAAAGAATCCCGCTAATATTCATGGAGATAGATTAAATGTTAAAAAAATCAAAGAGCTGTATTGTAGGATTTTATGCATGAAGTTAATTCTTAACAAAGTATACAAAATCATATACAATGTACATTAAATCACATACAAAAAAAGAAAAAAAACGAAATATAAGCTTGTTCTCACAAGTCCCTTAAATTAAGAGTCCATTATTCCAAATTTTGGAAAAATGATTAATACACGCATCAATATGCGTGAATTTGTGTGGTCGCCAACCGGATGTCCGGCGACTTTTGCTTTACATTCGATTGTTTAAACTTAAGTACAAATTACTTACTACAATTGGAAGGCTCGTCGGAGTTGTCTTCGCAGTCAAAATCTCGATCACAAAGATATTGTGCGGGGATACAGCGACAATCAGCACACCGGAAACTGGTTGACGGATTTGGGCAGGGCGGGCAACCTGTGACAAGGAAAAAAAGACAAAATATAAATTACTAACCTCTAAAATCTATATCGAAACTTTTTTAAACAACATTCTCAAGTGGTAAAATCAACGTAATAAATAATTAACATCCATTATACTATTTATAACGGACGTTCACCAAATTTCGGACACTTTTACATATGATTGCATTCAATACCCATATAAAATTGCCTAGATATATCATATTCAGTCTAAGAACAAAGCTAAACGTGTTTTTCATGCAAACTAACCAAAATTGTTATGAAACCAATGTTTTTGATTAAACAGGCTTCTGTTCATGTTTTTAAGTTAGGTGCACCTATTTTCGGACAGTCAAGAGAGGTTAGAAGTAGGATGTCCACCAATCTCATTGTTCCCTAAAAACAGTGTTACATACTTGTTTTTTTTCTCATCAAAAAGACAGTATATCAGCTGTACTTAGATTGTATTTTGCCAGGTTGATTGTTGATCTACTATTCTGATATATGACCAATCATTTTGTTACAAGATGGTTCACCGCTTGAAAATGTGGTTAAATAGAAATTTTTCATTACTTTTTTATGAGAAAAACTAATAAATCTTTTATATTATGTCTGTAAAACGTAATTTTTTAAATTAAAATTGGCAAAGGCCAATAGATCACTACTCAGGAGTATCATATCTACTGTTTTTCCAATAAAATATTTTGTATAGCTTTTTGGGAAGAACAATTTAATGCTATTCAACTTATCAAAATTTACTTTAATAGATTAGCTCTGGTGCACCAGTTCACCTATTTTCGGACACCCTATTTCTGTTATCAAATGTCATTTTTTTAAGATGAAATATAAATTTCAAATTTTTCAAGTGTCATAATATTATCTAACCCTGTTTCAGTCAAAAGTAATCAGACATTGAACATTCAGGACAGATTTTTCTGTAATTTGTGATGATCAAATGGCCTGATGGATAAAATCATGTCAAAATCATGATCTGCACCTAAAATGCCATACTTTTGCATTGAAATTCATAATATTCCTCATTGTCCCTGCCAAAATAGGTAGATAGATAATAGAAACGTTGTATTTTCACTTCAAATTATTGCATAACTGCCATGTCACAAATTTATTATCATTAGATAGAATTTTTTTTAAAATTGATAGTAATCAAGTCCATAATAGAGGAAATTGATGATACTGTCCGAAAATAGGTGTATAGACCCCGTGCCGGTCGCGCAGCCACCCCAATCCTACGCGCGGAATAGGCAGCGATTTTCGAAGTTCCGGTCCGTAGACTCAGTGCTTAAGAATCAGATTTTGGGTCCCTGTACCTCTAGTCTTCAATTCCTAGAGAAAATTGTGATCCTCTAGGATACATCTGGCCTATATCTATGGCATATTAGAAAATCAGAATAAATTTATGAGAAATAATTGAGAAAATCAATGTTTTCTGCCACCTCCAATGCTGTAGCATAGGCCGGATGTCGGGAATCGGACCGCAGCAAAAGGGAACTGGCACTCGGTCTATGTCCGAAAATTGGTGCACCTCCGTTAGTGGAAAGAAATACATCCGAATGAATTGTTTTTCAAATTCAAAATTTCTAAGTGGACGCGGTGACGCCATTGGTTTTGCACTGAAAAGTCGCGTCCAAATTTTTCAAATTCACAATTTCGAAGTGGACGCGGTGACGCCATTGGATTAGCACTGAAAAGCCGCGTCCAAATCTACAACCGCAAGTTCTGCCTTCACCATGACTGGTAAAAACGTGGCGTTGCACGCCCCGTCAATATCTTTATCTACAGATCTATGTATCTATAAAACTTAGTGTTGTGGCAACTTAATAGGCTAACATCATGCCCAGGCCATCAGATATAAGCATGATTTATATTTGAAATACTGTATTGATAGATCTAGGCATGATAAATTATGACGCATTCACTGCGCCTGCAAATTGCATGCGATAAAAGAAAAGACTGCGGTCCTTGCTGAAACTGAAAATGCACAACGGCAAGAAGAATTGATGGTTTCAATATTACAAGACATATCTTCGTGAATGGTTGTGAAGCATAACGTTAGTAAGAATCGGCACCTAAAATAATAGGAAGAAGATTGTCTAGCCTCTACTAGGCTCTAGGCTTCAGATGTCGCATTTCTTACCATTTCTTAGAATAGAAACATAAACAGGATATATGATCAGAAACAGGATAGTGCAACTGTAAGAAAAATCATGATCTCATTTCCGCAACGCCCTGCCATTTTCTTATGACTATTTGTAACTATATATCTAGATTTAAGATTATAATACAGTCAGTAAAAAAGTGGTTACAAAGCCTACAAAATTAACAGCAAGCACTTCAAGTTCAATCAATTTAAACAGTGAGCGTCGACAACCGGGGTCGACACATTTGTAACATAAGCTTTGAATCTTAATTTTGTAATCCTATCTAGATCTATATCGTGTCCCCATGACTTGCCACAATACCTCTCCTATTATTCAGTCCGCACCGTAAGTGACAAACTTGTATTTGTGAAGTTATTATCTCAGGATCGACTCGAGTCAAACTCGTCTGCTCGCCATTATCGTGGACTTCACTTCCGCCGGATCACATCCGGTCGGCACTGGCGGTTTCCCGCCACTCGGCTAAAGCCTATAATAATAATTATATTCCACTGTGGGGGACTCTTTGCGGTGGCCTGTTCAGCCACTGGAAGTAATTTTGCTTTTCAGATAACAACTTGTTGGTATCTGCCACCGCAAGCAATCCACAGAAAACCTATATAAATTCACTTGTGGTGGTTCTTGTGGTGGGCCACCACAAGTACCACCACAAGCAAATACCTATTGCATGTTGCAGTGGCTTGTTTTATTTGCGATGGTGATTAAAATGGCCCATCGCAAGCAAATCGGCGCAAAGTGGAACATGGCCTTAAAGAGACAACCAGCTCAATTTAGAGATCTAAAACCTTATAAGTTATAGGCCTAGGCCTATGACAACCTTTTTTGACAATACATAGTACAGGAGAGTCCTGAATAAAATGGCAATGAACATTACAAATAATTGAAATTTTACAGGGGCGGATCCAGGAATTCTTAATAATTGAAAGGGAGGCGCCTAGGCCTATAGGCCTATTAAAATCCGGCACCCCAGGGGCGCTAGTTTTACTATAAAAAAAGATTTAATATTTGACTGTAAAAAGAAGGGGTGCCCGCCCCATGCGCCTCCCCCTAGATTTGTCCCCGCAAATCACACTTGGTATCTAGGCTTTGGCCTTGTATTCCAGTAGCGGATTTTTTTTTTTTTCTTTTTTTTTTTTTATTGGTGGGGGGGGGGGGGAGGTCAATCTTCGATTTTTAAATGTAAAATTCGGCGAAAAAGTAGTTAAGAAAGTTGTTTTTCAATAACGCCACCCCCCTCCAACAGGGGAGTGGGAGGTCCTATAAATACCCTGAAAAATTTGACATTCTTTATGGAGCCCCTTACTAACAGAAATCATTAAACTAGACGGAATCAATAACTTTAACTATAAATTGTATTGCAAGGAAGACAAGGAGATGCAAGAGGATGGCACAAGGAGGCGTCAGGAAAAGATAATTCATTCATCAGCTCATGGCCTAACCTAAACAGTTGATATAGGTCCTAAATAAAAGGAACTTATTTAGTTGCTGAAACGAAGCGAAGGTTACATATATAGGTTAGAAGAAAGGATTAGCCAATGTCACAGAGAATTTATTCAATTAGGCTTATTGGAATTTCTGCTTTAGTGATATAAACAGCATCCCCTAATTTACTGAAATAGGCCTAGTCCCAATTTTCACAAATAAAAAAATAATAACGTCCTATTCAGGAAGGCCTATATCATTGGCGTTCACGGTCTCATGCCATACCTTTTATTCTACTTTAAACAGTGCGCCCCCAAAAAAGTAGCCTATAGTATTTGATGATTTTAGGAACTGCTATAGCCTGTTTGGGGGTTAAAATCAATATTTTTCTCATATAGATCTTGCAGAAAATTCAAACAATTTGCAAATAGTACCTACCCCCATCCCCACCTTAATTTTAAAATCCTCATGAATAATCTTCTGCGAGCATGTTGAACTAAGGATAACAACAATATGCCCATTTCAATTCAATATGAAATTAATCTTATCCGTGATATTGGCTGTGCCTATAGGGTCTAAATGTAATTAAAGTAAAAAAGAACAAATAGTAACAGGTAAAGAAACTAGGACAAGAACTATATATTATGGCTGTGGGCAGACCCCTTGCTGACCGTTGGTGGTGTTGGAGGTCTCCGCCTGAGGTTTGGCCGTTCCCCACGTATCTTCACTCAGCATACCTGTGGCTGGAGAGTGGAGAGGACAAATATGTGTTTGATTAGTATGATGGCTATAGGCTTATGAATGACATGGCAAGAATCGAGTTTTTCGTAATATGTTTCTGAGACACTTGTTTGTTTCCACAATATTCAGAAAAACATATATATTTTTAAAAGGTTCAACTCACACTGATCAAATAATTGGTAAAATATTTTGAAAAGGGGGATCTGCCTATTAGGCGGAATACTAATACTCGTACTAATCACAAATGCTTGGTTATTCCTATCCCATCTCATCTCACATGATCATTACTATCTATAATTAATATTCACTTCTATGAAAGTGTATTACCTCACGTTTGTTTCAAGTATACTTAAGAATATCTATAATTGCAGCTGGAAGATGTCTGCTTATATGAATTTGCTATAAAACAAATTAATAACGTCTTTTTATTTCTATGTGGAATGACAGTCTCCACCGAGAGGGTTTAGGGTTGAGGTGAGGGATATCAGGACAAGACCAGGTGCAATCCCCGTAGGAGGCATTGCCGCAACCCCAGGAATATTCGTTTCTCATCTCTGCAATAGATGGTAGTACACTACCCAGGACTGAGTGAAGATCGGCTATGTCAGACATTAAGTAACTGGTGAAACATCCATTAAAACATATAAATGAATAAGTAAATGGTGTACTGAAAATGTATAATAATAACAAACAAATATAGGCCTACCCTATTTATTTTTACCAATCAAACCTGAACAAAACTATCAATATATCTTTTTTTCGCCTGAGCAACTCAGAAACTGCCGGTTGTGCTTACTCATGGAAAACCATAATACGTTAACATAATAAATTGAATTAGCCAATTGTGTTCTATTCCCAAAGCCGTCACCCAATCAGAAGAAGCCTGAGGCTTAAGCCCTGATGGGGAATTGTTTCTGCTGGCACGGAGGGGTCAAAGGTTAAGGTGTCATGTGATCAGGTGACGGCCGTACAACCCAGGGAGGGGTGCTGTGGGGTACATTAACTGATTAAGTAATAAGGGACATAGTCTAGGTTCAGAATCAGATACTCTTCTGGTGAAATGATTATTATTATAAAACAATAATTTAAGCATATACATTGGCCATGATATTAACCTTGCATTTGGTTATCAGGTTTGTTTCTAATTCTCCCCACCATCATAGGATGATTTCAATTATTTGTTATGTACTTAATTCATTTGAGAAATTTGTCAACTCTCAATCATGCTTATAGTAGTACTGTGCAGTTTCTTTTATTCATTTGATTAAACGTTGTTGTAATGTTCATCAATATAGAAGCTTGTGTTCAGCACTTTCTGTTCTTGCACCTGCATGTATGCACATGTACGAAGTATCTTTATATATTTGGATTTTCTTTGAACATGGAGTTATTTAATACTGTTAAATGGTATGTGCAATATTTGCAAATTTTCAATGCTATTTCTGTTGTGTTTTAGTCGTCAGGAATTGTAGGCCTAAATATCAACCTACATGTGTATAACTATTAACAGTAAGGAAAAAAGTAGCTGTCGGTGGTAGGGATTCCATATCCATAGGATTATGTGGGTTTATATATGTGATGGTTTGATGATGATACAAATAAAAGGATATAGTGTAAATAATATTCTAACCCTATGCCCGCAGTGACACACATTCTGTGGTGTTACCTTATCTTAACAAACCTATTAGCAGCTCATTAATGTAAGAAGAAAAAAAGTTTAAGTCGGGCCACTGTCTGTAATATAAACAGTGTTATCAATTGTGTGCGTGGTAATTAACCCCTATTGTATTTTTGTAATGGAAAGGTTGACGGACCTGCTCTTTTATCACTATAGGCGCCTACATGCGACTATTAAATGAATTCTTTTAGAAGGTTGATGTAGCAAAACCTTAAACAATCGATGAAAGGCTTAGCATCCCTGATGAGTGTTGAAGATAATATCTATATATTTAGACCCTAATACTTAATTATTGAATTGGGTTGCACCAACTATTACTCCATCGAGTTAAATTATAAGTCATTTGAGAGTCTTTGCAGATGCACCGATGTCATCTTATGATCCCTTTATTTCCCAAGGTCCAACTAAAACTATGAGTGATATATTATTAAAGTTGTTAAGAATAAATCATGAATGGCTGATGATCAACTTATAGTAATGTCAGGATATATATAACAAGAAGCACGAGCCCAGCCATCTAATAGCCTAGCTACCCAATCGGCGATCCCTGTATCTAGGGTTTGGACTCAATTTTTTATCATAATTTTAAATCAATACAAAATTTTGAAAATTTTCCTGGGCAAACAAAAAGGATAGGTGATTTTTTTTTTTGGTAGTTCTTACTGACCTCAAGGTCTAACACTTTGCATATTTACAAGATCACAGATTAATTCTTTTGTGGATCAATTCATGTAACTTTAAAATAACTCTATTTAATTTTCCTGGGTTACCAATTAAAGTTAGGGGATTTAAAAAATTGTGATAATTTTCTGGGTGCTTGGGCTTATGAAAAAGTAGAAACAAACCAACAAATTTCACATGTCAAAACCATGCAAAGTAGTTAGATAAGTAAACTGTATTGGTTGATTTGGTTGTTTCATCTAAGTTATTTTCAGTATACATGTTTACCAAAAGACCATTCACTAGGGTCATTGTTTGTATAAGATAAACAGTGTAAGCATCAGTAAAACACCCATGCCCAGAGGGCAACATGTGCTAGATTCACTAGGGTAATTGTTTGTATAAGATAAACAGTGTAAGCATCAGTAAAACACCCATGCCCCAGGGGCAACATGTGCCAGATCAATTGCCCCCAAGGGCATCATGTGCTAGATCAATTAACACACATGCCTTCCTAATTGTTGATAAACAGTCTGGGCCTTTGATCTACTGAAACCTGGAAATGCTAACATAAAAGCAGCAAGAACATTTAAATTCACTAACAAAAAAGGCTCATTTATCATGCTTTGAGAAAATAGTTTGTTTCAGTATGCCCAAGTTCAAACGTTGAAGTGTTTTCCAATAGTGCTTTTATGTTTTCAATAAAATTGTACAGTAAACTTTACCTCCGAATTTGGTGACAAAATGACATTACAGACAGCCAATACTATAGGAAAACCACTGTCCAAAAAGGTCTTTTGTGACATCACAACTGTTGCAAGTGACTTAAGGCCCAGTAAAAGGCTCCCGGAGGATCGCCTTTTAATTAATCATAATTGCATACCTTGGTCGTAATATGCAATTAATGTATGACAGTTTACTGAGTAAACTTGAAATCATATCCAAGGTATTCGACGGTGAATTTGATTTCATTGGGTGGTCAGTCTATTGCTCAAGCCATGTAATGCCAAAGCCTTGTCTTGGTCTACTGGTAAATTTTGTGAAGAGTGCAGGGCTCAGGGATGGGTCTTGCACATATAAGAAGGGCCCCCTAACCTATCAAACTCTAGATCTCTGATTGTCTAAATATAATCTCGTAGATATAGTGACGTCTTCCCCCCCCCCGGTCAAGGCAAGGGGGAGCTCTGGGTCCGAATTCAAAAGGACGGAGCAGGTATAGTGATGCGCAATATACCCATGTAAATAAAACAACAAAAGAAATTGGGGGGGGGGGGGGGGAGAATGACACAGTTTTTGGTGACTTGCAAAGAAACTCTGCCTTCAATTACACTGACCATGCATGGACGTTTCAACAAACAAGCATTAACCCCAACGTTTTTGTCTTAACCTTGTTCCAAAGGAAGTGTAAGAATAAATCCTCATTTGTCTTAGAAGAAGCTCACTTTATTTGCTGAGAAGCAAATCGCTGTGTTCTGAGAAACATGTGATGTTTGAAAGGAGGATTGGCTTGTGTCAATAAATGAACGGTGCCTAGATGGAATCGAAAAAAAAGTACAATATGCAAATAAGGAAGATGTGTAAAGAACGACAAGGACGTGGTTATATATGCTTACAAGTTACAAGAAACTCTACCATTCATAAATGTATCTGCCAATTGGCAGCTAGATAGGTAATCGTCACCTTTCCCACGCTTCCCTTACCCTGAAAATCCACTTTGACGGTATATCGCTGAATGCACCCACAAATAAACCCCAGTATCTGATTTAAAGGGGGCGCAGGGGCTCCTCCCCCCCCCCCCCCCTTATTCTTTTTTTTCCCCTCCCCCCCCCCTCTTTTTTCTCGGATATTTCTACAATATGGTGCCCCCCCTCTTATAGGCTTATATGGCCAACTTATATGATTGACCGTCCCAGTAGCCTAATGGTCCAATAGTAAACAATATGCAAAACCTCCAGCCAGTGAGTTCTCACTCTTTTAAATCTGAAACCTGATAATTTGTAGAAACCATCCTGATAAGTAAACAGCTGATTTATATGTGCGGATTGGGGTTCAGTTCTCCACAGTCTATGGTTTGCTAGCCTTTTACCAGCAATATAATTATAAGTTACACATCTATATATTTATTATGACAGTTGTAACACTATGCAATTAATCAAATAATGGGACAAGGAATAGATAGTAGTACAACGTACGTACCGGACGCTATCTATCGTATTAACGACGATTATTCAGATAATCTGACTATAAGAAATAGATCTATAGTAGTGCAACTACTACTTTTATACTGTTTTAACAACAAGGGCAGATATTTGAGTCATATTTTCCAATTGCATACTATCTTACACCATCCGCCATTTTTATCAACAAAAAGAACTTTCATCATAGGCCAATCCAGAGGGGGGGGGGGGCACGGGGGCGTGCGCCCTTCCCTTTTCCGTAAAATTTTGCATTTTTCTTAATGTAAAATTCGGCCAGAAAGTAAATTATTTTCCAATAGCGCCCTCCCCCCCCCCCCCTTTTTCAAAGTCCTGGATCCGCCAACTGTGTTCAGTACACATTTACATAGTGCAATATAGATTGCACATTGTACAGGTAGTCCAGGGGTGGATACAGGAATTTTGAAAAGGGGGTTCAGCATAAAGGCTAAGTACAAAAAAACGCATGCAATTGCGGCATTTTCCCCTCTTTTTGCAGATTAGTCCACCAAAAAAAGAGGGGGGGATGGGGGGGGGGGAGTCAGGACCCCCTATACCCCCCCGATCCCCCCACTGGTAGTCCTATGAATCATTAGAAAGACTTGAGATAGGCCGACGTATCTAAATATTCATCTAATAAAATCATCTTTTCTTTGAACGCTTATTACCCGCGCGAGAACCGAAGCAAAATGACACCAGAATCTTTAATTGGTATAATCAAATAGTGTGGCCATGCACATATATGCATTATATATAAAAACCCATAGCCCACAGAAACCTGATACAACCATTACTGCACCAATACCATAAATCTGTTGTTTTTTTTAAAGATATATTAAACATCCACCTAAATCAAATTCATGAGGACTTATAGCTACCTAAATTGCTTTGCTACAGAAATGGCTTTGCAGTACCCTTCATAAACTATGCATGCTTCACAAGTCGCGGTATTCAACCTGATTTAAATAAACGTTGATAGTTTGGGACAGAAATATCATTTTTCAGGCCTCACTGTTTGTCCCTGGGGTGAGGATATATGGGTCAGCAATGTTTGATGGTGTTTGATTCGGCCCTGAATCGGACCCCTGTCCTCAAGGGGGACAGGCAAATATGAAGGGGGCTGGGGAGGGGGGAGACATTGCCATAAACTTAGGCATCTATTGGACAGCCCTGGATGCGGAAAATATTTTTCTTTTCTTTTTTAGATAATTTTATTAGTAATTCACTTCAGTGTTGCCCCTGGCTTTTGGTGATACTACAATAATTATAACTTTTTCTTTTCTTTTTTAGATAATTTTATTAGTAATTCACTTCAGGGTTCCCCTGGCTTTTGGTGATATTACAATGAGTATAACTTGTAGTACATAAAGATTTTAAGTGTAAATTATAACTATATACATCAATATCAATACAATATATTCCTTTGTTAAGTACTTTTCCTCTATTCCCTCCTTCTTGATATTATGTCACACAGATTGGACTTAATGAAGTAGATCAGTATAGACACAGTATCTGTGTTTGATATCACCACCAGCCTGTTTTATAATGGGCATTTCATTAGAGTTACTCGATATACTGTTCAACATGATTTGGAATAACCAATAATATATTTCAGGTAAGCACTTCTTATGTCTCTAGGAGTGTACCCATGATTTTTTATCTTCAAAGAGTCAAAGTCAACCCTCATCCCCTATGTTGCATTCCGTAACATATAGCAATTTCTTTTTGATTTGATCCCCAAAGACAATAGCGTAAAACAAAAATGAAACATGTTGATTGGTTGACAAATCGCTCCTAAAAATTGTAAAATACAGCTTTATAAATTGGCTTTTTTTTGCATGGGAACTAATGCTAAAACCTGGTAGCCCAATCTATCATGTCCAACCCTATTTTGCCCTCAAATGCTTCATTTTGATTGGCCAGCAAACCTGAAAATCTGTCAGTCAGTAATTTTAATTAATCATAATGTTATATCAGTACTTGGGGGATTTAGAAAAACAGAATTCTTGGTTATTTCAGTAATCTGAATTTGCAGAGACAAGGATGGCTTATATAGTTATTTTGTCCAACCCTTGTCCAACCTTGGGATATACCCAAAATGGGATGGGCTTATTACCCACATGATATGTCTTGAAGATTGTTACATGGCACTTTAAAATATAAATGACATGGCACATGCCAATTTCTGAAATTTGAAATTCAATATAGAACCCGTTACGACCCTGATCACAATTCTTATGTTTCAGTAAAGGCTATATTCCACATTGCGGTAGGTAGTATTTATGGTAGCTCACACAGGTAGTTTGCGTTTCAGATACCAACATGTCGGTATCTGCAATGTTGGCTTCTTGCCATGAAAAGACACAAGCATTAGCAAACGACTGCAAACCTGCTTGCGGTAGGGGGCCTGTTTGCGGCCCTTGCCATTTTAAGGCTATATTCCACTTGTTTGCGGCCACCAGGCGGCCACAAACGATCGAGTTTGCGGTAGGGTGCTGCAAGGTGGAATATAGGTGTTTGCGTCACCTGTTTGCGTCACCTGCTCGGGGATACCAACATGTTGGTATCTGAACCACAAATTGCTTGCCGCACCCTTAAATAGCGACCGCAAATGCACCCTACCGCAAGGTGGAATATAGCTTTAAGTCTGCCTGTTTCCTACACCCCATGTTTGTCAGTTGTCATGACGACCGCTTCTGCTAGCCCTCACCAGGGGACGCTGTCAACCCTAATTAGTCACGTGACAGTGACGTCACGGCCGCTAGGGGTCGGTACCAGTCGGCGAAGTCAGCCTCTCTTTGACCTTTGGCCCTTCTGAGGGCTCGCCTCTCGTCGACCACGAGGATTTGCGAGAATTGGGAGAAAAACTGTTGGACTGTGGGCATGCATGGACGATATTTATTATATCTCAGTTTCCTTAGGGGGCAACGGCTTGGGATAGTTTCTTGCTATTCATTGTTTGTAATAAGTATCTTTCTTTAGTCAGCTGGTATAAACTGAAGTTGAGGAATTATTATATCCTTTTTTCATTAATATTAGAGAGGATAGCTCACTCTTTATAAAGAACACGTATGAGTAAAGATTAGATAAATCATCATGATTAACTTATAGACAAGTGAATGCAAGGTTTCTAAAACTAGACATGTTGTTCCGTTGCACCAACACATATTCTTTTCTGAGAACATTATCCAGGATGTTTAGAAAATGGGAAAGGGGGGTATGCTACATTAGTTACCCTAGATAGGCCTATGTTCAGACGGATTTATGTTGCGATGCATGGGCCTCCTGCCCCCCCACCTTTGTGGACCAAATTGTGGTTGTAGACCCTTAAATTCGACAGGGCGGCATGGGCTTTTCTTAAATTTGACAGGGCGACATGGCCTTTCCTTAGCAACAACGACAGGGGACATTGGGATTTCTTAAAATCAACAGGGCGACATGGGCTTTTCTTAAATTCGACATGGGACATTGCATTTCCGTATCGACAACAGGGAACATGGGCAAAACTTAAATTCGACAAGGGACATCGGGACCCCCCGTCTATACCCCAAAATTTCCAATTCTTTTTTTAATGTAGAAATCGGAGCCTCGGAGCGGTGGCCAGGACCCTTTTAAAATAGGCGCCCCTCGTTTCTAGAATTTTGTGTGAATGACTCTGGATCCGCCCATGGAGATTTTGGCCAGCTGATGGTTGTCTCCATAGAAACCAGCCAGCAGATGCTCGTCTCCATAGCTAACTGGCAGCAGATGCTTGTCTCCATAGAGACCTGCCAACAGATGCATGTCTCCATAGAGACCAGTTAGCAGAGACCTGCCACTTGATGCTTGTCTCCATAGAGACCAGCCAGCAGATGCTTGTCTCCATAGAGACCAGTTAGCAGAGACCAACCAGCTGATGCTTGTCCCCATAGCAACCGTGTTTCCATAGAAACCAGACTATTATGGGTGTAACATATTTTTGTCAGGGAAACATTGATGGGGCTTTGTGGCATATGACAGGAGGTTTAAAAGAAAAGGACAGGTGACATGGAAAAGAATTGAAATTGTCATCGGACATGAGGTTTCACTAACGACAGCTAGACCCTACATCCAACATGTACAATTCTTAGTATTACTATTTTACATGGAAATTAATCTCTCTTAGAAATATTATGTTTAATGTTACGTTCAATGCAGAGCTTGTATTTCGTAAGGTCACGTGAGATGATCCGGTCACAAGTCAAGGTCATTGAGAAGTCAAAGGCCATGAGGATGGTATTGTAATACTCATTGGAGATCCTTCGGGGGTATTCCGGATATATCAAACTGAATCCGAGAAGGGCGTTTTTGAAATACCCAGAAAACGAAAACACGAGCGTGATATTGGTATAGTCGGGTTGAATTGGGTAATCAATATCCTTTTGTATCATGTGGAGTATCCTGTGATTTCACATGATATAATATGATAACCCCCCCCCCCCTCCTTTTGTATACCGGCTATGCGTGTTCCACCACACTATAGGATATCTTTTTATCAAACTCTTTATTTCAAGCGTTATTGAAACGACAAGGAGAGATTTTCACCTTTAACCTATTACTGATGTCAAAAAGTATAATTCAAACATCCTAAACTTGATTTTTCTCTGAGATTTTTCTCAAGAAAAACATTTTTAGTATGGATTCACAAACTAGTTCCGGTCAAAAACAATGTACTTCCGGTTTCTGTTATTGGCTGAATCATGACCCTCACGTGTTGTATTGCCCCCATGTTGATACTATTGGTGTGACCCTAACCTCGATCTGGATGGTAACTTATCTAACAACCGCCCTATTTTTTTTTTGTTCTGTGGCCCCGATATCATCACATTTATGTATCACTTCAGGATCAGGTATCAGAGTATGCTCTCGAATCCCTCCTAAGCCCCGGAAATGTATAATTAAATACTATAGAGATGTATAATTCTACTTATGTATTAAGAAGTCTAACATACAAAAGAACATCCGAGTGTGTGTAATTCTGATCTGTGAATGTGATGTTAGATGATGAAATAATTCATGGTGGCGGGGGGGGGGGGGGGGGGGGGGGGCATGAGGGAAATGATGTTCCATTTACCACGGCACTAAGTTATGATATCAGAAGGTGACATTCCTAACATTCATAAATTCACGATCATTATTTCCGGTAAATGGTTAAATATACATGTATACAGCGAACAAAAAGTTAACCAAAAGCGGATTTAGAGAAACTATAGGTGGTACAGGCGTTTTAAAACTGTATTGAGGTAAGATGGATCCAATAGCCACCCACCCTCTCCTCCCTTGCATTCAGAGATGACATTCTGGAGTGATCAAAAAGTAGGAAATTTAGGAAACGCTCTTCCTACTTTTATTGTCTTCACACAGAGTGCCCCCCCCCCCCCCCAACTCCTTTCTCTTCACCAAGGGCCCAGCTGAGAGAATGACATTATAGGTGGGGCTGACAGGCTTTAACATTGGTTTCTATGGGAAAAAGACTAATATATAAAGATGAATTTTACCAATTTTGGGAGGAATTTGTCAACGAAATCACCATGGTTCATTTTGTTCTATACTTCTATTTTTTGGGAATAAATCAGGCAGAAATTTCTATGTAATTTCATGGTAAAATTTGATGTCCATGGATACTGGGATGGGCTTATTGATTTCACAAGAGTGCCCCCCCCCCCCCTCTCCTCTCTTCACCATAGCCCCCAGCTGAGAGAATGACTTTGCAGAAAGGCCTGTCTGAACAAACAAGGTGGTGTTGACCGTTCAGGTGGTGGTTGTGCACGACTCGGGTTTTACCCCGACTCATCCAGACCAATCCACCCGTAAACTGCTTACATATAAGGGATGAGCCGTCAAATCCAAACATGGAAAGTTGGGTTTGAATGTACATAAAATGCAGCTTGTTCTACCAGTATGTCTAAGGTTCTACTATATATAATAAGAAGGGCGTATAGCTATTGGTTTCCTCATAGAGAAACAAAAGAATTCATGTCAATCGTTGTCCATAACACAACGCCTGATACCATTTGATATTATATCTGGATGATAATGAAGGATGGGTGTGATATATCTATTTGATTTTGAGATTCGACCAGAATTAGTTATCTACAAAATAGTTTCTGAAAGTAATAGAATTATCATCTAAGTCAAAAACACTGAAGACTGCGTAGAATCAATCAAAGTTAACGTGAAAAATAAAAAGAACGCTAATGTAAATGTGACTGGCACAGATTATATAACCTATTTCTAAATGTATGTGTTCGGGCAATGTGGAGGAAAAGAAAACTTCAATGACACCTTATTTCCACCTTTAAAATGATATCTCACTGAAGAGTGAACTATCTAAAGTGATAACATAATCGAATATCTAATGGTTCTGCTAATTTATCGGGAATTTAATCAGAAGTAAGGAATGCATCCATACTCTAAATGATGCTTTCATTTATTGGAGGGGGGTCTTGCAATATTTCATGAGTTCAATTGCAAATGGTTCTCATGCATTTCAATGACTACTATTAGCATTTTCATCTCATATTTCATGGCATCAATGACTTTGACTTCCGTTACTTAACATTAAAAGGCCATTCAATTAATTTGATGAAATTTCACAACAGCACATCAAGCGAAACCAAATGTCAGTTAGAAAAGCCATCATAAAAGTGCGATAGTTAAAGACTTAAAAAGTGCTAAAAGGTAACGGCTGCATGTCAGAGTTGCTATGCAGGTAAACCGTGGCCTTTACTAACATAACAATATTACAGCAGACCCATGGAACCTTTCTCTTTGAAACAGCTAAGAACGATTTTTCCTTTTCCACCTCTTTCAGTGTTTTTGGTTCATATCAAATGGGGAGCAAGCGCCTCTGGACCCTCTGGACCCCCTGGACCCCTGGACCCCCCTCCCCTCCCCTACGCACACTCTCTCTGTGGATCCTAACCTGTGCGTGAAAACCATTCGATCCCGGTCTCCAATGCCATAATACTGACATAATTATAATTATCTTTCTGAACCAAAGACATAATAGCCAGTCAGTTACGTATTTAATTTGTTCTTTTTCTGTACATTCCTATATGATTTCGACTACCTTCGAATACATATACCACAGCCGGTCATTCAGAAATAGCCATGTAGGCCTCAGTTTTAAGATTATACACAGCTTGGTGAAGCAGTGCTAGACTTCAAGAACTAATTCAGAAACCAATGAGAGCCGGCTGTAAGGGCCTGTTTCTTTTCTTACAAAATGCCTATCCTCCTGGTTATATTTATGAATATTTCTCATGAACAGAAATATCAGCGTCACTCTAATCCATAATAAAATTTAATTACAATTTAGATACTTCGTACAAAACTGACTGAGGTGAATGATTATAAATCTCATAAACTTACTCAACCTGAAGTTATACAACGTCCTTCAAACAGGAAAGCCCTAGGTGCCTTGTCCAGAAGGAAACATACTGTGACCGTGGCCGGTCCTCTGATCAACAAACCGTGACGGTCATTACCATAACCCGTACAGCCCCAGGGTCCGCCAGGTCGGTAGTCTGTCAAATCCGACCCAATGTTTCCCAAAGTAGGTCTGTACATCAGCAACCATTTTAGGTAAAAATTCCACCCTGCACCACGGACAAGGCGGGCCATACAAAAGCCAAAAGCCTAAGTGCCATCAAAGGGATTGCCCATGCTAATATTAAGCCCATCCCAGTTTACACCAAAGTTAAAGTTTACCATGAAATATTTTCAAAATTGCGTCCGTGTTTTTTTCCGTGAAGAGAGTTGCATAATACAAAATTAACCAAAGCAATTTGGTTGAGAAATTTCTTCCTAAAATTGTAAAATGGAGCTTTATACATTGGCTTTTTTCCCATAGGAACCAATTCAAAAGCCTGTCAGTCCAACCTGCAAATCTATCTATTGGTAAAATTTTAGAAATCATAATGGTAAATCAATACTTGGTGATATAGGAAAACATTATTCATGCTAATTTTCAGTAACTCTAACTCTGGGAGACAATGATGCTTTATATGGGAATTTTGTCCGACCCTCGTCCAACCCTGGAAATCCCCTATGTGGGATGGGCTTCTTGTAGAGCATGGAAACAAATATTCTTCACAAATGTGAAGTGACTAATAAAGCCATTGTGGGTGTGCGGATCCATTACATAGGGAGTTATCTGGGTCAGAATGGACTACTACTACGAGGTGGGTCATGCCTGACTGGTTTCATGATTGTGTCCTAGAGCAGATCTCCACTCTTTGTGGCATTTTCCAGTTCCGCTTGGGTGGTTGGTTGTGTATATAGTTGGGTTCAATCAATACGTACTCCTATACCAATCAGGCGGATTCCACCATCTCGTTTTTTTATCCTATGTATATATACCAGCTGCTTTTGGAAAAGTTGGAGGCGCGCTAATAAAAAGGGGGATGCACCCCCCTTTCTCCAGAAGTTTACGTGTTCTTTTTTATATATAGATACGCAGAAGTGACATTTACAGTGCTAATCGATATTTAAATTCATCGATGCTTTGATAACAAAAATGTAATGATAAATAGTGCTTTAATGTTCTTTAGAAATGAAAAAAAAACAAAAAAACATTACAGTATGCATACCGCTAGCATGGCGTCACACTACCGGGAAAGCTAGAGCACGTGTACTCCAGAATATATATGGAAACCCACTCCCCCACCACTATTCCTCCACTCCCACCCTGGTGCTCTCATAATAATCAAAACGTGGTAGGATATATCATAAAGAAACAGATATAATTTACCTGCCTATTCGATCACTTGCCTATTGGTTGGCTGGAGCGAAATCAGTGACTCGTTTTTTTATACTTTCATAATAAGCATCAGAGTCACCTCTGTTTTTCAGCATATCATAATTATGGTGAATGTATTGATAATAATGGAAAATGAAATATAAATATATCAAGCAAAGGTACAAAACCACCTATAACAGTTGATTGTTATACATAATGATAGATACTATTACTAAAGAGGTAATATATGGTCGTCAGTGACAATAAGTACAGTTTCACAATATGTATATATTTATTATTACAACAAGTCCCTATATTTTTTGTACATTGGTTTGATATGTTGCATAATTACATATACATCAAAGTTCGCAGCGTTTTGAATATTTACATAGAGATTGACTCTACTCTTGACAATGTGTTTCTATTTTTATACTATAATTCAATGTCTGTGATTGCCAAATAAAACCCCTTATTCTGTTGATTACTTTCTGTACTAAACCAAACACAACTTTGCAGATTCCTTAGCTACAATGGCATTTCTATAATAAACAAACAATAAATCGAAATAAACCTAGATGGTAAAACAATAAACCCAATTTATGACACCATGCACTTTAAAAGAACCGCCCTCCGCAAAAATAAAACAAAAGAAGAGTTAAGTCAATTTACCACCAGTCGGACAACACGCTTTGGGATAAAAAATAAACCAGTAAATGTTTAATCATATGTGTTTTTAACAAAGGTCCATTTGAAATCAACGTTTAGAGATCAGTAAAAAGTAAAAACCAATCTCTTGGGGTGTCTCCCTGTATGCACCCGGGGCATACTAGTGAGGGATTAACTCCCGGGGGTGGAGGCCAGTGAATAAGGCTTTGTTTTAATATTTTTAAAAAAAATGTCGTTTAAGAATTTAGTCCTGGATGTCCTTATAGACTATGGTTTATCTTTTAAGATTAAATCATTTTTATTTCTGCACCTCGTTGCCAGTATAATTGGTTTTGCAGCCTTTGTGGTGGATTTTTTTTATTATCCTTACATATGATTAAGTTGGACAGTTAAAGCTTCGAAGATTAAAACAAGTCATTCTTGCTTTCCTATTTTGTAAAAGGGAAGATAGCAAATCCTAATTTATTCACAAATACCTTGAACATCTTAGAATTGCATTATACGATCTACACTGGAGTTCACGAATTTAGGATGATTGACTGATCATCCTACATTTTTGCACTCTCTTTGCACAACACTACTTCTCCATTGGTTTTTCATCATCTTATATTATTGGACGCGCATGCACCAGCACCGGTTAGAGCACGGGCATGAACTCTCTAGATGGCGCTACCCCTGTCTCATAGTTACTTATAATACTAAAAGGGTAAGAACCTAAAACTGTACCCTGCAGTTTGCACATACATATATTTTGGATTTATGCTTAAACTGTATGTTTTTTTGTGAAATAAAAAATAGTTTGCATCCTAGACAACTAATAAAAAATAATTGGTTCATGCCCGTGGGTTAGAGGCAATGCAACTTGGAGCCTACAATTATTGCTTTTTTCAATCTAATACATATTTCAGGAGCCAGCAGGAATTTGTCTGAGCTAAGGCTTTTTTGTTCATAGAATTATGCTATACTATAGTAAAATTCTCTCTGTTTTGTTCTAAGACTTTCAGACTTTCGACAATACGTACAATAGCTCCCATGTGGGTCCATCGCCCAGTGCCCATTAACAGTGTACCTTGGAGGGTTTGACCTCCATATACTTAACATGTTTCTTTGGTCACAGCCGGATATCAGAGGAGCGGAGGGGATCAGTGGACTGGTACCTTTGTCTACCTGTATCCTCCTCTTTGTCTGGCTTTATATAATTATTTCCTCCTCTTTTCCCCTAGGTGGGGGGTGGGGGGGGCACTCGGACTGGAAGTACCAATTGTCCCAACCACGGATACCCAGATTCTTGAGTTTTACCTGCAGGTTAGCCTAAAACAGGATGCATGCTGGGTATATAATCTGTCGACAAAACTCAAGGTTTTAGTATAGGAATATCCATGAATTGTACCATTATTTGTAGATTAACTTTGTGAAAAATTAGCCATGATTATTTTCTAAATGATTAGTATCCATGTCTATTAATAATTCCTGAGTTGTTTGAAAATTCATTCATTGTAGATTAATTTATAACAATAATTTGCTAATTTTCTGTAGGGATTCCAGGGGTTTTGTCAACAAAATTAGTCCAAATTAGCCTGCAGGTGCTTAAAATACTGTAAACTAGCTACCTGTGGTTGTGATAATTGTGGTTAGACCGTCGAGGAGCTGTAGCTGCATGTCGATCGCCAATGTAGCTCAATTGGGGAGCTGTGAGATAATCAAACTACCTTTGAGGGGGCTGTCAATGATAGATTATCTTTCATACTACACTAAAAGTCAAAGGTATGCAAGGTTAAAATCCTTTATAATGTCTGTAAAATGAATCAACACCCTCTGAAATCAGGTTGGGACCAAAAAATTGACAATTGATGCCTTTTTTGGAGGGGCTATTCCTGAGATATCCTGAAAAGGGGGCTCTCAGATCTTGCCAATAGCAAAAAGAGGGCTGTAGCTTCGCAGTTGCACTGTAAAAAGTAAATGCTGTAAATTTACAGCAAAATTTGCTGGCAACAAAGACTTGAAAGTTTCCAGCAAATTTTGCTGTACAATTACAGCACATCCTGTATCTTAAATTTTACAGTATTTAGTACTGTAAACCTCTTACAGCAAAGGTTGCTGTATGGTTACAGCACATCAGGTACTGTAAATTCTACTGTATTTAGTACTGTAGATGTCCCACAGTTGAGTTTGCTGTAAATATACAGCAAATGAAGTGCTGTATTTGTACAGCAAAATTTGCTGGCAACAAAGTTTCCAGAAAATTTTGCTGTAAATTTACAGTGCTTTTGTTATTTTACAGTATTCAAAATTAAAAGTAATTTATTATTGAATTTAAAAAGAATTCTTTCAATAAATCTAATAAATTGTTGATTCCCCACCACAAATCAATGTATACTGACTGTGGGATGTATCTCTGCCAAGTTTATTAGCAGATATACATGCATTGGGTAATATTGCAGAAGGCTTCTACATATATAACGACTTCTATTAACTGGACTCAATACCAAAAAGGTGTCTACACATGGACATAATTGATTACTGAAATAATCAAAATAATTTATATGGATTTCAATGATTTTATACATGTGGTTGGTTATTACAGATCTAAATCACCAATTAAAATAATTAGATTGAACTGATTTGCCTTGCAAATTGGTTTTATAATAACCTACTACCAACGTTTTGGTCTTAACAAACTGTAGCTCCCCCTGTGGTGACTGAATATACAGTAATAGTTACTGTAAAAAGACATTTTCATTTTGTAATTTTAAATTTACAGTAGCAATTTTGTAGTTTCACAGCAATTGTTACAGTGAATATTCTGACAGCAAAAAGCACTGTAAATCTACTGCGTAATTTGCTGTAGAAATACATTAACTTTTTACAGTGTGGCAGTGACGGATCCGGGGGGGGGGGGGCAAAAGGGGCAATTACCCCCCCCCCCCCCCCCCCGACCCAAGGGAGAAAAATTTGGCATTTTAAAATTGGAAGATCTGTGTAAAAATGGTGTTTTTATTTGTCATTTTTATAAGGGGGGAGGGCAGATTCTGGCCCCCTTTGAGCACTGACTCTGGATCCGCCCCCGAGTTGGTACCTACATTCAAAGTTTGAGTGTCCCCCCCCCCCAGTGTCCATTCCAGCACGTCTTTACTCAGCCATCCATCCCATAATAGGCAGCCAAGAGACGCAGCCTCCAGCGTTCCTCTCCGCACTGCCCCCTGGCGCCAGGAGCGTGCGACATGCCGAGCAAATCTCGCCGAGTCTCGCCAAGCCCCGCGAGACTTGTGTCTGACCAATCAGGAGGTTCGTTACAAGGGGGCGTTGGCAGGTATTGTTACCATGGTCACTGCTGCAGTGGTCATCTTGCCCTCAGGTGGTTATGCTGTCTGAGGTCGTTCTAAGATGATGTGGGTGGATTCAGTTGAACCAGGGGAATTCCTGGCATTTTTTTTACTATTATTACATTGGTGATGCACTCAATTCTTAGATTTGGCCTTGACTCATATAATTTATTACTTGATTAGTCAGTCTATAATTGGGGGCTTACAAGAAAACTAGCAATGGCTGAGGTACGAAAAATTAAAAAAGATAGGGGCCTACCCCCTTGTAGAAAGCTGCAGCCATGCAGGTAGGCCTATAGTAGTCACAAAAGGAAGATTAAGTTTGGAGGATTTTGGTCAGAATATTGAAAAGAATTGTTATTTGAATAAAATGAAGAATTCCCATTCCATACAGATAATTTATTTTGAATGGAGTAGATCAATATGGTGATGACTCACATTTATTAAGAAAAATTGGTCCTTACGGCATAATGGATGACATACACTGCATCCATCTTTTCTCCTCCGTATCCCTTTCTACTTGAGCTTTAAGTTAATGAAATGGGGGCGGTTGCTAATGAAAGATAGGATGGAAATAGTGAAACCTTTAAATAGGCCTGGGTAAGAAATTAATCAAGTTTAATTAAAATAAAATGTACAAAAAGGGGATTCCCCCCCCCCCCCTGAAATGATCCTTTTTTCAGCAAAACGTGAATTCTTGGGCCCCCATCTGTATTCATATTCACTTAGGTATATGGAAAACCGACATAGATCTATGAATCCAAGGGAGCAAAAACCAATATGTTGTCTCAAAATAAGATAAAATTTTGTTAAGTTAAATAACTATGAAAATACATTCTAGTCTAACTTCAGTCAGGCCCTTTTGCGTCGCTATTTGGCTGCACACGTGCCTTTTACTATTAGGGAGTGTTCGGCAATAGCGGCTGGAAGTGGTTCAAGCCTATTGTGTTGATTACAAGTAGTGATCACTGGTGACATGCCTCACTGCACATATTACAGGTCACATGCAGTGACCGCTGGTCAAGGTGTGCTAACTGAATATACCTGGCTGGTACCAGGCCCTTTTGCAGCGCTATTTGGTCGTACATGCCCTATGCCCCCCCCCCCCCCCCCCCCCACTCTCGTCCAACCCAACCCTCAACTCCACCCTGTCCGAATCAACCCTCCGCTACCTAACCCCAGCTCCCTCTCCCCCTCCTCCAACAGTTGGCACCAATATTGATTGCTCTATTTAAGGGTAGATAATCAACAACAAATGACTTTCATCTGATGCAATTTACATCATCGTACGATGCCCCAACAGCTCGTAACTGCTTAATTTATTCTATACCTAAAACACGTAAGTTTGACGTCTCGTATTATCTAATCCTGCCAAATCCTATCTAATCTTCACCTAATCTAACCCAAGAGTTAGATTAAATATTCAGATCCTAATCAGGTTTTCAGAGGATCGGATTGAGCTTTGAACAATCCCAGCTTCTTTTACAGATTAACTAGGGACAGTTACAAGTCGTTCCCAGGAATCCCTATACTCCCGTTTTGACTAATCCTGTCTAATTCAGTATAATTCAATCCTGTAGATTACAGAAGATTAGGCGAGTTACGAGCCCTCGAGCCAGAAATGGCCCATAGGCCTAATGTTAGTATTTCTTGGCAATAAATAACCACAAAATGAATGATAAATTCACCAAGTTTAATGAAAATGTAATGCACAGAAATGACAAGCTACTTTCAGCGACAAAGGCATGGGGGTTGTCTATCCTTATGCACTTGTTGTAAACAAGTGAAATGTACATGCTTTGTCTGAGCCCTGGGCATGCAGTGTGGGGTTGTTCAGTCCAGCCAAAACCTCTCAGTGGATCAGAGGTTCCAACTACAACAGAGTGTGCAACCCTTGAAATTTTCTTCCAAATTTTAAACAAAGTAAACACAACATTTCTGTATGTTAATCTATAAGTAGATATAGAATTATTTAGGAAAACTGTGAGTGCAATCTATTCTAGAGCGCTCAGGCGCGGATTTAGAAGTGGGGGGGAGCGTGCCAGGCGTGCGCCCCCCAAATTTTGGCCAAATTTAGTTTTTAATGTAAAATTCCTGTTCCTGGAGGATCCGAGCAAAATTTTTGCTAGAGCACGCCCCCCTCCCCCTCCCCTTTTATTACTTTTGGTCGAATTATATATCCAAAAAAAAACGGGGGGGGGGGCACTAAATACGCCACTGTTGTAATCAGAGGTTTGTTTGTATGTGGGGTTGTTTAACGTCCGGCCAAGCCTTATGGGTTCTTTCCATACTGATGTAATCAGAGGAATTAACGTTAACGTAAACATTTTATGATATTCAGATGTTTCCATTACAAAAGATACTATAATGAAAAACCTGCAATGAGTTAACATCCACAATTCTTTAAACAAAAATCCTTTTCTTTAACGATTAACATGGAAATTGAATTGAGCACTTGACATTTTGAAAATGATGGTTCTCGTGTGTATGAATATTATTTTATACCAACATGAATAACCCTATACAAATAAATGACCCTGACTGTCGTTGCATGTCAAATTTGTTAATCTTTTTTGTTTTGCTTTTTATAATATTGAATCAGGACAAGGCACCAAAGGGACCAAGGTAAGGCGTCAAAGGTACGTGCACAACTTTTCATATCTTTTAGGCAAAAATCAATAAAATAGTTGAGTTCAGGTAATATAGGTACCACAAAAAATAGTAATAATAATAAAAAAAGCTCGAAAGCAAATTAGGGTTGTTAGATCGATAGTGAAACACATGGACAGAAGCAGCGTTGAAAAAAAATCGCTGCAAACATCCTCTAAAACAACGTTTAGTATCTGAAATACATGTTATCTTATGTTTCATGATTCTTTGGCCAATTATATTGAAATTTGAAAAAAAATTAGGGTATGGCAAACAATGAAGGGTACGTAGGGTTACCTGAACACAACTATTTTATCTATATAGGCCTTATCATCATGAACCTTTTACATTATACAATAACCTTTGTTAACTTTACTACAAACGTACATGAAACTATAGATATATTGACAATGAACTTCCCCCACCTCTTTATAGTTCCCTGCCCATTCCTTTCTCTCCGCACCCAATAAGAGTATTGTTTCTCCATTGAAAGAGATCTAAAGTGAATTTGCACTTGTTCCGAGTGTAAATTCCATAGGCACCAGTCAAAGCAAATGCACCTCCCGACAAAAAAAGTAGGTATAGGAAAAAAAGAAAACTTTTTAATCTCGACCAGTGGTGAGGCCCCCCTCCTGGTGGGGGTACTTAGTTCTAGAAATGGGTACCAACTGCGGTCGGACCCCCGCAAGGGGCTGTAACTGTCTATCGCCAATTTGGCTGAAAAAAAAAAGGGGGGGGGGGGGCTGTCAAATTATGAAACCACCATTTAGGAAAGCTGTCAATATTATCATATTTATTAATACCACATCAAACTCAATTTTATGTCGTCAGATGCCTTCAAAATGAATCTTGAATAAGATAAAACATTCTGAAATCAGCTTGTGACCAACATTTTCGGTAAATGCTATTTTTTAGGGGCTGTCCATGGGCTTTCCTGGAAAAGGGGGGCTGTCAAAGTATTGTATATTTTCTGAGGGCTGTGAAATCCCCAAAAAGGGGGGCTGTAGTTTCGCATTTGGTATCTACCTTCATATACTGTGTACACCCCCCCCCCCCCCCGCCCCGGGTTAGGCCCGACATTTCGCGTGCCAGCAACCATGTGGTAGAGATTTAGGGGTCAAGCTGCCACACAGGTCGCTGCGCCTATTGAGGGACTCTGAGGACATTCCCACAAAAACTAAACAAGTCAGTTTTTTTTGTTTTTTTACCCATTTTTTTTATTATTTAAACATCTCTCCAATACAGAAGTTTTCCCATTCATTTTTTTTTATCGGTTGAAAGAATGGGGAGGGTCAAATGGATGAGGTGGTAAATTGTTTTACTGGTCTCAAGATCAACCTGGCTCTATTTCTTTAACACTTTCCAAAAGAAGATGTGGCGCAATGATTCAAAAGATTAGCTTAATTTAGTAGAGCTATGGTTCTCAACTGATCTACAAGGTTTTATTTGTCTTTTGTTTGAAATCCAAATTGATTGGTATTAGGGGTTGAGCTCGGAAAAGGGTTGCAAATGTTGGAGGGAATAGCAGAAAGGCATAATTGTGCCACTGTCAGCAAATGAATGGTGTATAATAAGACTTTAAATGTATAATTTTCACGTTGCTAAATTGTCGCGGATTCAGTACTTTGTGACATTTTCGCACAATAATAAGTTCGCGCATTTTGTGGATATTTCTATCTGATCCATAATGTTTATATTTTCACTCATCATATTTTTGTGCATTTAAGGCAAAGTGCGTAATGCGCGAAAAATGTATAGCGCGCTAATTAATACATTCACAGTAATAGTAATAATTATTTCGAGACCCCCCACTTCCTATGGCACATTGATATGCTTATATCCACCCATCTTCAATGTACAATTTTTTTATATTTGCCCCTTAGTTTTTGTGGGACCTATGTTATAAAGTGTCTAGGAATGTAACATATTGAGTTGAAAAAACTCCAGAGTCTGTCAGATGTGTATATCAGACACACAGGATAAGAAGATATCCACATAACAGAGAGTACAATTACCACTTTTTTGGGTAGATGGTTTTTAAAGGCACAGATGCTGTCACCCAGTCCAGGACTGGTACTCAATTAATAACAGCACATGGAGAAACCTAAAAGACATTTATCTATTCTTGGCTATACTTTTTCCATTTTGTTTAGCGCTACTTGTGCATAGAATTTAAGTAGTATATGAATGAGTAGCATGGTAAGTCGACAGACAATATAATATCATTTGTCTGGGAATAGGCCTATGCCTTTCCACCAGTAATTCCAAATTGCCAGAGTTCTGGGATCCAGGGACGGGGGGTGGGGGCAGGGGCGCGCCCCCCTCCATTTTTCCAGACGATTTTCATTTTCTAATGTAAAATGCGACCAAAAAAACATTAAAGAAAATATTTTCAAATAGCGTCCCCCCGCCCCTTTTCAAAATCCTGGATCCGCCAGTGTGAGCCTATTTCAAGTGACATCTTGGCATACATTGAACATTAATTAAACATTGCTAATCAATGACCATAGTTAGCATTCGTACTCTGGGACCCATGTTAATTGAGTCAATACACAATTTTAATACAGGCCACCATGCATTCTCATGTCCCGTGTGCATTATAAGCATTGAACGGGACCTTGTTCAGTAACCTTACTCAAATGATCTTAATTAGATCTAATTAAATGTTCCTTGTTTTTCACTGAAAAAGCGCAGGTATTGATGATGCTATTACATTTTCATCACGTACGTTGTTTTTACCATATGTATAAAGACATTAGTTTGATAATCAATCATGATCTTAAATGTTTAACATCAGCCTAAAAAAACATTATAGGGGCCTATTATATATGTTGATTTCAGCTGTAGCTGATAACTTTATCTACTTGAATTAGAAACAATGGATTTGGTAAAGTAAACCCAAGACAATTGAGCTATTCTAAATGGAAACTAGATCTAGCATGGCAGATTACTAACCATGGAAGGCTAACCTCTGACATGATAACCCTCCACCCCTACTCCACCCCCCCCCCCCTCCAATCCCCCGACCCCAACCACTTCAAGCCCGTAGCCAGGGAGGGGGGGGGGGGGGGGTGACATGGGGTATGGGTCACCCCCCCCCCAAGCTGGGCCAGATCCACTTTTTGAAAAAAAAACAACAATACATATACTTTAGTTTTACCTCCTTCCCTCTTATCCTGGCCCTCTGACACCCCTGAAAAACCTCCCTTACCCATGCCAGCCATCTGCTATCCCTGTAAATACTATCTCTTATGCTTTACTGCTCTCTGATGAGCATGCCACATTTGCGACATGATCAATAAACATCGCCGGATTACCTTCTAACATCACAAAATATGTCATTGGCTACAACGTTGCTATGCTAAGGGCCGGAGCCCGTAACCTTCACAACCCATGGACAATACATTGACTGATATTTTACTTATAGAAAGTCCCCTTTTTGGAAACGGTCACCCCACCATGAAAAGTTCTGGATAGGGCCTGCACTTCCCCGACCCCCTCCATCCCAGCTTTGCAACTTCACTTGTCATTTCAATTAACTTCCGGAGTAGAACAGTGCCCGTCGCCTCCCGCTACACCCTGGGGCCGACCCGTTACAACAAGTCGGTCACGGAGACGCCCCCTACCGCCTCGGGCCCGAACTAAAACCACTCTCCAAGCAGACTCATGGAATTTTTAATCATGAAACAATAGGGAGGAAGCCTCTGCATGAAGAGTGCATCTCATTGACATGTACGGTGGGCATCTGCGGAACACCACAAGCTCTGACAAGGAAACGGTGCTTTTGTGTGTTTTTCTTGTTTGTTTAAAACAAACTGAATTAATTTTTAAGACACAGGAGATGAGGAGAGACTTGAGGGCGTTACAGGAAGTCAGGGAAGTGTTGACATAATTGAACTCCTCCGGGGATCCCATAAATTGTGCCCGTGGTTGTATCCAGTCATGTTGTTAGGGGATCGAGAAAGTTAGGTTTTCAGATTGTATTTAAAGATGTTTTTTTTTTAAAGTGAGAGTTCAGGGACTGAAATTGCACAATGTGTAATTTTACAAATTACCATAAGAGGCCATGTGATATTACAATAAAGATTGTGCCTAGCCTATGGTCTTTTACTGAACAACTTTTTTCATTATAATAAATGTTCATCATTGCCAGAATAATGATTGATTTATCGCCCCTAGATATATATATGCAACTGAATGGTTAATCAAGAAGACTGTAATTAAGATTGTCCCTTTATGTCTATGATCTGATAAGCAGTAGTAAGCTTGATAGCCAGGGAATGTGTCTACATGTATTTGTGCAATTGGGAGGGGGATGGTGTTGGATCAAGATCCCTTTTTTATGTGGATACATGTACCTTACCACACAAGCTATGAACTGCTTTGGAGAATAACACAAAATAGCAGAGGACCTTTTATTGTAACCTGAGATGATGTGAGCAAAATACGGAATGTGGAGGGTCTAAGTGGCAGGAAAACAGAGAGCGCCCACCCTGGAAACGGAGCGGGCCCGGGGGAGGTGGGGGAGAGGAGGATAGGGTGTTTTCTAAATAAACAGAGTTAAGTTGTCAGGGGGTAAGGTGCCTTGGAGGGCGAGGGCCTCCTGGGAGGGGGGGGGGGGGGGCCACTGACTCTTTGAAGGTTACTACCCACTGCCAAACTACCACCCCTACTTTTTTAGTCCATTCATGACCTAGATACCTCTTGCATAACTAGTTTGAGCACCTAGCGGACTTGGACGTAATTAACTACAGTCTACTACTTTTTGTGACTGATCAGTCCTGAATTTTCATTGACCGCCCCTATTTTGGGGTGTGCAGGTCATAGCCCCCTAAAATTAGAGGGTCTTCAAACTATGATAGTTTAGACCAAAATCATCAAAATTGCTAAGGAAACATTGTGATAGAATTGTCATTATTTTTTGTGAGAATGAGGCTAAATTTCAAGTTATTGTCCCTATATTGTACTATATGGAAACAGTTCACTGCCCCCACTTTTTGGCTTACAAGTTGCTGACTGCCCCTCAAATTTGAAGATCACTGCCTCTGCTCCACGAGTCTTTTTCATAGGCGGATCCAGAGAGGGGGGGGGGGGCACGGGGGCGAGTGCCCCTATCTTTTTCTGATAATTTTGAGATTGTTTAAAATGTAAAATTCAGCCAAAAAGTGATCCCGGAAATTGTTTTCCAATAGTGCGCCCCCCCCCCCTCCCCACCCTTTTCAAAATCCTGGATTCACCAATGTGTTTGGCGGTCCATGGGTACCCATTTGAGACCCAAGTGCCCCCCCCCCCTTCCCCAGGGGAGAAGGCACTGTGAGGGATTAAAGTGCGCCTGTTTAGATGGGGGTAAAAACCAGGATAGGATTACGGAGAGCTGTGTAAGGTGGTCAGGGGGTGGGCAGAGATTATCGTGATAAACTTACACAATACTGGATCAAAGCAGTTGGTGAGGGGAAGGAAGGGTGGTGGTATTCTTCTTATACAAGCCCCGGCAATTGCGTTCGGACATTTGGGATCTTTAAATTTGTAAATGATTATGACTTAATAGAGAAAAATGACTAGATTCAGGGGTTGGTTTATAGAGGCAAAACGCGGCAGAACTTTGATAATTCAACATACAAGGCCTTTAATTAATTTAGGCACACACCGCCACCCCGTTTTCTAGGAAATGTTCCAACAAAACAATTTTGGGTTAGCATCATTAATTGGGTCTGACAAGGGGTCAAGTCGTTCTCTATATCCGGGATCCGCCCCGTGATCCGCCAATACTCCTTCCAAGAAGTTTAGGGATTAGTACGACTGTCCCCTCAGTACATCATACTATACCGCCATCGCCATTGCACGTCGGACGTTCGTCTACGATAGGGAAGTAATGTATGTCCGCATCTTAGAGATATAGATAAGATGTCTATGTACGCATCAAGGGGTATGGGAGCCCGAAAAATTTTAAAACGTGTGTGAATTTTAATCTAAATCCAATGCGCATTTTTGCCCAAGGAGGGTCGGGACGTCTGAGACTTTTGAAAATGCGCATACGTGCTGAACAGAAGGCCCCATATAGGGGCGTATCTAGCCCTAAAATCTGAGGAGGTTCCAGGTAAATCCGAGGGGGGTCCCTGCAAAACTGAGGAGGTTCTTTCCAATTATTTTGATAAAATCAAATTTTGATAAAAGTCTACACCAAGCCGTTATCGAGTTGGATGTATTTTCCACAAATAATTATCTTTTCAATGCATTTCAGGGAGAGTGAGTTCTCATTTTGACAATTAAGGTCATATTCACGGCGAAAACATGTCGGGTGAATTCTGTCTTTGGTGATTGAGATGTAGGTGACAAGGCGGGCAAACAGCAGGGGATCAAAACCTGGAAATCATTTTAGCTGTACCTCATCCCTTAGTGAACCCAGCACCAACCTGGAATTGAACCCAAAGAACCACTTGGTTAGTGCTGGGTCCCCCCTATAAAGTCGCCTTCACAGCAAGGACTACCGGGGGCCAGGGGGTTGCATTTCTGGGATCTTGGTGGTCAGTTACAGAGTCTGACCCGCGGGTGGTCCGGTCGTCATGGTGACCGGACACCTGTTGTCACGGACCACCTGTTACCATGGTTACCCTGGTCAAGGGGGGTAGTGTCCGTCAACGGGTCGGGGTAGGGGTGGGATGGGACGGGTTAGAATGGGGTGGGATGGGATGGGGTCGCAACTATTTAGAGAATGGTAAATGATTTAGAGAATACAGGATGAAAACTGGCCTTTCAGTTCTGGGTGTAGGGTTGACTGTTTCTCAAATAACTATTCGTGACCTGCCATTCCAACCATTAATCCAACTAGTAGGTTATGAAGCTATATCAAGTGTCAAAATGCATGGCTTGATATTAAAAATGTGATTGACTATCTGGCACATTCATAAAAAAAAATCAAGAACCACAGGCGGATCCAGTAATTTTAGAAAGGGGAGCCGCCCATATTAAAAAAAGGTCCCAGCCACCCTTCTAAGGACCTCTTCTGATATTAAAAAGGTTCGGGGATGAAAATAAAGTGGGGTGGGAGGAGGCGGACGCCCCATGCCCCCCCCCCCCCTCACTAAATCCATCCCGATATAACAGCAGGATCACCAAAATCCAGGGAGTTGAGTTTGCTACAGTTTTACCCTTTTCATTTACAGAAGTGGTAAATCATCCGAAGATGTAGAAAAAAAGAGTTTGTAAATGTATATAAGGGCAAAATGGACCTGATGATAGCTGGGGGGTCAAAAAGTGGGACGCGGCGCTAACGAAGCTCCAGGAAACACACTACGTATTTGCAACGTTGCCTCAAGGTTGTATATTGGTTATTATGACAAAGACGTGCCAGCAACGTTGCCTCAACGTCAAAGTACAACGTTGCATGGTGACGTGCTGGCAATGTAATGATATTACGTTGTGGACACGTTGTACATACTATGTTATTTTCAACACGTTGTTACAACGTTGTGGACACGTTGCACTTTTCCTTTGTTATCAGTGCTACTAAAAAGGCTTTGAGGGCCAGGTTTATTTGTTTTGACAGGAAATGGTTACATAACATCCTGACTAAGACCCTGGCCTTTGCCAAATTTGAAAGGTAGTTTAACCAGTAGGTCAGTTGATGTAAAGCAGCACCACAGGAAGGACCTACATTTGTGTCAGCTGAACTAGTTAAGTTAATGCAGGTAAGCATACCTCCTGAGTCATTTTCTATTATAGATTACATAAGTAATTAACACATCACATGAAGTATGTACTTTATCCAATTCATCTATCAGAACTTTTCTATGTTTAGGAATAATTATTCATCAAAACCTAAGCAAGCTTACTATAGTGTTGATGATAAATCTGCATATAGCTATTTACATTAGTATGAAAAGCTATGTATGAAGGGGTATATGCCAGAAAACAGCGGGGGGAACGAACAGAAATAAGCAGGGGTACATGGCAGAAAATAGCTGGGGTTTAGGGCAAAAAATAGCCGGGGTTGGGGCAAAAACGGCCAGGGTTAGGGGCAAAGAAACATCTGAGGTTTGAAGCTAAAACAGTTGGGGTTAACAGGCTTTTTATGTACGCATTTTTTCTATATGTATGACAACGGTAGTTTTTCACTCCCAGATGCAAAAGAAAGATATTATGGAATATATCATGATAGTTTTTATTTATGATATTGCGTGAATATTTATGCATTTTAAAGGCAAAAATCTGCTTCTCGTTGTATATTATTGGGGAATATGGCGGGAGCATTAAAAAGTTGTAAATTCTTAGATAATTACCATAAGATCAATTTTACAGTAAAAAACATTGTGCTGGAATAAAATGAACGTTATAGATATTAGTTTAAAGTGATATCTGGTTGTGTAGATATCAGACAATTTGGATATCATACCTATTTATAAAAACTGACCCCTGCGTGAAAACTAATGACAATTAATCAGGCTGTTGCTAGATCTCGCGCATTTTTGTCACATATATATTCCCGAAATTTCCATTTTTTTCACTATTTTTTTTAGCAAAACGTGGAAAACATCTTAAACAGGCTAGAATGAAACGTAATGACGTATTATTTAAAATAAAGTAAACCAAAGGTTGGTACATAATGGTCTATTGGTCTTTTTAAAGGGATTAACATGTTTATCTAGAGCTGAAAATGCACAAAAAAGGCTTATTTTCTTCCTTGAACACGTTTATATTGTTAGAAATATTTTTAGACTATATCAATAGTCTACTTCAGTGTATATGATTAATCAACCAAGATGTCAAGAAGTAATTCAAACGGCTGATATCAATAAGAAATTGCATTCTGGGGTTACATTAGATGTTTTTTTTCATATTTTGTTATTTCATCTAATTTCATAGATGAATATGTTCTGATGCGCGAAAATTGGCATGTTCTGATGGTGAAAGTAGGCAACAGTGCGCGAAAATTGGCAATTTAACCTCTTAAAATAGTTAATAGATTTATCACAAAAATATTTTCAATTTTCAATATTTTTTCAGTGTGTATAATCACGGACCTTATTTCACATAATATAATGGTTTAAAGATGTGTTTTTTCCTATTAATAATCTATCATTATCTTATTTTCTGTCTTTAATTCACGAAAACTGGCAACACTACTCTACTTGCTTTCATCGTTTCTATTCCCTGTGACATAATGATTTTCTGATTTTTACTATTATTAATCTGTTCTGCAGGACGCCTAGTTGTAATGTTTAATTTCTCAAACATTGTATTACATACTTATTCATTGTAACATAAATTTCCTCACACTTTCATTTTTTCAGGTATCATCCAAGATAGACAGAATACAGGCAGGAGACTCTTTTCACATGGAAAAAGAGGAGAAATTGTTATTATTTGAATAAAGTATATAAATAAATGAATCTAATGTCATTGTCATGAACAACGTTGTAGCAACGTTGCTGGGAGTCTACAAATTTACGTTGTCACAACATAAATAAACAACGTTGTAGCAACGTTGAATGTACAACGTTGCTACAACGTTGTCCAAAGGTTGCACAATTCGTTGTGTACAACGTTGTCACAACGTTTCTGGGAGTCTACATTTTTACGTAGTGACAACGAAAAATTGCAACGTTGCTGCAACTAAAACACAACGTTGTGACAACGTTGTAGCAACGCGATTTTGTTTAATCCGGTGATGATGTGGTGGAAAAAAACGTTGTCAGTCGGTCCTGATTTCTCCCCTTTCGGAGACCGGGCCACCTCCCACCACCTAGTCAACCCCGACCCCGGAGGGGGCGTTCGGAAAACTACTCCAGGGGGTTTCTGTTCGGAAAATTGCATACTCCAGGGGGTTTCTATTTAATTATGGAAGATTACTGCAGGGGGTTTCTGTTCGGAAAATTACTCCAGGAGTTTCTGCTTGGAAAATTTCTGTTAGGAAAATTACTGCAAGGGGTGCCTGTTTGGAAAATTCCAGGGGTATCTGTTCGGAAAATTATTCCAGGGGGTTTCTGTTAAGAAAATTACTGCAGGGGGTTTCTGTTAGGAAAGTTATTGCAGGGGATTTCTGTTAGGAAAGTTATTCCATGGGGTTTCTGTTCAGAAAATTACTGCAGGGGATTTCTATTAGGAAAATTACTCCAAGGGGGTATCTGTTTGGAAAAATAAGGGGGTATCTGTTCGGAAAATTACTCCAGGGGTTTCTGTTCAGAAAATTACCCCTGGGGATTTTTGTTCGCAAAATTACCACAAGGGGTTTCTGTTTGGAAAATTATTCCAAGGGGTTTCCTTTTTGGAAGATTTCTCCAGGGGGTTTTCGTTTGGAAAATTACTCCAAGGGGTTTCTGTTCAGGAAATTACTCTAGGGGTTTCTGTTTGGGAAATTACTTCAGGGGGTTTCTGTTCGGAAAATTATTCCAGGGGGTTTCCGTTTTGGAAGATTACTCCAGGGGGCTTCTGTTCGGAAAAATATACCAGGGGGTTTCCGTTTGGAAAATTACTGCAGGGGGGTTTCTGTTTGGAAAATTACTCCATGGGTTTTTTTGTTCGGAAAGTTATTGCAGGGGGTTTCTTTTTGGAAAATTACTTCAAGGGGTTTCATTTTTAGAAAATTTCTCCAGGGGGTTTCTGTTCGGAAAACTACTGCAGGGGGTTTCTGTTTGGAAAAATACTCCAAGGGGTTTCCGTTTGGAAAATTACTCCAGTGGATCTCTTTTAGGAAACTACTTCAGTGAGAACTTATTCATATTAGAGGTGAATTTCCTTTCAGTTGCTGAAAAATAAAAGAAAGGAAAGCTGAAGTGAGCTAGCTATGTAACATTCATTGGATTTTTGGGTTTCTAAACTCCATGATAGTGCACTGTGTCACAGTGTGCTGATTTGAGCATGACCAGTTTTCATGCATAGAAACAGCTGATAGATTATTAATAATTTCCAAGAAATATGTTTTTTAAGTTCCCTAGGTATGATGTAATTCCATTGGAGTCAAAAAATGGGATGTGAGAGTAGGATTCACTTCCTTTTCCACATAACAATATTGTCTCTTTCAATCAGACTAAAAGGTTAGATAGATTTTATTATGTATAATTATAAAAAACTAAACAAAACAAACAAACTTTTGGTTTCCGAACGGCCCCGTTGACGGATGGCGGTCAGCCAGGTCTTAGTACGAGTCACCACCGACAGGGGGCCAGGCCAATTAACCCTTATTCTGCCGGCCTGACGGGCTGTCACCGTGTTAACCCTTTCTGCCATGCCTGGTATGTCAACCCTGATTTTAAAAACCCCCAATTCCCACCCAGTTTTTCCTCCCAGACTCTCAGAGGGTTAAACACGTGGTCAAAAGGGATACGAGTTTATGGGTCAGAGAATCCATCTGGTATATCACAGGTTCTGTTCCATATGAAGGGTTGTGTACTTGATATATATGTCCTGTATTTGTCGCCAGTAATTAGAACAATACACGCATTATTATAGGTTGGGGAAGGATACTGATTGTTGTCATTGTGTCGTTCCATACGGTCGGAACTGGTCCAAAGGCAACACGGGGATTTTTATTTATTTATTTTTTGTCATTTAGTCAGAAAGGTGATAAGGTTCACTGGTCAGTCTGATTGTCTTTTCCGACCATGATCTTTTAACTTGGGATTTCAATAGCAACTGCTCAAAAACAATAACAATCCTAAGAGTGAATTAATGTTATTCCTCATCTATAGTTCCAGTCATCTAACAGAGATCATTAGCAATTTATACAGGAAATGTAACTAAATTAATGCCGCAATTTGGGTTTCAATAATAAATCTCCCAACTGAAATGATAGCGGTACTTTCCATTTCACAGAACAAAAATGTGCACATATCAATAGCGAAAATAATTCCACATTCCTCAATATAATTACATTGAAACTAAAGGTAAATTCATTTAAATATGAACCAATTAACGTCAAATATGAACTAATATACTGGAAGCAGGTCTGTGCCGAGTTCCATGAATAAATCAGTGATTCTGTCGGCGTTGGTGGTTTACTTTTTTTTAATTGCATTATTCATGGTGGAACTTCACGACCCCAGGGCATGCTGTATTCACTTGTAGCATTGTGAGCTCCCGACGACAACTCAAGACCTTCTACTTATAAACAGATATATCAGAGAGGAAGGAATCCGAATATAATACTCTTTCATGGGACGAATGGGTAAATCACTCAGTGGAATACCTACTGTTTGAGTGGTGTACCTATGCTGTGGAGGTTATTATCTAGACAGTCCAAAACTTGAGTTTACTTGGTGCATAGATCTGTTAATAAATGTACATGTATCTACAACTAGCCAGTTTTGACTCAATACAAGTCTCTACCTTCAAAAACAGGCCGAAATTTGAAATCATATATCAGTGGCGGATCCAGGGGATCTTTAAGTCATTCTCGAGGAAACTAATCGAAATTTAATAAGTGTATTTAAAAAAAAGAAGAAAGAATCCTGCATGCTCCCAACAAGTTATAGCCAAAAATCATAGAAGTTCATAATCATATATATGTTGTAAACAACATGTTATTTCACTAGTGGTTCCCACAAATGATTAAGTGTGGATCACACTTTGCAAGCATTGTCTTCACTGAGTGATGCTAACTGTAGCTGCTAACCAAATAATGGCCCATAGACATTAAGTCTTATAAATGTATCTCTATGGTTGGCCTCCATAGAGAAAATATCAAAGAATATAAAAGTGTGTTCTTGCATGTGCTGTGAGATCGTTCATTTGATACTGCTTGAAAGGAAAAGCCAGAACAGACTGGATGCAGGGGTGGTGTGTGTGTGTGTGGGGGGGGGGGGGGGGTCGATGGGTGTGGGTAGTGGGTTGGGGGGGTGTTTATTTCTTGGATCACTTGACGACCCCCCCCCCCCCACTCCAACACACCCTAGACAAAAGGAGACCAGTCTAACCGGGGTAACCCTGCACCCTATAACTAAATATCCAATGTTATGACATTACCACCAAAAACTATATTACACCCTGGCAAAGTAGCCGCGGACATACAAATCAAATGTAAACTATACATTCCATTGAAATATTTGTGGGTTTAACTGAACGTAATTGGCTGTCTTTTTATTTTTCTTCTACTTATTTCTATAAATCTATAAACCTATAAATAAAATGTAAACTATACATTTCAGTGAAATATTTGTGGGTTTAACTGGAAGTAATTGGCAGTTTTTTTTATATATTTTTCTTCTACTTATTTTTTTGTCATTTTGCTTTTATTTATTTATTCTTTTTTTTTTGCGGAATCTGAATAGAAGAGTTAACAGACTCAGGGTGATGACGGACACCCTGGAGGACTCCCTTAGATCCAAAGTGTGACCCCCACAGACTACACGCCCCCTTCTCAGCGTCCCTTCACATCACGTGACGGCGGACGAGAAATGACGAGAGGTGACGAGAACCAGGCGCGGACACCGTCCAAACGTCAAGTCCGGCTTGACTCATTCTGAGAATTACATTCAAATTCTGTCTTCATTTTAGCCTACGAACAGATTATTATATGGCAAAATTTTAGAATCTACCCTCTTCAGGTTGTAAAATATATTTCGTTTAAAAGAGAAATACTTTGGGTGTTCCGTCACATCTGAAGAATTATGTCAGAATTAAATTTGATTGAAATTAAATTTGATTAAAATCAAAAATTTCAAATTTCAATTTGAACAATTTGCATCAGATCCGCTCTGGAGATGTCTTATTTCATACTCATTTGTGGATCCAGTCGGAGCCCCCCCCCCCCCCTAATTTCTTTTTTTTTCCATGTAAAATTTCAATATTTCAATAGTCTCCTCAAACTCCTCCATCCGATAATGAGAAGCTCTCATGATCGTAGGCTGGCTTACAATCTATACCAGTGGCGGAACCAGGATTTTGAAAAAGGCGGCGGCGCCCTTTTGGAATTTCTTTTTCTTTAAATACTTTTTGGCCAAATTTTACATTAAAAAAAATGTAAAATTGGCCAAGGGGGGGGGGGGGGGGATGCGCCTACCCTCTAAATCCGCCACTGTATACTAAGAAGGTATGGATGTACCAAGGGAGTCTGGAGATTGAAGATTGAAACATAGAGTTTGTGAAGGGAACATGGTGAAGTTAGAAGGTGGTGGACGCCCCCTAAACTGTCAACCCTGGCCGCCACCTCTCGTTACCCCTCTCACCCCGCCCCACACCCCGACCCTCACCCTACCCCACTACCAGAGGCTCAGGTTACAAGAAATGGCCCTCTCTAAGTGGGGGGCGGGGGGGGGGGGGGGCACTTGGGTCTCAAAAGGGTGCCCAATATACTCACCAATTTGAGGCGCTGCAGTGGCGGATTTCGAGGGGGTGCCCGGGCGCGAGCCCCTCATTTTTGTGCGTGGCCATTTTTAGACTTTATTAATGTAAAATTCTGCAAAAAAGTCATTAAGGAAGTTTTTTTTCCAATAGTGCGCCTCTCCCACTTTCAAAACCCTAGATCAGCCACTGCGCTGTATATCAATATTGAGGAATAGTTGGACACTTTTAACGACATAAAAGAGGACAGTTAACTATTTCCATGCAGCAATATAGGGGCAATAATTTGGAAGTTAGCCTTTTTGATTGCACTAGGCCTATTTCACACACAAAATTAATGTCCACCTTACCAGGTATTTTCCTTAACAATTTTGTTGATTTTTGATATCATGGCATTGGAACACTATGGTTTTCGGGGTGGTGATCTGGAAGCAGCGGTCAACTAAGATTTTGGAGTGGCCAGTCACAAAAAGTAGGAGTGAGTGATTGATGGATGTTTTACACTGTACTGACAGCCGGTGTCATTTTCATGGCGAAGACAGGTTAGGATGAATTCTGACTTTTCAGACTCATGTTTTGACTTGATCTTTGGTGATCATATCTAATGAGATCAGGGTGACAACCAGCAAGGGATGAAAACCTGGAAATCATTTTTGCTGTACCTCATCCCTTAGTGTACCCAGACACCAACCAGGAATTGAACCCAACGAACCACTTGGTCAGTGCTGGGTCCCACCTATCGTCACCTTCTACGATCAGCAGGGGCTACTGGGGGTCTATTCTTCCCAGGGGCAGAGGCCCCACCCCAGTACCCCCACGGGGGCACAAAAAAAGGAGGGCCTGTAGTTTGGCAATGGGTAGTAACCTCTAAAGAGTCAGTACCCCCCCCCCCCCCCACCCCCCCCCCCCTCCTCCTGGGTAAATGCCCCATTTCCTCTCACTTGATCCACGTCGTACCAAGAGCCCAGTGACCACAGGACTCTTTTTTCCACTAGTCTCCCCTTATCTGGTGTTTTGGTTTGGTGATAAGACTGGGACGTAAAGCTGTCCTCCCCTCTACAAATAAAAGTGTTTACCCCATGGTTTATGCAGCGGTAACGTGGACTAATCTGGCGTAATTCTGTTGTAAACCTTTTCTGATATGAATACGGAAAGAAACTATTTGCCATTGTACTCAGGGCATTGTACATGAGTTTTTATTATCTTGAACCATCAGGTTTAATATTGCTGTTATCTATTAGTCTACCATTCAGTTCATTTCTATCTTCATGGTTCCAATAAACTAGCCATTGGTCAGTCTTCCATCTTCTCTTGACTGCAAATCATCCTAGAACCTAGTTTCAAAATTCAGGGATGACAGAGATCACTCGCTTGAATAGATAGTATTTATTAATCCAAATGCATATTATATACCTTACTGAGTTTCCATTGACTTATGTCAGTTCAAAGAGATGGTCCACTCTACTCCATACAGCTAATACTTCTGAGCTCACCTTCCTACCAGGCTCCACTCACTCACCCAGACAACAACTGAGCTTGCTGAGCCCCTACTTCTCGGACTTGTCTTACACTGAGTTACAGACTATCTGGTTCACTCTGAGGAGCTCCAGTTGAGCAGCTCTGCGCCACTCCTATTGTAAATAGGGTAAGGTCGGGTAATATGGGCATAGCAGGTAATATGGGCACCCCCAATATTTCATATTTCTGTCATAAATAAGTCCTGTAACCTCTTATCACAATGTGGGGAACCAAAAAACATTGGCATAGACCATTTCTTTTAAGCAAATTACTATATATTTATCAAGATATGCAACAAAACCTCTAAGGGGGTATCTGAATTTGCTTGCATGCTGTCACATAATTTTACATAAAATATGAGTGAGTAGGAATATCTTAACTATTCAAATACCACATTGTAGTGCAACCTCTTAAGAACAAGTAGAAACCACAGTCAAAGATATAGGAGAAACAGCCTTTATTCTATTGAGGATCTATGAAAGACTGTTTTTTAGGGTAATATGGGCACCCCCCAAAATCCCATAGTAACCTATGGGAAGTCTAATATGGGCAGGGTTCTAGTGCTGCCCATATTAGCCTCCTTCATTTGTCACTGTAATTCTACAGGGCTAATATGGGCAGGTGTGCCCATATTACCCTAAAATAGGGGGTGCCCATATTTCCCTGTGGTGGGTAATATGGGTTTTGAAAATGCAAAAATTTATTTTCTCAATATAATAATTATTTCTTGACCTAGATGGTCAAAAACCCATTTATTTCTTTAATTACTGATAACAATTCCATAAAAGAAAACAGAAGTGAGTTTTGATCATTTCTCTTGATTTTATAGACATGGGTCCTTAAGGTGCCCATATTACCCGACTTTACCCTACTCCTATTTTGCGGCGGCGCTTGTCACTGCACCGTGTCCAGGCTTTACGGTAATATACCTACTCTGCAATGGACTACTGAATCACTTGAGGTCAGTCTTTTAAGATCTACGGTTTTTTATCATCTATTTTTTTTTCTTTTAAAAATGAGAAACCCACACAGTTGGCAGCAGGGCACCAATGCGGGTGGTTGCTGGACACACATTTCTGAAGCTGGCCTGAGCTAAGAACCAGGGGTCCCTCGAAGCCGCTCGAAGGCCCTCCCCCACCCCCTCCTTCTAATAAGTTCTATAGCTCTATCGCCATGCGACACAATAGACCTGACGCTCAAGATACATTGTCCGAGCCTAAAAAAAAACTACAGAAAAACTCCCCAAAGCCAACATATCACTCTGAGTGGCTCCTGTGGAGTATCAGGCACGATTGGGGTCCTTTTTGGCCCAGAATAAAGACGGCGAGTCGTTCCTTATCTCTGAGCGGGGACCAATTGGGGGTGTTCAGTTACAACATGGCCCAGTGTAAAACAAAGCCGAGACGGTTGAACTAGTTAGCGCCTACCACTGAGGTGTGATATTGATGTATCAATGCAAGACACTTTCAAAGTTTAATGTTGAAACAGTTAGCAGGGATGTAGGTTTTCATATTTTTTTATCATCTTAAATCATATGTTTAAACAGATAATTGCTTATATCATATTACATGGAATACGAAAATGCATAGAATATTAGAATTCTTTCAAAGTCTTTTCCTACAGTTTCAAAGTTTCTTTTTCACTGACTTAGATTCCTGAGTTAGCGACCAACCATATGCATTAACGTTCAATTGTGGTGCGCTGTCATTATATTAATGTACAAGACACTCGTTTTGATAGGCCAAGTTTTAGGCACTAGCTAGGGCACTATGTCTCCGCACTTGGCCATTTAAGTTCTCAATGGAATTGCATTGGACAAAAAAAATGTCAGATATTGGTATTGCTATAGGGTTGGCTATGCACATGCAGCTATTTGTTTTATTATCTATATAACTCCGTCTTCTTCTTTCTTTCTCTTTTTTTTTATGGCGGTGGTGGGGGAGGGGTAGGAGCCAGGCACACGCCCCCCCCCCTATTTTGGCCCAATTTTTTTTAGTGTAAATTTCCGTTTTGCTATAGCACCCCCCTCGCTTGGGGTTTACCTGAATTTTTCATACAGGTAAAACGTTATCACACTTTAAATATTTATTCAAGTAAAATGTAATTACCGAAACAAACATTTATCAAAGTAGAATGTAATTACACATGGACCCCTCTCAAAATATCCTACATACAACGCTCCCTCCTATCCCCCATCAAACCTCACCCCGGCGGTTCACACGTTACCCTGTGGATCAGGGATTTACTCTGTGGATTTAGGTTGGTTGGCCGGGCGGCGGGGGGCCTTGAGGGGTTCAAGGTCCGGCCGGCTGGAGACAGGGTAAATACAGGGGGACACCATGTCAGCAGACACCCGCTGACATGGCGCTGGTACCCGGTTGGTGCCCTGTTCCCCCCAGTGATCCCTATACAGTGAGGCTGAGTACTGACTGAGAGTGAGAGGACTGCGTTCTGAGTATGGAGGGGATGAGGGGGGCGGGGGGGGGGGGGGCACTTATCTTATATTTCTATCCAGTTGTTTTACACTACTCTCATACCTTCCAGTCAGGGTGGGGCACTGACACTTTGAAGGTCACTACCCAATGCCAAACTACCGCCCCTGCTTTTTGTGGCTGACCAACCCTGAATTTTAATCAACCGCCCCCTACTTTTGGAAGATACTAAGAGATTACCGCCAAAAATCAGGGCATGTCAATACCAGAAAATATACAGATAACATATCATTAGTTATATTTGGGTGAAATAAAGTAGCAAAAGGGTTAAATTTCAATCTATTGCCCTTACATTGTTCGATTGATGTAGTCAACCACTCCCCTCTTTTGCCTTAAAAGTGGTTAACCACCTCTCAATTTTGACGTTCACCGTCCACGCCAAGCTAGTCAGTTTGGCAGTGGGTACCTTTTCAAGCCCAAGTGCCCCCCCCCCCCCCCGGGCTTCCCAGGAAAGTAACTCCAATTATCTTTCGGAAATTCCTTATGCAACAAATATTGTGAACTTCATGAAGACATATATATTGGGTTCAATTTCAGGTTGGTGTCTGGGTTCACTAAGGGATGAGGTACAGCAAAGATGATGTCCAGGTTTTGATCCCCTGCTGTTTGCCTGCCCTCTCATCCTCATCTCATTAGATATGATCACCAATGATCAACCAAGTCAAAATGCATGTCTGAAAAGTCCGAATTGATCCTAACTCAATTGTTTTTCGCCGTAAAAAAGACCCTGGTTGTCGGTATGGTGTAAAACATCACTCACTGACTCACTCACTAATGACATATATATCAATGTCATTTGAAGCAAATAAACCAAGCTGGATAATAAACTAGGCTAGCTAGATCCTCTGGACATACGTGGTTACCTATGTGCTGGAATACCTATATGCAAATCACCCTACTACAAGATAAAGTATGACTGGACAGGAAAATGAATTGCTTGTAGTTAAAAACTATTTCTCATTTCCTGCTACGTACTTTGACTTGGAAATGTATCATTGTGTCTGCCCTGACAGGAACAATTGGGACCTTTCAGTGCAAAGACAAGGCAGGCTCTTTTATCTGAGGAATCGCAAGACATACAAGACTAAATAAATAGGTTTGTAGACCACCGGCCGACCTGCAGCCAGGTAAAGATACCCTGCAGGGTACCCCCAGTACAGAATATTTGAATATCCGACGACCTTGGCAGAACAAAAAACGAACGTGAGTCAACCATATATATGCACTTTCCACGCCCAAAAGCTTCCATATGTAGTGAGTTCATAATGTGGAATTTGTCTTATTATCTGAATATTAATAATGTAGGGATACGCCCTTGTAAATCTTTTGTTTCATAATGGGTGTATTGTTGTCTACAAAACGAGAATAGTTCATAAAATTATCTTGGATAGTTCGGAGGTTATGCTATAACCGGAATGGATGCTTTTTGTGGACCGATAGATAACTATGCAAGTGCGCTCCCTTCATTCATAGATAAATTTAATCTCAAGTCGGTCCTATAGACCTTCTGCCAGATGCGCGGCAACCCCGATTAATCACTCGGAATGGGTAGCGAATTGAAGATTTCCGGCCCGTAGGCGCAATGCAAAAGAATAAGATTTTTGTTTCCTATATCTTTTAAACTCATGACCCAGCAGACTATGCATATTAACAGTTAGCCAGAACTAAACGCTACAATATGTTACAAAATAAGATCATAATTGTGGAAGACAGATGAGAAAATCCGATTTGTTTATGCCCTGCAATGCTACAGCATTTGGCGGAAACCAATAACTTCCCGGCCATGGCGACAATTGGCAAACGCTCTATACCACATCTCCATATCCATATATGCATCATTGAGTATATAGGTTGCGCATTTTACATTCATGAAATAATAATTGTACACAAAATAACCGCAGTTTTAATGATTTCCTTCCCACTCCCACCTTCTTAGAAATTGAGGAACCAAGTGCTAGAACAAACTTAATTTGCATAAAACATTAGGATTGGCATGCAGGTTTCAAATTTATGAGAGTCAAAATGTCTCCACAGGAAATACCCACACCGTATCAATTGAAGTAGAAGGACCCATTTTCAAGTGATTTTGTAGTAGAACCCATATTTAAACTTTCCATTTCCTCTGTCATGTTTAATCATACGCGTGGGGCGTTGGTCATGAATCATAAACATGTCAGGAACGTAAAATAGTTTCTGCTAAAGATCACATAACACAAGAAAAATGTTTAAAGGTACTTGTACCTATTCAGCAGGATTTTAACTTGTAGTGATATTTTTTCCATACTTCCTCAGAATTTTCTTTAGTACATCAGGAATACATAGCCAGAGGGGAAACAAGTTTTACCGTTTGGTTTTTCAGTTAGGGGATTGTAAACATTTGAGGTATTTACTATAGGTTTCTATGGGAAATACCTAAGTTTTTAAATTTCAAAAATCCTAGAAAAAAATGTTGTAGTGTTTTTTCCTTGAAATTCCTACAGATTTTAAGTCTTGATCTTATTGATATCCTGTACAAAAATCAAAGGGTTTTACCGTTTTGATCATAGACTTCTCTATCATCCCTATAGTAATAACTAACACACTGTTTTTGTGTAGCAGCAGTATAACAATAGCACATAGAGGGTTCAACGGGTATGCACAAGGTGGCAGTGCTGGGATAGGTTGGAAGTATCTTTAATTCACACCTACATGATTGAAACCCTACCACAAAACCCCTAATTGAAGCCGTGGCGTTGCAAGGGATCGTTTGAAAAATGGGAGCCACTGAACTTCATGAAGGATGTAGCTTAAATTAGGGGGTTTACCCCACCTTGAATACCATGGCATTTGTGAACAAATGTTATGGAAAAAAAAGAAAAAAATTATGCTGATGAAAAGTCAATATGCGGCGGAAATTCGGGTTATACGGTAATTAGTAAATAATTAATATCTTTACTTACCGCGTGGCGTCGCCTCTGTCACGGCCTCAATTGAGGGCAAAATGCAGCCAAGCATGACGGTGAGCATCACAAAAGTCCAGGTCATGGTTTTAAGATTGTTGCCATGGTTACGACTTCCAGGGTGCGGGGAGGGCGACGTCGGCCGCAACGTCCCACCACCTCCCCTTACTCCCACCCCCTCCTCCAGGGTTGACAGATTCACGCTGCCATGGTGATCGTTGCCATGGCGACGCTCTGGTCCGTTGGGGGCCATGTCGACTGGTTGCTATGGTAACCTAGGACGTCATCCAGCTAAGTTGGGGCTTGAGTGTAGTGGTGACAATCGGTTGGCGTGTTGGTGGGCTCAGCACGGCAAGGGGGTCCTGTGTGGATTAAGAACATATTTAGGAACAAGTCTATGGATAGAGAGGGCCACCTGTAGAACCTGAAACAGATCTTTAATGCATCTAATTGGTTATTTACTACTTTAGGATCAAGCTTCTTCAAATGGCCATCCATAGTCTTGAGTATGATATATTGTTGCCATTTGAAAAAGGAGGAATGAGAGAAAAATGCATGAGAGTTAAGGGGTAACTTTTAAACTGACAGGATTATCGCTTGTAAGCTGATATGGCACCAGCAAGGCGTGACTTGACGTAACACCACCAGAAGCACGTCATATGTGTTAGGTAATAATGTGCAATGACATGTGCGTATACCATATCAATAACATAACTAACCTAGTATAAGAGACCTGTTCCTTTTGTACGATCAAATACTTTACATTCTGTGGATCCGACCAAATCCTTAGCATCTTAATCATGATAAAATCGATATTTTGGTCCCAAAACAAATAGGGCGGGCGTATATACCTCGGAGCAAATACATGTTTTTATTAAATATAAAAACAACTTTTATTTGATCTTTTGGTTAAGAATAAGTTATACTTTCTTAGAAATCAATATGCAAAAAAACGGGGCTTCATAATCTTTGGTTTTAGCAGGCATTGCATGAGCGCCAGGCGAACAGTCGGTTTGGGGTCTACACAGTCTACCCCAGCCATTTCTCAAAATAATCATAAGTAATCTATTGGTTCTGAGGTTATGAATATTCCTCAAAATCAATAATGCCAAAAAGAAAAGGGTTGATTCTGGCCTTTGGTTTCCTACACTGGGGGCGGTGGTTGGCGGGTGAACAGGTTGTTTACAGCTGGCTGACTGGTGTGGTCGGCGACATGTAACAGGACCACATGGGTCAGGGGGCAAGAGGGGACTCTAGGGGGACTGGGGGAGTCAGTTTACAGGGAACTGGGTGAAGGGGGATGGGTAAACCCTTAGAGAGTACTTGGAATGGAGGCTGGGAGGCTGGGAGGCTGGGAGGCTGGGAGGCTGGGAGGCTGGGAGGCTGGGAGGCTGGGAGGCTGGGAGGCTGGGAGGCTGGGAGGCTGGGAGGCTGGGCTCCAGGGTGGGGGGCATTGACTCTTTGAAGGTTACTACCCACTACCAAACTACTGCCCCTACTTTTTGTGACTGAACACTCAGAAGTTTGGTTGACTGCCCCCTATTTTTTGGGGGATGCAGATACCCCCCCCCTCCCCCCCCCCCCCCCCCTCCCCCCAAAAAAAAATCTTTGAAAAGGCAAAAATCTTCTAAATTACTTGTGGAGGATTCTGATAATATTTACAACAAGCATATAGCTCCCCAAGCCAAGGGGCGATCCAGCTCTTAGTATCAGCCTCACCATTTAATATACCAATTTGACTCATTTAAGTGTGTGTGTGGGGGCAAAATTTAGTTTTGCAAAGAAAAGAACTTATGAAAAAGTAGAACCAACCCAAAAATTTCACATGTCAAAACCATGCAAAGTAGTTAGATAAGTAAACAGTATTGGTTGATTTGGTTGTCTCAACTAAGTTATTTTCAGTATACATGTTTACCAAATGACCATTCACTAGGGTAATTGTTTGTATAAGATAAACAGTGTAAGCATCAGTAAAACACCCATGCCCCAAGGGCAACATGTGCCAGATCAATTGCCCCCAAGGGCATCATGTGCCAGATCAATTAACACACATGCCTTCCTAATTGTTGATAAACAGTCTGGGCCTTTGATCTACTGAAACCTGGAAATGCTAACATAAAAGCAGCAAGAACATTTAAATTCACTAACAAAAAAGGTTCATTTATCATGCTGTGAGAAAATAGTTAGTTTCAGTATGCCCAAGTTCAAACGTTGAAGTGTTTTCCAATAGTGCTTTTATGTTTTCAATAAAATTGTACAGTAAACTTTACCTCCGAATTTGGTGACAAAATGACATTACAGACAGCCAATACTATAGGAAAACCACTGTCCAAAAAGGTCTTTTGTGACATCACAACTACACTTTCTGTCTTGGGTCACTCAAGGGCTAGTAAGGGGCTCCTGGGGGATCGCCCCTTAATATGTTCTCTAGTGAAAAAAGTACGGGAAGACTAAGATTCACGTTTTTACTCCTTTATTGTTCTACAGAAGTATTTCATCAGTCCACCCCTCATTTTTGATTTTCACCACCTCCGTTTCGCAGCCCCTCCATTTGGCAGTGGGTACCTTTTCTGACCCAAGTGACCCCCCTCCCCCGAGGAGGGACTGGGCCGTTTACGTATTGGAACAAGTGGCGGTAGCAGTGGAGGGGAAAAAACGTGGCCCAGAGTGGGGTTCAAACCCACGATGCTGGCATCAAAAAGCCTTATTATGTCAGCGAGAAAGGCTGGCGTCTTGTTGTGAAGGATTTATCAAAAGGATCATATGTCTTTCATCTTTGCAGGAGCAACCGCCCTCCCATAATATATTGCAGGGGCGGTTCCAGGGGGGTCCTGGGGGTCCTGACCCCCCCCCCCCTCCCCCCACTATTTTCTTTATTCATGAAACCCTACTCGCATAATGCGATCTTCCCTATACTGCTATAGGTGAGATGACATTCAAATTGAATAATGAATCAATGTTGGACCCCTAAACTTCAAAAAGAAGGGAAAATGTCGCACACGTATATGTTCAAATGCACGCCGGTTTAGTACTTAACCTTTATGCTGACCCCCCTTTCAAAAATCCTGTGTCCGCCCCTGTATTGAGACGTTTATTGAAAGTATCGATAGGAACCATATTAACGTTAATCAAATTCGACAGGATGCATTTACTCTGAGGGCGTATATATATATATATATATATATATATATATATATATATATACTTTTGATAAAGTGGAAAAGCCGGGGCATAGATGATTAAATTATCACTTTCTTTATGAGCGTAATAATTCTGTATCAGGGCCTAAAAGAAATCGCAGGTTATTCCAAAAACAGAATGGGTCAGCACTTTCTGCATGTCAAATATATTCCTGTATATATGTTCCAGTCGTCAAGGGTATCCAAGTAAGACAATTTTATGTGTTGCACATTCCTCAGGCACTTGGCATGAAATATATACATGTGGTCTCTAGGTATGCCATAATGGTGTATGCGTAAGTCGTCACGGTTGAGATAACGCCCTTGGGGTAGTTCTTCTGAAGACAGCTGAGATATATACATGTATACGTGGACATTAGATCTAGGACAATATGAGGGGGAGGGGGGCGGGGCGGATCCAGGGTTTCGGAAAAAAGGTATGGAGGGACCTGGGGAAGGTTTTAAAGAGATTTTACAAATTTCTTATTAAAAAGAACAGACTTTCATAATTATGATTTCGAAAAGTGGTACACAAGAGAGTGTTTTTTCCATTTGTATGAAAATTATGTAGGAGGGGCAATATTGTAGGTGCCATAGTAGCGCATGCAGAAATTGTACGAAGTAGATTATACGGCCATTAATGATCGGTCTAAATGCTACACAGATACCTGTGCGTACTTTATAATTATATATATATATATATATATATATATATATATATATATATATCAACCTTTATAATGTCTTGCGTTATGTGAAATTTCTGTTTCTTTACTATATATTTAATTATGTATTGCCGGAAGAACAGGGGAATTCCTGATTGATGACACTTACTCAATAAATAAGAACAACCAAAAAAACCACGTAACTGTGGTTACTGCGGTGAGTGTGGTAACTGCATGTGTATTCATGGTTACCACAGGGGTATGGTGCCTCACTGACTTGGCACCACCTCAGACTAATGTACGTAATTACACAATGTTGCGCACTAACTGGACCATGTTGAACGGATATATCTAATATGTGTTGCAATGTCCTACATATTGTTCTAAAACCCGGGTGCTTAAACCTAGTCCATAGAGATACATAAGATCTTGTATATGGCGATGCCTAGAGTCAAGGTATATTGTCTAACCATATTCGCCGGTGCATTTTGGTATCAGGGCACAGGGAAATGTTTAAGGTTTGATTTATGGCAAGTAAACATTAACGATTATAACTAGGAGGTACAGAGAAACACATTGGTCATCTGATGAGAAAATCTGTTTATCCAGTACAGGTATGCCATATTAGCCGCACCCCGTGGGGGTTCCAGGTAAGAATAGGCCCCTAGTATCCCCTGCTGATCGTATATATAAGGCGACGATAGGGGAGACCCAGCACTGACCAAGTGGTTCTTTGGGTTCAATTCCCGGCTGGTGCTGGGTTCACTCAGGGATAATGTACAGCAAAAATGATTTCCTGGTAACAGTCTTTGTCAAAACTCGTGACTAGGACTAGTGCCATTGGTGGATTATATCATAATAATAAATATATATGACATATAGTGATTATGTCAGAAAAAATGGCATAAGACAATGATGCACTCTTTATCCAGTTCAATGAGACATATTTTAAAGGGATTATGCTATTTTACCATATCTAAATGTCTTTAGAAATAGTAAATGTTCCATTGGTACACTGTTTGAAAATCTAATAATTATGGTATTTCATTTTTTAATGCGACAATGGCGCATGGCGCGGCCAAAACATTTTCACGGTTTATATTTGATATTTCATAGTATTGACACCCTCTGGTTTTAGGGGATGGTGATCTGTGTCCCCCAAAAACAAGGGGCGGATAACTAAAATTCAGTAGCGGTCAGGCACAAACATCAGGGGTGGTATAGTGGACTTAATACTTAAAACGTGATATGCCCTATTGTAAAAGCTGAATGCAATGTCATAATAATGTTTCTGTGAATATCTAATATATATCTGAGAATTTCCAAACATATTTTCCCTATGACATTTTGTCCTGGTGGTATATTTAAGCGCTCATAGTTTTAAAATCAGATCTTTTTTTATTATAAAGTCACATGAACACAATCAGCCCTTTCTTAACCAGCGGACATTAATAGTCAGTACCCCCCCCCCCCCCCCCAGGGCTACCCCCCCCCCCCCTCACCCAACCCCCATGGGCCCCTGGAGGGAGGGTGACCACCTGTGGAAGCCAAACCTGACACCGCTCCACCACCCCTACCCCTGTCTGCCACTTTCCCACGTCTACATGGGCTAGTATTACACCGCGTTATGGAACATTGCATCGGGCTGGGTTCACATTGTTTATAGTATAGTGGCCCGGTTCTGGGCTTTATCAGGAGATAATGAACCTGCGACGCTCTGATTGTTTTAGAAATGGATCATATTTCTACTGCAAATACTATTGATGACCTATTTCTTGTTTGGTTAGGATAATTGAGTTAGGCATCAAAACGTAAAAGTTTATCTATGTCTACCCGATACGTTGGATACCTTTAGTAGGGATGTTTTCGGGTGCTATCATTAGATATCATTATGAGGGCCTGGATTACTTAAAGCGACCAAAAGTTGGGTCCTGACAATTTTAATACGCTACGTTTTACCATGGAGACTAAAATAAAACGTTTTAACTTTACTCGCTACGTTTTACCATGGAGACTAAAATAAAACGTTTTAACTTTACTCGCTACGTTTTACCATGGAGACTAAAATAAAACGTTTTAACTTTACTCTCTATGGTTTTACTCTCCATTGAAGAACTAGGCATAAAGTATGATAAACTCTGTAGTACCCCAAACCCTTCTTTGATACTATAGCCAGTACAGCTGATCATTTGCTTAAATTGAGAACAAACGTTTGACTAGACCACTAGTACCCAGATAATGATACGTCCGGTGGTTTGAGAAATTTTATAATCTAAGCCTATACGATTGATACACAATTGACTTTTAACTTAACAAACATAAACCCAGATTTGTTATTTCGCCAAACTGAGCACAAAGTTATTGAGAAAAAGCCAGTCTCTGTACACAAGTGGGTTATAAAATACCCCCGCTACAGAGGAACTCGGAAGGAATGTATCAAATAACTCGCAGGTCACTTACCTTGAGTGCCTTGTTTACGTCTGTGGTGTGGAGCCGTCAGTGAGAGGGGACTGAGCGGTTAAACCCAACTCTTTGAGCAACTCTGAGCAACTCAGTAACAACTCAGAGCAACTCAGTGACAACTCAGTGACAACTCAGTGACAACTCAGTGACTCAGTAACAACTCTGCACCAACTCAGTATACTGAAACCAAGACCACACTCCTCCAGGGCTTGTTGCAGTCCAGGCGGGTTTTCCTCCACGGTCTCCTCAATCCCCGAGTGAATCTGTCTGCTTCCCACCTCCAGGAGGGTTCCTCTTATTCAATCTAGCTCTGTGGAATCTGAGCTGCTTTGATTTAACCTTAAGATTTGGCCTCTTAGGTTTTAAAAGTGTGTGTGTGTGTGGTTTCTCCAGGGGTTGGGCAGTGTTAAAGGTGGTGATGTTAGGCCTACTACTCCTGGTGATAGTACAGTGTGTGTAGGAGTGCTACTAGCAGGAGGAGAGGTTACCATGCGTTCCTCCTGGCGTCCCCTTAGAGTCTGCCGCGTCCATGGCGAACGAACGCTGCTGGCCCGCGTTTCCCCCACGACCCCCCGCGACGCTCCAAGCCCTCAGCCAATCAGGGCCCGAGAAAGTTGGAGATGGTCAGGGCGGGGTCTTTTGATTGGTCGGCGGCTGGAATTGGGCCATACTGACCTGATTCCATTGAGATTGTGTGGGGGGAGGGAGGAGGAGATACTCCTGGGACTTGGGAGGGCGGGAATACACTGGTTCCCCGTGGTAATGTACATATACTTATAGCAGTAGCGGATAGGGGCGGGTACCAGCCTAGGGCGGGAACAGGGGAACAGGAGTTGGGGGGGGGGGGGGGGTCACTATACAGCAAACCGATTCAGGGAGAGAAGGCGGGGGGCATGGCAGTGGCGGATCCCCCTGCGCCTCTCCTTTTTTGGAAGGGGGGGGGGATTTTGCGTTTTTTTAATGTTAAATTCGGCCAAAAAGTAATTAAGGAATAAAATTTTCAATAGCACCCCTCCCCCTTTTCAAAACCTGAATCCGCAAGTGCATGGGGCGCCTGCCTCTCTTTCCCCCAATCGACATTTATCCATCGGTCTTTGACGGGGATTTTGAATCTGAGAAGGGGCGGGGCTGGGGCTATAATATTATTCCGAAGAAAGGGAGTGGCCGCCCCACGCCCCCCGCCCCCCGTGTCCGCCACTAGATAAAATCCAAAGACTCTTCCAAAAATTAACATCTAGCGTCAATCTCAATCTCTTTTTCGAAATCCAAGGTCCGCCACTCCTAACAAGCTAACTAAAATATTTCAACTTTATAAAATGGAATTTCCGATTATGTGATAAAGAAGAGAGGAATCCATAGTTCTCTTTCAAATCATATAATGTAGGGGATGTAGGAGGAATGTCCTCAATGATGTCTTATGACTGTGTCGCATGTAACTATATTTCTCACATTCTTGTCGATTTTAAGAAGCTTAAATGCCTCATCTCGAATTTAAGAAATGCCAATATCTTAATGTTAATTTATTCTTCATGTCACTTAGCTCCATATCACATGCCAAATTTAAGAAATGGCCATGTTGCCCTGTCGATTTTAGGGATCTTCACCTATGATTTAGACAGACTTGAGAACTATAGATCTTTAATATACATGTACAGTACTACTCCAATGCTACTCTGAAAAAGATATAGGGCCTAGGTGTATATAATAATATCTATTCACGAACCAAAAAGCAAAGTTTAGACAAAACCAGAAGAAGTGAATCAGGTAGAGGGAGACCTTCCAAACGATAATAATTTTATCCACATTAGAAACTGTAGAGAAGGGGATGCCTCCGTATGTATACCATTCACAGCGCCACCTGGAACAAGTCTCCGAACTGCCGACTCGTTCCGGGCACAGGGTCGCCCCCTAGTGTCGGTTTGTGACACCACGAGGCCGAGTTAAAACCATGTCCTAGGACCCTAGGGCCTACAAGGCTATTTGTACGTAAAGTTGTCCGGGCCCACGCGCAGGTTTTACTTTTACTTTTGCCTACCTTTTCAATAATATGAACTTGAAAAGGGAGGAAGCGACCAGTAAAAAGTGGAACTTTTCTATATTTTCCATTATTTTGTAGGGTTTTTACATCAAGTTTTTTTTGGCAGGAAAAGTGGAACTTTTTGAAAAATGTCCTTTGGAGGGGGAAGGGGAGGGGGTCGCAACAAAAGGAGCAAAAAGACATAAGAAAATAAATGGTCAGAATGAGAATAAATGGAAAGGAGAAATAGGGTATGGGAAAGGATTTGTAATAGAATTGGCGTTACCAACTTTGACTGAGGACATCCCTTACTCCCTAGTTTAATTGCTAGTCCTCTTCAAAGTCCAAGAGTACATGATGAGCCTGTGGAGATGTTCAGTGTCCTTTTCTAACATGTAACTAACATAATTATTGTGATTAACCTTTGGGATTTCTATAAAACCAAACTGTTTATAGACCTATATATGTATACATTAGTAATAACTGTAAAACATTATAGCGCCTTTTTAATTGTATCCTTAATTTTCCATAACTAGAGTCGTTGATGTGCATGCAAATTAATTCTCTTGATAACAAAATTTAAGACTTTCATTTTATATATAGAAATATGAGACTTTCATTTCGAGATCTGAAAAGGAGATACTCCTAAAGTATTTCCATAAGGGGCTGCTCATTAATCAAGTATGCATTTTTACCTGATTTCTAGACCCCATCCCGCTCCTTCTTTTTAGCATGTGATGCACATTAGAAATGTAATAAAAACCCTTAACACTTCCATCCCCTTTGTGCATACGTAATTAATGGACAGCCCGTTATCAATCCTATATTAGCCTATAATATATGTTATATAAATATATAAATCTATCAGTCACCTTTTAATGACGCATATTGTCTGTTTCATTTCAGTTGGTCCAGGACCGAAGATGAGGTAGGTGCTGGCGCACTTCGCGGAGAGGGGCGGGTCCAAAGGCACCTTTCCATACACGCATTGTGGTTTTTTTCCCATATAAGGTATGCAGACGTTAAGCAGAATTTCTTAATTATATAGAAACCCACATGGCCTCCGCATACGCTATATTGAAAAAACTTGCCCACCATGCATATGTAAAGGGGCCTTAAGAGGGTGTGCACCCCCAACCGTCCCAATAACATGCAAACCCATCCACCACTGTAGGGGTTTAGTCTGTGCCAACCTGCTACTGTAGGGGATTAGTGTGAACCAGCCCACCACTGAAGGTGTTTTGGATGCGTAAGGATTTGGTGTGCATCATTCCCTCTGTATTAGTTTTTTTTTTGTGCACCAATCTGCTTCTGTTAGGACTTGGTGTGGATCTGTGTCTCTGTGTTAGGATTTCATGTGCAGCAATCCGTACACACGTGTGTTAGGATTTGGTATGCACCATTGCCCCTGTGTTAGGTTTTGTGTGTGCACCATTCTGGGTGTGTGAGGATTCGGTGTTCTCCAGCCTGCCTGCGTATTGGTTTTGTGTGAACCAAACTTGCCAGTACTAGTGTAGGGGTTTAGTGTGAACTGGCCTCCCCGTGTAGGGGTTTAGTGATCGTCAACTTATGAGGCGGCCAGTGAGGTAAGTTTGGTGAGGTAGGATTAGTGAGGCAGGTTTGGTGTCCTTTGGTAGGTGTGGGTGTTTTGTGGGTTTGGTTGGTATGGTGGATGTGGTTTGTTCAATTTTAATTTTCTAGACCCGTCCCTCAAAACTCCAGTCAACCATCGGGTTGACCAATGACGAGAAGATCGAAGATGAAGAAGGATTTGGACATGGTTTGAGGTTAGTTGTTAATCATCTAGGTTTGTTCATAGTGTTCAAGTACTAAAAAATCCTGGATCCGCCCCTGTGAAAATGTTTTCTATAATATAACCTTAGTTTTAAAATTGTTTTTACAGGCTGCAGTACAAATGATGCCCATGTACTTGGGCATTATGATTACATTTTGTGTATTGTGTATATTATACTAGAATAGGAATCAGATAATTTTATCAACATCTATATATTTCTTAGTAATAAGGGGTCTTAACTATGTACAAAATATAGATGAGTTGATGTTGGCCACTACATGAATTGTGAACTTTTAACACCGATTAACATATCAGTACATTGGTCATGTGTAGTACCAATTATTTGCACTGATATGTAGCTTGTATCAGTATGTTGATTATGCGTAGAACCAATTATTTGCACTGACATGTAGCTTGTATCAGTGTTTGGATTTATCCATCAATCCTTTGACGGTGACCGGTAGGTGGTTAAGCTTATCAATAGAGGTTAAGATTATCAATAAAGATTAAGCTTATCAATATAACACAGGGACGGATCCCAAAAATAAAGAAACCTATAATTTCTCCGATGATTTTTGATATTCAAATTTAAAAGGAATTGTAGGAAAAGAATTTTAGCCTTTTCAAAAAAAAAAAAAAAAAAAAGTGAAATTCACAAAATAATAGCTAGAAGCCGTTAAAATTTATGAAAATAAGATTAATGGGAAACATCATCTGAATAATAACAAATTCTGGACTGATAATAATCAGGTTTATTGGACTTGAAAATTTGGGGAAAATGTCTTTCGGAATCCTTCTTGGCTGGGCCTGTGATCCTGACCGGTGCTGTTCACAATGGTGTATCTAATGGTAGGTGATAGGTGAGTCTTCTACATTCTTTAGAATACACCTGATAATGGTTTGCAATGAAATACTGTTATGTAATATTTTCTAGGGTTTACGTTTTACTTAATTAATTGGGAATAACCTCATTTTTTTCAAAATGTTTGGATATTCCAATAATAATTACAATTTGTGCATTTTTCAGGCCAAGTTCTAAAAGTCAAATGTGTCACTTGCTATAATGTATGTAATGATGATAATGAGGCCAAATATGATAGTCCTATAAGTTTTGTGAATTTCAGACTTTTTAAAAGAAAGGTTTATTTTGCAAAACAACAGACAAAAGGCCCCAGAATTAATGAAAAAAAATTCACTGAAAAGTTATTTTTGGAATTAATACAAAACTCAGGACTGATATTGTTAAGATTTGTTGGTCTTGAAACTTTGTGTCTTTTGAAAATCTTCCTGTCCGCGTCTGTGATCCTGTAAGGTGCTGTTAGGAACAGTGTATCTAACGGTAGGTGCTAGGTGAGTCTTCTACATTCCTGAAGAGCTTAGAAAGCACCTGGTAATTAATCAGAACAAATTGCAAACCTGTCATCTTTTTTGTGATATATTTTTAGTTAATTACTTACTGTGTCAACTTCAGTCTTTCAAAATGTTTTTTCATATTCCACCAAAGACCTAACATAGTCATATTGTGTATAACTTTCTGGCCAAGTTATAAAAGTTACAAGCATTCCTTGCTACAATGTATTCATAATTATAAAAGTGATGATTATCATCTCAAATTTGAAGTGACGTATAGTATTGTCATTGTCATAGTATTGTTTTGCATGTTAATCATAATTAGTATTCTTCAGCGGTCTCTCTCGCCAGGGTGCTCCATTAACTTTGCATGAAAGGTAAATTATACATCATGGATTCAGAAAGTTTATTAGCCAAATCTAAGTAATGTATTAACCAAAACTAAGTAGTGCTTTAAGAAAATTAAGTAATGTTTTAAACAAAATTAAGCAATGTATTTTTTTTTTGATTTTCTGCAGATCTGCCCCAGGACAGGATGACCATTTTTGAATTCTACCATTTATGACCGTTTCTTTTGAAATATAACCATTATAACCTTCTTTTTTTTACTATACATTTCATAAAATCATTTCTATGACTTTTATGTATAGGGGTATGGTGTCCACATCCCAGTACCTGCTTAAAACACTGTAAATTTGAAGGCTCATGTGGAAAATATAAATTATGTAATCTACATAGGATTCATTTACCAATAATAAATAATACACACTTTTGATTTTCTGCAGATCCACTCCTGGACACATATTTTTTACCATTATGACCATTTTTGACTTGTATGTTCCCTTCATTATTTCTTCTGTATAATCTTAAGTATACCTGGATGCTGGCCACATCCTAGAATAACACATTCTTCATTTCCCACAATTTCTAACGATTTGTCCAGGCAATATGACTTTGGAAAATAGCTGGGAAACCAACCTACCATGATTGCTGAACACTACTTCTACCAGATCACCGAGAATGAAATGACTTGAAACATTATCAGTACAGACTATATGTAGTCTACACAGTGGCAACTTCAACTGCTGAAACACACATTAGGAAAGGACTCTCAGCCTCAGGGGAGCAGTAAAAGCACCACCTCAAATTCCACTTGGAACCTAAGGATCGACAAGGTCGTTGGAGTCCCCCTTCATATGATGAATCCAGTTTTTCCCAAACCCAGCTGATCCAATACAAGCTTTGATTTGAAAACAAAGCATAGACTTGAATTTTCAAGGCAGTTTTTCCTAAACTATGCGGTACAATGCAAACTTTAATACTAAAACGAAGCTTAAGTTTTCAGAGCTAGTTTTATCTGAATCCTGCTGGTACACTGCAAACTTGATATTAAACATGGCTGTTAGACTCAGTTTTTCCCAAAGAAAGCTGGTACATTGCAGGTACAATGCAAACTTTGATACTAGACCAAAGCATAGACTTGGTTTTCAGAGCTAGTTTTTCCTGATCTCTGCCATCACCACCCTTGATATGACCCTGGCAGTTAATTAGGGTGTAAAGCAACCAATAACCAACCAACCAACCTGATCTCTGCTGATAAAAAGCATGGAAACTTTGGCCAGTGGAGCCAGTTATTCCTCAAACCATCTAAAACAGTGCATGGAGATATTGACACTGAACCAAAACATAGACTTGCGCATCAGAGGAATGTTTTCAAGTTCCAGATTGTATTATGCTCACTTTGATGCTAAATTGAAGCATACACTTGGACACTGGAGCCAGTTTTTCCCAGATCCAGCTAAATCAATGCATGGGAAATTTGGTACTACAGCATAGCTTTGTCTTGGCCATGAGAGCCAGTTTTTCCAAATACCCTGCAGTACAATGCAAACTTTGACTCTTTGCCAAAGTAAATACCTGCCTGTGAGAGCCAGTTTTTCCTAAACCCAGTTTGCAAAATGCAATCATTGATCCTAAACGGAAGCATTGACTTGGTTGTTAAAGCCAGTTTTTCCCAATTGAGCTGATAAATTGCTACGGTGGATACTTAACCAAAGCATAGATTTACCTGTGAGAGCACTTTGTTTCAAATCTTGCTGGTAAAATGAACATGTAAGTTTTTCCATCCCCCTCCCTCATCTAAATGCAATGA